>OX155897.1:57098706-57776206 GCA_944588485.1 Phosphuga atrata | reverse complement strand
TGTAACTTCACAAGTTTAGTTTGTAATCTATACACTTTACATGACTCGAGTTTCGACTATTCAAGGGAATTTTCAAATTGACAATTCACTTTAAAATGAAATTTATCATTCACTTGAGAAGTCGAAACTCGAGTTGTGTAAAATTTGTAGATTTATATAACTTCACAGGAAATAATATTTTCACAAATGTTAGTGGTACATAGTAAATACATAGTGAATTTTTCAATTCAGAGTAATTATGGATTATCACGTCGTAACGGTCGCAACCATCCTTTTCATTAAATATGCAACAGTTTATCCGTTACACTGAATTAAAAAATTCACTATGTAATTAACCACAATTTAATGTAATGTCACACCACTTAATTAATTAGTAACGATTGTAACCATCCCATTCAGTTTATCCGTTTGTTGGACGACATTTTTTTTGTCTTTTAATATTATCTGTACATTTTATATACTATATTAAAAATATTTTAGAGAAAAATATTTTATATACTTAGTTGACGTCTAGTAATTTAAAATCCCATCAAAAACATAAAATGTAAAAGATGCCAAGTCTCGTAACGCAGTTCTTTCGCTACAAAAAGTTGTGGGATCTCATGTAAGACCAAGTCAGTTATTTTAATTAGTGCGTATGTAGAAACACCTATCAACATTTATAGTGACCGTATCAATATTAGACATTTTTGTTTCTATTATAATTATAATGACTTGGCAATTGCACGGCAACATATTCTACTAATTAAAATACTTTATTCTTTGGTTTACTGGTGCATGTGATACAATGTTTTTCGTTGCTACAGGTACCAACGATACTCTCTATTTTATTACCACCTGTTACCTAAATAAAACTATTTTGTATTTGATCCTTCGAAATGTGTATTTACTGAAATAAACTTATTATTATTATTACTGTTTAGATTTACTTATCTGTATAGATTTACTTAAATCTGTATAGATTTAGTAATCGAATTAGTAGATTATTCTTATAATTATGTTGCCGTGCAATTGCCAAGTCTTTATAATTATAATAGAAATAAAGGTGTCTAATATTGATACGGTCACTATAAATGTTTACAGGTAATTGATTAGATAACAATTTATAACAAAGTAGTTGATTAGGTGTTTCTACATACGCACTAACTAAAATAACTGACTTGGTCTTACATGACTCCGACAACTTTTTGTAGCGAAAGAACTGCGTTACGAGACTTGGCATTTTTAACATTTTATGTTTTTGATATAACGGGTACCGTGTCCGTCAACTACTGATTTTCTTAAAGCCCACTCCCTGTCTCCATTTTAAAGTTAGCAACCATACGTACAAGCGCGATCCGTTCGTTGAATATTATTTTTAATAATCCTTATTTTTCATTTAATGGAAAATGAAATTTCGGGATTTTTTTTTTATTTTTTTCTTCCATTATAGACTAAAGGCTAACTAAAATTCAAAATTTGTAATTTGTAAGATTGCTAGAAGAACCTTAGAATTTTGATTATCGGTGACCAAATTAAGAAATTTTTAAATAATCATTATTTTTCATTTAATGTATAATGCAATTTCGGGATTTTTAAATTTTTTCTTCCTTTGTAGGCTAAAGGCTAACTAAAGTTCACACTATTTGGTCGTTGTCGATGTAATCTATCTTAATCCAGATTTAATCCACATTAGGTTACAGTTAGGTTGAGTTATATTAGAGCCAGATAAATTCAGACTGAGAGACCGAGACTTCTTATTCAAAATAATAAAAAATAATTCAATTTTAATATATGTCAGAAAATCTATTTTCACTACGTCTATGTTTTTAGTGATGCGAGTTGTTGCCATAGTAACAACAAACAAAAATCGTTTAATAATGCAATTAGATTTGCTTTACATTGGACTTTTAGGCACGATTTGTTTACTTTTACACGATTATAATAATGTGTTCATTTTAATGAGCGATAAGATAAATAATATTAATAGGTTGAATGTCAAATTGACTTTAAATTTTGATTTCTAGACATTTGCAACGAGTGTAATTATGCGTGTAAACGATTAATTAATATTTAATAGCTTTTAAAATGTTACCTTAAAAAATGTGTGAAAGACAACTTTTCCATAAAATAAACTTTTCAATGCAACAATAGAAATTGAAACTTACATAAACAATTTGCAATTTTTTCTTAAACTTAATAGCCAATTTTCAATTTTTCAAATTGTTTTTAACACTAGAAAGACTGAAACTTAGTATATACCTACCTACATATATTGCCCCAAAGCAGTCAAAATGACTGCATTGTGAAAGAATAACTAATGTGTAAATAAATTTGTTCAAAATTAATATTTAATAATTTTATTCTATTCACAGTCATACAACAAGTTATTAAAAGTATTAACAATAAAATAAAAATTACTTCACTTGAAAAAAAAATTATACATTTTAAGCAAATGAAAGTGGAAATTTTTGAAAGTGTACATCTTCCGCAAACATACTTTAGACATTTTTCACATATTATTTGTTTTGTTATTGTGGCAAAGTCGTACTTGACAAATTTTCGTTTGTTAGAATAGGGTGTATTTGATAATGTTGCAGTTGATCTTTGTGAGTCCTCATGTTCTGATGAATTTTTCTGTCTTGCAACTCTGTAATCGGTGGAAAGTTGTTCTGATAATTGAAACAAGAATTGTTTTCGTTGCATTTGTATTCCTATCGCTTCTTTGTAAACGATCCAAGGATTCCTAGCAACCAAATCTAATATATTGAAAAATATTTGGAGGGGCCATCTCTGAGAACTAGATTCTACTGTATATTTTCTGGCCATTTGATCCGCTACATCAAATCGATCTTTCCCCAAGTAAGGAAAACCATTCAAAACGTACTTGCTACTAACATCTGATGCAAGCCAGAATTTGATGCCAAATTTGCCAATCCAGAGCCGAACTGTTCATACTAGAAATTTACTCAATTCAATAATAAAAGTCATTTGAATATTTAAAATTTTCCAAGTAGTCAAAATGACTGCTTTTAGGCAATACAGGTATAACACATATATATCTATCGGTAATGAAGGAGGGGGAGGCAACTACAATGATTAATAAACGCATTTATATGTTCTTCAAAAAGTCACAAAATTGTTTTTCTAATTGAAATTGAAAAGCAATCAAAATGAATTCCTTCGGCAATCTAGTGTTAAGGATATATTTCAAATTCGTTGCAAAAACAATTAAATTTTTCGTATGTTTATACTATACGCACCTAGTATGCAACTAGAAGTAACATATAATTATAATAGAATTATTCAAATATCTGAATTCATTAAAATTCATTATGATTAACGGTATAGCAATTAATTATTATAACGAATGTGGTAAAATTTGTCGATTCCGTGGTGCTCTTCATGACTGTAGTTTCGCCAAAATTCATTTAGCAATTAAGTAAAAATCGCATTTTTAATGTTAATAATAATTTATCGGACGATTGAGTTATTTATAACTATTTTTTTAATTATCTACTTATTGGTGAAACCATCCTACGTTATAGAGATAATCATACAAACTTATGATAATCATACAAACTGTGTTCCGTTTGTTTTACGTTTGTTATCTACTTATTATCTATTAGTAACAAACAATTTGCATTGTTTACTCTAATATTTATCCATTGAGCCTTTAGGAATATTTATTAAATTCGCAATGCTTAATCGATGTATTTTGCGAAATAAAGATTACGCATGAATTTTTTTTTTTTTTTTTTTTTTTTTTTTTTTTTTTTTTTTTTTGATAAAATGTATTGTAGAATTTTCAATGAAGTATTAACATAATAAATGTAAATATTGAATTCAAAAAAATATATATTATTTTAAGGTTTAACAAAGGTTTTAACCTTGATATAATTATAGAATGGAGTAAATTTAACATGGATCTGTTGTATTTAATAATTTTTTTAATAAAATCTAATATATTTTATTTGAAAGTAAAATTTCTGTTTTTTAGTCAAAACGTCTCTAAAATATCATGTGGACTAAATTAAATATTAACTCATTCAGTGCAACATATGTCATAATGATGCCAGCAATATAAAAAATGATTTATTTGGTAACCTTTGTTCTGAATTGCAACTAAATTATTAGATTGAACTTGCTACACTGATATCACCGGTGACGCTCATGGCATTGAACGTGTTATATTAATAAAACATTATGATAATATAAAGAATTTAGTGCAGTATTTTGTATAAAACACATCATCATCAATAATCAGACATTTGTATCCACTGCTGAACATAGGGCTCCCTTTGATTTTTCCATCATCCCTTTCCTGCGCTACTTGTATCCAAGTTTTGTTCAGGCGCCTGATATCGTCGGACTTGGAGGACGCCCTATGTTTCTTATAGCTTGCTGTCTTGATCGTCATTCAATGATCCGCTTCGTTCATCTGCTGTCCGCCCTTGTATTATGGCCTGCCCAGTTCCACTTCAGTGACGCTATATGTACTAGTGCGGCAGTGATATCTGTTCTTCGACGGATTTTCGTTTGGAACTCGATCTCTCAGTGAATGCCTTACATTGGCCGCTTTATTTAACTTTTTTAATTTATTTGCTGATTTCCACTTCAGTGACGCTATATGTACTAGTGCGTCAGTGATTTATGTTCTTCGACGGATTTTCGTTTGGAACTCTGTATCTCAGTGATAGTCTCAGTGAGTGCCTCTCAGCCTTATATTGACCGCCCTATTTCACTTTTTTAACTTATTTGCTGATTTCCGTGTTAGTGTGAGTGTTTCCGCTCCATAAGTCAGCACTGGCAGGATTTAAAAACTTCCCTCAGCTAGCCAGAAGCAGCCCATGTCAGACCTGCCCTTCGATAAATCTCGGTAAAGTCCGACGCTTTCAGAGCAGCCTATAGCCCTTCCAACGTTCTAGCTTCGTGCAGCCGGTCCGCTATCAGAATAATGTCATCTGCAAACTTCAGATTATTCAATCTCTTACCGTTTATGCTAACGCCCATTTCACCGCAATCCATTTTTTTACTCATGAGTTCTAAGAGAGCAGAAAATATTTTTTGAAAGATCAAGCCTCCTGGAGCCTAAGACCTGGAACACACTTGCAATTTTCAGTTGACTGAACTGTTTGGTTCCATATTTGTGTCGTATGGACCTGCGTACAAATACTGCAACTCCATAGCATCTCCATACGACACAAATATGCAAACAAACAGTTGCTCAACTGAAAATTGCAAGTATGTTCCAGGCCTAACGCTAGCCGTTGCATTTTCGTAGATTCCTTTTATTAGTGTTAATATTTATGGTCTATTTTACAACACACGAGAGCTTCGAGCATTTTGTGTTGGTTCATTTTCGAATCAAAACTCGATCAGATTCCTGCTGGTCTTTGAATTTGAGCTTAGGTGTTAGTCGCCTTGTAATAATCTTAGTGAAAAGTTTATATATTTGTGATAAGTAGACATCGGATTATATGCATTTGCATGTTTGCATATGCAAAAGCATAAAACGATATTCTTATATCATTATTGCATATTTTAGTATATTGCATTTTTAGTGTATTGCATTTTTTATTTATAGTGCTTATTTCAGTAGTTTTGTATAAAGCTCGATTCCCATATGCGCGACACTCAGCTACGCGACGTCGTGCGACATCGCCTGTCAAATAATGATTACATTGTTTTAAATGGGCACGCCGCGTAGCCATAGTGAGTATTTGACAGGCGATGTCGCGTGACGTCGCGTAGCTGAGTGTCGCGTATATAAGAATCGGCCTTTAGGCGGAAACGGTGGCAGGTCGCAGCCAGTGACGTGCTATGTGGGCACCTCACACTCGGCAACCCGACTACTGCATTGCACTAGTCAATTAATTGATTTCCTCTACATCTACAAAGTGTTTTTAAAAGCACCATCGCGCGTACAAAAATATAAAGAGCGACTACCAAACCTAGCACTACCTCCAGAACCAATATTAATGCGGTGAGGAACATGATTTAAAGCTGTATTGTTTTATGCTTAGAATTTTGAGGCCATAAAAGAGTTCAATATGACAGTTAAGCGCATGCGCACCCGCCAAGTTTGAGAGGCGGATATGAAAGAAACTTGAACGGATATCAAGTATATTTTGATATGAAAGTTTCGGGCACATATTTAGTTATAGGTGAAAAAGTTAGTACACTTTTCGACGTATAACATGGTGCAAATTGACACATGCGCACAAGAAAATTTCAACTATGAAAAGGTCTATTAATTCAAGCCAGTTCGCATTTCTGGCTCCTTTAATCAAACAAAATATTGCTCTAATTCTAACATATTTCAGCAATATTCCGGACGCAATTGAGACTCTAGAAACTAAAAACGTTCCTCTGTGCAAGCCCTTGGAAATATTGGAAAAAATGATGAACAGAGCAACGACCTTCCAAGTTCACTATCAAAAAGGTTCGTTCCAAATTAAATGCTGTTCTCTATAAAAACTCAGGTCGTGAAGGAATAAAGAAAGTAAATGCATTTATAAAAGGCACCAGCCCAACTCTAACTGAAGAGATTTTTGCAGAAGTCGCGCCAAATTTCAAGTTCTGTGCAGTAACGTCAGTTGGCGTAAATAGTTCACTTTCAGCCTACAAATTAATATTAAGTGACAAACGTCACAAGTTTGCTCTAGAAAGTCTAGAATAGTATATTAAAGGACGAGTTCAGTATGCGCGATTTTTCACCACGCGTCCAAGTTTAGAAAACGCCGAAGTTAAGCCCAAAGTTTAGAAAAAACGCCCAAGTTTAGAAAACGCCGAGTGTAGCGAGGACTACAGCGTAGCAAGAGCGAAGCTTGGACGTGTGCTGAAAAATCGCGCTTACTGAACTCGTCCTTTAATATACACATTTTCTATTTTGCGTCTGTAATGGACTCATAATAGCACTCATATGCGTGCGGTTATGGCTCGCCGAGTGCTGTTATTAACATTAAATTTGTGTATTCGCGATTTCCACACATCACATAACCTCAAAAACTATCTCGCCGAAAATTTGACACTGACAGCTCTGAATTTCAGTGCCAACCTTGAAAAAAGTAACTCATAAAAGCACTCGGTGAGCCATAAACGCACGCATATGAGTACTGTTATGAGTCCATTACAGACGCAAAATAGAAAATTTGTATATTAAAGGACTAGTTCAGTAAGCGCGATTTTTCAGCACTCACTTCAGCATTTTAAAATATTTAACTGTATTTTGTCACAAGAACTACTGTATATTGTAAAAAATAAGTAAATTCCAATAATAACTAGTATCTTGATAGTGCATATTTTATGCATATTGGGCCCATTTTTAGTGCATATTTGCGTGCATATTTTGGCATGTTGATAGTGCATATAATCCGATGTCTAGTGATAAGATGGCTCTGTAATTTGCTAGGTCTGCTATATCGCCTTTCTTGCGCATAATTGTAATAATGGCGTTGTTCCATTTCGATAGTGTTTTTTCTTCAATGAGGCATGTATTGAATAGGTTACGTATAGCTTGTATTAGCGGTTTTCCACCAGCCTTTATTGCTTCTATCACAATTTCGTCCACGCCATATAACACATTTGATACACTAAATAAATATTTAGAATAATGAAAATCAATAATAAATAAGTCAAAAATGATATAAAATCCCAAGGGCATATTATACATGTAAATCATATTTTGAAATATTCTAGGGCGAAACCCTTGACTTAGAGAATGTTTAATGAAACTAATTTGAGGACATTAGAAGAATGAGAGATAAAACGGTACAAATGTAGGTATGTTTTATAAATCCGGATTACATTTTATTTTTAAAACAGTCCCTTCATATACTGTGTAATAACTAGTATATAATAATAATAATAACTTTATATATTGTGTAAGTTGCAATCGTTTGCTGATGATTTAAGTTCATAGTGCATTGGTATTGCTCGCAATATTAAATCATAAATATCGCCGTTCGATTACATTTATATCCGGTCCATTTCTAATAAGCAATATTCTGAACTGATAGAAATAATCAATTTGAAGAAAGCACCGTCAAAAACCTTCTCTGGTCTGTTTCCATTTCTCTCCTCCGCGCACTGGTGCCATAAGTTGTAAAATTCGCGATAAACTATTTATATTGAGTCCATCTGAATCTCTTGGACTATTATTATTTTCAATCAAATCTACTACACTTCAGCTACACTTAAGAAATTAGAAATATAGGTACACATATTATCTTAGTGTCATCATATGAGAACAATAAAATATATAATATAACTCTGTTGAACAATAGAATTTATTATAAATATATAAAACGTTAGGAAAAACTTTAATATATTTTTAAAGTACAGGGTGTTTGAAAAAGAACTCCCTAGTTTTATTGTGTCATAGAAACTGTTCAAAGTGATACACACTATTCTAGTTTGTGGTGTTTGATTCATAAACTGTCCAAGTTTTGCTCCCCTGCAGCTGGCACGCTTGCTTGATATTGAGACGTCGCACACTTTGACGGATTACGAATTTATGGCGACAAAAATAAAATCCAGTTCATTTAAATTTTTTGTCTCACATATTACCTTGTGATGATATTCTGAGAATTCTAGTATAAAATTAGTCTATATTAGGTGTACACGATTAATTCAAAATGCAAATTTATTATTGTCTAGTATTGTCTAAGCTGTTTACAAGTCTTAAGACTAGCCTCTATAACATCTTCTGAGAGCAGGCCTACAGGCAATGGAAGTGACTTTATGATGTCAGCCCCATGCATCAATAATTTATGTACACTCGCACTCATTCTTTACCATCCATAAAGTGTGGTAGATAACTCCGCGGTCTTAAAACATTACATTTTAAATTCTTTCTCTTTGACGTAATCACTGTTAGAATATTGGACATTCTTTCAATCAAATCTCTATCTAAACCTGTGATTCGGAAACTCACTTCAGGATTTTTTAAAAATTTCCGTGCAGTGTTCCCGTCATTACTATTACCACCGCCTTGTTTTAGTAAATCGACAACAAGACCCATTTCCTTATAAAAATCCTGAGCAATTTTACTCTTTCTCTGTTTCACTTTTTCTTGTGCTTCCCGTCTTTTTGCTTGCCATTGTTTTAATTCTAATTTATATGCTATATGCAGAAAGTATTCGAAACTTCGTAGGTACACATGCAAAACAGAAAGGCCACATTTATATGACCTTTCATCACAGTCTCTTTCTTTCAACTTCCCTATATTGTTCATGATTATGGGCGTTGCTTTACACACATTACATGCCAGTGTGCTTTTTATTTCAGTTAAGACGTTAACTGTTTTGCCGTCTAACATCGTACAAATGGGCACATGTTTGAACTGAATTGCTCTGTCTCCCAGGATGACATTCGTTGGCTGCAAATTTTTGGGTCGTTGACACAAAACTTATCCAACACGTATTGTACTAATCGTTCATTACACTTTAACGAAATAAACTTATAAAAACTTTCATCTCTTAATATAAAAAATAGTTCATTTCTATTCAACGCTCTCTTGCAAATGGTGGTCATCACGACTACCTGGAAAAAGGTGCAATTCTCAGTAAGGTGGAACGATGTGGACGGGATTTTTGCTTTTCTAGAATTGTCAATGTTTGTTTTGTTTTGCAATTATTTAATTTAATGAAACTATGGGGAACTTTTTTTAAAAATCAATTTATTGCAGTTTATTACAATTTTTTTTTAATTTACGATAGTCGTTAACAAAACTTTTTTTTAACCGTATTGATTAAAACTTTCTACAAATTTGATATTATGACATGTAAATACATACTTGAAGCTATATTCTCCATATATAAAAAGTTCACAATTTTTTAACACAAACTTACTTTGTTTTACTTTACTTATTTTTTTTACGCAACTCATTCCTTTTTGGTACCTAAGGGACAAGGGCGATGTTTAACACGTTCCCACAATCAATGGAATTGGTTTTTCGCATTTATTTGTTTATAGTATTATGGATGGGTTATCTAACAATACATTTTAAGTGGTTTTGCTTAATTGTGAGACATTGTAAAATTCTATTTTTGTCGCCGTAAATTCGTAGTCCGTCCCAGTGTGCGTCGCCAGGGCTCAGTCCGCTTAATTCAGTTCATGCGTGCAGTGCAATGGCTACTCCGCAAAAAAAGCGCAGTGTGTTATTTGGCTTGTGCAAATAGAATCTGTTATAACAGTGCAACGTAATTTTAGACGTCAGTATGGTGTTAAAGCTGCAACAGAAAAAACTATCCGTCATTGTCTAAATTCTTTCAAGGCAACCGGTAGTGTTTTATAAGCAATATCGCCAGGTTGAGCGAGGACTTTTGAAGATGTTGTTTTGGATAACTTTGGGCTCCCAACACGCCAAAGACAGATCTGTTTAACATAATCTTCAGAAGTTCTCGGTCCACCTTTCGATTTCCCTTTTAAAACACTACCGATTTCCTTGAAAGAATGTAGCTAATGGCGGATAGTTTTTGCTCTAGGAGGTTCAACACCATACTGACGTCTAAAATTCCGTTGCACTGTTATAGATGATTCAGTTTGTACACATCAAATAACTTACAGCGTTTTTTGTTAAGGAGTTGCCATTGCACTGCACTGAACGCCTGAACTGAATTGCGAACCGAGATCTGGCGCCGTCTCAAGGTCAAGTAGGCGTGCTAGCTGCAGGGGAGCAAAACGTGGACAGTTGATGAATCAAATACCACAAAATAGAATAGTGTGTATCACTTTGAACAGTTTCTAAGGCACAATAAATCTAGGGAGTTCTTTTTCAAACACCCTGTACTTACATATAGGTATATCTACAAGAAAGATGTATTACAACAATTATATTATACCTATTCTGTTGATATGATTTTTGCGATTTCTCATAATATAAAAAAATATGTGGCGTACTGAGGTATAGAAGGCGCATTATTATACTAAATAATATTCTTTACATAAGCACTAAAATGTAAATCCGCTCAGAGCTGATGATTCATAATTTAGCACGTCCTCATATAAAAGCGCTAGGAGATATTGGATTAAATGTTAAATAAATAAAATTATAAAAGATTTAAATTAGTGTTCTTGTAAATATCATACAATTTAAGGAATATATAGGATCTTTTATTAAGCGCTCCCTATCTTTAAATTTAAATAAAACAAACTGTGTATGAGATATCATCGAGATTTTTTTATTTGTTTGAAAGGCCTATCGATGCCATGATGTATAGAATATAATATCTTGCATATCTAAGGTGGCGCAGTGGTGCTGCAAATGTCCAATTTTCCATGACTCTGGCGCGTAAATCAGGCTGAATTTGACCGATGGCATGAGTTATGTTGGCTTTGAGGCCTTTGTGATTTGTGGCTTATTCGATTAGCCATGCGACTTAAGAAAACCCCACAAGAAAAATCTAACGTAGTCAATTCGCACGATCTCGCTGGCCGGATCACCTCCACGTGTGATGAACATGCCCTTAAATTACTTGTGCAGAATATCCAATCCAAGAGCTGTGTGACACGTAGCGCCGTCCTGTTGAAACCACATGTCGTTTGTGTCCATATTATCCAATTCAGGCCAAAAGAAATTGGTAATCATCGACTTTTAGCGCTTGCCGTTGATGGTGATGGCCTGGCCAACGTCGTTCTCAAAGAAACCCAAAATACACACCAAACAGTGACTTTTTCGGGATGCATTGGACCATCTTGAATCTCATGTGGATTGGTATCGTCCCCAATTCGGTAATTTTGTTTATTGAAGTACCCATTCATCTAGAAATGTGATTTTTTGTTGAAAATTAGGGTTTCCAACTGCTCTAGGGCACATTCAGCGAGCACACGTCGTTGCTTATGGTCGTTTATCTTCAGCTCCTGGGTCAGTTGAATTTTGTACGGGTGCAGGCCGAAGTTACGGCACAAAATTTCGCCAAGTTGCGGTCTGAGAAAGGCCGAGTTCTTGTGAGCGACGTGAAATCGACTGCCTTAGATTCTCCAGCACACTCTCACGGACAGTGGCGATGTTTTCGGCAGATCTTGCGTTCCTTGTCGTACTGGTGTTGGTTTATTGTTTACTGAACCAGACTACTCAAATTTATCTGAATAGTCCTCTCGGTAGTACGATAATGGCGACCGTAAAATAGGCGCAGCGCGCGAAATGTTGCCCGAACAGAACACCGATTTTGATAAAACAATTTTGTTATTTGCACGTGTTGTTGAACGCTATATCAGTCCATGGTGATTTACCAATTGTCAAAGTTCGGAAGTCTCTATTGGAAGACCCTATATAAAGAAATGTGCGATCTGATTACACCTCTCGGCAATAAAATGCAGCCACCCAAGAAAAATAGGTTTCTAACCACTAACTGCACTACCACTATAGAGAGTATATTACAATTTTTTTATATATTTTTATAGGAACATAAGCTACACTTTATTATGCTAACAAAAATCAAATTTTTTTTGAACAAACGAAGCTAATTAGAATTTAATATTTTTTATTACTGATGCGTGAAAAGTACTTCTTGACGCATGTTTTTTAATACGAGAAATGCCACTTTTCGTTATATTTCCACATAACCTGGGTAATGCACGCACAATATTCAATATCGCTAGGTTACATTAAAAAGAAAACAAATATATAAATGAAATAAATACAATCAATATTAAAAAAGTGACGTAAAATTGTTAGAATTTTTTTTACAAAACAATAATAAAAAATTAAAGAAAACGTTTTAAAATGAGTGTAAATTCTACGGTGATGCCGGAGACTGAGGAGAGTTCTTATCGACACATTTTTATTTTTGATTCCATTTTTTTTTTGGATGGCGCCTAGATCCCAAACTTTAAGTTACATCACCTCGCATGAGTAATAAAAAATATTGTTTGTAACACGGGCGGCATTGTCAATTGCCCTCTCGAGCGAATGTGCGCCCAATTTCGCTCTCGCGTCAAATTGACAACTTACCTCTCTAGTTACAAAATAATCTATTTTCTATTTTGCGTCTGTAATGAACACATAACAGCACTCATATGCGTACGGTTATAGCTCGCGGTGTGCGATACGATTTTCTCAATATGTATCGGCGATTTATTTTGTTTAGAAATGGCATAAAAAGACGCAAAATAGAAAAATACTATAAAAAACTAGTTCGTAAGGCGTTTTTCAGCACTTGTCCATTAGAAAACTCCTCGCTACGCCCGTCGTTTTCCAAACTTGGACGCTTGCTGTAAAATCGCGATTACTGAACTCGTCCTTTAATATTCTATTATGTGTTTTGAAATCATTTTAATATTAAAATTCATAATAAATTATTTATTTTGTTTTTGGGACTGGGAAATTATTAAAAGGCTATAACATTAATATTTAGTTGACAATACATACTAATATTATAGAAGCTTTTTAATAATTTCCCATTCCCAAATACAAAATAAATAATGAATGATAATAAGGATGATAAGAATCAATAGTTATAATTCATTACAAAGTTCAAAATTGCGTTAATAATAATTACAACACAATTTATATATTGATATAATTATTTAACTTTTTTTAATTTTAAATTCTAACAATGTATAAATAGTTTATATTTATACAGAATTTTTATGTTCATATTGAATAGAAATTCCGTATGTAATAAATATTCCAAAAGCGCAATAGATAACCATTATATAGTAGTTTAACAATGCTTATTGTTTAATGGTTAGTAATAAGTAATAAAAAATATAAACAAATCATTCATTAAAGTAGACTATTATTAAAACTGCAGTTTTTACATTATTTTTGTATCAATTTCGAACAAATTACGGTTATAAAGAGCCCCGAGAAAACAAACAACGCGTTATATCCTTTATTATAAATGTTACTTGCTTTATTACAAAATATAAAAATATATAAAAAATGTGCAATTAGAAATACGAAGTTCGTTTAACTTGATATGGCCTAGATGACCATAATAATAATTTAATGCTCGATGGACGTTAGCAAATTTGCATTTTCAATCTTGTAAACGTCATTTTCTGCTGTAGAATAACGTAAACATCTTTATTTTTTTTCCATAATCTTAATACCTTTAACGAGGATAAATGAATGTCATAAATTGCAAATATTTTCTTTACCACAATGTAATTCATGAACCACTTCTTCTAGCTTTTTCGCAGATTGAAAAACATTTTCTTTTCTTACAACATAGAGAGTTTGTTCTAATTAAAAATAATGTTGTTATGACAGTCACATATTCTTCTTCTTTTCGTGCCATGTCCTCCGAGGATGTCGGCGATTATCATAATGATTTTTATTTAATCAGCTGCGGCACGAAACAGGCTAGTAGAACTGACACCATACCACTCTCTCAGGTTTTTCAGCCAGGACGTGCGTCTTCTTCTTGGATCTCTTCTACCTTGGATTTTGCCTTGCATGATATTCTGCAAGATACGGTACTTTTTCCCTCTCATAACGTGTCCAAAATATTCCAGCTTGCGTTTTTTGATGGTAAACATGACTTCTAGTTGCTTCTGAAGACGGGCAAGCAACTCTGTGTTTCGGACTCTGTCTACCCATGATATTCACAGCTGGCGGCGGTAGCACCACATCTCGAACACTTCCAGTCGGTCACACATTGCCTTTGTTAAAGTCCATCCTTCCATTCCATAGCACAAAATTGGAAATACATAGTACCGTAGTAATCGAATACGCAGAGGTATTAACAAGTCTCGGGATGTAAGAACCTTCTTCATATTGCTAAATGCACCTCTAGCCTGCTCGATGCGGGACCTTATTTTCTGCTTGTTATCCCACTCACTGCTCAACAAGGATCCCAGATATCTGAAGCTCGAGATTTGCTGAATCTGTTGGTTGCCTGTACTCAGGTTTACTAGAAGCTCTCCATTTTTGCTAATAACCATAGCTTTGGTCTTGCTAATATTTAACTTGAGCCCTCTTTCTTCGCTTTTAGCCGCAACCCTATCCAGTAGCGCCTGCAAATCAGCAGCACTTCCTGCCAGGAGAACTGTATCGTCCGCATAACGCAAGTTATTTATTACTTCTCCGTTGACAACAATTCCTTCCCGTGCTTCGTCCAATGCTTCGGCGAAGATTTGCTCAGAGTATATGTTAAAGAGTAGCGGAGAAAGGACACACACTTGCCTCACACTTCGCTGAATGGAAACGTACTCAGTGGTGATGTCCTCAACTTTGACTGCAGCGACTTGGTTGTAATACAGATTTTTATAATACGGACGTCTCTGTCATCTAATTTCATCAGAGAGGCGTTCCTCGCATTTACGGTATAATCGACCATGTATTATTATTATTTTAAGGAACATCTTCAGCATATGGCTCATTAAGCTTATCATGCGATAGTCTCCGCATGTTTTTGGCCACGTATTCTTAGGTAGTGTGACGAATACAGACTCCAACCAATCCTTTGGTATCTTCCCAGAAACATAGATGGCGTTAAAGAGGCTGACCAATTTATCTGTGAATTGGTCGTTGAAAAGTTGGAGTACTTCTGAATAGACATCGTGCCTTGATTGCGTGAACCACCTCCGCGTGTGTTATATCTGGGCCCTCACAGGGGTTGTCGCAAATATTCACCTGCTGGCGGTCGCTAGCGAAAAGTTCTTCGACATACTTCTTCCACTCTTCCAGCTTTTCTTTAAGATGTAAGATAATGTTACCATCACTATTTTGAAGTGCCGCGGATCGATTATGTTTTTTAGTTCCAGCAGCATCCTTGATTTTCGTCTAATAAGGTCTAAATATTTGGCTTTATCATTCTTTAGATTCCGACGTAGTTCCATCAGATCTAAGATCTTGTTTACCATCCAAGGTTTTGTCTGGTCATTTCTTGAGTGTTTAATTGTAAGTACTGTTCTGCTGATACTCACGATAGGTGTTTTCATTCCGATCCATGCTTCCTCCCTGTCTGGCATGTTCTCGAGGTTCAGTGCTGCGTTGATCTTTAAAGTAACATATTAGGACAGCTAAATTCCTTTTGAATCCAAGAAAAAAAATATCTTTAAAATTAAAAAAAAAATACCTTGAATCAATAAAATAAAATGTAAAGTGTAAATGTGTAAAGTGTGTGTGTGTGTGTGTGAAATGTGTCAGTTATTTAGTGAGTACTTACTTTTTTATTGCTACTTACTTATTTATCAGTAAAGCCCTTGTATCGTAAAAATTTCCATGCTGGATGTAATCTAGTTTAACTGTCTAAATTAAATTAAACTGCATTAAAAAGCAATTACTAGTAAAATATTGCTACTATCGTATACTATATTGCTACTACCTTTAATTTGAACGAGTTTATTCAATCATTTCTAGACTCGGTTTACGATACCGATAATATATAGCTTTCTGGGAAGCTACTTTACTCATACGAACAGTTGCATAGTTGTACTTTTTGCATTATGTTGCTTGTTACATTATTTACCCATATTATAATTATTTGATCGTAAATTTCTTTATTCACAATTAATTAAGATATTATTAGTTCGGTAAATTCGTGTTAACAAGCTGAAAGCAATAGCATGAAGCAATGCGATCTCCTTGCTATTGAACATTGTCGGCCTTTTTTCTTGTATTATGTTTAAATTATATTCGAAATGAAATAAAACAAAATAAAAAATTAATATTAAAATGAAATTAATTAAATTGGGATTTGTGCCTTAATTTTAGCGCCCCAATTGATGCAAACGGAGAAGGTGCAAAAATCTTGAAAAAATCTCTTGAAACAAGCTTCATATTTTGGTAAAGACTGTACTTGTAGTATGGCTACCAATAGACCTTTTCATAGTTGAAATTTTTTTATGCGCATGTGTCAATTTCCGCCATGTTATACGTCAAAAAGTGCCCGAAAAACTATTCAAAAAAACTTTTTGACGTATAACTAAATATGTGCCCGAAACTTTCATATTCCCGCCTTGATAACTTGGCGGATGCGCATGCGCTTAACTAACCGTAAAAAGGTCCATTGCCTATTCTCACGTTTTTCTAAATCTTTCATTGGGAGTAATTAATCTCTTTACGACTTTCGTTTGAGAATTTATGACTTGATTGAAAACCGACTTGTTAAATCGAAAGAAAAAAAATTTAACTGAAAATGACAGGAGAAAGGGAAACAGGAGAACGCGCTCTTTATAAAAAGTGCAAGAAGTTACCGCTTGATATCTAAATGTAGTATATTTAATGATAAACAATAATAACAATTATACAAAATTATTGTCTGTTAAATGATAGCCGAACAGTTTAATAAAGCATTAAAGTTGTTAATTGGTTTGTGTGTTTATCAAGAATTAGATTGAATCATTTTTGACAGGGGATTCTAAGTTATCCGTTTTAAACATGAACACTTTCCTTAAAAGTGCATTGCAAGTTGCCCGCAAAACAAAATTTCGACAAAAAATCTGCAAGTTGAATTAATGAGTTTTAAAGTGGAAAGCAGTACAATACATAAAGCAGTAAGCTCTCTGGGCTACCAACATTTGCCGCCCTTTCTATCAAAGTTTCTATCCCGCAATCTTTTGGCGGTGTACACCATACGACTTTCTCTTATTAACCGGTCCTATATATATTCCTACATATAAGATAAAGTTATGTCCGTTTTTAGAATAAAGCAAAATAGTAAAGTTTTCATTCATTGTATAAACGTATACTTTCCGTCACTGTTTAATACTCCTGCGTGATGGCAATTTGTGTATCCCATATTTGAAAATATCCGTGATCTCTAGAGATGCAAAAATTGAACCAGTGCTTGTCTGATATATTGCTCGTTTTTGAATGGCACTACAAAATATTTTTTCTATTTTGCGTCTGTAATGGACGATAACAGCACTCATATGCGTGCGGTTATGACTCGCCGAGTGCGATACAATTTTTTCAATAAGTATCGGCGATTATTTTATTTAGAAATGGCATAAAAGGGCGCAAAAAAGATAAAATATTATAAAATACTCATTAGCAAATGACGAGCGTAGCGAGGAGGACAAGGAGGAAACATGGACGCGTTCTGAAAAACCGCACTTATAGAACTCGTTATTTAATATACTAATATATTAACTATTTAATATGACCGTGCTAGGTGCGGGGAGTATGATAGATGCGATAGAATTTCCCAGCCTAGCTCTGCGAATTTATGACGAGTCCTCAAAGCAGGTCTTGCATGCAAAGCAGGTCATATGGTCTTGCATATGGTCAAATGGTCTTGCATATGGTCATATGGTCTTGCATATAGACTTGCCTCCTTCCATCCTTCCTATTGAACATTGTCTGCCTTTTTTCTTGAAGTGTTGTTTTTACATTATCCAATTGCTGATAATACCTCTCCGAATTTAGCTTTTCGTTCGGTATCAGCAGTTCAAAATGTATTGGTCCTTGAATGTCCCACCATATACACAACATTCTCTTACTCAACCCGAACTTCGGCTTAAAGACGGAGGGTAAGGTTTTCCGGATTCGCAATTTGCTCTTGTTTGTACAATGTTTTCATAGGTAACCCACTTTTAATCCCCAGTTATCATCCGGTCCAAGAAGGGTTCTATTTTGTTCCGTGCAAGCATGGATGTGCACATGATGACTCGATCATTTAAACTCTTCTCACTTAGCTCATGTATATTGTAGATGTAGATTTCGGAGGTGACTTGTACTGCAACCTTCATAGATCTATTGTACCCCACCCCCTTCCTTTAATCGTCTTTACCCGTTTAGAGCGCCTCCTCTAGTCCTGAGTCCTTTAGGAATTTCAGAATCTGAGTGGTGTTCAAGGACTGCACCACATCTGTGTTCAAGTAGTTGGCCCTAAGGTATACTTGTCTCTTGCAGAGCAGTACTTCGCAGTCTTTGAACAGATATATGGGGATTGCTTCTGCTGAGCCGCTGAGTCTGCATCTGTCATCTTCCCCTAGCCTTAGGGCCTTGAGGTGTTTTCTAAGTCTGCAGTGTCCCGCCAGGACTCCTGTCAGTATTCTAAGCTTGTTCCTGTTCAGTTTGAGGCAAACTTTTGTTCTTTTCTGGTTAAAAAATACCAGCATTATTTTGGATTTCCTTTGAAGTTCTTTCCAGGTTTTCATCCATTGTTCCCTTGTGTTTTTATCTAAACTTTTGTGGATGGTGTTCATACTCATACCGAAAAATCGATCCTAGTTTCCGAATATTGTCCGAAATGGTTTGTTGAGTTGCATCAAGCCTTTCCGCAATCTTCGATGTAGTCAGAAAAGGATTTTGCTTTAACATGATTTTTTGACGGTATCGTCGTTGATCGTCGAAGATACCGTCGAAGATGTGTTTGAGAGCGTGAATTATCAGAAAGGTCGAAATATTTTTCCGAACCATCTTCGGCTTGTTCTATCAGAAAGCGTACCTTCACCAAACACTTTCAATAAATTTCTACACGCTTGTGTAACATTTCTTCCTTGTTGGAATTCCTAGAATCATCTTCGTTTTAGGATTGGTGAAACCATCCTACGTTATAGATAATCATACAAACTTAAAACAAACGGCCACAGCCTGAATATATAAATATATTCAGGCTTTTGGAGCTCCATAATAATTACTGGGTCTTTTTAGGACTACTTTTTAGACTGAGTCTGTAATTGTTATAGAGCTCCGGATAGGCTGAATATAGTTATATATTCAGGCCGTGTTCCTTTTGTTTTTTATCTTCGTTTTAGTTAATTTGCTAGTTCATCAATATGTGTATATTTTTAAAGCAAACATTTGTAATATCTTTATAGTAAAGACATAATTGCATATTTTGCTTAGAACATATTTATTTTGAACTTATTTTTTTTTATAGTTTCGGTAAAAAAACTGAAAATGTAGCTTTTCCTTAATGAACTGATTTTTGATAATTGGCAAGATTAAATTTGTTATTCAATTTCTAATTAAAATGTTGTGAAAAAAGAGAATACTTTTCTAGAAGCAGTGTATCCCTCATAAATAGGGCAATCATAAATATGATGAGGCATATTTTTTCTCATTCTGCTTAGATAGAGGAATGGTCAGAAATTCGTTTTAATTCGACTAAATTAAATTATGAATTCAGAGCCCTATTCATTAGAGCATAGTTTTACAAATATCACCAATCACCAATTAGAGCATAATTTGCATACTGACAATGATAAGACATTCTTAAGACGAACTAACTCCATATTTTTAGGGCATATCATGCCCACATTTTTAAGGCATACCCAAGTTAAAATTAAAAAAATGTTTGGCCGCGCACTTCCTTCGCAACAAATAACTACTCGATGGGGGGCATGAATTGATGCCGCAGTCTACTGTGTCACCAAGTTCGAAAGAATTGTGCAAGTGTTTAATGTATTGGACGACGAAGAAGCTGAATAAATCAAAATTTTGGGCTAGTAGAATATGTAATTAATGGTGTAAACGGGGAAGCAGCTATCTTTTTGGAAAAAAAAATTGCAAAGGTTATTTAAAAAACTCATTTTTTTCCGTTACGAAGGAAATTTTGATAAGTTTGTCTAGCGATTCTTAAAAACATTACAAATTTGCCTCAAATTATGGATTCAAACGACGGAGCAGCAAACTTTTTGAAAAAAAAAACTTGCAACTGTTATTTCCAAAACTCATTGTTTCCATTATGAAGGAAATTTCAATAGGATTGCCTAGAGCAGGGCGTGGCGAACTTTTTTCCGGCCGCGTGCCATTTTTTTTAAATCTACATTTTGAAATGCTGACGTGCCAGCTAACTTTTACAATGCATGAAGATTTCTGATCGTATAAGAGTATTAGCCCGAATATAACACCTCTTACATTTTGCACCTTTGATGTTGCACAAAAGTAGATTGAGAAATTAAAAAAAACTCTTTTAGAAAAGCAGAAGGTTTAATTATAAGATGTTTAGAAGGCACGCGTGGGAAATAGTTCGCGTGCCAATGCAATTTCGCACGTGTTAGTGGTGACACGCGTGCCATAGGTTCGCCACCACTGGTCTAGCGGGTCGAATGCGTTCTCTTGACCTTCTCGAGCGACCCTTAAAAAATTTACAAATATGGTTCAAATTATGGATTCCTTAGCACATCAATAAATTTGTTTGAAACGTCTGGGCTAGTAGAACATGCTCAGGATGATAATTAATGGTGTAAACGAGGAAGCAGCTAACTTTTTGGGAAAAAAAACTTGCAACGGTTATTTCAAAAACTATTTTTTTTCCATTATGAAGGAAATTGCGATAGGTTTGTCTAAAACACGGAGTGGCCCACGGGCCGTATGCGTCCCCTTCGCCTTCTCGAACGACCCTTAAAAAATTACAAATTTGCCTCAAATAATGGGTTCCTTGGTATCAATAAATTCGTTTAGCGTCTGAGCAGTAGAACAATCTCAGGATGTTATTAATGGCGTAAAGGGTGAAGTAGCTAACTTTGAAAAAAAAATACTTGTAACGGTTATTTAAAAAAAAAAAAACATGTTTTTTCATTAAGAAGGAAAATTGGATAGGTTTGACCTTCCCTTCCACCTTCTCGAACGACCGTTGAAACGACGGCTCCTAAAAAATTTACATTTCAAAACTTCTTATTAAATAATCTTTTTTCATGTTTCTTTCAATGTATTTTATTAATAAGGAGATAATTTGAATTCATCGTTCAGTGTTCTTTATGTATATTACCATAAGCTTTTTACTTGCGTCCCACAACAACATTTTTGCATTTGTAGTTTGACTCACCCCTGGTCTAGAGGATCTACAACAATAGGCAACAATAGGGCAGCTGAGTGTTGGTGTTGAAGGTATGAAGCCTGTAGGTTATTGGGAAGTATGAATAAAGGATGGGTAGTAGAGTGGTAGGGCTTAAAACCAATTTGATATTTTGGGATGGTGTTTACTAGGATGCTCTGGAGTCTGGTATTAAGGATATGTTCTAGGACCTTGCCAATAACTGCTAGGAAAGTAATGGGTTGGTAGCCATTTGGAAGGGAATGTTTTTGATAACATTCCTTACTAAAATATCTAGAATTTTAAGATACAAGTGCATATGATTTAAGGCAAATTTATATTTTTATAGAGCATATTTTCATTTTTGAAGAGCAGTTTTAAGCCCTTAAAGTAATTTTATAAGAGCACATTTTTAGTTGCAATACTCGTAACAAATCTTTTCAAGAAAATGCATGAAAAATATAACATACCGGAGCTCTAAACTTCTTCATCGCCTAAAAGCGAATCCTTGGCAAGTTAAAAACAACTTTTTGACTCAAAATGGAATTTAACAAGAAAATACAATATTTGTAATAACTTTAAACTGTTATAATATAGTTGAATCTATAAATATTATAATGAAAGGTCGTAGTACATCAAGTTATCACCAAGAAGTTATCACCTACAATTCTCTAAATATAATTGTTTCTTCTAAATAATGTATATTTTGTAGTTTTAAGAAAAATCTGAAAAATCTATCAGAAGAAGTAGCGAAGCGAATATTTATTCTTCATATGGCGCTAGAGCCCAAATCATGCCCTGGCCTCCTGTATTTTTGTCTTCCATTCCCCCTGTCTGCTATACTTCTCCATGCTCTTACTCCGAGTGGTTGGTATGCGTTTTCCATGGTCTATTCCTCCCACTGTTTTCTTGGATTCCCTATCGGCCTTGCATTTTTGCGTTCAGCGCTCCAGACGGTTGTCGTCCATCCTGAGCACGTGTCCTGTCTATCTTAGTCTTTGCAGTCTAATGAATGTATAGAGCGGTAGTTCTTGGTATATCTGGTATAGCTCCTTATTGTACCTTGACCTTCTGATGTTTCCAACCGTTACCATCCCGGGAAACATACGTAGCACATTATGCTCAAATATGTTCATTGCGTTCTTGTTTTTTGGGTCATAGTCCATGTTTCGCTACAATAGCATGCGATGGGCCGAATTATTGTCTTGTATATTCTAAGCTTGTTATTGCGGTGCACACTATTAGATCTTACTATTTCCACCATTACATAATACGCCTTAGTTGCTGTTAGGACTCGGCGTCTTACTTCTCTCTCTTCGGGATCATCTTTGTTGATTTCCACACCCAGATATATAAATTTGTTGACATTCTCGATGTTGTCTGGCAACTGTAATTCTGACCCGTGTCTTCTTCTTTGCGTCATCACCTTTGTTTTGCTTGTGTAGATGCCGAGACCGCTATCTTTGGCAGCTGCATATAGTTGTGCATAGGTCTTATAATTCTATAAATTCCAGCTCTAGGTTGAAGAGTGTGGGTTCGTGAATTGGTTTTGGTCCCGCACTACGGCTTCAGTTTCGCACATTATGGTCTTTTCACCATTTTTCATCATTTTCACCAGTTTAGTTGGTATCTTTAGCTGCTGTAGAATTTTGTAGCGGTTGTTGCGGTCGATCGAATCGTATGCCTGATGTTGTGCACATCAATGTCGTATTCCCATGCTTTATTCAAAATTTGCTTCACTGTAAAGATCTGGTCTACCGTCGATCTTCCTCTCCTGAAGCCTTCTTGATATTCCCCTATCAGTTTTCCCCTGTAAGTCGTGCGTTAATGATATACGTTAGTATTTTGTACACAGTGCGTAGCATACTAATTCCGTGGTAGCTATCGCACTTCAGTTAGTCTCCTTCTTTATGGATTGGGATGCACAAAAAAAAGTACACTGTAGAAATTACAGTTTAAATAGTAACGTGGGTCCTTACGAATACGAATTTGTAAAGATTGCAGTTCATACTGTAATTTTTAAAACTTAGCTTTAAAAATTACAGTAGGAACTGCAATCTTTACAAATTTGTATTTGTAAGGACCCACGTTACTATTTAAACTGTAATTTCTACAGTGTACTTTTTTCCGTGTGATTATCGTTGTTTTGAGACCCTCTGTGAGCATTTCTTCTTCCCAGATTTTTACTGAGGTAGTGTATTTGTTGCATTAGGTGTTGTCCAACTAGTTTGTATGCCTCAGCTGGTATTCCATCTATCCCCGGTGCCTTGTTTCCTCTCATATTGTATATGGCCTCTTTCGTCTCCTCGAAATATGGGGGTTCTGTGCTGTCCCCTTCGTGCTCATTAATTTAGTAAATATTTATTGCAACATATTAAATTTAATAAAAGGCTACCGGCCACTTGACCTAACAATACTCCTATTATTAGCTAATTTAAATTCATGAAAACTAGCTATAATTGTCTACAAAATTAAATTTTAATTAAAATAGTGCCAATTTTAATTAAAATAGTGCCAATAAAATTTTTTTGGGTATTTTGTTTACTCTATTATTTTTAGTCTTTGCTAGTCTTTTAATCAATCGGTATTGGAATTTATATTGTAGACATATTATTTATTGTTTAAATGTTTGAGTGTCCTAAATAAGTTTTGGCGCGGCTGCAGAACGAAGGTGAAATATTATTAACTAAATATAGAAAACCGAAAAGATTATTGGTGTGTTTGTGCATAGCCGTTTAATTTTAGACGGAATGTAAATAAGAAAACAAAAAAAGTATCTCCACTGATGAAAGTTGATGAAAAACGGAAATAGACAAAATGCAAGAATAGACCGCCCTTATGCCCTCTTAAAAAAATAATTTTTAAATGAATAATAGGAAATTCTCAATTTCTCCGCATCAATTGACCAAAGTCCAAAACGTTTTAATAATTTCCTCCCTAATAATTCCCAGCATCGCTTATGATAATATAATGGATGTATATTATACATAAAAAATAACGATTATTTCTGTAGTAAATTTTATTGTTACCAATGCCAAGGACGGATTTGAGAAACAATATATATAGTTTTTTTTATTCAAATAATACAATGTTGTAATTGTTTCAATTCAAGGTTATTTATGCGTCAAATAGAAGTCTGAAAAATGTTTATGTTTCTGTGCATTATTATTATTGTTATCTCTGTCTCTTTCGATAATTGAAAATGGAATGGGGAATGGTGCGACGAGTCCAAAAGGTCGTGTTATTAAATATAATCAAACTGTTTGTATTATCAGCGCAATTAAATTATAATAAATTATTGTTAATTGTTCGTATTACAATGAAAAATTCTATTACACGAATAGCCCGGGATTTTTGCTTTCTTAGAACTAGATTAGATACGTTTATTTCAAATAACAATAAACGCTAATTAAATGCTAATTTATAAAATTTGAAAATAATTTAAATAAATATGTTTGTTGTAGCAATAAAATACAATTGCTGCGTGTTTTGAAAATACTTATCAACTGGCATTGGTCTATACAAATATAAATAATAATACTTTCATAGATAAATTTTATCTGAAAATGAGTATACTTTGTCTTCTAGACTAATTATAATTAATATAGAAGTCATTGACCTTAATAGACTAATTATATTTTTTCATACTATTCTAAATATTGTATGGAATTTAAATATTATATGGGTATTATATTTTTGTATGAGAATAGATTAGAGTTTAGTTTATATTTGTATATGTGGAAAATAAAAATATGTTTAATGCAAAAGGTAAACGAACTGTGTAATCCTCAACGGTTAACTTGACCTACACAAGACGATCCGCATTGCACAAATAAATATGAAATGAATTCTTAAAATAAAATACTCAATGAATTAAAAATTTCTTAAAACTGTTTATAAAATTATTTTGAAAGGAAACCTGTTTTTTATTTTCTGTGACCTAAATGAAATTTCAAAATTAACAAAAATATTAATAAATATACTGAATTTTTTTATGCGCTCTATTTTTCTGACTTAAAATTGTATTTGATTAGTTTTATTTAATTTATTAATTTAATTGTGATCGATAAATTAGATTAAATTTTAACTCTTCGTTAGTTTCGTCTAAAAATCGTTTAACCTTGTTTGTTAACATTGAATTGATAAATTCACTATGTTTTAACCACACCTATAATATGTAAAATTATTATATAACTTTTTATTCACAGTTATATAAATTTAGGCACTTATCACGACTCGATTTTCGATCGTTAGTCATTTTCAAAACATTTCCACCTGAAAATGACAGTCGAAACTCGAGCCGTGATATGTGATAAAAAATAAGGTTAAGTTATATTACAGCCAGATAAATCCAGACTGAGAGGCCGAGACTTCTTGATTCAAAATAAGAAAAATTAATTCAATTTCAATATACATCAGAAAATTTATTTTCACTACGTGTTTTTTGTTTAGTAACGCGAGTTGTAGCCATAGCAACAACAAACATAAATCGTTTAATAATGAAACTCTATTTGATTTACATTAGACTTTTATGTACGATTTGGATACTTTTACACACAATTATAATAATGACATCCTTCACATTCTATAATGTGTTTATTTTATTAATGTGTTCATTTTAGTGTGCTAGTAGATAAAAAACATTTTAGAACTTTTAAAATTTTCTTTATAATATTTTTGCGCCCTAACAGAATTTAAAAAACTGTTCAAATATATTTAAAAAAATGTATTTGACTTAAATATTTTGTATTAAAAGTTTTAAAATATTTTTTAAAAATCTTAAAATATTTGAAAGAAAATTTTAAAAACTGTTTGAAAGTTCCAAAATGTTTTTCAAAAATTTCAAAATGTTTTTTAAAAAATTATGTAATAATTTTTAGAAATTTGAAATTCTTAAAATATTTAAAATTTATTTTAATATTTTTAGAAAATATTTTTAAAATTTTAAGAAATGATTTAATAAAAAATATTTTAGGGTGAATAAAATGTTTCATATAATAAATATATATATAATATATATATTTATGTTTAATATAATAAATATATTTCATCAGGTTTTAAAATTCTTTTAGGGTACAACAAATATTTTAAGAATCAAATCAAAATTTTTAAAAAACGTAAATTAAAAAAAAAATAGAACTTTTAAATTTAGAACTAGAATTTTTTTTTTAATTTTCTTTATAATATTTTAAAATTAATTTTGAAACTTTTAAGATATGTTTGAATAAAAATTATTTAAGGCAAATACAATATTTTAAAAGTATATTTTGTAACTAGGGCGGAAAGTTGTCAATTTCTCACGAGAGCGAAGTTTTTTGATTGACAATACCACCCGCGTTACAAAAAACATTTTTTATTACTCATGTGAGGGGATCTTACAAGTTTGGTCTTACAAGTTAGGGATCCCGGGACCATCCATAAAAAATGGAATCAAAAAGGAAAAATTTCCTTTTTCTATTGTCTCCGGTGGTGTGGAATCGTCGTAAGAACTTTCCTCAATCTCCGGTATCACCATAGAATTTACACTCACTCAACTTTTTTTATTATTTTTATTTTATTATTTTATTTTGTAATAAACACTTTTTTTAATATCGAGACACCATCAAAACTGTGTTTTTATTTATTTGTTTTATTTTTAATGTAACCTAGCGATATTGAATATTTGCGTACGTTACCCAGGTTATATGGAAAGACAATGCGAAGTGGCATTTCTCGTATTAAAAAACGTGCGTCAGGAAGTACTTCGCACGCATCACTGGTCAACAAAAAAAATTAAATTGTCTGTTTCCTGTGATTTTTTTTGTTTTTATCTCAAATTGACTCGTATTTTTTAAATATGGCAACAATTTTTCTCTAACAGCTTTTGTTTTTGAGTTATAGCTAACTACCCTCATTTACTATTTTTGCGCTAAACTTTATACACTAAACATATGACACTACATATGACATATTACACTAAACAGTGACACTAAAATATATTTTGTTGTGTTTTTCGATATGGTTTCGTCAAGAAGATGTTGTGTGCTTAATTCCGATTGTTTTTGCTACATTTTTGTTGAATATATATTTGCAAAATATCAAAAACCTATATGGGACTTTTTGAAAAGACAAAAACCAGCGGCGCTCTTAGGCATAGGCGCACTAGGCGCGTACTTAGGGCCTCCGATTTTAGGGCCCACAAATTGCCAACTAAGCAAGGTCAAACCAACTTTTTGCGGTTGACGACAATAAGCGGCAACATTTGACAAAAGTGTGTTGAATAAATTGGCACTTTGCGGTGATTAATAGTGAAAAAATATTCAACAAAAAAAACTAAAGAGGTATTATTGAATTGTTGTTATTTCTTGTATTGTTATTGCAAATTAATCGGGTGACTGTTTTTACTAAAGGACACACACAGAATCTTACAGAGGATTCACACCCAAAGAATGTTGTTCATGTCCATTCCACCACGTCGTCTAATTTTAGAAAACGACGAGAGTAGCGGGGAGTTTTCTAATGGACAAGAAACATTCAATGTCACTATAAACGTTTTTAATGATAGTACCATTGATGGACAAAATTTAAATTAAATATGTGTTATATCGTTTATTACAATTAATTAATTTAATTTGTGTATTCGCGATTTCTATATATCACAAAACCTCAAAACTATCTCGTCGAAAATTGGACACTAACACCTCTGAATTTCAGTGACAACCTTGAAAAAATTAACTCATAATAGCACTCGGCGAGCCATAACCGCACGCAAATGAGTGCTGTTATGAGTCCATTACAGATTAATGATTAATTTATTAAAAGTCATGTTATCATCAAACTATTAATTTATATTGTAGGTAAAACTTTGTACGATACACGTATCGTAAAATAGTCTTACGTACCTAATTGTTATGTTTTAATGTGGTTTTATTATAATCTTGCCTAGGGCCACAAGTAATGTAAACGCGCCCCTGACAAAAACAGATAACAGCTAAGGTAACAGACATATTGATATACATTGTCAAGGTTTAAAATGGCCAGATAGTGGGTTCGATAGATCATTGTAGCGAATTTGTGATGTTGGAGCACTTGTCAACAGGAAATGTCCGTAATGAATTGGCACAATGTCACCGGACATTGTCCTTTTCCCGGTCCTTCTTCCCAGACTTTCTCTACTTGATGATATTGTCGGTTATCGCATAGGAGGTGGTGAAAGCCGGGTCAGGTGGTGCGAGTTAATATGTGTCGGTGTTTTTGATTTGCACCCTTCCATCCACGTGTCGGAACGCTGGGCCATCGGTATCTCTCAACCGTGAACATATTTTTCTCTTCTATTTCCTTCCTGTATTCGTCATTAGTTGAGAGTGATACACCTTCGAAACCTTCTTGAATATTCTCCCCCATTTTCGCAAAACCTGGTAGGTGGAATGTGAAGGTATTTGATGTGTTTTTAGGAAGGCCCACTGCATATTTATGGTATCTTGTTTTAATTTTATCTAGCTTTAGCAGGTAGTTGGATGTTAGAAATGGGCTTATAGTTTTGAAGCAATAGGTTAGGTTAGGTAGGCATTAGGCAGAGAACCGCAGGTACTATTATGTGGGTTGGTAGATTATGGACGTAGTTCGGAAATAGGGTGGGGCTCAGTGTGTCACCCTGGAGTACCCCCCTGGTTTTGGGGAACCTCAGGTGATAATTCCTTTCCTTTGTCGATTTTTGTCGATGTCTAAATTTATATACCTAACTGTGAATAACAAATTATATAATATTTTTACATATTATAAATGTGATTAAAACATAGGGAATTTATAAATTCAGTTTAAATATGGATTACGACTTACTAACGGTGCTAACCATCCTAATCACGGGTTTGTTAATTTATATTTTTGTTTAGTAGACAATATAATTCCACATTTTTTTACAAAAGAGAATTAAGAAATTACTATGTTCTAATTAACGCATGACGTATAAAATAAATATAATTTCAATTACAATTTGGTTTCCTGCACTTTCGTACCACGAGAGACCATGTGGGTTGCTAAAAACTCTATAACGTGACAAATGACCTGAAAATCTATAAACACATGGTCGCTCGTAGCACGAAAGTCACCTATCGATGCCATTATGGAATATAACATCCTTAAAATGTGTCTGGCGCATAAATCAGGCTGAATTTGCGCGATGACATGAGTTATGTTAGATTTGTGGCTTATTCGCATAGGCATGCGACTAGGCAGGAAACACCACAAGAAAAAAATCTAACAGGATCAAATCGCAAGATCTCGGTGGCCAGTTCACAGCACCTCTACGTGAGATGACCATGCTCTCAAATCGCTTGTGCAGAATGTCCAATATGGCAAGAGTTGTGTGGCACGTAGTGCCGTCGTCCTGTTGAAAGAACATGTCATTGGTGTCATATTATCCAATTCAGTCCAAAAGAAGTTAGTAATCATTGATCTATAACGCTCGCCTTTGATGGTGATAGCCTGGCCAACGTCGTTCTCAAAGTTATATGGACCGATGACGCCGTCAGCCCAAAATCCACACCAAACGGTAACTTTTTCAGCATTGGACACTTTTGGATGTGGATTGGTATCGTCACAAATTCGACAATTTTGTTTATTACTCATTTGACGTACCCATTCATCGAGAAATAGGCCTCATTGCTGAAGATAATTTTTTGATCAAAATTCAGCTTCAGGGTCAGCTTCCAATTGCTGCAGCTAAAATTCGCCAAATTCGTCAAGTTGTGGTCAGCGAAAGGCCGAGTTCTTGTGAGCGACGCAAAATCTACTGCCTCGGGTTCACCTGCACACTGCAATGTTTTCAGCAGATCTTGCGCTTCATCGTCGTACTGGTGTTGGTTTATTGTTTACTGAACCAGTAGATTCAAATTTATCCACCACACTGCGAATAGTTCTCGCGCTAGAACGATTATGGCGACCGTAAAGTGGGCGCAGCTCACGGAACGTTGCCCGAACTGAACAATATAAATATATAATAATAATAAATACAATATAAGTATACAATATAAATATACATATACAAATGTAAAAATAAATATAATGTATAAATAAATATACAATATAAACAATATAGATAAAACAATTTTATCATTTGCACGTGTTATTGAACGTCCATGGTGATTTGGCAAAACATACTGAATAAATGACAGCCAATTGGACAAGTGTAGCTTCAACATTATGGCCGCTACCAACTGTCAAAGTTCGGAAGTCCCTATTGGAAGACTCTTTTTATTTTTATGTTGATGACGGTATATGGTTGTATTGTTTATACAACATAATTTATAAACGAAGATTTAGTAAACAGAGTCGAGCGCTGTTCAAATAATGGTTAACATCGATTGCAAAACTTCACCCACACAAAACAAAAACAGAAAATAAAACATTTTAAAAACTAAAAACACGTTTTCATTAAAATGCACTAAGAAGGAGAAAATATTTTTTCCGCCTTGATTATAAATAAAAGTATGAAGTGCTAAACTATATTAGCGTTATCTTCGTGGAAGCTTCATGTTTTTATAGTCAACTTTTGTTTATAGTCAACACGAAAAAAATATTTTCTACTCTTTAGCGCATTTTACGAAAACGTGTTTTTTTAAAAAGTTTTTTATATATCTTATTCATTTGTGTTTTCTGGTTTAAAAATTTAAATACAAAAATCATAAAATAGTTTAGAATAAATATAGTTTCAGCTGAAGATTACCAGTTGCGAGAACTTGGCTCGAAACCTATTTTGCATGGATGTGTAAACGTGTAAGAGGAATCTTAGATTTGGTTTGATTCAAACAAGGCAAAGTCCTATAATTTGCATCTGCGTGTGTAGGGGCCATTATTTCGATTATCTTTCAATATTTGTATTATTAAACTAAATGTGCGGCTTTAGATATTTTGTAACAGTTTCTTTTTAATTGCATGTACCGTCGACCGGCTTGATTCACTGTTGATCTCAATATTGATATCGCCAAGTAGATAATAATAATCTTTATTGTCACCAACGGCAACAAATGGCTATCAAGTAGATATTTCTCTTCATCTGATAAAATTTTACCTCTAGAGTAGCGTTTCTCAACCTTTTTTGTTGGCCGCGGACCGGTAATATTTATTGAAAAATTTCGCGGACCGGTAATACTGGTTCCAGGTTCACCCATCTTTTCAAAATTTGTGAAAAAAAATGCTGGATCGGTATTTATGTGTAAGTTGACTAAATATTAACGAAATGCACGATTCCGAACATCATGCATTATTACATAAATTTATATTAAGTGATTTATATTTTCCAAATTAAATATTTATTATTATATTGTAATAATAATTTAAAAATTTTGTAATAATAATAATAAATTTTTAAAGCGGAAAAGTTAAACATTAGTAGCGGACCGGACAAAGTTCTCTGCGGTCCGGCGGTTGAGGAACACTGCTTAGAATCTAGACTCCAGTTATGATTGACTAACCTGAGAAAATACACAATATTCAGTAGCTAGTCGAATAAAATCAAATATAATCTCAATTAGGACAATATGTTTATACTTTTTTTAAACTTTTATTTTATAAATAAAAATATTCCAATGATTGTTTATGATATATTTGTTTATAAACCTAATATTTATGCAATCTGTATAAATAAAACAAAGAACATGAATTCAGTTTTATCAAACATACTCTATAACAAAGTGTTATAGAGTATGTTTGACTTTGAAAACTTTCGAATACCTTTACGCAGACCGATAACATTTCTAATAATTGTATGCATTTATACATTTGGATCTGTATCTATAAATTTAATTAACGCATGTTTTAATTAATAATATTTTACAAAAAAACATAAATATGCAAGTATACCTATATTAAGTATACTTAGTAGGCGAAATTGACAAGTTTGTAGCCCGTGCTACAAACTTGGATCCAGGGATCCAGGGTTCGCCAAAAAAAAAAAAATGGAATCAAAAATGAAGAATTTGCTTTTTTAATTGTCTCCAATGGTGTGAATTCGTCATAAGTACTCTCCTCGGCCTCCGGTGTCACCAAAGAATTTACACTCACTTTAAAACGTTTTCTTTAATTTTTATTATTATTTTGTTGTGACACTTCACGTCATTTTTTCTAATATCGAGGTCTTGATTGAGTTCATTTTTATTTATTTGTTTTTTTAATGTAACCTAGCGATATTAAATATTTGCGTGCGTTACCCAAGTTACGTGAAATACAACTAACAGTGGTATTTCTCGTAATAAAAAACGTGCACCCGAGAATACTTTTAACGCATGAATAATAAAAAATATATTTCAAAGTAATTCAATTTTAATTATAAATAATAACAAGATATAAAATAGACGTGGTATTTTATATTTTGTACGTTAATTATATTTATATATATCCTTAAACTTATATTTATCTATGCTCTTCATGTGGCAATGTCTTCATTGAAATATTCATGATGCACAGGAGGTATATCTAGGAGGCTCTCTCTAATAAGTGCTCCATATCTTTATATTTTTCGTATGTAGTGGGCCTGGGATCGCCATACAAAGGCGGTGGGGTATTTTTTTTAAATTTTGGCGGCCTTTTGTGTATGGCCTATGTGGCGGCCTTAAAGTGTCCTCCATTGATGTCTTATATAAAATAGTAGACGGTGCACTTTTGCAAAACCTCATCCAACATATTTGCAACCAATTTCAATTTTCTCCATTAGTGTTTCTTCTTACCTGTTTTAATTGTGTTTTGTAGATTTTTTGTTGAAACGAAATTTTCTCGTTTCATTTCGTGTAAAATAAATATATTATGTTGTCTACATTGTTTTATAACATCATAATAATCCTGTGGTGTGTACAGGAAATTATTTTTTCGTAACGCCATTTCTATGATACCAAAATCTGCATCGTTTGGAAGATATGAATGTACGGAGAGTAAAAATTTATGATCAATTACCTCAATGTTAGGGATGATGAGCCAGTGAACACCATGTGGCAACACGTTAGCGATGTCATAAAACAAGCGGCAAAAAACATCCTGGGCTATGAGAATAAAACGCCTCGAAATGACTGGTTCGACGAAGAATGCCAGGAAGTGACAGACAGAAAGAACAAAGCTTACCAAAGAAAACAGCAACGAAAAACAAGAGAGGCAGAAGAAACATACAAGAATCTCAGAAGAGAAGAAAAGAGGATGCATAAAAGAGAGAAAATGAAGAAAACTCTTGGATGAAATAGAACGGCTCAAATATCAGTCGGAATCATGAAAGTTTTACCAGAAGGTTAAATATATAAGAAAGGAGTTCAAACCAAAAGTAAATATTTGTAAGAACAAGAACGGACAGGTTTTTTTGCCAATAAGGAGGAAATACTCAACAGGTGGGTGGAACATTTCTCCGAACTCCTAGGCTCAGATAACCAAGAAGCAGAAAAGCTAGAGGAATTAAATGATGACCTGCTCCAACCGCCCAACTTGCAGGAAATCCAGGATGCCATAAAGAAGCCGAAAAACCACAAAGCTCCTGGAAAAGATAGTATCACAGCAGAACTCATCAAAGCTGGTGGAGAAGTATTGGAAGAAACGATGCTATTATTCATCAGAAAAGTCTGACGTGAAAAACAAAGGCCAGAAGAGTGGAACGTAGGGGTTATATGCCCTTTACACAAAAAAAAGTGATCAGTTGGAATGCAGTAACTATCGAGCTATTACACTACTAAACACTGCTTATAAAATACTGTCACATATCCTGATATCTCGCATAAGGACGTACGCAGAACCTAGAATCGGACAATACCAATGCGGATTCCGAACTGGTCGATCGACAACAGACCAGATTTTCGTACTACACCAGATGACACGTTCCACCTTTTCATTGACTTAAAGACAGCTTATGATAGCGTTCTAAGACCAAAGTTATATCAAGCTATGAATAAGCTACATATTCCATAAACCTTAATTGAATTGACAAAAACGACAATGTCAAAAGTTGTGTGCCACGTAAAAATACAGAGTGTAACCTCAGATTCATTCATTGGCGTGAGGCAGGGTGACGCGCTGGCGTGTCTGCTGTTTAACATAGCACTAGAAAAAGTAGTTCGAGATGCGGAACTGAATACTAGAGGTACTATATTTAACAAGTCATCACAGGCGCAGGCATACGCAGACGACATGGACCTGACCTCTAGAACTCCTCGAAAATCAAAAGAAATCTTTTTAAATTTTGAGAATGCCGCAAGAAATATGGGACTGCAAATAAATGCAAATAATACAAAGTTTATGGCTGGTCAAAATATCATAATTGGAGAATATAACATCGAAGCAGTGGATGAGTTCGTATATCTAGGATCTTTGATAAACCGGAGTAATGATGTCAGCAAAGAAATAAAAAGACGCATAATGCTTGCCAATCGCTGTTATTTTGGGCTGTCAAATCATACGTAAATCGAGCCTTTCGAGAAGCACAAGGATCAGAATCTATAAGACGTTAATTGTACCAGTTTTAATCTATGGCTCGGAAACCTAGACCCTAACAAAAGCAGATGAGACGTTGCTATCATTTGAACGAAAAATCCTTAGAAAGATTTATGGTGCTGTCCAAGAGGATATACTTCTGGAGAGGAAGATATAATTTTGAGCTTTATAACTTATACAAGGAGTCAGAGACATAATAACAACAGAGGAAACAGAGACATAATAACAACAATCAAGATTGGCAGGTTAAGATGGGCAGGACTTGTAGCACGCTATGACAACAAGGTGCCAACGCGAAATCTCTCGTTTTAAAACATACATCTGTTTATGGGAATTGGACTTACACCAGTCTAATTATCTTACACGTATTTTTTATATATAAATAAACCAATTACAGAAAAAAAATGCAATAATTACTGGCGACTTTATTTGGTTTTGTCGTTTAGTTTAAACAAACAATTTCTATTGAACATTATCCGATTTACAAATAATATTATTGATCATTTCAAACAAATAAAATTTGTTATGTAAGATAAGAAGATAATCCACACACGTAAAATGTAGATACAAAGTTCAATTTCTGTGTGCATAAATATTATATTTTGTGTTGTTTACATATTTATGGGGAAAAAATTCACAATTAGATTTCAAAAATAAAAACGTTGGCGATAAAATAATAAATGTTCGGAGCAGAAAACTATTCGAAGGAGAGTTGTAGGAGCAGTATGGCTATTTATAATAAAATAGCCTGTTTGCTTTTATCTATTTGCTTTTTTTATTATGCAACCACATTTCTTATTTTTAGGCACTATTGTGGTCCGAGGATTAAATTTATTATCCGACCATTACATAACAGTTTCATTTTAATATCAAATAAAACGCAAGGATAAGTTAATCTCTTTATCCACGTTGCTACTTACTTTTTTATTTAATTGCTTTTCAGTGAATGTTAATTAATTGTAATATCTATTGGTATTCTAAAAATGTCGTAGACAGTTTCATGTAGATTTTTTTACAGAAATTAACTGTAATAATCTGAATGCGTTACGTAAAGAAATCTTATATATTAGTATTTATTTAGTAGACTAGACACTAAGTTTTCTAATCTATTGGGTTGACTAAGTTTGTAGGTTTCGGACTAACTGTATTAATTCTTGTTACAAAATTAGATTAATTATTTTTATTTAAAGAAAATAATAATTATTATTATAATTCGTTGAGGCCATCTAGGACCACGTTAAGTCTTGTTCACTTGGCAGTTCGTGTCGCTTTCTTCTGAACCGAGAATTCCTTCATTCTCTGTGAGTGGGTCAGCTTGAGCTCCGATGTCCAGGTGATACCTTGTCTTCTTTTTGGTTCATCTCGGTTTATTCCTCGCGTCAATATCTTTTTGCGGAAGGGATTTCTATTAAAATCATCTAGTTTTAGGTGCAGTACTTCTTTGTATTCTTTGTATTCTTTTATGTCTTCTTTGGTATTCATAAACCAGGGAATTGTGGTTTGGTATTTGGAGTCAAAAAAGTAAAAAATCTGTTTTGTCAGCCTGTTTCCGTCCATTCGTTTGAGCTGACCATAATATCGTGCCCGCCTCTTACGGATTGTTTCTGTAATTTTCGATATTTCACGGTAGACTTCTTTGTTGTTTTTTTATGATGGATGCCATTCTTGTAATTCGATCCCATTACACCCTTAACGATTTTGCGCTCTTTCTTCTCTAGTTCTTCGTGGAGCCCTTTGTTAGCATTTAGGGATAGGGTTTCGGCTGCATACATAACTACTGGCTTCAGAACAGTTTCATAATGGCGGAGTTTGGTATTTTTGGACAGGAGTTTTTCGTGGTAGATTTCGTGGTTTGATAGGCAATTTCGAGTTTGCGTACTCGTTCCTTAAGTGCTTCTTTGTCCAGTCCACTTTTCATGATGATTTCTCCCAGGTACTTAAATGTTTCCACTCAGTTGATGCTCCCGTATTTTGTGTGAAGTTTTGTTCCGCGATTTCTTTTAGAAGGTCGATTTGCATCCTAGCAGTTTCTATGTCGTTTGACAGAATGGCGATGTCATCAGCGAATGCTAGGCAGTTAACCACAATCCCCTTGGATGTTGTTCCCATTCTCATAGGGCTATACTCAGCTTCTAATAATTGTGTTCGCCAGGTCCTAATGATCTTTTCGAGAACGCAGTTGTAAAGCAGTGGAGAGAGACCTTGTCTGAAAATAATTATTATATTAACTAAAATAATTTTGTTGGTCAGCGTTATGCTTTCTCTAATTGAAAAAGTTTTAGTCCATAAGTTGATCATTATTGGAAGCAGTTAAAGGTAGACTTCCGAGCAAAGCGGCTCTGGCGTTACTAACGCAGCGATACTGACGCGGCGACATAGTGATATTATTGCGACACTGACGCTGAGCGCGTCAATGTCGCTGCGCTCGAATAGCGCCTTATACATTTCCATAGTGCGTAATACTATCGCTATGTCGCCGCGTCAGTATCGTTGCGTTAGTGTGAGAGCCACTTTGCTCGGAAGTCTACCTTAGGGGTTGCGTATTGTTTTATTGAACCGAATAATTTATGATTGTTTAAGAACCTCTGATTTAAGCTAACGACCGATAATAAATGACTTTTTTTAAGCCCGATAGAACTTTGAATTGTAAAAACTTAAATTGTATTCGAAAGATCAATATATGGCATTAACATTTGAAAATGATTTCGGGCATATGGCCACCGCCGCTGTTCTTGACGAAGCGCATTCTAGACGTCCACTTTTGGGCCACTTTTTCGATCATTGCTGGCCGTATGTCACGAATAGCACGAACAATGTTGAGCTCCAATAAGTCAATTGTTGCTGGTTTATCAGCATAAACCAGTGACTTCACGTGGCCTCACAGGAAATAACAATAACAGGAGAGGTGTAAAATCGCATTACAGTATAATCTTGATAATCTGACACATATGAGACCAGACAACCGCCGGATGATCGAAATTCCGGATTATTGGTATTAAAAGAAAACAATAACAATTTTACATATTTTATGTGCAATTATATTTCAGAAAGAATAAAATATGTATCTATATAGGTAAAAGTGTACATACTAAAAATATGTACAAACTTAGAACAGGTAGAAAATTGTAGAGTGGAGTTAGCTTGTTCAGAATCGTCAATCAAGTTTTCAAAGTTAAAAGCAGAGTGTGTTGGCCAGACCTTATACCAAGAGCACAGGATGGTATTGTTTTGAGTTGTTGGATTGAGGTTTATATCAGGCGCGGGGCAGCGTAAAGAAAAGACACGCGTTTCCCCAGAGCGCCGGATTACTGAACGTGTCCCATTAATCCACCGCCGAATTATCAAGGTTATAGTATACTTTGGAGGCCATTTCTCGATACCAACTTATTGCCAAATTTTGATTTCAATAAGTCGATGGTTGCGGTCGCCGTATGGCACGTCGCGCCATCCTGTTGAAACCACAGTTCGCCCGGATCAATGTCATCCATATTTTCAAAATAAAAATCATTGATCATGGTACGGTAACGCTCTCCATTGACCGTAACGCGAGCTCCGGCTTCATTTTTGAAGGAATAAGGTGCCACCATGATGATGCCACCATACGTGTAAATCTGCCAAACTGAGTCTGTATGGTCTGTTGTATTATTAACAAAAAATGGTTTAAATTTGGTTAAGCAAAAAATGAGCCTCATCGCTGAACACAAGTTTGCGATAAAACATCGGGTCAGTTTCCAACTGCTCTAAAGCCCAATCGGCGAAAGAACGACGCATATGATGGTGTCGTGGCTTCAATCCCTGCACCAGCTGGATCTTATACGGGTGTAGGCTAAAATCAACAATTTTCCCCGTAGTATTCGGCGACCGACGACGAATCGATAAATTTGGATCTTCCTCGACATTTAAGTTTACAGCGGCGATATTCTCTTCAGTACGCACATTTCTTCGACGTGTTGGTGTTATTGCATCATTTAGAGAGTATGTGGTATGAAATCTATACACAATTCGACGGATTGCTCAGATGATCGGTTATGTGCGCCATAAGCATCACGATGTCGTCTATAATGCCTGCCATACACGCTACCGTCTACCGGAGAGGTTAAATGTGCAGGTTTGCCTGCGCAGGTCAACCGTACGCATGAAGCTGCACAGGTCTATTCCCACACACGCTCCGGTCTAGCTGCGCAGGCAAACCTGCACAGGTAGACCTCTCCGGTGGACCGTTGTGTGTATGGCGGGCATAAGTTGCGACTGCAATCGTTGACTGATTTCAAAGAAAATTTGGATAATTTGGTAGCGTTGTTCAAGCGTGAATCTATTCATGATGATTTGCCAGAGTATACTGATCATAAATGTAAAAAAGTGAGCTCAGAATGACAGTTCGTTTGACAGCTAACCCTTTCGTAAGTTCTATCTAAGCAAAAAAACAGCCTATATATCCAAAATAATATAAATTATATGTACCTTTAAAAAATCATTAGATTTACTGTTTTACAAGTATTACTAGATTTTATATTTAACCAAGATTTCCCTATTTAACCGCTGTTGGTATGCATACTATTAAGTTTAATTAAAAAGAAACTATTTTGTTTATGTTAATATTTTATTAAAATTGAATGTTAGATAGAGCATTACAAATATAAATTATAGATGAAAAGTAGACTGTCCTACAGAGCAGAATGATTGGCACAATTACATCAAATATACAAAACTGTGTATAATAGATAAGAATCTAGATAGACTATGTAAAATATGAACCAACAGTAGATTAGTTAAGCATCATAAATTTGGTAAAATCAAGATCGCCTTATCAAACAAAAAATTAACTGAAATTTCACAAAATTTATGATATTTTATAATTACACATATTTTATGATAATGGAGAATTTCAAATTTTTGACAATGATTTTTGAGATAACAAACTAGATATTATTTAGTGCACCGTGTACTATATACTACATTATTTGCACCGAGCGAATCAATTTGACTAACAACAATAAAATTCAGTGCAATTGTTAGTTTGAAGTTTTAAGATTACGATTAATTCTCAAAACAGTTTTTAAATGTTATTGAATATAATCGGTGAGTAATATTAATGATTCACTTTTGCAATCAATCCATAAGTTTCTTTTCTAGAAGAATATTACAGTAGTTTGTAATTGATGAAGTTCAAAGAAAGTTGTTGATTAAAGTTCATTCATCTATAACTAGAAACTACTACTAGAAACTAACAAGTGTTTAGAAAGTACTCATTTACACCAGATTTAATTTAATAGATTTACATTTAAAATTATATTATATCATTTGTCTTCTATTTAAGTTGTATCTATCTAGCTGTATGTTTAATATATAGGGTGCGTCAGAACAAAGGCAGTTTTGAGAGGCTATTAAAAACAAACGGCGCAACTGACAGAAATTGGGTTTATTTCATTTCGGTACATCATGCCGTTTTATGTATCAAGTTTTGAAGATGACATAAGAAAGATGATGGCACCCAATTGCGATACATTCATGGAGTCCATATCTAAAGTTTTCGGCCGCATTTTGGCACATCCAACATCACGATTTCTTCGCGAATTCGATTCTTGAGTTCTTCGAAGGTGTGAGGCCGGCGTTTAAAACCATTTTCCTTCAGGTAGCCTCTCAAGAAGAAGTAGCAAATACTTAAATCAGGTGAGCGTGCGGGCCATTCCACATCACCCCAGAGAAACGAGGCGCGCATCTGTCGCAGTTTCTCCAGTGAAATAAAAAAAAATTACAACATGGAAACATAACGTTTAGCGGTGACAATCACGGTATGTCCATTCTCCTCAAAAAATAAGGACCCAAAACTTAGAAATTACACATCATGCGGTCACTTTTGGCGAGTGAACAGGTTTCTCGTGAATTTGTCTCGGATTATTTTCAGCCCAGTACCAGAAATTTTGTTTATTCGCCGCAGAGATGGAAGTCGATGGCCTCGTCATTATTGAAAAAAGTTGACATCGCGTGGATCCGATTCAACAGTTCTTGGGAGCGAATTTTTACAAAACAGCGGTTTTCGTTTTTTGAAAATTAAAAACCGCGGTTTCGGTTTCGCGTTCGGTTTTTATGAACTTTTGGTAGCAGTGTCTGATATTTAAGCGAGTTTTCTACAAAAGTTGGCGCTTAGGGAAAATGATCTTTCGGCGTAGGTGGATGTAGCTTTAATTGTAGAGAGTGCTTGAAACAAAATATTTAATCTTTTTGTTTTCTCATAAGATCTTATATTTAACAAACTCCTGTTCCATATAATTAGGAGAGCGACTTGTTTGCATATAAGTATTTTTGTATTACTTCTTGAATAGATTTTCAGCTTGGACTTCGTTTCCCAAGGAATAGTTTGGATTGATCACCTCTTCTAATTCTTCTGAATTTGCCGAACATTCACCTACAACTTCAACCTTATTGTTGTCTGGATAAAGTCGTTCCAAAAGATTTTCGGACAATATTAAAACAGTATTTGTTGGAACTTTCGTAGGATTTACTAAGCATCTAGCCAATTCTGCTAATTCTAGATTTTTCATGGGTGCAATAGAAGGCCTACATACAGCTTGTCTTGTTGTCCATTGCTAATTCAATTTCCTTTAGAGATAAACGAAAAATATGTACCAGTTTTCTTACCATTTGTAAATTACTTTTAATTTCATCTTCTTCGACGTAATAATTCGATTCTTCAGGAAATAAATCTTCATCTTCGCTTCTGTAGCTGTTTTCTAATTGAGATCATTTCTTGTAAAAAGTGTCGCAAACAGCTAGATGCATTGTATGGTTAATGCAAATTTGTGGTTCGGCCGGACAATCTGTACCATAGTTTTGCATTACTGGGGCACCGACATGTTTACTTCCCACACTATCATTTCTGATACCAAATGAATCTAAATGTTTTTCAACACTTATTACGATATTATTTGTAGAACAAGTTCCTTCAGTTCGCAGCAAGCTAAATTGCAATTGTCTTATGTAAAATTAGTCTTATGTCTTATGTTGTCTTATGTAAATTTATTATATAAAAAAATAATTGTCTAATGTAAAATTGTCTTCTCCATGAATATTGATGTTTAAAGGGGGGAAACCACATTAGGAGGTTAAAAAAATCAGATTTTGTTTTTATTGCATAATCGTTAAGCTTAACTATCCAAGAATACGCTGTCTAAATTTCAAATCGAAATTCGCATTCGTTTATATTTTATAAGCATAGAACCGAGTGCACATCGGGTACAGGCTCGAGCGAAGCATTACCTCGTTTATCTCGAAATGACTTTTTCACATTTGCGTGCAATCTAACTCAAACAGTGTAAGAACCGATCATTATGAAAATTGATAGTATGATTCTTTATAAAATTTCGAATTATATGAACCAACTTGTGAGATGATATCATGATGTTAAGGGTATTTTTCCTTGCATAATTAGAGAAAAAAATCGTGAAAATCGAAGAAAATTTGTTCCAACTCCTGCAAAATTTTTAATTTTCATTTTCTTCTCCTGCATCGAGGTTCATATTAGTAGTACTTTTGATTTCACGTGAAAATCGGAATTAGAAAACTGTACGCAATTAGAAAACTATACTTAGAACCTTCGGCGGACATCACACCGTAACTTTGTTATTTTTGGCTGAAATTATTCAAAAATTTCACAAAAATGTTCGAAATATGAATGGAATAATGTCAAAATTTGATTAAATTCTAGTTAATTTTTCCCACCAAAAAAAAATCCTAAAAAAATCAGTATCAAACAGCCTCCTATGTGGTTTCCCCCTTAAGTATCTTCGGCGTCTCAAACTAGTACTCATCTAGCGTAATACTAATTTTTGGTCCATTTTCTTTTAATTCATGAAACTTTAAAATCGTTTCTTTCTGCCTTTCTTTCTTCGTATTCCTTTTGAATTAAGTTCATAACACCTGAAGGACATTTTGGTTGGTATTCGACAAGGTGTGGTTGGTGTTTTACAAAGTATTCTTCACAAAGCCAACGATAAACTGTCACTAAATCTTTCTTCGTCGGCAAACAGTACGTTTCATTACTAAGAAGAATTGGCAAGTTCCCGTCTCTGTATCTTCTTAATATATTTCAACAATACAATGATGCAAACTAAAGTAAACAACAATAAATTGTCATAAAAGTCTCTATACCGCAACGTGAGCAAATGTATAAAACCTAACCTAGCAAATACATATGTTTAGTCTTTTAGTCTACGGCCTGAGTGCCCGCTCAAACAGAGCGTGGAGCGAGGCGTGGCGTGCAGCGTGCATCTCAAACAAATGGTCTTGGTAGCAGGCGTCCTGAGTAAGTAAGTGAGGGCGTTTGAGTTTGCGTGCAGCGTGGCGTGCACGCTCATTTCAAATCAGTTTGTATTTAGCGTTCCTCTACAGCGTGCAGTATGTCGTTTGAGGAAATCGGATGCAGCTGCACGCCCCGCTCATAACTCAGGCCAGAACATTAGACGCCCATTGCCCGCTTAAACTGCACGCCCCGCTCGCCGCTCAACGCACTTTCACTCAGGCCGTAGCCTTGGGGCTTGTAAACATTGTAGCTCGAAAGAGCATTAATTCATTGTATTTTATTTTTTAAATATTTTTAGACAAACCTGAAAACCGCGGTTCTTTATGGCGGTTATGCGGTTACGGTTTTTGTACAGAAAACCGCGGTTTTGCGGTTCTAATATATCCGAACAAGTGTAATAATGTAAAGTCTAATGTAAGTGTAATCATGATGCAAAATCCTTCTTAGTCATCAGTCAGAAATGTCTTATGCAATCGCATGCTTCCGGGCAGAGCGCAAAGGCGACTGTTGGATAGGTTCTCTCACTTGCATTGCATTTTTGGGTATTCTTGCCGTTTTGGGTCTTCCTAAACCTCTGGGTATTAGTGTGGAACCAGTTTCTTCGAATGTGCGCACCCATCTCGCGATTAAATTACGGTGAGGGACGATATCACGACGCGTAATACTGCGTAGCGTACACCAAAACCGATTTTGTCGGCCGATGGCGGACAGAACTACCCGGACGAGTAACTCGGACGTGTATGTGCTTACACTGCAACAGTGTCACTTGTCCCAGCATTGAACGTTGCCGGTATTCTGTAGTTGATTGTATTTTTTGAATGTTTATCCCACAGGGTTGATCTATTATAAACACAACTAATTAATTTTTCAATCCATTTAATAGTCGTTTAGTTAGATAACAACAAAATGTAACTATAAATACACCCAATTTGAACTGTAGACGCCGGCAGACTGGCGAGAAATCCCAACAAGTTCCGATCATCGTGATGATCGGCCGTTTTCGGGCGTCATCGGACGATAACAGTCGTGTTTGTGTAGGCGCTCTCTATCTTTTAAGTGTTATTATATATATATATATATATATATATATATATATATATATATATATATATATATATATATATATATATATATATATATATATATATTAGTGATTCAATCGCCGTCGTCGCCCGAGCAATCTTCGGCCGATGACGTATTAGGTGTACGCGACCCATCAGATTGAAGTGCAGCCGGAACGCACGCTGGGTGGTGACAAAAGAACGTCAATTTTCAAAAAATGTGCGGACGGAGTAGCCTCTGTATTTTCCGGACAAAACCATGACAAGGACAGAAAACGGCACGATCTTCCCGACTCAATGAGACCCATCCCAGGTTCCTATCTCCACCAGACGGGATGTACCGGCCGGTCAAAACTGCACTATTTGTTTTGACGCACCCTATATTTACTTTAATTTAGTTTTTACTTTACTTAGCTAATTATTTTCAGACTATTCCTTATACTATATGCTTTATTGAATGAATAATCTAGAACATCATAACTAACTTACAGTTTACCAGTTTTTTTTATCTAAAATATTCGAATAAAATGAATTATGATGTATAACAGATATAGATGTCCTATTAACCTCACACATGCGATGTAATATTTTCACATTTTCAGGTGAATATTTTTTGTGAATTTTTATTCACCTAACACCGCATGAAAGTAACCTTTTCTTACCTTTTCTTTGAGCACTCGTTTATTTATTACATACAGTTAAAACCTTTTTACAATACATTACAAAAGCGAATAATTTATGTTTGTTTAAGAACCCCTGATTTAAACTAACGACGTATAATAGATCCAAAATAAAAGAAATTATGTTCCTTTAAAAAATCATTTGATTAATGGTTTTAGAAGTATTAATAGATATTATATTTAACCGAGATTTCTCTATTTAACCGCTATTGTTACGCATACTATTAACTTTAATTAAAAATAAACTATTTTGTTTATAAACTTATTAAGTGCGAAATGTAACCTGAATATATAAATATATATAACCTGTTTGTAGCTCTATAAAATCAAGCCTTATTAAGACTACAAAACAAATCTCATGTTGAAACAACTACTTCCCTTCCTAATACCACGCAGGATATTCAATTATACAACAAACTTACTTTACTTTTTCGTGTCCGGTGGTTTCTGGTGGTGGAAGGATTGGCCACTGTCTGGTGGGACAGTGTTATCTGGGAGCGCCGGCATGTTCTGCATATACAGGAGAAAATGCACGCGTGGAGGCTCCTTCCGTGCTCCCTACAATACAATGAATATTTGTATGTTATGTTACTAAACGAGTACTAAATAAATAACATTGTTTTAAAGATCGTATCTTTCTATTTGTCTTAAATGAAAAGCCATCTGCAGACGCGTTTCGAGATTTATCTCTCATCAGTGCAGCTTTGCTGTTTTAAATTATAAATTGGAATACACTTACTTGAGCACCTCGTGCATGACTGGCGAGGTTAGGTTTTAATTTGACGTTTGTGGAGAAAGATATGAACTTAGCAGGGTATTGATTTAAATGATAATTTAATATTGAAATTGATAACATACAAAAGCTGTTGTATAATTCAATTTCGAATTAAAATTCAAACAATTCTATTTCATTATTGAAGTGAGTAAATACATAATTAAATACACATATATGGATATTTCTCCAATAATTTTACCTTTTCAAATTACATATATACAAAAAAATAAAAAAATAAAATCAATATTTGGTAGTTTATTCCTGGTTCAAAAATGTATAAACTAGTTAAAACCATATGTGGGCACAGGTAATCCAAAAGTTAACTTCGTTAATCGTTAACACGTTAATAAAAAAGTTATCTTCGTTAATCGTTAAAGCGTTAAAATTTAGAAAATTTAACGCAAGTTAAAGTTTACCATTAAAAGGTAATTAAAAAGTTAACTTCGTTAATCGTTAAAGTGTTTAATTTTAGAAAATTTAACGCAAGTTAAAGTTTACCATTAAAAGTTAACCTTCCAAAACGTATACTGCTTTTGGTACCTTTTGGGATGGGATACATTTGTAAATAAAACAAAAACAAGTAGATAGATTAATTAAATTAATTATTAGAAGCGACAGTAGCGACCCGCCCTAAGGGAGACCTACTACAAAACCTATTAAGGGAGACTAACTAATATGGAATAAAAAGGTTATTTATTGTATTATTCATAATTTTTCATTAGTTGTATGTTCATGTTGCCTTTTTTGATCATAAACATGTTAAAATTGTAATATGACAGTGATGAACGTTTAACTCTCACTTGTGGCACTTGATGGGATTGCAGTATTAAAAAAAAAGATTTATTTAAACTTGTTCACCTAGAAAGGCAGTATCTGTAAAAGATTCTTTTGACTTTGAGTCCAGCCAAGTTAAGTCCTCTAGACCTATTTTCTTCAGACTGAGTAACAGAGCTGAAAAAATCTTCTCCTTCTTCTTCATTATCGCTGCTTCCACTAATGCTGGCACTATCCTGTTCTTTTCCATTTGCTTCCCATTCTCTAATCAGAGGGTCTTCAACTTTTGCTTCCATAAGTTTCTTGACTTTTGATAATTTTCTGCTATCATACTTTTGCAGTCACAGTTCTTCATCTTCCATAAATCGTTCAAATCTTTTTTTTATGCCAGATAACAGGGCATCGGCCAAAGTGGTACAACAATGAACCAAGTTTTTTGCTCTTTCGAGCTACAGCGCCGCGCCACGTCGGTGTGCCCGCGTGGCGCGTAATTCAAACAAAATATGACAACATGTCAACAAACAACCAATCTAACGGAAGTTCAATTTAATGGAAGTTAACAAGAGCGTTAATATTTTTTTTAGTTAACTTAAAAGTTAATCAGTTAAACATTTTGTTAACACCGTTAATTAACGTTTAACGGATTAACGATAATCTAACCTAACCTTAAAGTAAGTAGTTTAAACTGTATGGGCGATAAACCATATTAAGCCTTATAAAACTTACAAGCTTTCAAAGCCATCAAACTCTTGCTTAATGTCGTGACCATCCCTCATTGACTCAAATCAAAACTAAAAAAATATATGACGCAACTCCATATTTTCTAACTTATTTGTTAGAAAATATGGAGTTGAGTCATATTTTTTTTGAGTGGGTGTAAGAACTACGCCCCCTAAGAAATAAATTACCTAACCTCGAAAAAGAAAATATTCAATGATAAACGCATAATTGAAGCACATAATAAATTGATAAAAATATGTATTTTTATCATAATTTGTGAGTTTGTAATGGTAAATCATTTGAATTACTCTTGCAAGTAAATATTATATAGTAGTATATAGCATTTACTTTGGTTGCTTTGCATCAAATATGTCATGTAATGCTAAATCTCAATTTTTGAAAAATTACACTTTTTTGCAAGGGGACGTCGCGGAAAACTTGGGGACGATCTTGAATAACGGGGAAGGTCTGGATCAGTGTGGAACGGTTAAGAAAACAAATCTTTCTAAGCATATATTTTTAATATTTGAAACATATTATTTAATATTGTTAATTATTGACAACTATTTATAACAGTCACATAGACAATGCCTACTCAAAATTGAAAAGTTTTTATAATAACATCCACTTTGGGACATCACTTTGACACCACTTTGGGACATTAATAACATCCAATGTTATTAAAACTTTTCAACTGTTAATTATTTAATATTGTTAATATTTTAAAATATGGAAAAAGTGATTCATTTTTTTTAATATAAAATGCACTTTAAAATAAAAGAAACGTGTTTTAAATGAATAATACTATTCCATTGATTGACAAACGGTTTTGTAGTTTTCTATTGCATAAACTCTACTAGATAGAGCAAGTGATGACAATTTTGTTAAAATTTATTTTTCTTTCTTCTTAGCTTGCAAGTGTTTCTCACGATCTTAGTTAATTTTAGCTCTTTGTCTTCTTTTCTTTCCTCCTTTCTCGGGAAGGAACGATCGTGAAATAGGACAGCCAGGAAAACGCGAACGTTTTTAGCAAATTTAATAGGTAAAATTCATCATTCAAAAGCAGGGTTATATATTTCGTAAACGGACAATATGGGAAAGAAATTACCGTAATTAATTTAAATACAGGATAATAAAAACGTCTAATAATGCTAGGGACGGTCTTAAAGACAATTAAAATACGCACATAAATTATTACCTGTATTTTCACTAGAATTCGTCACTATACAAGCACACATTCGGTGCGCGTTTTTTTCTATTTTTCGTATGTAATGGACTCATAACAGCATTCATATGTGTGCGGTTATGGCTAGTCGAGTTCGATACAATTTTCTCAATACGTATCGGCGATTTTTTTTATTTATAAATGGCATAAAAGGGTGCAAAATAGAAAAAATACTATACAAAATTCGTTCGTAAGGCGTTTTTCAGCACTTTCGTCCATTAGAAAACTCATCGCTACGCTCGTCGTTTTCCAAAATTGGACGCGGGCTGTAAAATCGCACATACTGAACTCTTCCTTTAATATACTATTAGTTTAACTGACAAATGCAAACCAAAAAGTCACTTAACCAAATATTACTGCTAGCATAAAAACACTGGCTAGCACAGTGGCCTTCTAACTACGTTAATTTTGTTGGTGGACGATCAGCAACAAGAATTTGTCGACATACTTTATAGCTAAAATAATAGGATTAAAAATGGATATCATAAAAAAATCTGTCACATTGAATTGAAAAATTCACTTTGTTTTTTACCACACATATATTATGTAAAAATGTTATATAACTTATTATTCACAGTTATATAAATTTCTACACATATCACGACTCGAGTTTCGACGTTTGACGGTCATTTTCAAGTGCTTCACTTGAAAATGACCGTCAAACGTCGAAACTGGAGTCGTGATATGTGTAGAAATTTATATAACTGTGAGTAATAAGTTATATAACATTTTTACATAATATATGTGTGGTAAAAAACAAAGGGGATTTTTTCAATTCAATGTAAGTATGGATTACCACGTAGTAACTGTCGCAACCATCCTATTCATAAAAAATCTGTCTATTAAAGATTTCATATATTTTTAGATATAAGCATAAGTTATATTGTAAGTATTTGTTTCAGTTATCTTTTGACCCTTAATGATACGTCTAGAAACATGTTTGCGACATAGGGACGGTGAGGAATTTCAGCATGTTCAAGTTGTGATTTTTCGGAAACGGGGAGTAAAATAATTACTTTAAATGATTAAATTAATTGTTTACCATGCAAGAATTGAAACTATGAAAAAACTAACTTTTTCTACTGATATATGTGAAAATGGCATTTTTTCCACGGCTTACCTTACATGAAAGTGACATTTTTTCATTCTAAGAGATGAAAATATTTTCACATCTAGAGACGAAAATGAGCATTTTAAATTTATGATTTTCTCGATTGAAACAGTAAACTAACCAAATTTGCATGGACTTTCTTATTTATTACATCAATTTTAATTAAATATTTTATGTACAAACGTAAAACGAGCCTGAAACTATTAAAAAAAACGAAATAAAATTAGGACATTTGACATGAAAAGTTCATCTTCTATTAGAATGCAATATGGTACCATGGAAACGACCAAACCAACAATTAAATTTGTGTTGACAGTTCTGACAGTTCGCTTCGAATTGGATTTATTAAAGTCGAATTATGTATTCTACAACCGAAATCAGTAGAAAAAATTGCATTTACTACTCGAGATGAAAGTGTTTTTTTTGGTTCGGTGTGATTGCTAACTAGCTGGCGCTCGTGAGCAAACTCCCACCTCCCACCAAAAAAAACGCCATCATTTCATCTCTTGCTGTAAAATATACTATTTTAATGTGGATTTAGAAATAAATATATTATAGTCCAGCGACACGAGAAGTAAAATTATGGGAGAAATACCCATATACACCCTAAATGAAATCTGTCGCATACTACATGGTTAACATGAAATGGCGTTACTTGCAATAATAACCTTCGAATAAAACTCTTCTAAATTTTAAGGTTCAATAGTTACTAAAAGTTGAAATAGCTGCCTTGTGATTTTTTTTTTAAATTATTCATTTGTTTAATATCTCTTGACAGAGTGTTGAATTAGTTCATTATAATATAGGGGGGTTTTCTCAGTGAGCTTTAGGACATGCTTTGGTAACTGAAATAGTTCTTTATTAAATCGCGTTAGACATTCAGTGGGTTTGATGAAATCATTGAACAGGTAATTATATTTCCGGAGGAATACGGCGTTTTCATATATGTAGGTGGCTGTTAGTGTCAAGATATTGGTCCTTCTAAAGCTACCTCCACAGGATTCATGATACCCTAGTTTGTTAAGAATACAGCTTCTTTTTGTATCCTGAAAACAGTTTGGGCAGATGCTGTATACTGGGTGATGCTGGATACTGTAGAAGTTGGGGAAATACACCATCCGCAGGACATCGTTATCTAAATATCCTGTCTGGTATTAGCAAGGGAAGTAATTGTTTAAACATGAGATTTCTTTTGTAGTCTAAATAAGACTTAATTTGATAGAGCTACGAACAGTTTGATTATATTTACATATTCAGGCTAAATTTCGCTCTTAATAAGTTTATATGACTATCTATAATTAGTATAGTTTCACCAATATTAAATTATTTTGATATATTTAGTCTTACAGATGCGCAATTCCACGAAAACATCACACGTTTATATTAATATTTTATAGTACTTGAACGTTAGATAGAGCATATCAAATGTAAATTCTAAATGAAAATTAGAGTGACCTACAGTTCAGAATAATTGGCACAATTACATAAAATATTCAAAAATGTGTATAATAGATAACAATCTAGATAGATTGTATGTATGATAGATTATATGTAAAATATGAACCATCGGTAGATTAGTTAAGCATTATAAATTTTTTGAAATCAAGATCCCCTTATCAAACAAAAAATGATTATAACTGAAATTTTACAAAAACATATTTTATGATAATGGAAAATTTCTATGATTTTTGAGATAACAAATTTGATATTATTTAGTGCACCGTGTACTATATACATATTGTTTGCACCTAGAAATTTATCTATCTGACAACAATACAATTCAGTGCAATTGTTAGTTTTAAGTTTTAAGATTACGATTAATTCTCAAAACAGTCTTGTTTTTAATGTTATTGAATATAATCGATGAGTAATATTAATGATTCACTTTTGCAATCAATCCATAAGTTTCATTTCTAGAATATTACAGTAGCTGTAGTTGACTAAAGATCAAAGAAAGTTGTTGACTAAAGTTCATTCATCTATAACTAGAAACTAGCGAGCGTTTAGAAATTACTCATTTACACCTTTTAATTTTGTTAATAATTAAGTGTTTACTAAATTTACGTTTACAATGATTTTATTTATTATTTTTTTTAAATTAAAGTTGTATATGTCTAGCTGTATCTGTTTAATACATTTACTTTAATTTAGTTTACAGTTTGTTTACCAATTTTACTTAGCTAATTACTTTTAGACTATTTCTTACACTATATGCCTTGTTGAATGAATAGTCTGGAACTTCATAACTAACTTAAGGTTTACCTAACCTAAGTTTTTTTGTCTCTAAAACATTTAAATAAGTGAATTATTATGTAATACATTATAATACCTGATGTTATATTACTTTACCTACGGGAGGTTAGGTTAGGTTAGGTTTATAATACCGGATGTTATATTACTTTAACTACGGGAAGGTACCGTATTTATTCTAATAAACGGCGTTTCTTTTTTTAAAGGCAAATTATTAGAGGGCGCTGTTTATTTTTTCATTAAGGAGGTTCTAGAGTATCCCATGTTAAATATTTTTTTTTATAAGCTTTGAAACTTTTTGTAGATGCAGATCAATACTTTATTTGTGTCCTCTCAAAATTTGAAAGTGATCCACTGTTTAGTTTATCCGAAAATAAATTTAAAAACTGATGTTTTTTTTCAATTCTTATACACAGAATCCTTATGGCTGACAAGCTTCCGCCACCCTTCCCCGTCTTTATTTGTGTTTCGATATTAATTTCGAAACATTAAGAAATAAAAAACTATATTCAATAAACTTTGATAATTGTAAAATACGATAACATTAAAGTAATGTGACGTAGTAAGTAATGTGAGTAACGTGGCATAATGACGTTACCATATAATTATTTAAATAATTAAAAGTTAAACTTTTTATTTTAAATCTTGTTTATCTAGAATAATTCACATGACGATGGTTTGACAACGTCGCGAGAACAGCTGAGAGAAAAGAAAAAGATGGAAACATAGTTATATAGAGAGAAAAAATATACTCGACTCCTTTCAATTACTATTCTTTTCTCTCTGTACTATAAACTTTCAAGGCATAATAAAGCGCTGTTGTCATATCTTTTTATTACACCGTATAAGTCAAAAATAACGAAGTCATTTAATAACTATTTTATTAAATACTCCTATTATTAAATAATATTTATTAAATATAATATATAAATTTTATTAAATATAATAATTACCAATTTTTAAATTATAAATAAAATAAATGGAAAAAGCCCGGAAACAATTAATAATTGTATCTGGTTTTACGTATTTATCAATAGTTCTTTGCAACAGTGGCACAAAATCAACTTTTGTAAGAGCTCAAGATGAATTGTCACGCCGCCACTCTAAGACGGTTTTTGCCAACCACCTTTTAGAGGTCTAAAAACTGAGACATCTGCAGGCTGAAGCAATCGAGTGCAATTGAGATAAAGTGCTATAAGCACAATATCCAATGAGGAACAAAGTTACTTCAAAGTTACCTCACTGACGGCATAAGTGAGGTGGGTTTTTTAATAAATTCTGATACGCTATTCAAAAGATCTTCTTTCCGTTTAGGAAAACTCTTTGCATATCTAACATTTAACCAATTCTTTAATTTATTCTATTCGTCTGCGATAAGTACTAGACTTGGACCAGGCTGAGGTTTATGATCTGGTTTCTTAATCCGAAATTGTAACGTAGGTCGAGGAACCAGATATTGTTTCGCCGCCGCTTGGTTTTTGGCCATGCCATTTTTAATCGCTTCTAAAGCCTTTTTTATACTTTCCTCACTATATTGTTTTCATTTACTTTTACTATTATTTCTGTTGACTTCTTTTTATCGGTTTCTTTTTCATTTCCTTTCTTCATTGTTTACGAAGTATTCTAAATGAATAAAAAACCCATTATTAGCACTCAATATTCTATTATGGGCACTACTGCCAATAATTAGCTTGTGCTATTGGCACTGTGGGCCAACATTTGGAAATTGCTATTGAAGAAAAAAAAATTCTATGGAGAAACAATCATTTATTTAAAACCTTTACAAATACATCAAAAACTCGCCGGTTGATAATTTTCGAAAAATTCCTATTATTGCCACTAATGCCAATAAAGGGATTTTGATCAAATTATTGTTCCATATGTTGGCACATGTAATAAATAAAATGTGATAAAGATATTCAAGAAATAATCTTAGAATCTACTGCCTATAGGCATAATTAAGTATATCAAATTATTTCGAAACTATCAATTAGCGTATTGTTACGATGTACTATGAATAATGAAGCACTCACCTTAAGAAAAAACGAAAATAACTTCACCATATCACCAGCACAAAATGTAAGTTGTTGTTTCTAAAGCGCCAAAAAGGTTATTGGAACATTGTTGTCAATTTTTAACAGAAAAATAATACTATTTTACTCTTTAATGCATACTAAACTTGAATAATCTATGGTTTCCTTGTTTCTTCGACCTAAACTCTAAACTGCCAATAATTGGAGGAGTGCCAATGATTGGGTGGTTTACCCTAGTTGATAAGTTAAAACTACATACATTTTTAAGTTTTATTTCTAAACAAAATACAGAAAATAATAAACCAACACCTTAAAATTCAACTTCAAGTTCTTCTTCTAAGTTTTCAAAGAAATTCAAATCGAGAACATTTTCATCCAAGTCTTCTTCGTAATTATATCTTCGTAAGAATTAAAATCGTTCTTCAAACCTAACATTTTTCATTTAAAATGTTCAAACCACCGGCACATTTGTTTCCTTCTTGAAAACAAGTTATTTCCGTGTCAAAACCAACAGTGTTTAATCCCACAGCATCTGAATGATTTTCTAATCAAATCAACTGGTAGCGATTCCCCTGCATTGTAAATCCATTGACAGATAGTTTCAAGTGGACCAGCTTTCCTGCTACCAGCTTCTTGTAAACTCATGATTGCCAGCTGAAAGCCATTCGGTGCACTGCTAACTTAAAGACCATTTGAACGGTTTGCTCCAGCTAATGTCAGCAGGCTGGGTTAGACCAATGTATCCTGAGGGAATCACTGCCATGTTCGTTTTTAATTGCTTGAAATATAATTCCGTTTCATCAGAAATATGACAACGAAAAGCATCCCAGACTAGAAGTTTTTTGAAAAAGTAATTTGGCCTAAAGTTAGACGAACAAATCTTTTAGTCTGATTGTTGTCCATCCATCCACTTGAATTGCTTTTTCGAAAGCAGGCAATGGTCGAATTCTTTCAAGAAACAAAAATGGTTTACTTTTAAAAGCATTGGCTTTAGCTCATAACATCACTATAATACGCATTTTCTCGTGGTCAGAAGTTTTGATTGGAACCTGCTTCACCCCAAGACAAGTTGTATCCAATAGTCGACAGTTGTATCCGAGATCATGTCCAACCAAACTGCAGTTTCATCGCAAGCATAAAAGAAACCCAGATCATATTTGTTTTAATTTTGTTTTGATGGTGCCTATTTGAGGGTGCCTATCCGGTTCGAATGTTGGCGATCATCATTGCAATCTGGATTTTAATTGCGGCTGTTCTAAATAATTACGTTGTTGATGAATTGAACCATTGTCTCAGGTTCTTCATCCAAGATATCCTTATTCTGCCTGATCCTCTGCGTCCTATTACTTTGCCCTGCAGTATGAGCTGCAGCAGTCGATATCGTTCTCCGTTTCTCATTATATGACCGAAGTATTCTAGTTTACGTTTTTTGATGGTAAACAGTAACTCTGGTTCCTTCTTCATTTTTCTTAGTACCTCGTTGTTCGCAACTTTATCCGTCCAATTAATATTCAGCAGGCGCCTATAAAGTCATATTTCAAATGCCTCTAATTCCTTGCAGGATGCTTCAGTTAAGGTCCACGACTCAACACCATATAAAAGTATGTCTAAAAATATGTCTCGTCTTGATGTTCAGTGAGAGATCATGACTGCTAAATAGTTTCTTCATTTTTATAGATGCGGCTCTGGCTATTTCGATTCTTCTCCTTATCTCCAGCGAGTGGTCCCATTGGTCATTTACCATGCAACCAAGATATGTAGTTGTTGCTACACGTTCGACCACTGTACCGTCGATAAAGAGTTGGCCGGGTGGTGCTTGGACCTTACTTATTACCATATATTTTGTTTTGTTGATATTCAATAAGAGACCATATTCTTTACTAGAGGCTACTACTTCCGACATCAACCGCTGAAGACCCTTGAGACTATCCGCGAAGACTACCGTATCATCGGCATATCTGATGTTATTAATTATTCACCATTAACCACGACCCCCTCGTTGATATTTAAGAGTGTTCCTTTACATATTTAGTGTTTATTTACATTCCCCTGCATTGTAAATCCATTGACAGATAGTTTCAAGTGGACCAGCTTTCCTGCTACCAGCTTCTTGTAAACTCATGATTGCCAGCTGAAAGCCATTCGGTGCACTGCTAACTTAAAGACGATTTGAACGGTTTGCTCCAGCTAACGTCAGCAGGCTGGGTTAGACCAATGTATCCTGAGGGAATCACTGCCATGTTCGTTTTTAATTGCTTGAAATATAATTCCGTTTCATCAGAAATATGACAACGAAAAGCATCCCAGACTAGAAGTTTTTTGAAAAAGTAATTTTACCTAAAGTTAGACGAAAAAATCTTTTAGTCTGATTGTTGTCCATCCATCCACTTGAATTGCTTTTTCGGAAGCCGGCAATGGTCGAATTCTTTCAAGAAACCAAAAAGGTTTACTTTTAAAAACATTGGCTTTAGCTCATAACATCACATCACTATAATACGCATTTTGGTAATTCGTGGTCAGAAGTTTTGATTGGAACCTGCACCCCAAGACAAGTTGTATCCAAGAGTCGACAGTTGTATCCGAGATCATGTCCAACCAAACTGCAGTTTCATCGCAAGCATAAATGAAACCCAGATCATATTTGTTTTCATTTTGTTGTTGATCTTCTTCTGCGGGTGCCTATCCGGTTCGAATGTTGGCGATCATCATTGCAATCTGGATTTTAATTGCGGCTGTTCTAAATAATTACGTTGTTGATGAATTGAACCATTGCCTCAGGTTCTTCATCCAAGATATCCTTATTCTGCCTGATCCTCTGCGTCCTATTACTTTGCCCTGCAGTATGGGCTGCAGCAGTCGATATCGTTCTCCGTTTCTAATTATATGACCGAAGTATTCTAGTTTACGTTTTTTGATGGTAAACAGTAACTCTGGTTCCTTCTTCATTTTTCTTAGTACCTCGATGTTCGCAACTTTATCCGTCCAATTAATATTCAGCAAGCGCCTATACAGCCATATTTCAAATGCCTATAATTCCTTGCAGGATGCTTCAGTTAAGGTCCACGACTCAACACCATATAAAAGTATGTCTAAAAATATGTCTCATCTTGATGTTCAGTGAGAGATCATGACTGCTAAATAGTTTCTTCATTTTTATAGATGCGGCTCTGGCTATTTCGATTCTTCTCCTTATCTCCAGCGAGTGGTCCCATTGGTCATTTACCATGCAACCAAGATATGTAGTTGTTGCTACACGTTCGACCACTATACCGTCGATAAAGAGTTGGCCGGGTGGTGCTTGGACCTTACTTATTACCATATATTTTGTTTTGTTGATATTCAATAAGACACCATATTCTTTACTAGAGGCTACTACTTCCGACATCAACCGCTGAAGACCCTTGAGACTATCCGCGAAGACTACCGTATCATCGGCATATCTGATGTTATTAATTATTCACCATTAACCACGACCCCCTCGTTGATATTTAAGAGTGTTTCTTTACATATTTCTGTAGTTTTAGTTGTTGTAGTTTCTTTACATATTTCTGAGTAGATGTTGTAAATAGCAGAGGTGATAAAACACATCCTTGCCTTACTCCTCTCCTAATCTCAATATTGTCGCTGGTCTGGTCCTCTACATTTACCACAGCAGTCTGGTTCCAATATAAGTTGGCTATTACGCGAATATCTTTTTGATCTAGTCCAATCTTCTGAAGTTTGTTGATAAGTTTATAGTGGTGTATTTTATAGAATGCTTTTTGATAATCTATGAAACAAGCGTATATATCATAATTTACATCTCTGCATCTCTGAAACAGTACTTGGATGCAAAACAATGTTTCTCTTGTTCCTAGTGCGTTTCGGAATCCAAACTGCGTGCTGCTGATGTTTTCCTCGCATTTCTTATAGATTCTACCATGAATAATCTTCAGGAATAGTTTTAAGATATGGCTCATTAGGCTGATAGTTCGATAATCTTCGCATTTTTTCGCATTTGGTTTTTTTTGGCAGTGTCGCAGACGTAGATTTTAGCCAATCCCTTGGTATCACTCGGCTGTTGTAAATTCTATTAAATAGAGAAGTTATTACCGATATACTTTCATCGTCCAGCAGCTTCAAAACTTCTGCATGCGTGTTATCTGGACCCACTGCTTTACCATCCTTGCTTTGTTTGATGGCGTTCTTCACTTCACTTGTTATAATATTAGGACCAGTAGTTCCCGTAATTGTTGGTGGGTTTAATGGTCGATCATCTTCAAATAAAGTATTTATGTATTCTTTTCATATTGCAAGCTTCTCCGTGAGATTTGATGCTATGGTTCCGTTTTTGTCTACTAATTGACCATACACCTGTTTTCTAAGCGTGCCAGTACCAGTTTCACCTTTCTATGTACGTTGAAGACATCGTGTTTCTTTTCCAACTCCTCTATTTCCAAACATTCGTCATGGATTCTTTTCCCTTTTGCTTTTCTTATTAGCTGCCTAATGGTTTTAGTTAAATCCTTGTATTTGTCTGTATTTTTGTGTCGTCTTCTTTCTTCCATGAGCCTTAGGATATCGTCAGTCATCCAGCACTTTCTACGTTTTTTCGTTTCTTCGGGCTTTAGAAATTTTTCACTCGTTTTAACTATGCCGTTCTTTACCATTTCCCATTCGCTCTGAACTTCATGGTCGGAGTTTTTCTTTATTTTTCTGAATTCTGTCGTTAACGCGGATCGTTTTTTTTTTATTATTATTTTTATTTATTTTTTTATTATTATTTTACACCCACATTTTTGATCTACAGAACAAAATCACAAAGTTTCGGTATTAAATCTGCTGGCAGTTTCTGTGATACTGTAGTGCGCCGTCGAACGGTGAAACCATTTTTGTTCGTGAATTTTTGAAACCAACCTCTACTTGCAGAAAAATTTTGCTTGTGAGGTGCTGTTGGCAGTTTCATGAACTTTTCCCTCATACAAAACTTTTGCCCGTTGCATTATCCATTTAGATGTAACATTTAAATGTTGTTCACGTTTTTACAAAATATCTGTTTTCAGTTTTGCATCAAGATCAGAACCTTTTGCCTTCCATCCACCACCAGTTAATCGAAATGTTTTGTTGGCCGCAGATGTTTTTATAAATATTGACTTTTGTTTACGCCACTCCCTGACCATTTTATAATAAAAAGAAAGACAGTACTCGTAGTTGACTTACGCGTGATTCTGTGATATTTCTGCCAGTTTGCTACTGGCCGATTTCCTTCTTTTTCCGCAGCAGTATCTGCAGCTAATTTGAAATCGATGGAGTATTTCTTCCTTGATGCATGTTTACCATGAACAATTTCATCAATTTCAGTTGATTCATCACAAAAGTGGAAAAAAAATTCACAAAGCATAAACAAAATTATATACCTATTAGGTTATTAATATTAGGTATTTCACTGTGCTTTATTTTTTAAACTTTCTTTTAAAAGGATAACAAATCATAATATACACATCATAAAGGGCGCGCTGTTTATTAGAGGGCTAATAAGCGGCGGCCCGTTTATTAGAGGGTGCTGTTTATTATTTTTTTAAATTTTTGAGTGCGCCGTTTATTGGAGGGCGCTGTTTATTAGAATAAATACGGTATATTATTTTTTTCGGATTTTCACAAACAAACTGCATTTCACTTTCGTGCCACCAGAGACCATGTGGGTTGCCAAAAACACTATAAAACTCGATAAATATTAATAATTAATGAACATCAATAGACTCCTTTCGGTCTTTTGGCTCCATCGAATGTTATATGGAGGAGACCATTTCTCTGTGAACTTTGCAACGAGTAAAGTGTATTTTATATTTAATTTTGATTTGTTTTAAGATTAGATGATAAATCCATACTGTTGAAGCCAAAAGGCAGAAACGCGCCTATGGATGTTCATTAATTATTAATATTTAACAGATTATAGAGTTTTAAGAAACTCACATGGTCTCTGGTGACACGAAAGTGCAGGAAACCAAATTGTACTTATAATTATATTTATTTATTCAAGTCATGAGTGAATTTAAACGTAATAATTTATTGATTCTTTACTTTTAAATTAAAAAATATTTATTTTACCTACTTTGGGGTTCGGGAATTATGTATCAAATATAATATCCACATCAGGTTTTTCTGTTTGGTGATTTATTTTTACCGTTTTATATACATGACTTATTAACCTCACACATGCGAGGTAATATCTTCACATTTTCAGGTGAATAACTTGTGAATTTTTATTCGCCTAAAACCGCATAAAAGTCGCCTTCTCTTACCTTCTGTTTCAGCACCCGTTTATTTATTATTTGCACTTAAAACCTTTTTATATCAATATTAATTATATCGTTTTTAATTGCAACTACCTAGTTTTACATAATTTAGTGGAGCATTTAATTTACATAACAGTACAGAAGGTGATAAAGAAGCAGAAAAACACTTTGTAGTGCATACAAATTTACATATTTTTTCTCACTCTGACGAGCAAAAAATTTAGGTCACTTAAGAAATTGCAAATAATTTGATGTTTTCGTTGAATTTTCGTTGTCTGTAAGGCTAGATTTATCAAAAATTAATAAACCAATATATTTGTAAGCTAAATTAAATAATCAGTCTTGAATTGGAAAGCATATTTTATGGTTTATGATTGATTACGAAAATGCAACAAATTTATTATTTTAAAATGTAGTTCGATTTTTTGTTATGAGGAACTAAGGAATTGAGTAACAAACTTAACATGAATTAAAAATGTATCATTAATATTAAGAATAATAACATAATAAATTAAGAATATAATTAAGAATAACATAATAAATTAAGAATCAAATTTTGGTCAATGTTATTTCATTTCTGGAATAGCAACTCTTTTAGCTCCTGAGCAGTTCTTGGAGCTGGTGTATGCCTTCGGATACCTCGTCGCATCTTATCCCTGACATGTTCGATAGGATTCATGCGTGGACTGAGTGCTGGCCATTCAAAACGCCTAATTCCCACCTCGTCCTGATTTTCTCTGACAAATCTGGCTGTGTGAGGTTTAGCATTATCTTGCATGAAAATGCCATGTTCATCCATAGCGACTATGAAAGGCATAACTTGATCATCTAGAACCTCCGTAATGTATCTGTGAGCTATTAGAGAACCATTCCGTCTGAAGACCAACTCAGTGCGTGCTCGTGAAAAAATTGTTGCCCAAACCATAACCGAGCCACCGCCAAATGAAAGTCGCTTGTCCATGCAAACTAGAGCATATATTTCTCCGGGTCTTCTCCATACTCGTCGAGGTCCGTCTGGCCTAGTATAATAATAATAATAAATCTTTATTGACAAATAGGAAAAACCCTAATAATCATTACAAAAGAAAATAACAATAAAAAGTTTGAACTTATATAATACTTATACATTGGTAGATTATTTCTACTGATACATACATATTAAGATCAAGATTACTTGTGGATATTATGTACTTATGAAAGATACAGATTCAAATAAAATATTTAATAAAAACAACATACACTACAACACATTATTAGTAAGAATTCTTCAGGACTTATGTTTTATTTGATGTGACGGATGTATTCCAATAACTGTTTTTTAAAAATGGTTAATGAAGAACTTGATTTAATTATGCATGGTAATTTATTGTACATAGAAAAGCCTTTAAAAAATAAAGAATTCATGGTACTACTTCTATTCGTTCTGCAAACATACAAGTTGGCGTTATTTCTTGTGGCATAATTATGAACAAATAAATTTAAAATAATAAATTCACGAAAGTATGATGATGCTAAATTATTCAGTATTTTATATATGAAGATCATAAGTAATGTAATCGTTGGTGAACTGATAGCCACTGTAATGTTTGCAACATGACTCCTATTTTAGTGTATCTATTTGCTTTTAGGACTATGCGCATGCCTCGATTTTGAAGTTTTTGCAATTGTGATGTTTGATTTAAATTAAAAAGGAAAACAACAAAGCACAGTAGTCAAAATGGGATTGGATAATAGCATTATAAACTGTAATTTTTGTCTGAGTGGATAAATTTCTAGAAATTCTTGAAAAGAAATATAGTTTTTTAGATATTTTTCTGCATAAATAATCGAAGTGCTTGTCAAAAAGTAATATATTATCTAACTGGAATCCCAGATATTTAATACACGACACAATTTCAGTTTTTTCATTATCAATTTGTAGATTTATTACATTTAAGTCAAGAGTGCTTAACTTATATTTGGTTGTTATGATCATTCCTTTAGTTTTTACTGTATTTCATTTCAATTTATTTGCCATGAGATATTCATTAACCTCCTCAAGTGCAGCATTCATTTTCTCAATGGCTTTATTTAAGTTAGTATCATAGCATGCCAATAGCGTATCATCTGCAAATAAATTTACAAAGTCTGCATTAACAAATAGGTTTATGTCATTCAAGTATAAAATAAAAAGCAGAGGTCCTAAAACGCTGCCCTGTGGGACACCAATATTTATATCCAACTCCTGAGAGATGGTATCATGAACCCTAACTTTTTGCTTTCTATGAGACAAGTAGTTAACCAACCATTAATAGACTTCACCATCAATGCCATATCCCCTTAACTTCTTCCAAAGAATATTACGATCGATCGTTTCGAATGCCCTTTTCAGGTCAGGAAAAACCGCTACCACAAACTTCTTATTATCAACTTCTCCTTTGAATGTAGACAATGTAAGTTGTAATGCAGATTCACATGAATATTTTTTACGAAAACCTGATTGGTTGTTTATTAGAATTTCATTTTTTTCAACATGTTCTAGTACCTGTTTGTACAATCAGGTAGTACAAACAGCCAATTCAAGAACTTTTTCTATTGGTGGCAATGTATTTATAGGACGAAATTCACTGGCATTGATTGTGTTGTTTACTTTTGGTATAGGAACTATAGTACTAACTTTTAAAGAATTGGGAATTTTAGAAGTTTGAAGCGAAGTATTGATAAAATTTAGAATTATATGGCCACAGGTTTCAAAAATGGCTTTCAGCATTTTGGAATTCAGGATATCATGGGCACTATATTTGTTGTCCAAGGAGTCAATAATTCGACGCAGTTCATTCAATGATAATAAGTGAAACTTTGAAAAATTAGGATATAAGTTATAATTATAGAATTTCAAAATATCGACATTATCAATACTATCCACAAGTTGCTGAATACTAGTAATGAAAAAGTTGTTGAATTTGTTTAGTATTTCAGTTTTATTCTTTATAATATTTATCTGGTTATCTAAGTTAAATTCAATATATCTTGGAAGGTTTGGACAATTTAAGCTTATCAGATTTTTTAATGTTTTCCACATAAGTTGAGAATTGTTTTTATACATATCTACTTTTTCGTAGAAATATTGGTCTTTTTTCTTTTTTAATAAATTCACTATTTCATTTCTTTGTTTCTTAAATTCTTCCCACTTAACATTTTTATTGACGTCAAGAGTTAATAAAAAATCCTTGTATGTTTTATCACGTTGTTTTATTTTCTTATGAACTTCATTATCAAACCATGGTATGTGGTTTTTATACTGACAAACTTGAATTGGCGCTACCTTATTAATAACAGACTCACAGTTATTGAAAAAAATTGTATAATGAGCCGTTTATTTTGAAAGTGGCAAAAATATTGAGTTAGCTACCTTAATAGTTAGATTTTTACTTGATCTTTTTATACTGAAGTAACTTGTTACTAATATATTTAAGATCATTAAGATTTAGCACCAAAATTTGCTGTGTTAATGAAGTGATGGAAAAGTTTATTTTGAAAGTGGCGTAAGTCCAATTGAGAGAGTTTCAAACAATATGGAAAATATGCAATTAAAATTTATGTGATCTCGTAAGCTTTATGTTTAATTTTTAAAGTAGCAGATGAATTATCAATGTGCAATGAATTTATTATAAACAATTTAATTTCAAATTTCAACAAGTTTCGATTTGCTAATGGATTCATATGGGCCTCTTAATATACCATTGTTGTTTTCAGTAATTCGTTAATAATTTGTTTATAACAAATTAAATTGCAAAAAAACTGTATGAGAATATGAATGTATTAAAATATCCCAAGAGAAAACTTATGAATCTTCGAATATGAATTTCGATGTGAAAATAAAAAAACTACAAAATAATACGAGACCACTCACAAACCTTAAATACAAAGAATTTTGGTAAACCACCTTTGTATACCACATTGTATACCACCTGCCCACAATAATTACTTTATATCCCTCCCGCATACACAAACTGGAGAAAACTGAATAATAATTTAAAAAACAATATTAATATTAATGTAAAAATTATTTAACAACTGTTATTTATCATTCTTGATTTTATAAGATGAAAGTGTTTATCTACGACCATTATTGTAAATGCCCATTATTGTACAGTTCGTGGACTATGTAAATACATTATAACACACACGTATGTTATGATTGATAACTCACACGTGCGTTTAGTTTACGATTCGTTGATTGGCTGAGAGCTGCTACTATGTGCTCATATGTCCAGCGCCCCCCGTGCCATAATTCAAACTAACGGGAATTGACATTGCGTACATTGGGTTGCCTATATCTATGAGCCCAGTTCAAATTCCAGTTTAACCCAAATAAGTACTAAATAATAAGGTCTGTAACCATTAAGAATGTATTTTTTTAATTTCTTTTAAGTTAAATAATGTCGAGTATATATGAAAATACAACTGTTGAGGTTATGTAAAATATACTTCTTATTAGAAATATATAAAAATATATTTCTTATTAGGTTATGTAAAATATACATAACCTAATAAGAAAAAAATTTGTTACACCAAACATATTTTTCTTATTAAACAGAAACAAATTAGTGTGGTCGTAGATAAAGTATAGTACATAACTCGAGTTGTAAGGCAATTACATACTCGCGGAATTACGCACTCTCCGCTACATATGCTCTTACATATGTACGTACTCTCGTTACGTAATATACTAATACATTAATCTTTATTTCAAGGAAAATTTATTTTATGTGTAGATAGACTTGTGCTTTCTTAAAAATTGGAAACGTGATTTCATTGATTTTGAAAGTGGCCCAAGTCCATTTACAGCCATGAGAAACATATTATTTCTTAAATAACGTTAAATATGCTAATTGGGGTGATAAATTTGACACCCTTAGAAACACCAAAATATTATTCTACTATGTTATATGTTACCCATATTTTTAAATTTTATCCAACGCAAACCCTTTAATATCTCGATTCGAACATAAATAGAGTTAGGTCACTTTCAAAATAAACGGCTCATATCATATTAACATCTGTCGAATTTAAATCCCACTCACATGAGATTAAATCTAGTTTAATTTTATCGATTTAATGATATCGATTTTTCTCACTAAGATTTCTATAATTTCTGATAGTAGTACTTTCGTTGCTGTTCTTATTTTTGAGACAAACAGATATCAAAGAGTGGTCACTTAATTTAGGAGTAGAATGAACAAAACAATTAGGAGAATTATCTTTAACTAGAACATAATCAATTAAAGTTTTACTGACATTAGTAACTCTAGTAGGGTTTAATACTAGTTGATCAATTGAAGAAGCATAGTTTTAATTTAGTGAGGTAAGCACGCGACTCATCTGAAAATAGGACGTTGCTCCAGTCACCATTATTTCATGCCAAGTGATTTCTGGCAAAAGCCAATCTTGCAATTCGTACCCATCCTTCTACAAAATAATCCAGCAGCGTGAAACCTCCTTCTAACGGTCCATTCAGTAACATTGACATCTCTAACTTCTTGAAGTTGATTTCGTAGCATAACTGTAGAAGATGTTCTATTTCGCAAACTTGCGCTCATCTTCTGCTTCTGCTTATCAGGCCAGTCGTAGTTGCAATTTCTTATGTGACCTAATTTTTTTACTCGCCAGTGTATATTAATCTATTAAAATTAAATAAAAAATTATTGACTTCGTGACTTACTTAATTCTTAAAATCAATGAAAATATTGCATTAACTAACAATAAAAATAGATTGCTTTTTACCGGTGTGAAACTGGCAATAACTTTCAATTGAAAGAAAATGTGAGAAAATGTAAAATTTACTTCTATTTACCCCTATTGCAATAAAACAGTGCCCGGCGAACGAAAGTGGGGTGGAATACATTTACTTTTGCGATTTTTTTGCAAAAGCTTTTACACATGTCTAGGTACATTTCACTAGTGATGTGTAAAAGAAAATTTGAGAAAAGTTAAAATTTACTGCAATTTGACGTTGTGGCTATGAAACGGTGCTACGTGGCAAACGGTGCTACGTGGCAAAGAGCAGTTGCATTTTAAGTTTGGTCGTTATTCAATTGTTTTTTTATATTTCGAAAAATGTTTTATGTCGTTGTTAGGTACATTCATTCTGTAGTGATATTTGAAAGAAAAATTGAGAAATGTTGAAAATTACTACCTCTTTGGATTTTTCTTTTAAATGGCAACTGCGTGGAATGCACTTTTTTAAATAATCGCTGTGCGCTTATTATTAGGAATTTTGGAAAAATTCCTGCTTGAGAAATGAAGGTAATACTGTGGCCTAATAAATGGTGGAAATTATGTAGGAAAATTTTGGAAAATAATACACTTTGACGTTCCGCGTTTAAGAAGTGAGTAAATGTGAATATTTGTTGATCTTTAATATGATTATTATGCCTATGTGTTAAAAGAAAATAAAATTTTGTTGGAATATTTTATGAGGTGACTTACTGTGCTACAGTTCTGTGAAGAAAATTTTGAAAAATCCCTATCAATAAGAAAGTTATAGCCCCATTTTATATTGGACTTAATAATAAAGTAGATAGTTTTTTAATTTTCTAATTGTATTTTAATGAAATTTCTTCGAGGCGTAACGAGTAATATTTTGTTATTTATCGATGTGAAAAAAATAAATCCCGTTGGTTGGAATAATACTTACATGACAGTTGGCCGTGATAACGACGGTACGGACTTACGGACTTTTGAACGCTGTTGTACTCAAACTCTCAACAGTATTACATGAACATTTTATTTCCATTTTGAGATAATAAAAAAGTAGTAATTGCTGATATATAGTTTTTTTTTTTTTTAGAAACAATTAGGAAATACAGTGAATGATATTTAAAAGGTTATCCAATTGTAACGGACGACTAATTTTTGGGAATTTATTTCGAGAAAACTAAATGGGCTATGCTATTAATTTGTATATGTGTTCATATATGTACATATTAAGAAGATTGTATAAAAAGTTTGATTTAAAAATATTGAAACATTAATACCATTTTTCCCGTCGACTGATGTTTTCCGTGCGCGGGAATGTCGGTGGACCTATTAGTGTTAAAAAGTATCCAAATCGTACCTAAAAGTCCAATGTAAATCAAATGGAGTGTCATTATTAAACGATTTCTGTTTGTTGTTACCATGGCAACAACTCACTAAACTCACTAAACAAAAAACATAGACGTAGTGAAAATAAGTTTTTTTTTCTTAATATATACATATTAAGAAGAGTGTATAAAAGTTCAAACATTAATACTATTCTTCCCGTCGATTGATGTTTTTCGTGCGCGATCGGTCGGTGCACCTATTTCCGGAAATATGTTTGATCTAAATATTAGAAGAGTTTATTCGGATCAAACATATTTCCGAATTTGTGACACGCCTTGTTGCCATAGTAACAACAAACAGAAATCGTTTAATAATGAAACTTCATTTGATTTACATTGGACTTTTAGTTGCGATTTGGATACTTTTAAACACGATTATAATAATGACATCCTTCACGTACAATAATGTACTAATTAATGTATTTATTTTTTTCATTTTGGTGTGCGAGTGGATAAAAACATTTATTACAAATTTTTCCAAACATTTTTGACAGTAGTTTTCTTAATTTTCAAAATAAAATTGTAAGTGGCTAATTTTTATTTGCAATTTAATTTTTTATATATTTTGCATTTACATTTAATTTGTATATTAAAAAAGTGTAAATTCAAATTTTGCATTGCAAATTATTATTATATATATATATATATATATATATATATATATATATATATATATATATATATATATAATATATATTTATATTTATATCATTTTTTCTATTTTACGTCTGAAACAGTGTCTTCTATGTGGTTCGTTAATGGCTGGCCGAGTGCTTTAATAAATCAATTTTTCAAGGTTGACACCATTGAAATTTAGAGCTATCAACCTGTAAGTGCTAAATTTTCGGCGAAATAGTTATGTGATGTGTGGAAATCGCGAATACACAAAATTTAATTAATTAATGGTAATAATATATCGTTTATTACCAAATTTAATTAATTAATGGTAATAATATATCGTTTATTACCATTAATTAACACATATTTAATTTAAATTCTGTCCTTGAATGGTACAATTATTAAAAACATTTATCTACGACCACAATAGTAAATGCCCATTATTGTACAGTTCGTGGACTGTGTAAATACATCATACCACACACATAACAATCCGCGATTAATGTTATGTAATAATTCAAAATCACCCATGAACGTTTGGTTTACGATTCGTTGATTGGTTAAGAACTGCACGTTGATACTATTTTTAAATGTAGTACTCCGTGATTTCCAAACAATCACTTAACGTCACATCATTCACATAGAAGCTGTCATTCATTTCGTTTTTTTACGTTTAACTTTAGCTATAATATGCGTCTTACAACTCTCATTAGGTCATATACTATTATAGTGACATTGGACAAGTTTAGATTTTATAATTTAAACTAATTTTAAATTGAAATGTCAAATATCAGTGTTACCAACCACCATACAATTTTCTAAATATGTATGGAGATTTTTTTATTTAGAAATGGCATAAAAGGGGAAAAATAAGGCCTTTTTTCGCACTTGTCCATTAGAAAACTCTCCGCTACGCTCGTCTTTTTCTAAAGTAGGATGTGTGCGAGAAAATCGCACTTATTGAACTCGTTCTTTAATATAGTATTTTAAACTGTTTTCTACATTGACAATATATAAAAACCTGTTTTACATATAGGGAAATAATTTCTTAGTTGAAAGGTGTCAAAAGACCTTTTTACGGTTAGTTAAGCTCATGCGCATCCGCCAAATTTGAAAGGCGGGAATATGAAAGTTTCGGGCAAATAATAAGGTTATACGTCAAAAAGTTCTAGCAATTTTTAACGTATAACATGGCGAAAGTTTTCATTACTTGCACAAAAAAAATTCAACTATGAAAGGGTCTATTATAGAAATGGGCAATAGTTGATTGCTAATTATTGCAGTTGAATGCACTGCATATTTAAAAAGTAAATCTATTTACATTGTTTCATTAAGACGTTGAATAACGAGATATTTTTACTGATTGTAAGACGTTTACTAATTATTTGTTTAATCCAAATGTTCCTGAAAAATTTCGAAATCACAAAATTCGATACCTTCTAAACAACTAGTTATTTCTCAATTAACTAAAATAAACTAATTATTTTCCGATTTACACAAACTACATACATTTACTATTTTCTTTTTCAATAAAAATATTTAAAAATGCAATAATATAGAAAAATCTATTACAGTACATTATAATTATTTTATTGGAATTACCAACTCAATTTACAAGTACCTACTAGACATTTGTACTTCGACCTCACAACAATTCTGATTGCTCGTTTTACTATTATCAAAAATATTATCGCATTTTCCATGCCTTATCACTCCGTGCTACACGACTCTTTCCACAATTTAAGGTGATCAGCCGAAGTGCTAAGTGTTACATTACGTACTGTTACTCTGTGATTACACAAACATTTTTTCTTTAAGTTTAACATAAAAACATATTATTTGTAAGTAAATGAAATATATTATTGCTTTTAATTAGTATTAGTTGCATATTTTTGAATAATCGTTTCTAAATAATCTAATTTTCAATTAATATTGATTCTTTTGAAACACTTGATTTATTCTATGTATATGTCGTAGTCATATGGTGAAATTAATCAAATTGTGTAAAACTGAGCCATTTGGCCGAGGCTGCACTATGTTTTTTCTCGCGAGCGGTAACCGCTATAACCGTGAAACCGGTCGAGAAACACACAGTACGCTATGGGAAAAATCAGTCGCGGAAAAAAAACGCAAGTGAGGCCGCTTGTATTAGCTTACTTGAGTCACAAAATCACGCGATTAAAAACCGCGGCGGTTTAGCCGTAGTGCGGCCTAGGCTTCAATGATCTGTCGGCTGTTTGTGTAGCTCATGAAATCGCCGATCATATACTTGTTTAACTGCGACTATCTTACTTTCCGATTCAACGGCGACGTTTCAAGATGTACGTATGTGCAGTCATCTGATGGTATAAAGCTACAGGTATTAATTATCAGAGTTATTAATAAAGAGGTAAATAACATAACATATGCGAGGTGGTTTCATGAACTACATACTCAAATCGTGTAGTTGAAATAGAATACACGAACTGCCGGCAGATCATGCAATGACACCACATATATACAAATCCATATTCTTTATTACTAAATAATATTTGAACCTGGGGGTCCGATGTTACTGGAGTAATATCCTTTAATTTGAAGTGATTTGAAACGGCATAGTTATAATTGACGATTTCGCATACTGGAAATAATATTTGAACCATTAATTTTGAAAGTCCATTAAAGTCCATAAATATTTAAGTAATTTTAAAAATAATTGGCAACCATTTCATTTAAAATGAAAAGATTAGGTAGAAATGTAAAAATAAAGTACTTTTTTAATGGGCTTAGCTCAATTTCAAAATAAACGGCTGAAATATTATTTAGTAATAAAGAATATACATTTGTATATCCATAGATTCAATCACTAACAATAAGTGTTCGTATTAGATTTGTATATCCTTAGAAGATTCAATATTAAATCAAAATTATACTACATATTTACAAATGGTTATTTAAAACGTTGTATTTTTGTTTTAAAGTTGAAATTTGATTGGTTTTCAAAGGTCAAATTTTGGAGAAATTTTGCTTTTTATAGTATATTAGAGAACGAGTTCAATAAGCGCGATTTTTCAGCACGCGTCCATGTCTAGAAAACGACGAGCGTAGCGAGGAGTTTTCTAATAGACAAGTGCGAAAAACGCTTTATGAACGGGTTTTTTTTTTATAATATTTTTTCTATTTTGCGCCTTTTTATGCCATTTCTAAATAAAAAAAGTCGACCATACACATTGAAAAAATTGTATCGCACTCGGCAAGCCAATAACGAGCCCATATTAGTGCTATAACGACTTCATTATAGACGCAAAATAGAGGAAATATTATATTAAAGGACGAGTTCAGTAAGCGCGATTTTACAGCACGCGTCCAAGTTTGGAAAACGATGAGCGTGGCGAGGAGTTTTCTAATGGACAAGTGCTGAAAAACGCCTTACGAACGGGTTTTTAATTATTTTTTTTATATAAATATATAAATATTATATATTCATTTATAATATATATTCATTTCTATATAAAAAATCGCCGATATTCATTGAGAAAATTGTATGGCTCTCGGAGAGCCATAACCGCACGCATATGAGTGCTGTTATGAGTCCATTACAGACGCAAAATAGCAAATACATTATTACATGCATTTGTTCAATTTTTTTTAGAAAAGACATAGCATTCAATGAACGAAAGAAAATTTGTTGATATCAGATACTGATATAAGTAGATAGAATAGGTAAAGACATATTGTTCTCTTCAAATTTGCACACTATTTCGAATGGTCGTAACTTTTTTCTGAAATATATTTGAGCAGTTTTTTTAGAAGTCAAAGATAATTTAAATATTATATAACATCAGCAAAATCTAAAACGTTTTTTCTTCAAGTTTGTCTAATTTTGCAAGGGTTATAACCGTTTCAAACCGCAATTTCTTGCAAAACTTTCTCATTTTTGTTCAAAAATAAATCAAGATTCTTCAACTGAAGATTTCTTTGCTCAGAGTTAGCTGAAAGCATTTGCTTCGAGTTCGCAGAAAGATATTCCAAAGATTTATCGAGATATTTCGCTATAGTCCTTTTATTACTTTTTGAGTTAACTTAAAATTATCAAAATTTGAACTTTTTGGAATAATTTGTGGTTCTTAGATTTCCAAAATTCCTCCAAATATTCGCACAGTGAGGAAAATAGTTACGAGTTTACAAATGGTAATTTTGTAAAATTTCAACCTCATCTTCATTGATCTGTCTGTTGTGAAGGTGGATGGATGGGAACCACCGCTGACTTCAATGTTGAGAGGGAAGGACTGCTGGCCAACAATTCTTCGGTCTCTGAGATATATCTAAATCGTGATCTTGAATCTCAAAGTTAATCTTAAAGGGATCTTAACCCTACACTGCGCAATTTTTTTTTTCTAATCCAAAAAAATAATAATAATAAAAAAATCGAAATCAAAAATTAAAATTTCTATTTCAAAAAATATATATGTATCAGATATGCTACATTGTGCGTTTATGCTATCTGGTCCTATTCGGTATGGAACTTGACAAAGCAGTTGTTATTCTTGTTTAGGCAAAGGTGTAAACCACATTTCGAACATTTTATGAATGAAAATGATTTGCATCCCGGAATTTTACATCGTTGCCTGGTTTCAACGTGAATTGGCTAATGACTACACAAATCAAGACGAACGTCTTTTGGTGGTACGTAGGAAGTCGTTGCAGAGCGTTTCTTTTTGGCATGAATGCTTTTCTCGAGATCGCTTGGTCTTCCTCTTTTACTCAAAGATGAATTTCCCTCGTTGCATAAACAATACGCTATTTCAGATCGGAACTTTGCCAAGGGCAAACAGTTTTCTCCCCAACTCCTACTATTATCTATCACAGGTCGCAATTTGTGCAATCTATCACGTTCGGAATCATATTTGCATTATCGTTAAAATGTAAGTATCTTCTGATTTTCACAAATTTATTGTAGCTCATGATATCCCTGATCTTAGCGAAACCAAGTGTTGAAGACCAATAACTTCTTACATCTGGCATGTGCACCAAGGACATATATATATATACAAATGCCAATATATTGACGGATATCTTGCCCAGTTACATTGATTGGTTTGTTGGGGTCTTTTTGTATATCAAATAGATTCGATTCATTTACTATTGTAGTCAAAAGCTCGTTATCAAAAAAATAGAGAAAGAACGATAAAGGAGTGGTTAGATTTTTAATGGCAGGTGGAAAATTTGTATTTCCCCGGATACTTACAGCATCGTCAGTGGGAATCAACTTTTTTTCCGCCATAAAATATTCCTATATTTCTTTCAGCTCGTTTGCTTCTTTCTTAAGATCCCTCATGATCTGCTCTGTACCCTGCCTTTCTTCAGTTTCTTAAGTTTCCTGATCTTCCAATTCTATCTGTTCTTCGTCTCCTTGACTGCCCACTTCTTCTTCTTGAGTAAATCTGATGTTCTCGTTATCATTCTGGATTACAAATCCGTCCTCAAATTCAATAGGCATATTTATTATGGAATTTCTTATTTCTTCACCCAAATCTACTGCTTCATCTTCACTTTCCTCTTTGTCAAAATCATCTTCACTCTCTGATAAATGTGCAACTATGTCTTCCAATTCACGATTTGTTAGATATTTCTTCCATTTATTTGACATCTTCAGTATATTGCCCGCAATGAAAATGTACTGCTCAAGCATAATGTCGCAAATATCTCATTATAAAACAATATTTCGTACAAAATATGTAACTGTCATTGACATATTAGTTGTGACGTATTATACTAACCTTATATGTTTCCAAGTTGTCACTGCATTTTTTGTAACTTTATGATATTTCTTCGGCACTTTCTGATACCAGGTTATCAACGCACGCCGTTAGGTTATGTGTCAACAATTTAAAACAACGATTGAGTACGCAAAAGCGTCACCTACAGAAAACACGACTGTATTTATAGCGTACATAGAGATGTATCAGAATGTCTACGAAAGTAATTCAACCATAACTGCACTTGCTGTATTTAAAAATAGGGTTTAAATGTAGTTGTATCAGATCGTCTACACTGCGCAGTGTAGGGTTAAAGTAATGTTCACCGCGATTCGCAAGGCACGTAGTTTGTCGAATAATAGTCGAGTTGGTTTTAACAATTTAATTAAACAATAATACAATTTCACGAAATAACTTAAGACTTAAGAACTTATATTATAGCTTACCAATATTTTTACTGACTCATGTGTCCTTTGGTGCTCGGCGGTCTTGAGCCTTTCGCTCAGCTATTTCGACGTATTGTTGGTTGTTTCTTTTGTTTTTCTTCTTCTTTTGTTTCGTTTGTTTGTCGGTTTGTTTGTTTCTCTGTTGTGTTCCTCTCATGACCGGTTTTCATTTCATTCTTTTTTTTTCTTCTCGCTGTTGGTCCTTGGTTCGACCTGGTGTTGGTTCCTGGTTCGTCCTTCGTCCTCGTGGTGGTTCCTTGTTCGTCCTCGTGGTGGTTGGTGTGTCTTTCGGTTTTGTTTTTGTTGTTCCTGCCTGTTTTGTTCCTGGGTGCTCCGCTGGGTATTTTTACTGACAACTGGGGAATGGTATTAATACCATTCCTTGTATAATATATCTCTAAGAGAGGTTAAATCATCCCTCTATTTCAAATAAGGGGGAGATTGAATTTACTTGGCTCCTCCCATAAACAATCAAGGCTTAAATTCTCTAAATACTGAAAATGTCTGGTCCACTGGTTAATCTGTATGGTCTGTCTCTATATTATATATAATCTATCTCTATATTAATATGTCTGTTAAGATTTTATGGGCCTTCGCACGTTTTCTAAAATGTTTGGGGGAGGTAGTTTTTAGCGTGCTAACAAAAGCCCTTTCTGGAAAAACCATAAAACTGTTGCATATATCCAAAACGTGGGACTAAGGGCACGTTTTGGGTTGTGCGCTAATGGCACAGATGTTCAGTCCTTGTTTTTATTTCAACATGTCACCTCCCTTATTTCTCAAAATACTAACAAATAGGGATTGCAATCCGGTGTTATTTTCAATCTGGCCGGATCGATGGAATTAAATCTAACATAATAAACTTTCCTTAATCTACTGAGATCACAACAATTAGGTATTTGAGCATGCTAACAAGTCTTATTTTTATATTTATGACAGACATCATGATGACATCATAATATCTATTTAAATGTCTATTTAGTTTAATCACCTTCTATAAATACCGTATTTGCCGTGATATTGCAATCCGGATCCGGTACCAATATACCGGATCCGGTACCAATATAACGGATTATTAGTTAGATTTAATTCCATCGATCTGGTCGGATTGGATATTACACCGGATTGCAATCCCTATTTGTTAGTATTTTGAGAAATAAGGCAACGCAGATCAATGAAAATGAGGTTGAAATTTTACAAAATCAACATTTGTAGACACGTAACTATTTTCCTGACTGAAAATGACTCGAAATTTCAAAAAAAATTGAAAAATTCGAAATTTTGATAACCTAAAACCGTTTTGTTAATATTTTGAAGAATAAGACAGCCACAGATCAATGAAGACGAGGTTGAGATTTTACAAAATTAACATTTGTAGACTCTCACTAGTTTCTTTACTGTGCGACTATTTGGAGGAATTTTGGAAATCTAAATACCAGAAATTTCTCTAAAAAGTCCAAATTTTGAAAATCTGAAACCGTGTTGTCAATATTTTGAAAAATAAGGCAGCGTCAGATCAATGAAGATGAGGTTGAGATTTTACAAAATTAACATTTGTAGACTCTCACTATTTTCCTCACTGCGCGACTATTTGGAGGATTTTTGGCAATCTATAAACCAAAAATTTCACCAGAAAGTCCAAATTTTGAAAATTTGAAACCGTTTTGTAAATATTTTGAATTAATTAATGAAGATTAATGAAGACGACATTAAGATTTGACAAATTTAACATTCACAGACTCTCGCTATTTTCTCTACTGTGAGACTATTTGGAGGAATTTTGAAAATCAAATAACCTCGAATTTCTCCACAAAGACCAAATTTTGAAAATCTGAAACCGCTTTGATACTGTTTTTAAAAATAAGACAGCGACAGATCAATGAAGATGGGGTTGAGATTTAAAACATAGGTCCGCGTTATAGGCGCACAAAAAGTAGGTTGAATTTCAGGGTGCGACTTATGCACCGGCAAATACGTTATTTATAGTAAGTTGATTAAACTAAATAGACATTTGAATAGATATCATATTTCATTAGACGGATTCATCATGATGTCTGTCGTAAATATAAGAATAAGACTTATTAGCATGCTCAAATACCTAATAGTTGTGATCTCAGTAGATTAAGTAAAGTTTATTTTGTTAGATTTAATTCATCGAATAAATCGATCCGTCTGGATCCGGCCGGATCGGTGGAAATTCGACCGGATTGAAAATGCCACTGGATTGCAATCCCTAGACACAGATCGCTATTATAAGATTTGTTTTTTTAATGAAGTTTTGTAGGTGTATGAAGGTCATTTTTATTTTATTTTTGCATTTTTTTAATGTATTATCTCATGAAATATTTGTTCAAAATTTCATCAAGAATCAAGGAGCTGAAACTTCAAAAAAAGCGCTTTTTAACAGCAAAAAAAACTTATGAACAAAGATATGTACAAGGTCCAAATATTAAATTGCCACAAATTTGTCGTTAATCAAGAATCTTCAGCTGAAAGTTTTTTTAGAAAATCAGTTCCCGCAGAAAGTTAACCCAGTGTTTTGCAACCGGGGTGCCGCGGCATCTTGGGGTGCCACGGCGCGCCGTGGCACCCCATGAATTGTACTCGTGGTACTACATGCCGACAACAGTCCATAAAATTTTAATTCACGAGAATAGGATTATTGAGTCATCATTGCTTCCAATCGGACAATTATCCGAAGAATCGTACAATAAATAAAATACTTTTATTATTGAAGATATCACATAGGAATTTCACCCAATATTACTATTGTGCAATAAATATATAACAAAAATTCGAGAAAATTTTGCACGAAAAAACATGGAAGACGTTTTTAATAGCCTCTTGATTTCATCAGATCCTAAAATTAGAACTTTCCGAAAACTTTATTTTCTTTACTTTATTTTCAGAAATTACAGCTCCAATTTTGGAATCATATACATCTGATGATGGTGATTAATAATTTTAACATTTTTACATTCAATTTTAATAAATCATGTTGTTTTATATTTATTCTCTTTTTTTTATTGAAAACTCAATTTAAAGAACCAAATTCCATGAAACAGTAAGTCCATGAAACAGTAATTCCATGAAACAGTATACAAAATCGACTTCTAAAACCTCTAAATCCCAAGTATCAACAAAATTGAACGCTTTTTCGAAAAATTATCCGCCATATTATATTGTATCCGCAATTTTGAATTTCGAGATTTAGAATTCAGTTTCTTGATCAGCAACCTCAAAAACATGAGACCACAAATCACAATATTTGAAGGTTTACTTCATATTTTGGCGAGCTTCTTGGGATTTCAGACCACTGTGCGGTGCCACGATTGGGGTGCCGTAAAATTTAGGCACTTTCTTGAAAATTTACTTACGTATAGTTCAGGATAACTCATCGTCAGAAGTACCACGATTTTATATTTTCAGTAAGGGGTGCCACTCAATGAAAAAGGTTAAAAATCTCTGATCTAACCAGTTTGACGGCGCTATTTGCATTTTAAAAAATTGAGAAATTTAACAAAGCTTGCACTAGACTATCTCTCTCTCATCTTAACTAAAATTTGGCTCCCTATTTACTATTTTCAATTTGAAATGAACTATAATATGTTCAATTAGTCGAAACATGTCGATACAATTTAAATATAGTAGCCCAATTACAGTTAAACACACTAGCAAAATATTAGACTAAATGTTTAAACTAGTGGCTTGGTAATTGTTAGACAAGACACAGCATGAACAAATAATCTTAACACACATTACTATCTAAAACGACATTGAAAACTTAATTTATTACTAAACCGCAGCAATACATACAATTCACGCTATAATTCTCAGTGAAGTTAAAAAAAGTATTAAACATTACATTCTAATAGAAAAGTTACATAAACGAAAGTCCATAAAAATCATGTGAAGGTTAATTACTATAAATTTTTTTAATTTTATTTATATTTTATATTTATTTTATTTTTCGAGCAAAAGTTATTTTTTTTCTCGTAATCGATACCCGTTCGTCAATATCCACACAATCAGACACACCACGAGCAAAGCACCTGTTATACAATACTCGACCAGTCATTACCATCAATACCGAGTTACGTAAAAAAAGTTTTTTATTTTATCATTTGTTTTTTTTCTGCCTGTCAGATGAGAAAAATATAGAGTTCAAATGGCCTTGTCACACGTTACTTTTAAACACTATATTTATATTCTAGTTTTATACTTTAAGATAATTGTATATGTTCATAATAATATTTGAGGGAAAAATTATAATAATTTTGTTGCGATAATACGAATGGTAAATATAGTGTGAAAAGGTTGAGTGATTTTGTCGTTGAAAAGGAAATTGAATTATTTGAGTCTTGATTTCGTGTTAAAATAGAATTGTCCAAACCTAAATCATGCAACATTTTAAACCAGAGTAGGCAAACTAACAAGGCAAATAGTAGTTTATGATACAAGTGTGTGAAGAAGAGTTTCATGAAAAATTGTATAAAATAAGCTAAATGCTTCTGAGATTGAAAATTTTATTATTTTTCAAAAAATGATCCAAATATAGTTCAACAATTGTTCAACAATTTGTTGTTCAGCAATGCGTGCACACAATCCTTTTACACACGTCTATCATACACTATTTTATCCACAAAGCATGTTAAATAATTTTGAATCTACAAAAAAAAATTGTTTCTTACTGAAAATATTGGAAAATCGTAATTTTGACAGACGAAATACTTCGAATTACTGTCAAATCCGTGGCAAAAATTACTAACTAGTATAAATAGAAACACTATTTGGTCGTTGCCGAGGTAATTTAGGTTAATCTAGATTAGGTTATGGTTAGGTTAAGTCATATTAGAGCCAGTTAAATTCAGATTGAGAGGACCGAGACTTCTTGAGTCAAAAAAAGAAAAATTAATTCAGTTATAATACACGTCAGAAAATTAATTTTCACTACATCTATGTTTTTGGTTTAGTGAAGCGATTTGTTTCCATAGTAACAACAAACAGAAATCGTTTAATAATTAAACTCCGTTTGATTTACATGGGACTTTTGCACGCGATTTGGATCCTTTACACACGATTATAATAATGACATCCTTCACATAATTCATGTCAGAAAATTTATTTTCACTACGCCTATGCTTTTTGTTTTGTGACGCGATTTGTTTCCATAGTAACAACAAACAGAAATCGTTTAATAATTAAACTCCATTTGATTTACATGAGACTTTTGCGCGCGATTTGGATACTTTACACACGATTATAATAATGACATCCTTCACATACAATAATTTACTTATTAATGAGTTCTATTAATGAGGAGTTTTCTAATGGACAAGTGCGAAAAACGCCTTATGAACGACTTTATTTATACTATTTTGCGTCCCTTTATGCCATTTCTAAATAAAAAAATCGCCGATATTATATTGAGAAAATTGTATCGTACTCGGCGAGGAGCCATTAACGAACGCATTTGATTGCTTTAATGATTTCATTATAGACCCAAAATAGAAAAAAGTTTTTTTAAGAGACTTTTGAATTAAATTTTGCACGAGTTTTATACTCGATTTCGTTTTAATCTCTATTACATTAGCATGAAGAGATAATTATAATCTTTTTCTAAAATTCAATGTAATTTAATATGTTTATTACTAATTTGATTAAGCTCCAACTGCAATTCAATATATTCTATATAATAATAACAATCTTTATTGTACAAAGTGCAACTGGCTAATCTCTAGTCATTACCACTGGTCTTTCTACCATGTTCATTATATTTATATTCAATATCACAATTTCGGTTAGTCTAATGTCATACATGTTTGTTGTGCGTAAGTAAATGCAATTTGTATGTTTCATAATTTTGTTTAGACTTTGGGCCCAAAAATGTTTACGATAATGTTATCCGTTTGATTGCACAACTGCGATTTCGATCGATTCAAATGTTTCAATACGCAATGAAATTTAAAAAAAAATAGTATTTCTTAATTGTGTTTTATTACAGGAATAAAAAATATGTGTTTTAAAGTACGTTATATCAAATATAACACATTAATAACATTAAGCAATTCAAGTTTTATTTTTAATGGGAATGTTATTAAATAAAAAAATTTAAATACTAAAAAAAATACTTATGTCAAAAAGAACTTTGATCAAGGTCCTAATGTCCAATTAGTTCTCTAAATTACGTCTGTATAATATTATTTTGTTTTCTTTAAATTAATTAACGTTTATTTTGTAATAAAATATAATTTTAGTTTATACCATATCATATTGTTGATTTATTTTATGTATTATATAATTATAAGACCAAAATAAACCATTTAGAAAATATTCACTAGGCAAGGTTACTAACCAAATTAGATATTGCAAGCATACAGAATAACAAATTAATTATGTTTTATTAAGGATTAATTAATTTTGGTTCTTTTTTTAATTTAATATTTTTAAATCTTGAATAACATTTTTTGAGTATGATTTTTGGTTATTCGTTATTAACCATATTTTAACCGTACACCGCTATTATTCAATTATTTCTTGGTTCAGCTTCTCCGTTGGAGATTGCTGATCATTATGGCAATTTTTATTTTTGACATTGCGGAACGAAACAGTTCCACCGGTGACACTCCAAACCAATCTCTCAAGTTGCGCAGCCAAGATATTCGGCGTCGACCAGCACTTCGCTTGCCTTTTATCTTTCCTTTGATTATGAGCTGTTACAATTCATATTTTTCGTTTCTGTAGATGTGGCCTAAGTATTGTAAATTTCGTTTTATTTATGATAAAGAGTATTTCAGTTTCTTTATTCATTCTGCGTACCTCTATGTTCGTTACTTTATCCACCCACGGTATTCGCAGCATACGACGGTAGACCCACATTTCGTCAAGGTTATTATCCTTTTTGTTGTTTCCTGGGTCTAGGTCCTACCTTCCATCCAGTATAACAGAATCGGGAAGACGTAGCAGCGGGTCATTATTAGCCTCACTTGTATGCTCAGACCCAGCCAGCATCTTTTTCATTTTAATGAATGCTGCTCTTATGTGAATATGTGAATACTTAATGAATACTGCTCTTGCCTATTCGGTGCGTGCTAAGACCTCTTGCCGGTTGTCCACTCGTCATTTATCCAGGTTCCAAGATATTTGAATTTGGAGACCTGTTCGATGTGTCCCCCGTCGATGTGCAGTTGGATCTGCTGTTTGGTTTTTGAAATCAGCATGGCCTTTGTCTTTGCCGTGCTTAGTTCCAGTCCGTAATCTCTACTTTTAGCTGATATGTTGGTCATTATGCGTGTGAAGTCTTCAATGTTGTCCGCCAGCACAACCATGTCGTCCGCGTATCTGATAATGTTAATTTCTCTGACGGTTACTATGATTCCCGCAGATTCCTCGGCAAACGCCTCTCTGAATATATCTTCGGAGTATATGTTAAACAACATAGGGGAAAGGACACATCCTTGCATGACACCCTTTCGAATCTGTATGTCCTCTGTCAGTTCGGTTTCAATCCTGACTTTCGCTGTCTGACCCCCGTATAAATTCGACACAATCTGAATATCGCGGCGGTCGATATCCAGATTCGCCAATATGTTCATTAGCTTCTCATGTCTGACATTGTAGAAAGCCTTCCTATAGTCAATAAAACAAGCATATACGTCTTTATTGACATCACGGCACCGCTGAACCATTATCCCAAATGCATGTAGCGCTTCCCTAGTGCCAAAGCCTATGCAGAAACCAAATTGAGTATCGCTTATTTCCCACTCACATTTATTATAGATCTTGAATGAATAATTCTAAGGAACACCTTCAGTACTTGTCTTATCAATCTTATCATGCGATGTTCATTGCAGTCGAATGCATGTGGTTTCTTCGGTATGGTGACGAAAGTTGACGCTAGCCACTCGGTTGGTAAAATGCCCGTTTATTCGTAGATTGTGTTCATTAGCTCAGTTAGAATGTTGGTTTTATCGTCCAGCTTGAGCATCTCGCTATAGATTCCATCTGATCCCGCAGCCTTGCCTGTATTATTGATCCTTATGGCATGTTTCACCTCGCTATTTAGAATTTCAGGGCCGTTCTCATTGAAGTTTTCTATATTATAACTATCAGATCTGTTGTCATTAAATAGTTTCATGACATGTTCTTTCCAAATTTGTAGTTTATCTTTCAAATCTAATAGTATACCTCCATTGGAATTTTTTAGTATTGTTGTTCTTCTGGTTTTTGTTCCTGTCATTTCACGGATCTTTTTATGCACATTTAAACTGTCATATCTCTTTTGCAGATCCTCGATTTCGCCACATTGTTCCTTTAGTTGTTGTTCTTTTGCTTGACGTATTTTTCTAATTATCACCTTTTGTATGTTTTGATAGTCTTCTTCGTGTATATTTGTGTATGATCGCCGTCCATCAATAAATGCAAGAATTTCAGTTGTCATCCATTTCTTTCTATTTGTATTGTTATTAGAGCCATCAATTTGCTTTGTGCTCTGTAAAATCTCTGTAAAACCTCTTTCACATTGTTCCATACTTCGTTAATATTGCCGGTGTTTCTTGTTGTGTCTGCACTGAGCTTGCCCAGACCCTCGTTTATACTGTCTGATGCTTTCTTCTGTACTGATGTGTCTTAATATTTTTTTATTAAGGTTTAATTAATTTTGTTTCTTTTTTTAATTTAAAATTATTAATAACATTTTTTAAGTATGATTTTTGGTTATTATTCGTTTGAAATACCATTAAATAATATCATTAAACAATTATACAATTTTTTCGTAATTTAATTAATATATAAATTTTTAAAAGCTTTTATATGTATTTAATTTTAAAGTACATTTGTTTCAAAACTTTCCATTTCCCCCAATTTATTAAAAAATTTCTAGTTTCTTTCATTTGGCAAACTGAAAAAGTTTTTGGAAGATTTGATTTTTGAAAAAAAATAATTTTGGACCAGACAATTGGGAACTGAAAAAACGGTTGGAGTTTTTTAAATGCTTTTTAATTTCTTTTTTTTAACTTTTTGATTTTTGAAAACACTACAGTTAGGATTTTGCATCGAGCCTTGCGGATAAATAATTTTCCGAAAATTTTCTCTTTTACACAATTGGCGTTTGGACGTGAAAGAAATTAGGTTTTGGAAATTGTTGACGTTCGGATCTTAAATTTGGATCCTGACAAGAGTAGCAGAAAATTTTGACCTCCGAAAAAAACTCGAATTTGGAAAATATTTCATTTGTTCCGTGCTTTCGGAGAAACTAGACCTAGTAGTATTTTGAACCGGAAACTTTTCCAATGTTCTTTGCAATTTTTCTTATTTTGTCATTAATTCTAAAAAAAAGATCCGGCTTCAGGCGATGTTCATCGTTGTAATCGCGCGGTCTTTATTTCTCTCTCTCTTCACTGGCGCTAAAGCCCTGGTTGGGCCCTCCCTCAGCTTCTTCCTCCACTCTTCCTTATTCATCGCTTCTCTTCTCCACTCTCTAGTGTTTTGCAAATTTCCGGCATCGTATTTAATTGAATCTTCCCACCGTTTTTGTGGTCGACCTACTGGTCTTCTTCCTAGCATTCTTCCATTGAGGGCCTTTTTTGGTATTCTGTTTTCGGTTATTCGTATGACGGGCCCTGCCCACTGCAGTCTTTGCGTTTTAGTATACCGAAGAACCCTCGGTTTCTTCGAGTGCCCGGTAAATTTTCCTGTTATACCAAATTCTAAAACATGGTTTTCATACACTGGGCCCAGGATTCTACGCATTATTTTTCTTTCAAAAGTGTCTAGGGTATCCTTACTTCGCTGCTCTGCGTAAGGATCCAATTTTCATATCCATATATGAGGATGGGTCTGATTATGGTTTTGTACACTCGTACTTTGGTATTCCTGTGTATGTCTTTCGATTTGAATTCTGGCGTCAACGCAAAGTAGGCCTTATTTGTTTCCATTATTCTTGTTTTAATTTTCTCTCCCGGTGTTGTTGAGGTTGGCCCTCAGGCATCTAAAGTCGCTCACCTGCTCTATGTTGTCCTGTGTGGAATCCTCCTGTTCTTGTTTGTATCATGTGTATTTTGTCTTGGTCATGCTTACCTGCAGTCCTATTGATATATCTTTTAATTAATAGGTGCTAGGTTTTTTTTATGCTAGGTTTTTTTTTCTTTTAATAGGTGCTAGGTTTCTTCTACTGCCTTCTTCGTTCGGCACATTATATTATAATCGTCTGCATAAGCGACAAGTTGCGTGGATTTATTTGTTCCCGCTTTCCTAACTACATATTCGAGGGCTAGGTTGAAAAGGGTCGCTGCCAGTTCGTCTCCCTGTTTTAGTCCCTGTTGGTATGTAAACGGTTCCGTTAGTTCGCCTTGTACTTGGACCTGTGCTGTGCGGTGCTTCCTCGTGATTTGTATCATTCGTATCAGTTTACCTGGAATGCCTAGGTCCCATACGACAACATAAAGTTTTCCTCAGTTTATCGAGTCATATACTTTAATATCTACGAAAATATTGCATATCCGTGTCGTGCTCCCAGAATTTATGTAGCACCAGTTTAACTATGCACAGTTGGTCTATTGTGGTTCTTCCCTGGCGAAATCCGCCTTCGTACTCCCCTATTATGTTTTTTTGTGATGGGTTCCAACTTATTATTTATGATTTATATATACGATATCATCAGTAGTTTCTCGTGAACATTCTTCATTGTGATAGTTGGACATTTTTTCCTGGTGGGCTTTGTCCTATAACTAGTGATTAGAGGATCTGATAATATAAGTAACAAGTTCAAAATGTCTGTAATCGTATTAATTCTTGACATTTTCCTGGAGTGGTATTGTCTAATCTGTTTGTAGGTCGTATGACTAGCCTCTATAACATCTTCTGAGAGGAGGCCTACAGGCAATGGAAGTGATGTTATTATGTCAGCCCCATGCATCAATAATTTATGGACACTCGCATAAATTCTATAACATCCATAAATTATATTTGAGTCCGCATAAAAATTATTATTAGCAAAGTTTTGCTTTGCCATTGTGCACTTTTTGCACTGTCATCTAGACCCCACTTGTAACTGATTTAAAGAAAGTTTCTAGTTTGATTCATGTTTTATTTATGTTTCGTCCTACTGTACATGTGCAAGTCTTTGCACAGTATGATCTAAAAGATCCTGTAACAGCACCACAGCTTCGTTTTCAGATACACTGACATGTAATGGATAATATTTTTTTTGCTTCCGACACCACGTGATATGAGGGATATATCAGTCCCTCTAGTTTTAACTTCTTGCTGAATCCTCAATTATATATCAGTCCCTCTAGTTTTAACTCCTTGCTGAATCCTCAAATATGGGCACTGTACGCCCTTACTCTCTTAGAAGGCGATGAATAGTGAGCCGTTTTCATTCTTCTCAACCTTTTAGGAGTTCCACTTTACGCAAGTGTACAAGTACCTCCGCTGGACTTCTTTTGAAAAAAAGGTGCAATTTTAAGTAAGGATAAGTTTAAGGCGGAAAGATGTGGAATGGATGATTGCTTCCCTAGAATTGTCAATGTTTGTTTTGTCTTACAAACTATTTAATTTAACGGAACTATGTGGAACTTTTTTTAAAAATCAATGCATTCAGTATATTACAATTTTTTAAAATTAACATTAGTCGTTAACAAAACTTATTTTATAACGCACTTGATTAAAACTTTCTACAATTTTGATATTATTACATGTAAATACATACTTGACGCTATATTCTCCATGTTTAAAAAGTTCACAATTTTTGAGCGCAAACACAAAATAGGCGTAGTTACTTCGTGAAATATCGAGCGCATTAATTCCTTCTTGGTACCGAAGGGACAAGAGAGATGTTTGACACGTTCCCACAACCAATTGCATTGGTTTCTCGCATTAATATGTTTGTATTATTGTCAATGGGTTATCAAAAAATACAATTAAGTGGTTTTGATTAATTGTGAGACATTGTAAAATTCATTTCATTGTAAAATTCAACATTGTAAATATTTTTGTCGCCGTAAATGTTATCGATGCCCGGGGTCTTGTTGTTTTTTAGTCGCTTAATGGCTATCTTGACTTGTGAAATCATCGGGTTTGATGATGTTCGTTGTCTTCTCCGTTTTCTTCAGGGAATCCTTCTCTGATAGCTTGTGTTTCTTGTTTTTGCTTCGAGTCACTGATAATTTGCCCTGTTTGGTCTAGGCATAGAGTGGTGTGTGGTTTGTATCCCCCTCAAATTTGTTTTAGGTATTTATACGTGCTTCTTATACCTCCGGTTAGGAAGTTTGTCTCCATCTTTTGCGCTTGTTCGTTCTCGTACCTTCTTTTCTACTGTCTACAAACTCGGTCTGATTCTCGCCTAGCCTGTTTGAATTATTTCTTTCTCTCTCTTGTTTACACTTGCAGCATTTTCTTGTGTGCGTCATTTCTCGTTTGGATGGCTATCTTGCATTCGTCTTCCCACCACGCTGCTCTTCTTTCCTGTTTGCAGGTTATAGTACACTGCCCTGGCTATTTAGTTGATTGTGGTTTTCATGTTTTTCCACATGACCTTTATACTGGCGATGTCGCCTTCGCCCTCCAGTCGCGATGTGATTTGCGACTGCAGTTTTATCTGTGTTTCTACTGAGTGTAGTATTTTTTCCCTTTTTTGTTGTTTTGTTTCTGCTTGATTGTTAATCCTGCATCGATACCTGATTCGTCGTAGTAGGTAGTGATCTGAGTCACAACAAGCTCCTCTGCAGGTTCTGATGTCCAGGATATTTGATGACCATATTTTGTTGATGAACATATGATCTTCTTCTTGTTCTTTCGAATAGGCCTACTTTGGACCACGCTTGTTCAACTGATGGGCTTTGACCTTTGCCCTGTATTGTCGCATCTTCTGCCGGTGTAACTCTTTTCTCTCTTCTGTCCAAGGGGTAACTTTCCTACGTAATTTTTCCTGAAATCCACGGACTTCCTTCAGGGTGCGTCTACATACTGTCTGTTTTGGAGATCTGTTATTCCCAGTTCTTTATTATCCTTCTTGGTTCCTGTCAACCAAGTGGTACGAGCCTTCTTGTTTTGCCAGAAGGTGAACAGACGGTTTGTTAGTCGGTTTGGAAGCAATCTTGCAATGTAGCCATAGAAAGCTACCATTCTTTTCCTTGCACAGTCAGAGAGCATCTCAATATGTTCGTAGAGCTCAGAGTTATGCCGCGTTCGGAATTCCCCATCTTCATTTACCGGACCTAGGATCTTCCTGAGGATTCTCCTTTCTCTGATTTCCAATTTCTCTACTAGGCCTTTTCGGTTCAAGGAAAGACACTCCATGGTATACAGGGCTTCTGGTCGTAAGACTGATGTGTAGTGCTTAAGTTTCTCATTGTAAGTGTTTTTAGTCAGCCGATAGGCTAGTTATAACTTGTTAAGTTGGGTTCAATCCATTCTCCGAGATACTTAAATTTCTCAGTCCTCTTGATTTTCCCTGCTCTAGTAACATCTCTCTGTTTGCTTCTCTGATGTTGGTGAAGAATTGTGTTTTCTCCAGCGACACTTGGAGACCCACTTTGGCAGCCTGTTTTCTGAGGCAGTTTACCTGCATTGTTGCCATCTCAAGAGAATCAGCAAACAGTGCCATGTCATCTGCAAAGGCCAAGCAAACTACAACCGGTCAATCGTTCTGAGTACATGATCTATTATATGGTTTCTAGTGCGGCCGTTTGGAGATATCCGTGTAGCTTTGTGTATGTCACAGTGCGGGGAAGTGGTAGAGCTTATGATCAGATTCTTGTCTGCAGCAAAATCTATTAGCAGTTCCCTGTTGTTATTTGTTGAACTGTGCAGGCTGTGTTTGCCTATATTACCTAGGTATTGTATCTCTGTCCCGATTTTTGCGTTTATATCTCCAAGTACATTTTGATGTCATTTGTGGGTATGCTGTCAGATATATATTATCAAATTGTTGGTAGAAGGTTGTCTTGGTTTCTTCCTCTTCCTCCTCCATTGGTCAGTGTAGGTTTATGAAGCTTGAGTTTGCGAAAGGGATTCGGAGTCTTATTGTGCATATTCTTTCATCTATTGGTTTGAAGTCAATTATTGCTGATTTCAGTGATTTGTTTATTATGAAGGCTATTCCGAATTCTTTGTTTCCTTGTGCTTTCCCGCTGTAACATATGGTGTGTGTTTTGGTGTCTGTAATACCCTTACCTATCCATCTTATTTCTTGGATTGCTATGATGGACAGTTTATACTTTTGTACTTCTTCCAGTAAAATGTTTTGACCTCCAGGTTTGTTTAATGTTCTTATGTTCCAATAGAAAGTTCCTTGTTCGTTTGCCGGTATCTTTTAAGTTATGATCAGTCCGATTCCGAGGCTTCACTGTGAGCTTAGCAGTATGAGGTTGTTTCACTAGGTTACTAGCCTATCGCCCAACTCTCCTCCTTTATGCGGACTTGGGACCGATAAGTCCGGGCTACTCAATCCACTCGAGCCTCCCCAGGCGGAGGCCCGAGTATAGTTCATCCCCTTCATCGCCTTTATAGTTCATCCCTAGTTAATTTATGCCCTGTATAGTTGTAACATGAATTTTCATTTGATATTGTAAACTTATAAACTTATTTTCAGATTGATTGATTTACATATACTGTGTGTTGGTTGCATTTTTATTGTACTCTCGTGTATATGTTACGGTAAAAGTACGTAGATTCGTAAATGTGCACATATACCGGTATATGTGCACATTTGCCTTCTTGGTTGGTAAATGTGAATTCAACTTACATTTAAATTCAACAATTCAACTATTTCCGGCAAATGTGTACATATACCTAAGGCTGTTGGTAAATGTATAGAGGTTTACTTTAACACACAGAGCGTATGTGCTGTTCGATAAACCTGCATTTTTGAGGTTATTATTGTGTTTGTTAAGCTTCAGTTTGCTATTTTATTTTCTCTAATTGTTTTTATTAGAGATTTATATAAAAAAGCCTTTGAAATAATATTAATATAAAATAGTGTTTAATTGAAATAATATAAATACATTTTAACTTTAATATACTAGTGTATTTTATTTCTGTTAACTTTCACCGAAATACGTTGGAAAATGTGGACTTTTACCGGTAAATGTAGATATATGAAGTTGATCTCACCTTTACCTATCAAATTGGTAGATGTGCACATATACCTGCAAATCTGCACATTTGCCGATTTTGTACTTTTGCCGTAACATATATACCAATTCGACATCTTAAGAAGAATAAATTATATTTTTAAAATCTTATGGTCAAATAAATAAATAAATATTTAATACCGAGATGAAAAATTCACTATGTTTTAAAGACACCTAATGCAGTGTGGTTAAGACATAGTGAATCTTTCAATTCAGGGTAAGAATGGATTTCCACGTAGTAACGTCGCAACCATTCCATTCATTAAATCATTAATGATTTGATGATAACCTCTTAAATAACCTCTGAAATAACATTTAAAATAAAGCATTTATAAATTATGTTGAAATATTGTGGAATTTCAGAACTACATTTATGTTTTTTATGCCTGGGTTAACATTTACATCGTTATCTATACCAAATAATTATTATCAGCTTTATTGCTCCTTTAATAACTTATTTATAATATTTTATCTTTTTTATTATATAATAAATTATATAACGATTTTTAATTTCGAAAGTCATGTTTTAAAAAAAAAGCGAATCCGCTTTAGCATCCGTCAAATAAATTAATTGTAAACTTGCGTGCATAGAAATCGTAATCGTACATTTTTGACTTTAACTATATTCTTTCTTAGAAATCATTTATGAGATGAATTGTAGAAATATGCCGTTTGAAAGACAATATATGCTTTAATATGAGTTCAAATTTATTAAGAATGCTTATCGTTTATAGACGTAGCAACCGGTAATCAAAAACGAAAGTATTTATGTGGTGGTTATAACGAGAATAACAAACTTGTTAGACAACTTGTATAAACAAAGTAATAAACAAAGTATAAACAAAGATGCTTATACGCAGCCTTGCCTTACGCCAGAGTTTCCCAAATGCCGGGTCTCGACCCGGTACCGGGCCACGGAAAAAAAATACCGGGTCGGAACTCTAAAAATTAGCTGCATTTTGTTTTGCTTTATTCATTTTTACGAAAATGTAAAATATATCTAAATATTTTTATTTAAATTATTTAAATCGACATTATTGAATAAATTAATTGCGAGCCAAAATACATTATACTTTCTGGAAATATATCAAGCTATTCTTCGAAGAAACTATTAAAAACAAATAAAGTCCCACAATGCCGCGACTTTTGAGAGAACACAAACATAAATTATTTTGATTTTTATTTGTAAAAAACGTACTTATTAATTATTCTTTGTAACTTTTCGGCTACCAATTAGCTATCATTTACGAGTTGCGTATTTATTGCAAGTTAAAACATGTAAACGCATTTCTGGTCTAATTTTCGCTTTTTCTTGTTTTAAAATGTTCAACACACCATTTTGAAATATATTTTTATTGTTATCACATGAATGCGCAAACAAACTAGTGCGCACTACATATATGCCGTATCGAAGATCACGAAGGAAAAATATTAAAATAACCGGGTCACGAAGAAAAAAGTTTGGGAAACACTGCCTTACGCCATTAGAAATGTTGAAAGAGCTGGGATAGCGGCAATTATATTCACTAGCTTTGCAGGACAGTCAAATCTTAAGAGTATTTGCCACAGGGCTTGCCTATGTCGAATTCCGTAGATCCACAAAAAATAGCAAACATAGAAAAGTGCTACTCCCTCGCTTTTTCCTGGAGCTGTCGAAGTGTGAAGATCATATCTGTTGTCCCTCTATGCGGGCGGAATCCAAATTGACTCTCTGGTAGAATTGGCTCTAAAGCAGGTTGTAGACGGTTAGAGATCACCCTTGCCAGTATCTTACCAGCATTTGGTGAAATCTGACCTGTCCCTTTCCTCTTGTATTTATTGACAATTAGAGAGTGCTTGAAGTCAGCGGGAGACTCTTCCCAGATTTGTTTAAACAGGGTGAGAATTTTATTAAGTATGGGAGTACCGCCACACTTATAAATTTCAATTGGAAAGTCATCTTGTGCTTTGTTGTTCTTAAGCTGTAGGGTAGTAATGCGAATCTCATCAGATATTGGGTAGAGAGCTAGCTCCTCCCTCACAGGATACTGGGGGATTTGGTTGACAGCTTGCAGATTCACAGTTGATGTAGTGTTCAGAAGCTCTTGGTAGTACTGTCTCCAACGTTCTGTTATATCAGAGTGCTGCCTCAATAAAACCCCTTAATGGGGCAGTTCCGATTCCAAGTGGGCACATAAACGATATTTATGGCTTTGAATGCACTAGCATTATTCTGATCAGCCAACTCTTGGATTTCTTTGGCTCTTTGCTGGAACCAATAGTTCTTGAGTTGTCGGGTTAGGTTGTACAAGGGCCTTAGCTCTTCGGTACTCGATTCTCAGATTTGTATCATTAGGTGTACGCAAAGTACGCTTCTCCCTGATTGCAGCTTCAATTTCATTAGTATTCTCATTAAACCAATCGGAATTTGTTTTCTTGCAAGCAGGACCAAGCACCTTATCAGCTGCAGCGTTAAGGCATTGTTTGATGGTATCCCAATTATTTTCCACCGAATTGTCACTTGGCTGAGGGTGAACCTATAGCTGTGCCTGGAATTCATTGATAAAGTTTGTTTTATTGTTAGTGTCAGTGTTCTTTGCCATCAAGAATACTCTTCTAGCCCAATCCAAATCTATTCCTGTTGGAGCCAATGAGCGTATTGCAACCCTGAGACTCTACACGTCCAAGGGAAGACCAATTAATTTTATAAGCATATATGCCCCAACTCTCTGAGGCTGAGGACAACGTCAAAGAAGCTTTCTATAATCTACTTGGCTCAACAAAGTACTATAGTACTATATCAGAAGTACTATATTCCGCAGAATGTTTAACGCTCGACCAAGTAGGCTGGATAGAAAAAATAGAAACCAATAAAGATGAATTCTAAGGAAAATTCTAAGGCCAGTAAAAGTGGGCGAGTCTTGGAGGCTCAGAAGTAATGAGGATCTATATAGCAGTAAACAAACAGAACGACTATCAACTGCCATGAGAAAGCGTAGAGCTTCCTTTTATAAACACATAATCCGAATTAGTAATGATAGTCTCCTCAAAAGAATCATAATGGCCCGGAAAATCCTAAGAGACCAAGGCAAATGGATCACGGAAGTAGAAAAAGACCTAGCATTGATGGGAATAACGGAAGCGGACATCAACGAGAGAAGCACAGTAAGAGAGAAGATAAGAACCTACGGCGATTTCCCGTCAAGAGAGACAGAGATGAGCGGCACGAAATGGGACCCTGAAAGAAAGAAAAGACAAAGCAAAATGATGAAAAAGTACTGGGACAAAAGGAAAAAAGAAACTGGAAAGAAGAAATAACATATTAATAAATATTGTGAACATACTGTTGTTGTTAAGCGCGGTCCAAAGTGGCCAAATATCGAAATAAAAATTAAAAAAAAAACTTGGCTCAACGCTGGATAATATCCCAAGCAGTAAGAATGTTGTACTTCTTGGTGATTTCAAAGCGCGAGTTGACCAGAACTTTGAGGCATGGAGAGAAGTTATTGGAAGGGGCACAGTATTGTCAAGATGAACGATATGGAGAATTGCTATTAATACTGTGTGCATCGCACAACTTATTTATTACAAATATTCTGTTTCAACTAAAAGATATCTAGACAAAGGCACCTAGAGTCACCCAAGATCCACCCATCAGCCCTCGACCACATTATTATAAGACAGCGGGATCGGAAGTTTGTCCACTCGAACAGAGTCTGTAGGGCAGCTGAATTAACTTAAGTGAATAGCCATCTGCAGACGCGTTTCGAGATGTATCTCTCATCAGTGCAGCTTTGCTTTTATGAATAATAATTTGTAAAACACTTACTTGAAACCCACGTGGATGACTAGGGGTTAGATTTTTTTAATTTGACATTTCGCGTGAGAGATATAAACTTAGCAAGTTATTAATTATAATTTACTATTGGTCAAACCATACTACATTATAACATTATAGATAATCATATAAACTTAATAAAGGCGGAACACAGCCTGAATATATAAATATATTCAACCTTTCCGGAGCTCTATAATATTGTTGAGTCTTTTTAGACTACCAAAAGAAATCTCGTGTGCAATTTGCCACATTAACATTTTATTTTAACATTGACATTAATTGGCAAAGGGTTTTCGGAATTGTCGTCTTGTCCTCAAAATTCTCAAATCTAATTGTCTGGTCTGATACAGTGACCTCATGCATTGCATTGAGGGAAATTAAAAGGTCTTTCGCCGTAGAAACTATTGCGAAGACTCGAAATCTGTAAAAATCAAACAAATTTTGAGATGTTTTTCTTTTGCGACCTTGCCCACCGGGCCTGGTATATTGACCTGTATCCAAGTACCTGTTCCACAATCGCTGAATAACAGACAGGTTTACGTTGAAGTTTCTTGAAACTTGTCGAAGGCTTTCGCCATTTTCAATGAATCTTATAGCACGATCAACTTTCTCTAACTTTCTTCGTTGAGATGCCTCATTTTCACTTAAGTCAAACTGTCAGTTGCAATCATTTTCGTCTGTATATTGATCTGAACAAGGCCTTCCTAGCTCTTTGAATCAAATTTGGGGTACAATATTTCACTTTAGTTGTGGTCATCATCATCATCATCAATCAGCCTTTTTGCATCCACTGCTCGGTATAGGCCTCTTCCATTTCTGCCCACTGTCCTCTATTTTGAGCGCTCTGCATCCAGTTTGTGGTTATTCTTTTGATATTGTCCGTCCATCGCGTGGGAGGTCTTCCCCTGTTTCCCTTATTGGTCTTGGTCTCCACTCGAGCAGCCTTTTTGTCCATCGTCCATCTGCCATGCAGGCCACATGTCCAGCCCAGCTCCACTTGAGCTTATCCACCTGGTATATAACATCCGTGACTCCTGTTCTCGCCCGTAAGTCCTCATTTCTAACGTGGTCACGAAGTGACACACCGAGCATCGATCTTTCCATCTTGCGTTGTGTTATTCTAAGCTTCTTAGCAGATGTGACTGTCAGAGTTCGGCGCCGTAGGTCATAACCGGTAGAATGCACTGATTAAAAACCCTTCGTTTTAAACAAATCGGGTGATTACAGCCCGAGAGAGCATAATTCTTCTTTTTAATTCGCATGTTTGGTTGTCTCTGCAGATTCTTAATTCATGACCAAGATAAGTGTGCCTCCACCAACTCCACCTCACAGTCACCAAGATCAATATTTCCACTAGGGACCAGATTCGTCATAAATTTCGTTTTTGATATATTAATTTTTAGCCTGACCCGAGCACACACTTCCTGGAGATCTTCCAACATTTTTTTGATATCTTTTAGGTTGTCAGACAACAAGGCTATATCATCCGCAAAGAGCAGATTTGTTAGGTTTAAGCCATCTATATTTAAACCCTTTCCGCTCCATTCAAGCATCCCGAAGGCGTATTCCAGAACGGCGATAAACAGTTTGGGTGACATTGTGTCACCCTGTCGTACACCTCTACCGATTCTTATGGGGTTGGTGTTTTCGTGCAGTTTTACCATCATGGTAGCATTTATGTATATGATATATATTAGTTTAGTGTAACGATAGTCGACACGACATTTTTGTAAGAAGTCTAAGACTGCACTCAACTCAACGGTGTCAAAGACCTTGTGGAAGTCCATAAAGGCAATGACAATCGGTTTATTGTAGTTAGTTGTTGTAGTTTTTGTTAATTATTACGGGTACTCTGGAAGTATGCGGATGCTGATAATTCCCTATTTGTCAATTAAAACAATTAAATATAGCGTCTTTCAGAATGTTAGTTGGTTTATTACATACTACACCGCAAAAAGCCGCCCAAGTTTTTGTTTTATCTTCTTCTTCTTCTGCCTTCAAGGGTTAGGCATTACTGCCTGTTCCGAACTTCACGTTATCTTGATTATGACCATCTTTTCTACGGTCGACCTACGTGTCTCTGCGTCCGCTTGGATGGTATTTTAGGATTCGTTTCAGTGTTCGTTCTTCTTCCATCCGATTAATGCGTTATCTCCATTTATGTGTATATTCTTCTACCTTGTCGTTTACGCTGAAAATTATTGTTGATCTCTTATTTCCTCGTTTATTCTGTCGGTTCTAGTGCATCCCTTAACGCTTCTAAGGAATCTCATTGCGGCTGCCTGTATTTTGGATCTGTCCTTTCCATTCATTATCCACGATTCACTTCTGATTTTGTTTTATTTGCATGTAATTCCTCATTTGAATTTTATGGTGGCACAAATTATTGACCTGCTAATTGTTTTGAGTGGTGTAGTTTCTTAAAAAAGTCAAAAGTTTACAGTGGGACGATTTATATGCACGCAAAATTTTATAATAATTCAGCAAATATGAAACAAAAATTTATAATTAGACGAAATTATATTTTGTTTAGATTATTTGCTAAAAACCCGGTTTAGGACTAGTGGGTTTATTTAAATAAAAGGCACAAATTGTAAAACTTTTCTAATAGACTTTTTACGGTTAGTTAACGCATGCGCATCTTCCAAGTTTGAAAGGCGGGAATATGGAAGTTTCGGGCACATATTTAGTTATACGTCAAAAAGTTCAGGCACTTTTTACAAAATAAAATAACATTTCGGAAATTGACACATGCGCACAATAAAATTTCAACTATGAAAAGGTCTATTAAAAGAAATTTAACCATTTTAGTTGCAATTTGTGTTATTGTTTGTCGCATAAAACATGATTAGTCATAAACAATACATGGAAATTAAACAATGGACCAATAAATCATCATGGTATAAATAAACAAATTGTACTAAATAAACAAAATTAAATGAAGTAAACTAAATAAGAAAATATTTTTAGTCTACTAGTTTAGTTTAGATTTTCATATAAATGGACTTTTGGTCTTGTTCCCCTCGATCATTGTCAAGTGTGTTTTTAGGATATATAATGTAAGTTATATAAGTTTGTTTAGCCTTGTCATGTTACTAGACAGACAAGACTATAAATATCAAGTAATTTTTGTTGATGATTTTACATTTGTGAAAACGAGCCATTATATAATTTGACTATAATATGAGGTATCCGTTAGTAAATGGCTTGTTAGATTATTTAAAGTTTTTTATTTTGAAGAATGAATGAAGTTTTTATGTTGAACAAATTGTCGACAATTTTAGTATGCATAAAAAAACATGTTTCAGCTTATTAATGAAAATGTTCATTTCACGTGTTTATATCATCGATAATTATTATTTTATTCAATTTGGAAATATTCTTTAATTTCTCAAGTTTTTAATGAATTTTGTTGATTAAGTGAATAACTTAATAATTATTGTATTAATAAAAAAGCGATAAAAACGAACATTTTTTTTTTAGAGAAAGAAACGAATTATTTGTAATTTTCTGCAAAATATAAAAAAATCCAGATTTAACATTGTTTAATTTTTTTACATCCAGAATTTATTTAGACTTAATAAAGTCGGAACACTGAACACATATTCAAGCCTAAATATATAAATATATTCAACCTTTCTGGAGCTCTGTAATATTACTGAGTCTTTTTAGGACTACCAAAACAAATCTCATGTGAAATTTGCCAGTTGTTTACTAGCTATCAGTCTACCTTCGTGGCTCTCGACAACCAGAAAAAGAACATTGTTAAGTTTTTTTTTAAGTTTCATTGTTGTTTTTTTAAGATCATTTTAAGGTCTTTCTATTAACATAAGTGAATAGCCATCTGGAGATGCGTTTCAAGATTTATCTCTATCAGTACAGCTATGCTTTAATGAATAATAATTATTAATTTATTATAATAATACAGCGGAAAAGGCATAACACAATTAGGGAGATGAAAAGACTCAAAATAGACGTTCTGGGTATCAGCCAGATGCGTTGGCCAGAGACTGGAGAAGTGAGAGTGGAAGATCATTGCATTTATTATTCCGGCAATGATGGTGCGCGACATTTGAATGGTGTAGGTTTCTTGGTGGGACGCAGTATGAGTGGATCCGTTAAGAGTTTTGTGCCCATCTCTGACAGAGTGTGTATGTTACAGCTTAATACAGCGCCGATAGCAAGTAATCTTATACAGGTTTATGCCCCCACGTGTGATGGCTCTGACGATGAAGTGGAAGTTTTTTACGACGACGTTAAAAGAGCACTGAAATTGACCAAATCCTCGGAAGTTATTATAATCATGGGCGATCTTAATGCAAAAGTAGGTAAGGGCCGGAGAGAGGATATCGTGGGAGATTATGGCTTAGGTGAACCAAACGAGCGAGGAGATCGGTTAATACAATTCTGCCAAGAGAATGACTTAATTATAGCCAATACACAGTTTAAACAACCTCCAAGGCGTCTATATACGTGGATTTCCAATGCAGATAGAAATGTACGCAATCAAATAGATTTTATCATTATTAACAGAAGATTCAGGAATACTATTCAAAATACTAAGACTTACCCTGGTGCGGATGTTTTCACGGACCACTCATTGTTGGCTGCTAAACTGAAACTGAAAAAGTACAAAAAGCATCAGGCTCTGCAGTGTATAGACACAAGAAAGCTTTTGGATCCAGCAATAAAAACAGAAGTGCAAGAAGAATTAAACTCCAGATTGGGTAGCATTAATCAAACAATTAACGAAGATAATATCGAAAACACGTGGAGACAGATTAAAGCATCCGTAGTAGAAGTCAGTCAAGCTAAGCTGAAAAGCAACACAAACAAACAGAAAGCTTAGATTACCGATGACATCCTGAAATTAATGGACCGTCGCAGATCATATAAAAATAAAGACCCTGACAGATACAATGAGGTGCAAAGGGAAATTAGGGCGAAGATTAGACAAGCGAAGGAAGAGTGGTTGACGGGGCAGTGTAAAGAAATAGAGCAGTTAGAAGCCAAACACGACTCTTTTAATATGTACAAGGAAATCAAACGGACATCTGGTCAGTATAAAAAGAACAATAACAGCACTCTCATGAACTAGCAACAGCAAATTCTTAGTAGCACAGAAGAACAACTACAGGAATGGAAAAAATATATTCAAGATCTCTTTGTAGATGATAGGAGTTTTTCGCATAATATTACTCTGGATGACGGGTTAGATATCACTAGGGCAGAACTCTTGCACGCTATATCAAGTGCAAAAAACGGAAAGGCACCAGGACCAGGCAAACACAAATAGAGGTTTTGAAAATATTGGAAGAAGACAGGCCCCTTGCACTTCTATTAAGCTTGCTCAACTGCATATACCGAAGTAATTCCTAAAGACTGGCTCAGGTCAACATTCGTTGCTATACCAAAGAAGGCTAACTGCAAGTATTGTAAATATTACAGAACGGTCAGCCTAATGAGCCAGATATTAAAGTTGTTCCTGAAAATCGTTCATTCCAGAATATACACCAAATGCGAAGAAAATATTGGCAGGTCTCAGTTTGGTTTTAGAAACGGTTTCGGTACAAGGGAGGCGCTGTTTAGTGTCCAGGTTCTAATACAACGATGTCGAGACGTAAACGTCGATGTATATGCTTGCTTCGTAGATTACGGGAAGGCATTCACTGCAGGCAGACACTGTTCAACACGATAAGTTAATAGCTATACTGAACGATATGGGCCTGGACGGACGAGACATTAGGATAATCGCCAACTTGTATTGGAATCAGACAGCTGACATTAGAATTAACGGCCAGACATCTGAAGAAGTGCCTATTATGAGAGGAGTCCGACAAGGCTGTGTGCTCTCGCCCCTGCTGTTTAATTTGTATGCAGAAAAAAATTTCAAAGAAGCCGTCGAAGACAGAACAGAGGGTATAATTGCTAATGGAATGGTCATCAACAATCTAAGATATGCGGACGACACGGTCTTACTGGCAACAGATAAAGATGATTTACAGGCACTCTTAGCAGCGGTTACAGAACATAGCCAACAAATGGGTCTACGATTAAATATAAGGAGGACCAAATGGATAGTTTAGCAAAAACAAAAATATGGCCGACAACTTAACAAATATCAGCATAAATGGAGAAATAGTGGAGAGAGTACAAAAATAGAAATATCTGGGCTGCTGGGTGAATGAAAAATGGGATTTAACTCAAGAAATCAAAAGCAGAATAGAACAGGCACGAACATCCTTCAGGAGCGTGCAAAAACTGCTTACCAACAGAGCTCTAAAAATTCCCTTAAGAATACGCCTATTACGTTGCTATGTCTTTAGCTTATTGTTCTATGGGATGGAAGCATGGACCCTCACTGACACAATATTCAAATGGATTGAGGCCTTCGAAATGTAGACTTACCGAAGAATGCTGAGGATATCGTGGATGGACAGGGTGACGAATGAGGCGGTTCTACAGCGTATGAATAAACAAAGAGAGGTACTTAATATCATAAAAAGAAGAAAGCTGGAGTACTTTGCCCACGTAATGAGAAATCCGAAATATGAATTATTATTATTTACCGCCACATTATTATTCAAGGAAAAATAGAGGGAAAGCGTGGCCCTGGGCGCCGAAGAACATCTTGGCTCAAGAATCTCCGCCAATGGTATGGAGTAAACACCACGACACTCTTTAGATCGGCTGTGGACAAAGTGAGGATCAAGCGAATGATCGCCAATGTTCTGGGAGGACACGGCACTTGAAGAAGAAGATAATAATACAAACTTATTAAAACCCACGTGGATGACTAGGGCTTAGATATTTTTAATTTGACATTTCGTGAGAGAGACATGAACTTAGCAGGTTATTGATTTGAATTATAATTTACTATTGGCAAAACCATACTACATTATAGATAATCATCCGACTTTATTAAGTTATATGATTATCTATAATGTAGTATGATTTTACTAATAGTAAATTGCCAGAATTTATTTATTTTTAATTTTAAAATTAATATAATTTGAAACTTTACCAAACCATATTACGAAACCATACCAATTATAGATAATCATATAAATTTATTAAAAGCGAAATATAGCCTGGATATATAAATATATTCAACCAGTTCTTACTTCTATAATATTAAGTCTTGTTAAGACTACAAAACAAATCTCATGTTCGAAACAACTACTTCCCTTGCTAATACTACGCAGAATTTTGAATTATACAACAGATATTTATATGTTACTACTAGCCAGAATTCACTTTTGTGGCAGATCATGTCTTTCTATTTAACTTAAGTGAATAGCCATCAACGCGTTTGCAGATGGCTATTCACTTAAGTTAAATAGAAAATTATGATCTTAAAAACAATGTTATTTATCTAGTACTCGTTTAGTGCCACGCAAGTGGACTGGTGGAGCTAGTAATAACATAAAAATATCTGTTGTATAATTCAATATCCTGCTTGTTATTAGCAAGGGAAGTAGTTGTTTCAACGTGAGATTTGTCATAGTGTTAATATGACTTAATATTATAGAGCTACAAACAGGTTGAATATATTTATATATTCAGAGTATATTTCACTTTTTATAAGTTTATATCTTTTTATAAGTATAAATTTGATATTGACCACATGTTTCACACATATTATCTTTTACGTTTAATCATTTAATATTGAAATTTAACTTCCATTAATTACATAATTATTAATCTTGTAATTTATTATTGCGTATAAAAATTGATCTTTTCGACCTTCATATTCTGATTACCTGTCTGTCCACCTTTCGCCACTAATTTCCACGCGTATTTTAATTATTACAAATATGTATGAAACACAAGCAAGAAAGATAATAAAAACTCTGTTTGTTTTTTAATTAAATTAAGTATAAAAATGTAAATATTTTTATTTTGTGCAGAAATAAAATCAGAAAAATCAAAAATATCTGTTCTATTGTATGTATTTCAAATAATTACTTCTTCAATTTTAATGATTGTTTTATGTTACTCTGACATCATGGTGATTATAAAATTGCAAAATAATTTACGTTTGTTGATCATCCTTCATTATAAAAACTATGTATTTACAGAATTATCGTTTTCATATCAAATTCTAATAATAAACGAAAAAATAAATAAAAAATCAGTTAATGTAGCGTCACGTAAAATAATAACATTGAATAATATTTTTTTAAGTACATACATCAAGGTTGGTTATATTTTTTGCTGGTTCAATATATAAATGCCGACGTCCTGTTTTAAAACAAATTAAAATATTAAATGTAGCGGATGGCCACAGCAAGGGGAAAATATTAATATTCAAAAAATATCTGTTTGATTCCATGTGGAATTTATTTTTTTAAATGTAATTAAATTTATAGTTTCTATTGTGAAAATATAGTTTTTCAATATTGTATAAGATTTTATGTTTTTCGTATGAATTTTAAGAAATTTTTAAAATGACAAATTTCTTCTTGAACAAATATTTTATCTAATATTGGTGAAACTACTAATTATAGATACAATCATATAAACTTATTAAGGGCGAAATGTAGTCTGAATATATAAATATATTCAACCTGTTAGCTCTATAATATTATCGTAGCTCTATAATATTTGTTCTTATTAATACTACAAAACGAATCATGGATGGATAGATAGGATAGGATAGCATAGAATAGAATAGGATAGGATAGGATATGATAGGATAGGTTCTCCTATCCTCCTATCCTATCCTATGTATCCTATGGGAATCATGTTGAAACAACTACGTCCCTGGCTAATGCCACGCAGGATATTGAATTATACAACAAGTATATTCAAAAAATGTTTGTTTGATTCCATGTGAAGTTTATTTTTAAAAACGTAATTAAATATATAGTTTCTGTTGTGAAAATATAGATTTTCAATATTGTATAAGATTTTATTTTTTTCGTATCAATTTTAAAATTGGTCAAATTGACAAATTTCTAATTCTTCTTAAACAAATATTTTATCAAATATTTGTGAAACCATACTAATTAAGGATACTGTTGTGATCTCGCGATTTTGGTTTCAAAGAATTTCAGTTTCTCACGAGTCGGCAAAGAAAACTAAGTGGACACCCGATTAGTTTTTGTTTATTTAGGACCATTAGTCTGCTTTATCTAAATCATGCGGGTAGACGCTCGAACTTAGGGATCGTGCCGAGACGCCGAGAGGATTTTGTTTTATGAGTTTTGGAAATTTTCCATAAAGATTAGGGGAGGACTCACACCAAGACCGCGGTGATGAGGTAGAGGGGAAGTTAAAAAGGGGCAGTCAGAATTGAGCTAGCAACAGAGTAATTTGAGTTTTGAAAACGAACCTCCGTATTTTCGTCGAAGTAAATTCCGGGTTTCGACCATAAGTTTCGTAGAATTAAGTGTATTGTTTATTATTTATTATTTTTAAGTTAGTTAGTAATTATTGTAATAAGTTAACGATTAGTTGTACATATTGTAAGATATTAGCAGATAAGTAGTATTTAATTACATATAAAGGACATATTTGCGTGTAATTAATTCATCCATTGTCCTGATCCTGGAGCAGCACCATACCAAATTACCAGTTCGCAACAGAGATACTATATTTTTGGTGGCAGCGGTGGGATCAAAAATATAGTATCTCTGTTGCGAACTGGTAATTTGGTATGGTGCTGCTCCAGGATCAGGACAATGGATGAATTAATTACACGCAAATATGTCCTTTATACGTAATTAAATACTACTTATCTGCTAATATCTTACAATATGTACAACTAATCGTTAACTTATTACAATAATTACTAACTAACTTAAAAATAATAAATAATAAACAATACACTTAATTCTACGAAACTTATGGTCGAAACCCGGAATTTACTTCAACGAAAATACGGAGGTTCGTCTTTTTAACTCAAATTACTCTCTCGCTAGCTCAATTCTGACTGCCCCTTTTTAACTTCCCCTCTACCTCATCACCTCGGTCTTGGTGTGAGTCCTCCCCTAATCTTTATGGAAAATTTCCAAAACTCATAAAACAAAATCCTATCGGCGTCTCGGCACGATCCCTAAGTTCGAGCGTCTGCCCGCATGATTTAGATAAAGCAGACTAATGGTCCTAAATAAACAAAAACTAATCGGGTGTCCACTTAGTTTTCTTTGCCGACTCGTGAGAAACTGAAATTCTTTGAAACCAAAATCGCGAGATCACAACAATACAATCATATAAACTTAATTTGGATTATATTTAAATATATTCAACCTGTTTGTAGCTTTGTAATATTAAGACTTAATAACAACTACTTTCCTGGCAAATGCCTCGCAGGATAATGAATTATACAAAAGTATTTTCATGTTATTACCAGCACCCAGTACAATTATCATGTCACTAAACGAGTACTAGATAAATAACATTGTTTTTATGATCATTTCTTTCTATTTAACTTAAGTGAATGGCCATCTGCAGACGCGTTTCGAGATTTATCTCTCATTGGTGCAGCTTTGCTGTTTTGAATTATATATTGGAATACACTTACTTAAACACCTCGTGCATGACTGGCGAGGTTAGGTTTTAATTTGACGTTTGTGTAGAAAGACATGAACTTAGTTGTAAGTTATTGTTTTAAAGGATAATTTAATCTTGGTGATACCATACTAATTATAGCTTGAATTATATAAACTTATTAAAGGCGAAATGTTGCAGGATATATAAATATATTCAACCTCGCAGGTACATAATATTAAGTCTTATTAAGACTACAAAACAAATCCCATGTTATAACAACTATGCGTCGCGCTACCCTGCGTGGCATTAGCCAGGGAGTATGGGATTTGTTTTGTAGTCTTACAATTAGTAAGACTTAATATTATAGAGCAACGAACAGGTTGTATATATTTATATATTCAGACTACATTTCTCTCTTAATAAGTTTAAAATATTTTATCATTCGTCTACAATTCCTTGGCATTTTTTTTTAATATGCAGTCATTAACAGCACTAATTTTGTAGTACAGTGTCCCAATTTTGTGCCATATATTAATTTTAAATACAAATTATATTCTAAATTATAAAATTAATTATTAATAAAATATGGCAAGTTTTCGCCTATATTTTTGCAAAATTTTACATATTTCATCTTATTGTTTCATATCGTGACTTCCAATATTTAGCATTCGGATTGGAATTTATAAAGACATAAAACATTTGAAAAAGTTTTCATTTAAATATTTAACATGTGAATAAATGGGCCATTTCATGTGAAGCGATATTGAAAACAATACCAGATTTTGTCTCATCATTTTTATCTCATTATTTTTATTTGTATGAAGCCTAGTTGCCTTAATAATAAAGCCTTTACAGGATTAAAAAATTGAAACGTAATATTTCATTAATTTATCTACATTTATTATTGAAGATTCACATATCTTGTTATCCAATGTTACTTTATAGAATTGAAGAAATTTGAGAAATAGATTTTTTTTAATGCTATTTCTGCTATTATCTAAAAAGATGAAAAATGTATGTAATGTTTTTTTTGAGAAAATTCAATGTTCTTGGCAGTTATTATAAATTCGAAATTAGATTTCTTTTTTTGTATAGAAAAACGAAAGTTAACATTTCAAATCGGATTTCACCTAACTTCGGTAATTTTTATTTTGTTTAAAAATGTAACTTGTATAGGGTCTTCCATTAAGAGGTTTTATTTTCAATAATCCGCCATTTTAACAGTTGTTGTAACTACTTGACAGATGACAAGTAAAAACTACGTCATTAATAAAAATGGAACGATATAGGGGTAAACAGTATAGTGATCGGTCATTTTAGAAATCAAACAATGAAAACAATAAATTGCATGCTTGTATAAAATGAATTTCGAATTACTATAGTGCTAGTAATTGTAAAAAACGTCACTTTTCTATTAAAATAATAATTCGAATCAAAAATTTAAAATTTCATAGAAAATAAAAAGATAAATATTTGATTCATCAAAAAACATAGTTATAGATCATAAGAATGTAGTGATTGTCTAGTGAATTTACAGTAATTAGTGAACGCTTTATAATAAATAAAAGTAATTTGAAAATATGAAAAACTATTATGAACTAGTGATCACTCCAGTGATGAACACTTCAGTGATCTAATAAAAAAAAATATTTAAATATTGTTAAAAAAAACAATTTAAACATAAATTAATAATTAATGTTATGATTATTCATTTAATTACCACTAATATTTTCTTGATCCTCAATCAACTCTATGAGTTTTTTCCGCCAGTTTATTTTTTTAAGTTTTCCGTTTTTCTTTTTGTTTATCTGTTTCTTTTTTTTCGAATTGGTAAAACCATCCTACGTTATAGATAATCATACAAACTTAAAACAATCGGAACACAGCCGGAATATATAAATATATTCAACCTTTCCGGAGCTATATAGTCTATAGAGTCTTTTTAGGACAAGCAAAACAATTCTCATGTGAAATTTGTCAGTTATTTAATAGCTTTCAGTCCACCTTCGTGACACTCTACAAAAACCATAAATATAACATTGTTGTTGAGATGTCTTTCCATTAAGTTTGAAATTGTCGTGATTAATTTCATTAACATTTTGTGCCCCACGAGGGGCTATTATGTTTCTCATTTTTGGACATACCATAATATAAGTTTCATCACCATTGGAAACACGAGTCGGATCTTTTAATATGTTTAAATATTTGATTTTTGATAAATAATCATATATTTCACTCAACCTTTTTTAATATTACTCTCACTTACACAAGAGCTGGCTTTAGTTGCTCTTTCTGGAAATCTTTCAATAAGAATCGGATTCCTTTCAAGAAAGGCTTTATACCACCCATTTCCTAGAACATTGTCACAAAAAAGCATTTTTTATTTTACTTTGATCCAAAGACTCTTTGACAATAGCTTGTATATTGATCTTTCTTCTAGGAAATCCTCTTCGTTGACAATCAATTATCCAACGTAGTAGGTCCTCTTCTGCATTGCATCCTAATACAGGAGACGGACATGTAGTAGATTTGATGAATGCATTACTAATTCTAAATTGAATTTGGTTTGGGAATACCATACTCTTTTGAAGCTGTGCATTGTGACATCCCATTTTAAACTGCATTAATAGCATCTTCAATTTGATTATCCGTATATTTTTTTATAAAACTGGAAAAAACTGGCATATTTCACACGAGATTTGTTTTGGTAGTCCTAAAAGGACTCAGTAATTGTTATAAAGCTCCGGAAAGGTTGAATATATTTATATATTCAGGCTGTTTTCCGATTGTTTTAAGATTGTACCTTTTCTTACGTTTGCCATTTTATGTATATTAACACTAGCGTATTTAACCTAGAAATAAATAAATTAGTATTTTCACTAACTACAATAACGAATACATAAATAAATTCAAGTAAAATAGATTTTTCATTTTTAATTGCTTTAAAATTGTGTACTGAATATTTTTCTTATCCTCTTATTTGTAGGTAAAACACTCTAGGAATAACTGTCACATAGTTACTCTAACGTCAAAATACTAATTGGTCGGATGATCTATCACTATAAAAACTGTTTATCGTGCGATATTTATTGCCTTATCATATTTTTCACAGTCAGTACTTTATTTTTATCAAGAAACTTATTATTTCGATAATTTAAACCTGTATTCATTTACAAATGCAAAAAATCAGCACAAAAATCATTTTTAAATCATGAAAATATCTAGAAATAGTAAGGTTACTTTTTGTACATTTCTGTCTAAAATACCGTAAATCTCGGACTGGTCATTTTATTAATTAAATACACACATGAAACTTTCAGTTATAACAAAGTTATGGGTTGTATCCAATACAGAAAAGAATATAGAATTTTCTTCTGTTAATAAACAATTATGTCACCAAAACATTGTCTTATAGTTATATAGTTTTCAAATTATGGCCAATCACTACCTACTGACCAACAACTGTACTATTTACCCCTATGCTTTAACAACGCATTAAAATTATTAAACTTCACTACAAAAATGGTGAAAATTTTGAGGTCACAGTGCACAGTACTAAAGCATTTTTGGGTCGTCGTGAAGCACCTTCTTGGCCAGAAATTTTGAAGCTGTTGGAAAAGTTTGAGCTGTTGGGACAATTTAGTGATATGAAGAATCGAACTCGTGCACGTTTATCAAGAGCAACTAAGAATATTGCTGTTGTAGTCCATTGTGTTGAGGAAAACCCAGGTTTGTCAATTTTCCGTCGATCTTTGGAATTGGGCATTCCACAAGCGGCATTACACCGTATTTTGCAAAAAAACTTAGGTCTAAAGTTCAGTTAACATAAGAACTCACGTCTACAGACCATCATCACCGTCGTAGCTTTGCTGATTGGGTCCTTGAAATGCATCAAACTGATCCAGAATTGAATTGAGAAATCATCTTGAGTGAAGAGGCCCGTTTTCACCTTGGAGGTTACGTTAAGAAGCAGATTCGTCGCATTTGGGGCTCGGAAAACCCAAGAATTATTGTTGACAAGCCTCTACCATTCACAACGTGCGGGGTCATTGGATCTTACTTTTTCGAAACTGAATTGGAAGATATTAATGTTAACGACGTTTTTTTCAACAAGACGGCGCTACGTGCCACACAAGTAAGAATACCATCGTTCTTTTGCGTAAAAAGTTTCCTGACCGTGTGATTTCTTGAAGAGGCGATCAGAATTGACCACCGAGATCTTATCATTTAACACCTCTTAGACTATTTTCTTTGAGGCTACGTGAAAGATAAGGTCTATGCCAATGGCCCACAATCGATTCAAGACCTCAAAGATGGAATTCGTGAAGTTATCGAGGATATGCAGCCGTAAATGTGCGAATTGGTAATGGAAAATTTCATGGAAAGAATATGGTCCTGCAAGCGTAGCCGTGACGGCCATTTAGCTAATTGTCTTCCATTATTAATGGCACAACCAACTCTTTACAATTAAATAAACATGCAATGGTTTCGCTTAAAAAATCTCGTTTTTTTTACATATCAAAATGATACATCTTATTGGAAGACCCGTTAGTATATAAATAATACGTGTATAGCCCCTTCTTATTTACGTTATATGTGGCTGATATGTAAATAAGGTTTAAGTGGGCGCAAGCGGGGGGCTGTGTCACATGTACAGAGAAAGTATGGAGCTCGGCGTTCGCGGATGGTGTGGTAGTAGTGGCAAAGAGCGAAAGGGAGATGAAAGAAGTGATGAAAAGTCTAAGGAGGTATGTGAGGAAGAAAAATAGAAGTGAATGTGGAGAAAACGAAAATGATGGTGTTTAATAACAGAAAGATTAAGAACAAGGAGAAGGAATGGAAGTGGAAAGGGGGAGCAATGAAGCAAATAAAAGAGTTTAAGTACCTAGGCCACACAATGAACGATAGGGCCTCATAAATCGCATGTGAGAGAGTTAGCCAGGAAAGCAAACAAGGTTCTTAGATTGACTGGTGTACAAGCCAACGCAACGGTTTGAAAAACATTGCAACGTTAATATTAATATGTATTACAACTCTGTGTTTCGCGCTTAAAGGGTGATAAGTCGTATTTTTTATAACTGTACTTAAGCCTCTTTAAGCGCCGACCATAGAAATGCTTTTGTTGTTTGTTATAATTAATATAATAATTTAAAAAAATTGCTTGTGTAAAGTTTAATGGTCAAAAGAAATTTAACTTTAAAATTTTCACTATGACTTCGTTTAACATTAACAGGCTGTCGGTTGTTGGTATATAAGTGTTTTACTTTTTATTGCTACGAATTGTCACGACACAATCAAAACCTTGTTGCTGATAAACTCTTTATCACTAATACACAATTTTTAAAGTAATAAACAATCGTTTAGATTAAATCTAATTTTGCCCCTTCGTACCAACCTTCTAAGGGAACGTTGCCCTATTCGCTGGCAACAGTAGGATTGTATTTTTTCGATTACATATTTGTTTCATTTTTACCAATATAGCTTTAAACAAGAAATTTTTCTTTAAATTATTTTATCAAGTATAACAAACTATATAACCATAGTTGTAATATGCATTAATATTGTTTTGCAGTGTTTTTTAAACTGTAGGCTTGTACACCAGTCAACCTAAGAAATCGCCAGCGCGGCGCCTTGGCACTTTAAAATGTATTGTAAAACATTACACGTATTATTTATACTCTACTGATAGCGAAATTAAAATACTATGGCTTCGATCACTTCTCTTCCCAGCTTTTCCAGCATTACTTATTAATTCGCGATCAACATGTTGTGTTGGGTGACTGGATTCATAACTTCAGGTATACCACAAGGATCAGTACTGGCACCGATGCTATTCCTCAAATACACGGTTGAAATGTTAAAAAATAGTTATTTACATATAGAGGGCCGGAGGTATAAGATTACGCCCGCAGCCGAAGTTTGATCCTGACGGAGGAGGGCCTTTATGAGGCGAAGGGTGTAATCTTCCTCCGGCCCGAGGCGTGTACAACGTTTTTCGCACAACTGCGGAAAACCTACAAAATTTAATTAAAAATGGTTAAAAACGATGAAAAAAATACGACGGTGATTTAAATTCATCGCTCGTCGCATAGTTATTTGTTGCTAAGAAAAAAAACAAAAATTATTGTAAACAAAAATTTTCATATAATTACGAAATGGAAGTAAACGCTGAGCAAATTCCTTCCGAAATACTAGTAGAATCTTATGAAGCTGTGTTGGGATTGATCCCAAGCAAGTCTAAAGACCGATATGAAACGGAGTTGTCTGGATGATAGATCTTATGGGGCTTTTCAATAATTTTATAGGCCTACGGGCCGGTAAAATTTTGACGGGTGTAATGTCAAATTTTCGGTCGTGATAACTAAAATGTAAAGGGGAACCATTTTGATGCAGTTGTGCGTAAAAATAATATCACCAAAACCGGTTGATATGCCGACGATACGCATAGATCCATAGATAGTATATTAACTTACAGCGTATATCAACATTTTGACACTGCATATGTGAAGAAAGCTTGTAATTGCATTAACTGTGACCTTGCAATGACTTAACAATTGTAGAATATTCGGAAGATCACAACTTAAAATTGAATAGTCGTAAGTGTACTGTTCTACTAATTCAAGATTCTAAACCCAGTAAAAAAATTATAAGTGAAGTAGAAATTAGGATCAACAAGAAGTCCTGTTATTAATAAATACAGTAAAGAATCTTGGCCTACTAATTGATAGTCACTTTAGATTTAAAATTCATGTTAATTTTATCTTAAAGAAATGTTACATTGCTTTAAAGTAACTTTTCATTGCCCCCCGTACGAAGCTGCTTGTAGTTCATGGCTTGTTGCACCAAGTTTAGGATTTTGGTGGTGAGGACAGCTTCGGCTAATGGGTAAGCCTTCGAGTTAACTTCTTCAGCCATTGTTTGTTGGAATTTTTGCAATTACTTGTTGGAAAACTTCTTGCAACCTCTCGGCGTTTTTGGCGCTTCACGGAGGTGCAGAAGAGGAAAACGAAAACTTCAGTCTTAACGTTAAGCTGATGCACGTGTTTATATATTTGTTATTATTATTACTGTGCTATTATTATTAAGTTATTATTTAGATATACACTATAATCTTAATAATCCGGCGGTTGGTTAATCGGCACGTTCCGTAATCCGGCGCTCTGGAGAACCACGTGTCTTTTCTTTAAGCTGCCCCGCGCCGGAGATAAACCTCGCGCACAGAAAAATTAAAGTTAAAAACAACACCGTACAGTGTTCTTGGTAAAAGGTCTGGCCAACACACTGCTTTTAACTTTGAAAACCTGATTGACGATTCTGACCAAGCTAACTCCATTCTACAATTGTCCTACTATCTGTTCTAAGTTTGTACATATTTTTTTGTATATATGTTACAGTCAAAGCGTTAACTCAGTCGGTGTATACGGTCACTAGTAAAAGCATACATTAACTGAATCATTCAGACAAAATGTACATAAATTAATCTATGAATAGTTTCACTAGATAAAATGTATACACTCTATATTTAAAATTAGTTAAAGTAGTATTAGGACTATTTTACTAATTGTAAGATGTTTATTTTTCTCTTTTAATCTTAGGGTTGACGACATCTTTTTTGAAAAATATTCATTATTTTTTTTTGTTCTCACTAAATAACCTACTCCTTAAACCGCATTTAACAACCGTATCTCCGTTCGTTCGTATGTAATAGTACCTTGTTCTGCATCATTATAATAATTTGCAATAATTTTGGAAGAATTTAAAAAAAAATCCTTTTCAAAATAATGCATAATTTTGACATTTTAGGGTTACAAAATTTAAACCACATTCACTCTTTAACTAATGCCTCGCCGTGAAAGTATGCATTATCGCGGTATTGTATACTTTAACTAGATATGGTATGCATCTTATCTTTCAATTGATACTTTGTCAAAAAATATACGTAGAAGTATACATTGACTGGTGGATGTATGCACTAACTGAATTTCATACTTCAACTGTAACATATACACGTTTACCTATATAGATATATATTTTATTATTTCTGAAATATATTTACATAAAATATGTAAAATTGTTATTGTTTTCTTTTAATCCCGATAATCCGGAATTTTTCGATAATCCGGTCCCATATGTGTCGGATTATCAAGATTATACTGTTGTCTGGTCCCATATGTGTCGGATTATCAAGATTATACCGTAATTGCTATTTAGTTATTATTAACTAGTTATTACTATTATTTATTCATTATTATTATTCACTTATTCATCAGTATCCATGTTTTATATCTGTATATTTTGAATTTAGTTGTTCAGGTAGCTCTCTCTATCCTACCATTATTGAGGTTAAGTAGACATCGCCTCAATCCTGTAGGTTTTAAATAATGCCCATTTATTCTACAAGTAACATTTTGAGATAAAAATAAAAGAAATAAAAAAACACCGAAGTTAAGTAAAATCCGATTTGAAATGTTAACTCGATTTGAAAACATTACATACTTTTTTGACAATAGCAGTGGAAAAAAATGATACACACAGTCATACATATCATTCAGGTCATTCCGAAGTACAATTAATCCAGATATAAACAAAAATCATAATTTGACATTATATTCAGTGTACGCTTCACGTGAAATTTATCTAATGTGAATCCTATCCAAATTTTGATAAAAACTAACACACATATTTGATAACATAAATTTAGAAAAAACATTGTTCTGTTGCTTGTTTTGGGTTTGGAAAGAATCATGGTGATGACGAAATTCATTTTGGGAAATTATTTGGGTGTATTTACTTAAACAGATAAAAGAAAAAATAGTGGAGAGAGAAAAAATGCTATTTGTTTTTGTTAATTGCTTCTTTGGTTTTGGTTTGCAAACATCTCATTCGTTGTTGTTGTGTTGTTTTTCAGAGAAAAATTATAAACCGTCAACATGTTTAATGACGACAAAGCGTAAGTATTTTGCATGTAATAAAAAAAAATATCAAATGTTGCATTTAAATTAACAAAATACACAAAATATTTTCGTCTGGAAAAGCTTTTTATACAAGCTTTTATTTTGAGTCCGGTCAAAATATTCTGTGTCTTACGTAAAGCTTCTTTGCATGAATTAATTTAATAGCTTACTAGAAAAATATTGAAACAGTACATATAGGATAACGGTCTAAGTCATAAAAACTTACAACGCGTTTAAAATACATTTTGCCAATGGTAAAATGTATGTTAAACGCTTTGTAAGTTTTCATGAATTAGACCGTATAACTATACTGAAATTATAGACATACAAAATTAGGTTAATACAATCAAATAATAGATCAAGGTAAAAAATAAAACTTAATAGACTAAATATATTAGTATGTTATCTAGAAATCTATCTAAACTCTACGGATTAGATTAAATAACGAAATGTAAAACCTGACTAAGTAATACAGACATCACAACTAATCTAAATTATTTGACCTTCGTTATATAATATTTGTTAACTATTATCAATAATGCTTATTTTGTGCTTTTGGGTTCTTATGTAGATGAATGTAGCTTGCTTTAAGATAATATGTGTATTGAGCTAGTCCCCCTTTTTATCTAAACATATTACGTAGCCCCTAGTTTCCGTTCTGAGAAGATGTTTAGTGATAAGTCATACAGTAAATACATGTATGACCTGTCCTTGTCCCTGTATTCTGACCCGGATTATTGAACACGCTGTCCAAAGGTGTTTGTTTTTGTGATGGCTCAAAAATCTAAATTTGATAAGATATATTTTTTTTAGATTGGAGATTGCTTTTTACATTATTTTTGTTTGTTTAAGAAATCGAGTCATTTAATTTATTGTGAGAAATTGTTGTTTAAAGTTATTTATTAATAAATTGAATCATTAAATCGGAGAAGTTTTGACAAACTTGTTTCAAAACAATTAATTTAAGTAGAAAACTTTGACTTCTAATAATTGTGTAATAATGTGGAAGATAAGACAAATATATCATTTTTAGAAAAAACGAAATTAACACATTATTGGAGATTATTTGATTTTGTGAATTATACAAAACAAAACTTAAGAAACAGATTTCTAAAATACTTTTTGATGTCAAATTCCGATTTTGTTAAAAAAGATCTTGCAGGTCACAGTACACCAGATCACTACCATACGTACAAATCTAAAATCTCTCTGATTTTGAAAACATCAACGTTAGAAAATGAATTTAAATTCGTAAATAATAGTAGTTTATCTACTCGCATACCAAAATGAATACATTTTAATCGTGTATAAAAGTATCAAAATCGTGCGTAAAAGTCCAATGTAAATTAAATGGTGTTTCATTATTAAACGATTTCTGTTTGTTGTTACTATGGCAACAGATTGTAGATTGTAGACAAATTGAATTGTAGATTGTACTATGGCAACAACACGCGTCGCTAAACTAAAAACATAGACGTAGTGAAAATAATTTTCTGACGTATATTAAAATTGAATTTATTTATCTTATTTTGAATCAAGAAGTCTCGGCCTCTCAGTCTGGATTTATCTGGCTCTAATATAACTTAACCTAACCATAACCTAATCTAGTTTAAATCTAGATTAACCTAGATTACATCGACAACGACCAAATAATATGTCCGTCACTGTGCGTTTTTACTAGTTACGGAGGCGCTGAACGTTCAATCTTATTGTGTCATTGATTTGAAGTATGTTGTCTGCCAAAATTAAGTAGTATGGTTTTTCAATATTATCGGTAAGAAACGATTTTTTTTGTAGATTCAACAGTATTTTAACATGCTTCGTAGATAAAATAATGTATGACACACGTGTGTAAAAGGCTTTTGTACACACTTGTATCATAAATTACTATTAAAAGTGTATCATACATTATTTTAGCTACAAAGCATGTTAAAATACTGTTGAATCTGCAGAAAAATAATTGTTTCTTACCGATAATACTGTAAAATTGTAATTTTGACAGGCAAAACTTACTTCAAATTACTGACACAATAACGTTTAGCGCCTAAATTTGCTAACTAGTAAAAACGCACAGTGACGGGAACACTATTTGGCCGTTGTTGATGTAATCTAGGTTAACTTAGATTTAATCTAGATTAGGTTATGGTTAGGTTAAGTTATTTTAGAGTTAGATAAATCCAGACTGAAAGGCCGAGACTTTTTTATTCAAAATAAGAAAACTAAATTCAATTTTAATATACATCAGAAAATTTATTTTCACTACGTCTATGTTTTTTGTTTAGTGACGCGAGTTGTTGCCATAGTAACAACAAACAGAAATCGTTTAAGAATGAAACTCCATTTGATTCACATTGGACTTTTACGCCCCATTTTATACTTTTACACCCGATTGTGATAATGGCATCTTTCTCGTGCAATAATTAACTTATTAGTGTGTTCATTTTGGTGTGCCTGTAGATAAAATGTTTCTTAATATTATCACTTTTTATTTGATATTGAGAAACTTTGTAATTTTCGAAAATTATAAAACGTTATAAATTTGTTTACATTAAATTTTTCAACGTTTGTATTTAAACATCTGATAAAAATGTAAATACATAAAAACTTAATTTTGTGTTATTCAATTTTAGAGTTTAATTTTGGGATGGTGAACCGTTTCGTCGTCGAAGGCCGCACCCCACTGGGTGTAAACTCATTCTGTATATAAACTAAAAAATTGCATTTTTAAAGCGGTTATTAAAGTGGAAAATCGGGAAATTCGCAACAAAATCTTAAAATCGTAATTTTTGTTCCAACAATAGTTATAATAATTCGGAACCGTCCGTCAATAATAATTGCAAAAAGTTACAGTCGATCCGAAACTATGTATCGTATATATATAATAATAATACTAATTATAAATACAATCATATAAACTTATTATATGATTGAATGATTGAACTGAATATATTAATATATTCCAACTGTTCGTAGCTCTGTAATATTAAGTGTTATTAACACCTAACCACCTGACGTGAACATACGTCTCTCAGACCCAAAGTAGCAGTAATTTTCTCACCTGAGACGTATGGCAGGTGGTTAAGGGTTAAGACTACAAAACAAATGCCATGTTGAAACAACTAGTTGCCTGACTAATGACACACAGGACATTGAATTGTACAACAGGTATTTGCATGTTATTACTAATATGTAATGAGGGGGTCAAGTGGGTGTCCAGGGGAGACGTATATAAAACAACTATTTACGGCTTAACAACGAACATACAGGGTTACAATAAAAGAAATAGACAACTTTGATATTGTATAAAACAAAAGTTATTTGTGATATTGACATGCATTTTGCGTTGTGAGATTGAGGAACTGTAGAAGTTTCGATAGTACAGTTGGTAGTACTGCGCAAGCATAATAGCTAGGATGGCAGCAAACTCTACTGATAAAGCATATTGCGTGCTTGAATTTGTCAAAACGAACTGTTGTCCAGCGACAATTTCGAACACGTTTTGGAAAACCACCACATATTAGACAGTCGATCTATGATTGGTACAATAAATTTGAAACGACAGGGTGTTTATGTAAAGGTAAAAGTCCGGGAAAACCTCGTGTGTCAGAAGCAATGGAACGTTTTCGTGCTGTTTACCAACGAAGTCGACAAAATTAAACAACACGTCCAAGTTTGGAACTACAAATTCCGCAACCAACTGTGTGGAAAATTTTAAAACGACTAAAACTGACGCCTTACACATTGCAGTTGGTACAGCATCTACGTGAAGATGACAAGCTTAAACGCAAAGATTGTTGCAATGAAATGCTACAACTTAATAAAGAAGATGAGTTTTGCGAGCGAATAATTTTCAGTGACTAGTCAACGTTCCACATAAGTGACAAGGTGAATAAGTACAACGTCCGAATATGGGAGACTGAACCTCCGAGAGTGTTGGTTGAGAATTTGCGTGGTTCTCCAAAAGTAAATGAGTTCTGTGCTGTATCTCGCACATAGGTTAGATTGTCCTTTCTTTTTTGAAGAAAACACAAATGTTGATCAATTGGTTAATGCCTCAACTGCATGAGGACGGGGGGAACTTTATTTTCCAACAAGATGGAACGCCTTCTCACTGGCACGGTGTCGTTATAAATTATCTGGACGAAACACTTCCGCAGCGCTGAATAGTGCAACAGCCGACAACCGCGTTCTCGTACGGTGTCCACCAAGGAGCCCCGATCTTACACCGTGCGATTTTTTTCTATGGGGATTTGTGAAATGCCTGGTTTACGTCCCTCCGTTGCCTAGTGATTTGGATAAGTTAAAACAACGCATCACGAGAGCTGTGGAAAGTGTCAATGCAGATATGTTACACCGGGTTTGGAATGAACTAGAATATCGCCTTGATGTGTGCCGTGTGAAAGGAGGAGCCCATATTGAGCACCTATGAGTTCCCAAACTAATCTTTAAGATTCACTGTGTAAAATAGTTTAAACGAATTCATAATAACATAATTAGTTTTGGATTCATAAAACATTGAAAGTGTCTATTTCTTTTGTAATAACTCTGTATATTAACAGATCTAGACCTTGTAAAAGAACACTTTGTCTCACTCAAGAACATTCACTCTTAACACTTCGAAGGGTGGGAGCAGAGAGAACGAAGTCTCGTCTACGACCACCTGACGCTACTCTTATCTCTTAAATGCACTATACACTCTAGAGGAGGACAAACGAACAATAATGCAGGTTACAGTACACAACAATTACCAGCCCCCAGTACATTTTCATGTGACTAAACGAGCAATAAATAAATAACATTGTTTTAAAGGTCTAAAGGTCGCCTATGCGGATGACGTAGCAATAGCGGCCTCAGGGAAACACCTCAATACAATGTCGCAACTTGTTGAAGGGGCCCTATCGAAACTAGCGCAATGGTGCAAAAGGTGTGGCGTAGATGTCAACCCGGCGAAAACCGAGCTAGTCGTTTTCACAAGGAAAAACAACATCCCAGAATTCAGGCTCCCAATGCTAAAGGGCACTGAACTGAAGATCAAGGAGAGCGCCAAGTACTTAGGTCTTATACTAGACCGAAAGTTATCATGGAAGCTCAACATAAACGAAAGAGTACGGAAAGCAACGGTGGCGCTGTACTCTTGCAAGAGAGCGGTGAGGAAATCTTAAGGCCTCAACCCCAAGATTAACTTCTGGCTATACAGAGCCGTAATTACACCAATACTCTACTACGGCGTTTTCATATGGTAACCGGCACTTAATAAAAGAGTCCATCAAATGGCGCTTACAAAAGTGCAGAGAATGGCGGCGCTCATGATAACGGGAGTCATGAGAACGACACCTACGAAAGCCTTGGAGACAATCCTGGACATAGCCCCGGTCGATTTAATGGGCAAGCAACTTGCCATTACCACAGCACTTATACTAAAGTCAGTGCGAAAGTTGACATCGGACTATCGTGGACACGCCGGAATAATCAATGAATTTAAAGGGGTGCCCAAAAACATAGACCGATGTCTAGCAACACCTGCTTTTGGCAACAACTTCTCATACCACATACCCTCTAAAGAGGAGTGGATGGAAAAGAAAGAGGTACCAGCAGGACACACGCAGGTCTTTACAGACGGCTCACGGAGGGAGGACAAAGTGGGCAGCGGAGTTTTCTCCAACGACCTTAACCTCAGAATTAGCTTACACCTGTCAGACTACTGCAGCGTTCTACAAGCGGAGGTAACCGCCATAAAAGGGGCAGCAGAGTAGCTGATGGTAAATGGGACCCCGGTGAACAGATCCACATTTACACCGATAGCCAAGCTGCTCTCCGGGCAATTACTAGCGTGTGCACCAACTCAACAGTGGTCTCTGACTGTTGGAGAAAGCGGAATGAGCTCGCAGCACACACAAACGTGAGACTCATGTGGGTACCAAGCCACAGCGGGATCCCAGGAAACGCAAAAGCGGATGAGCTTGCAAAGAACGGCACAAGCCTGCACTCAACCGAAGTATTACAGGATATTGGTATTCCATTTGCCTCGTGCAAGGAGACCATAGCCGAAATAACCTCGAACCTAGCGGAGCGAAGGTGGAGGGATGAAGACACCTGCGAGGTAACCAGGCAAATATGGCCTCACCTAAACAGGAAAAGAAGCACCAACATCGTCTCTCTAAAAAGAAACGATATCAGATTGCCAGTGGGAGTCATCACGGGACACTGTCCCATTGGCAAGCACGCTGATAGACTGGGCATAGCGAAGCGGGACTACTGCAGAGGCTGCCTCGACGAGGAGGAAGAGGAGAGTGTTCAGCATTACCTATGCCAATGCCCCTCTCTGACCGCAACACGATTGCTCTTCTTAGGCCGACCTTTCTTGGATGATCTCTCTGACCTCGCATCACTAGATGCGCAGACTCCCAAGAGGTTCATCCACGGCTCGAAATGGTTTGACAAGATCCCCTGAGGAGGGTTGTACTCCAAGTACCGTGGTAACACATCGGGCTCATCTGAGGCCTACGTGAGCATTAGCTGCCACTTAAACCTAACCTAACCTAAGGTCGTTTCTTTCTATTTAACTTAAGTGAATAGCCATCTGCAATCGCGTTTCGAGATCTATCTCTCATCAATGCATATTTGCTGTATTAAATTACAAATTTCGAATACACTTACTTATGACTTAATATTATAAAGCTACGAATAGATTGAACATATTTATCTATTCAAGCTACACTTCGCCCTTAATAAGGATATATGTTTAAGTTTACCTCTCTAAGTAATATTGATATACTTTTAGATTGTCTAAATATACCTCGTATCATAATAATTGATATATAATAAAAACTGACAATTGGGTACATAATAATCTTACGATTTAAAATTTTATGATTTTACTTAATAAAATTTTCTATTATGCTAAAAGAGTTCGCCTTTTGAGAGCCAATGTATCCTTAGAGAAAAATTTGTCTCGATTTTCCAATGTTGTTGCATTTGTTTGGAAAAAATAACTATTAAAGTCGAAATAAAATTTGAAGTTCCTGCTATGAAAGAAAAGGTTTTCATAAAACTATTAATTTTCTTAGTTTTTTGTCGATGCTTACTATCACAGTGAAAGTTTGTGCCGGAAAAATTATATTTCATGAAAAAGTTAGGTTGTAAAACAAGAAGGGTTTGACTTTGTTTGAAGATTAATTACTGCCTTAGAAGGTTAATTACTACTAAGTTGTTAGACAGAAAATCACTAGATAACAAGATTTCTAGAAAATAATCAAAGCTAGGAACTCTACAAACTTTATTGAAAACATTTTTCAATATTTCGTTTAGTTTTCGAGTTATTTTCAAATCTTTGAGAAAAATGTAAAACAAAATCAAAATTTTAATTTGTTTCCAAATTCTGAATAGCTTTTAACCGCTATGAAACTATCTCGGACCACGACTAAAACGATTGTTACAGTAACATCATTTAGCTGGTCATTTGTTGACCAGCTAGTTAGTATGGTAGAAAACAAGCATCATGTGCGCCAGATATTAAAAACAAAAAATAAAACAAATTCAGTTTTTACACGGTGGAGCTCCCGATGAGTACGTGTAAAAATCATCTAAAAATATGTTGTATCTATAGAAAAATAGAAAATAGAGGATGAGATGAGATTAACTATCAGCAATAATTTTACAAAAAACCATGTGAAAATTTACGAGAGAATATTATTATTTATATTTTGTGTACACATGTAATAAACGTGATATTTTTTTAGGTAAATTATCATTTGAAAAAAAGAAAACAAACGTGTGAATTAATGAACAACAAATTGAGTCACACTAACAAAATTTGTGTAGTTCACGCGTACGTCTGAAAGGCTACTAATCACTGTTACCACTAGAAATATCGTAGTTATTTTCTTGCTCCATTCGTTGTTCTTTCTGTTATCTCTTAAACAAAATTTGCTCATAATGGCCTATAATAGGGATGCTTCAGTTCAATAATTCCGTTTTCAATCGGTTTTCGGTGTTCTGAGAAGTATAAAAATAACCTTAGAATTTGGGTAACTTGTTTTAAATAAAAACAAAAGAGACTCTTTTTCAAAGCCGCCAAAAATAAAATTTGTAAATTCGTGTAAAAACAGAATTAGATTCAAAGCTCAAACTCAAAGGAAATCATCGTGTTATCTAGGCTGTCTGTCATAGTCAGTACTGTCTGCACAAAATGCACCTACATAGGACTTACAGTTTTAGGTATCTACAAAAAATAGTTTTATTGAAACAAAATACCAAAAGAACAGGTAATAAACTACATGTCAAGAATGAAGATCCGTTCAATCGTCGATTGGTCTAAACCAGGGGTGACCAAACTTTTTAAGAAACGGGTCAGATTGAAATTTTTAAAAGCATGGGGAGCCAGATGTAAAATATTCTTATTGAAATCCTATTAGAACATTAATTTACATTGCATGTATAAACAAATATAGTTTATATTGGAATATACAGGATGTGTCAGAACTTCACCAACAGACATAGAAATGGATGTTGGACATCCATTTTCGCCCACCGTGTTCAATTCACAGCCGACACCTCTGCAATAAAGAACGACGAACGCGTCCAAAAACGTCGGGCATGTTTCTAACTGTTCGAAACACTTCAGTTAGACGTGGCAGTAGCTCATCAAGTGCTCTGACTGGAGTTTTGTACTCCTTGGTTTTCAGATGACCATGAAAAAAATCCAGGGGATTCAGGTTTTTGGCACGGACCAACCATGTTATCGGATCATTCCTGCCTATCCATTTATCAGGATACCATCGAGACATGCACGGGCCTGGCGACTAAAATGTGCTGGTGCACCGTTATGCATAAACCACATTGCATGTCTCAATTGTATATCGAACGGGTCTAATCCATTGAGGAAGTCATTTTCCACAAAATGTGTGTAAGCCGCCCCCTGTTAAGCGTTCCTGCAGAAGAAATGGACCTATGATATATTTGCCAACAATCCCACACCAAACATTGATTGAAAATCTGTGTTGATAACCTCTACCATGTATTTCGTGAGGATTTTTCTCCCCTTGTAAAAACAGCCTCATCCGTAAAAAGTATCAACTGTAGAAACCGTTCATTATGTTGCGTGCTGTCCAAGAGCCACCAAGAAAACTCATTACAATTCAGTGCCTGGATTTTGTGAATTCTAAAAGGGTGTAAGAACTGTTCGCGAAGAACTCGCCACACTGTTGAAGCAGTGGTTCTAAGTTCGAGTGCTACAGTTCGAACATGGAGTATTGGCAACAGTAACAGAGACATTTTCTTTTAATGCCACAGTACGAACCATTCTATTACGTCCTGTATCTGTCATAGAACTCTCAAATTTTCCACGTTCTCGAAGACATCGATGAATTGCTCAAGAAATTGTATAATGAGGCTGTTGCCTATTCGGAAAACGTTCGGAAAACGTGCTCGGCCGTTGCCGTTAGCAGCAAAGTTTGAAACACTATTGGGTAGATTTATGAGCACAACACCAACACAATTTTCATTAAACTGAAAGTGGACAAGGTTAATTAACTGTTAAATAATAATTACATTGTGTTTTTAATGGGCACGTTCTCACTATGGCTACGCGACGTGCCCATTTAAAACAATGTAATCATTATTTGACAGCCGATGTCGCACGACGTCGCGTAGCTGAGTGTCGCGCATATGGGAATCTACCTTCTGTTCTGAGTGTTCTGATGCACCCGGTATAATGCAAAATAGAAGCTAAATGAAAATCTTTGGAGGATCGGATCCGGCCTGCGGGTCATAGTTTGGTAAACACTGTCTAAACCAACGATTCTTAATCTGGAAGCCGGAAAATTTTGTTAGTCTGTGAAATCAATTTTGAAATATGTAAAAATTACATTTTTTACTTATGAATTTGTACTGCAATGTTTTGTTGTCCCCATAATATTTAAATGAATCCGCTATTTAAAATGAATATTAATGATTATTATGTTACTTGAAAGGGAGTGTGGACCGCGGAAAAATAGGGTTTTTAAGGCGACAGCGAATTTCTACAAGTTTAAGAACCTTTGGTCTAAACCAGGGATCGACAACCTGCGGCTCTTACTTAAGTCTAGCTCTTCAACTCGTATATATGTTTTGATATATTTGTGGTGTACTGTAATCTGTCTTATTGTTCGTTTGTCGTCCTCCAGAGTATATTGTATTTTAAGAGATAACAGTCAAGTCAGGTGATCGCAGACGAGACTACGCTCTCTCTGCTCTCACCCATCGTAGTGTCAAGACGTACTCGTACAAGATCTTAGTCCTGTTAATATATATGTTGTTAAGCCTATATAGTTGTTTTATATGCCTCTAAACTGAACACCCACTTGACCACCTCAATACATTTTAAGTTTATTAAAACAAATTAAACTTTGATTTATTAAAATATAGATTTAAAAAAAATTAAATGCGATATGTTTAAATTACCTGAAAAATGTACGTTCCCGTTTTAAAAAAGACATTTTCACCTTTCATTGCATAAATCAAGGGTACCATATTATCAAGGGTATCAGAGGTACTGCTGTGTATGCAAGCTTTTAATGCCAAGATAACAAAGTAATATGGTACTTATGGTACTTATGGTATTATATGGTAAATATGGTCAACCAAATCCTTGCAAAAGCATTAAATCATTGCGAAAATGTTCTTCAATAGTCTAGTCAATGTATAGATAATATTGACACATTTTCGTTGTCAAAAGACTTCAAATAATTGGTGTTAAACCATCATCATTAACTCAGAGTATTCGAAGTATTTTGTCGTCATTATGACTGGTTACAAAAATTATATTTTGCTACTGAAATCAGACAGCGCATTTTAGAAATCTCAATAAGAACTTGATAGTCGGAACACAGACTGAATATATAAATATATTCAACCTTTTCGGAACTCTATATCATTATTGAGTCTTTTTAGAACTACCAAAATCAATCTCATATGAAATTTGTCAGTAATTTTATAGCTTTCAGTCCACCTTCGTGGCACTCAACAAAAACCAGAAAAATAACATTGTTTTTTTTAAGATCACGTCTTTCCGATAACTTAAGTGGATAGCCATCTGCAGACGTGTTTCGAGATTTATCTCTCATCAGTGCAACTTTGCTTTTATGAATAATAATTTGTGTCGCTTTCTTGAAACCCACGTGGAGGACTGCGGGTTAGATATTTTTAATTTGACATTTCGCGAGAGAGACATGAACTTAGGTTATTGATTTAAATGATAATTTAGAATTGGTAAGACCATACTACATTAATAGATAAATAATCATATAAACTTAATAAAGTCGGAACACAGCCTGATAAAATATAAATATATTCAATCTTTTCGGAACTCTATCAATAAGAAGTTTCCAGAAGGACGAGGCGATACTTCAAATTTACTTAGAGAAATAATACTATTATGATTTTTCTTGAAATATGAAATTATATTTGGAACAGTTTGAAATCTTATCAATTTGCGATCCATATATTATTGTGAGCAGATTTTTAACAAAATGAATATCCTGAATATAAGATGGGGGCCCAGCAGTTCAACGACGTTAACTTTAACGTTTAAATCTAAAAACCTCAAATAGACCTTTTTACGGTTAGTTAAGCGCATGCGCGTCCGCCTTGTTTAAAAGGCGGGAATATGAAAGTTTCGGGCACATTTTGTTATTTTCACTGGTTATACATCAAAAAAGCGCCCGAAAACATGGCGGAAATTGACGCATGCGCATAAGAAAATTTCAGTTTTGAACCTTTGCATCAATTCACAAATCTCACTGATTCTGATTTTTTTAATTAAATTATTTGCATTGATTACCTACTATTTATTTGGGTATTTGTTTTAAAATACATGAAAATAAATATTTAAAATAAATAAAAATATTGTCTAATATAAAAAAAATCATAATACAAATGATCTACGTGTTTTTTAAATACCATCCCTGCTGCTCTTGTATAAGGTTTTTTATTTTGTTTTAAGGAAAATGACTCTTTACTTATAACCGGTTGCCGGCCCCTGGTATAAACCATTAAATATAAATACATACAATCTTATATTTATAATTCTTGCCTAGATAATATATGCAAATAATCTTGAAATAATAATTAATATTAACATTTTTTGAGGTATTTCTGTATAATAAATACAACTTTTTTAAACTATCGTTTAATTTTATCTTTAAAAAAAAATACAGGGTGGTTTATAAATGTCCGTCAGAAATTCTAGGGTGTATTCTAGACCCGAAATTAAGAAAAAAACGTCTCTATAAAGGCGTATCCGAAAACGCTTACTAACTGAGGTACAGCCTTTAAAATGTGGTGGCCTCACACAACATTTTTGCTAATATCCACGACGCAACTAATGGTAATTGATTTAAATGTTGTGTGTACTCGTTACTGGTGCCGAACTACCGTTTGTGCTTATTTTCATCTTGATAGCCAACCAGTGGCGCTACATATGGGGAACGAACTTTTTTCAAATAGTTTTTCCATCTCCACATTTAGCAAATGCTTGAAATGCTAGATGAAACAAACTAGAAAAGAACTAGACAAATGCTTGACTAGATTTGGAAGCGTTTTCGGACACATTTTTATAGGAACTTTTTTTCGTGTTTTGGGCTCTAGAACACGCGCAAGAATTTCTGCCGGACATTTATGAAACACCCTGTACATTGATAAATCGTGTTGTAAATAAAAATATAATGAGTCCGCATCAGCTTAAGGTAAACTTGTTTGGGAAATTGAATCGAGATAAATAAGTCTGCGGCGTTTATAACAAAATAATATCCTTGATCTTGACCTTAAAAACATTTAAAAAACAAGCAAAGATAAATTTATTAAATAATTCAAGTCGAATGTTGGACAAGGTAAAACCTCGAATTGGGTTGTTTAATAAAAAACAAATTATCGTATTTTAAAACTTTATTATAAATAATTCGGATGTGCGATGCGAAAAAGTTAAAAAAAAACAAAAATTCAATTAATTTAAACAATTTAAAAGTGATAAAATTTTCATGTTTTTTTGATTTTTTTTTCGCGCGTGTGTCGATTTCCGCCTTGTTAAACGTCAAAAAGTGCCAGAACTTTTTAACTAAATATGTGCCCGAAACTTTCATATTCCCGCCTTTCAAACTTGGCTGATGCGCTTAACTAACCGTAGAAATTAAAATTAAGTTTAAATTTAAATTACTTAAAACTTTATAAATATTATTATACAAAGCAAAAGTAAGAGGTCTTACGTTGTAGAATTAACCCTTTGCACTCGTGTTTATATTTGTAGAAGGTTGCCGTCAACTCATTTTTTTTAGTTTTGCAATATAAGGTTTTTATTATGCGAACACCTAAGATATGTTATATTATAGATATTATACAAGCAAATTTATCAGTGGGAAAATAAATAAAATATCCAATGCAGGCACATATTTAATTTTTGCTTTACTAAATAATTAAGTTATCAAAACAAAAATTACATAACAACATAAAAATTATACAAAATATCAAAATTTGGATTTGGGGGTGGAATATTTTACCAGCGCATTCACCATAGCACATCCTCTATTATCTTGTCCAGAAACACATATTGCTAAACATTCAAATTACAAATTATAACAAAATTTATATTTTATATTTATATTTTGTATTCTTCTAAAGTGTGGTAGCGTTCAAAGCAGTCACGAATATGAAGACCCGGCTTGCGATGGCATGTGTTGCAAATATATGCAGTCTCGCATCGTCCACCTTGCACTTTTCTGTTAGAGCACACCAAACAATCTTTTTTTTGCCGTTAGTTTTCGTTAAAATGTGCAACTTTCCATTAAGTCTTTCTTCTTTATCCGTGGTGGATGGTCTACCAGCACTTTGTGTACCTTCTCGATAATTTCCCGAGTTCATCAACTATCTCTCATACAAATTTTTGATGCGTAATCGGGCGTTTGTTTTGGCGGCGTTGCGACATTTTGTATAATAAATAACTATTTACGCTGGCTGCTTCAAGGCCCCAAAAAAATTATTTTCTCCACCATTTGAGGGATTTTCTTAAAAAACAGTAGGAAGCTGAGTAGGAATCGGCCCGGTCTACGCCTCCCATATGTTTATTGTAATTAACAATTACAGTTGGCTTGTTAATTTCTTGCATATTGCCCCCACGCACTCTTCTATTCATAGGCTGAGTACAGAAACGTCCCAGGTACTCAGTGCGGTCACCACTCTTTTATCTTTCCACGCCAACAGCAGCATATTTTCTGATCGACATGCAAATGTTTGATTGTCTCCAAACGTGGGTTTCTTTATGGTATCGGGGATAAATTTTCTGTTGGACTGAATTGTGCCCGTCAAGTGGATATTCATTTTTAGCAACACTTTTGCTAAAGGCAAGCTTGTATAATACCTGTCCGTATAAATATGGTATGCCCTACTGCCTCGATTGTTATCTAATAATAATATATAATATAAATGTTGAGCCAATTGTAGAACAATTCTCGTGCTTACTGGAAGATCGGGCCGTATTAGATCTTCTGAGGTTAAGCTTCCATAATATGGCAAAATAGAATATATGTAGCCAGTATTTGCATCTGCAAGTACGTATATTCTTATTCCCCATTTTGTCGGGTTGTTAGGATTGTACGTCAGAAAACTTATTTTTCCCTTGAAGCCGACCACAGATTCTTCCACTGATATTTCCCGCGATGAAACAAAATGTTCTTTAAATTTGACATCCAAAAAAATCGAATAATGGCTCACCTTCTGTGTGCGGCCTCTCAAACTTTGATCATTTGGGTCTGTCTCGTGAAGATGCAACATCCAAAATATTTGCATAAATCTTTTTCTTCGAAAAATACTCCCGAAAAAAGGAATTTTCGCTTTGAAATTTTGCGACCAATATTCTTGTAAACTGCTCACAGTTATCGTGACCATATTCAGGATAACGCTAGGAAGGCTGTAAATTCTTGTACAGTGAAATCAACCCATGCATGCCACGTAGATCGCTTGGCTAATCTTTTTTGGCCAATTTTATGTCTTGCGTATTTATTGGTTTCCCGAACAATTGAGGCAATCAGCTCGGTTGAAAAGATAAGTCTGAAGAAGTCTGCAGGCTTTGAACAATCATCCGTAATTTGGGGCCGTTCAGCTTTTTCGCCGGCACTAAAATCTATCCTATGAGGTGCATTGTCCATAAGTGTCACATCTTCCCAGGGACCATAAACGTCTCTTGTTTCCGGCACCACTTCATGTTCGCCTTCACTGTCGCTGGAGCAGCTTGACGTAACTTGTAAAGGCTCTACCCTCCTCTTACTAATTATTATATCGCTGTCACTTCTGTCAGAACCAACTTCTGCTTCTTCCACCTCATTATTTTCTGTATCAGTATTGTCTTTGTCAAAAGAATCGATATAAAACTCATCGTCACTACTCACTAATTCATCTAGAACTGCACCTTGGCGTCGTTTCGGCATTTTGAGTTTTATAAAAAATTGTAAAACACAAACGTTAATCACACGCCGATTACCAGAAAACTCATGAGAATTGCAACCCAAAGAAGAGAATACCCCATGAAGTGGAGATATTATAAATAATATAATCTGTGTTAAGACCCAACAATTATTTTGAAGAATCATACTAATTGCATTTTTATGACTGTTAATGATTTTGGGTGCGTTTTGTATCGGTTTTATGATCACTACGTATCTGAGATCTGTTTTTGAACATTAGTTTAATAAGGTAAATTTAGGAATTGTAAATAAGTATTTTAGATAAGTAAGCTGTAAACTTGAAAAAAAAATGTTGTCGAGCGTGGCGACTGTAAGACGACAAACGAGTGCAACGGTAAAATACACCATGTATATACCGCGTACTATGCCGCGACATAAGAGTGCAAAGGGATAATATCAGTCGCGCCGGGACCGGGCGTGCACCGCACAAGGGCGGCACTTTCAAGGGGGTAACAAATATAGAAATCATAATTTGCTTATTGAAAGGCAATGAAACCAACGATTTTCACACTGACTATGTTAAATCATGGATGCAATTAAATAATATGCTAAAAACTAACTAACTACTGCACTATGCACATAAAATGCACAAATGCACATAAAAAAAACTAACTAACTACTGCAAATCAGATGCAACTGAGACTGGTAGAGAAAAAACGCATTGGTGTGATGATTAGAAAGAATTATTTTTGTTACAAAGTTTTTATCACTTCAATGTCTGGCTTTTCGAGGTTCATCGAAATTTTTTTTTAAACACGATAACGGTAATTTTCTAAAAGCAATAGAAATATATTCAGAATAGCTGAATTAAAAGAAGCTACCATCTTCTGATTCAGCTATGTAAGGACATGGTTTTACGAATATTAAATTGCCATTGAAATCAATAACCTGCTAAGTTCATGTCACTTACGAAAAGTCAAATTAAAAATATCCAACCCCTAGTCATCCACGTGGGTTTCAAGTAAGTGTTTTACAAACTGTTATTCATAAAAGCAAAGCCGCTCTGATAAGAGATAAATCTCGAAACGCGTTTGCAGATGGCTGTTCACTTAAGTTAAAGGAAGGACATGATCTTAAAAAACAATGTTATTTTTCTGGTTTTTGTCGAGTGCCGCGAAGGTGCACTGAAAGTTTCATATGAGATTTGTTTTGGTCCTAAAGAGAATACTTTATAGCTCCAGAAAGGTTGAATATATTCATATATTCAGGCTGTGTTCCGACTTTATTAAGTTTAAATTACAAAGTAGAGTTTTTTTTTAGAATCTTAGATCAAACATTAATCTCCTTAAAAAATAGGTTTGAAGAGTTGACAATTTTAGAAACGTGTTTGGCTTTTTCAATAGTTCATTATTTAGTAACCCTAATGAAGAATTGATGAAACATTGTACAGATTTACATCTAAACCTCAAAGACGATTCAAAGAATGAACGGTATTGATTTGAACAATGAAGTTAAAGCTTTGAAATTGCATTTAGAAAAAATCAATCTAATGATCCATATACGCTTCTGCAATATCTTTTTACAAACAATTTAATATCCTCTTTTCCAAATACATTAATAGCATTACGAATATATCTTACTCTAACCAGTTACAGTTGCGTCTGCAGAAATATATTTTTCTAAGATTAAGAGGCTGTTCATAAATTACTCAAGGCATTTTTTAGACTAATTGCCCCCTCCCCTCCTATTGTAAGATATCATAATATTTTAATTAATACATCAAGACTAATTTTTCAAGATCTAATTTTCGAAAAATCGCATGGCAGATAACTTGAGGAAATCGTGGATTTTCATCGGGTCATTCATCAACAGTGATGATTACAACTGGTTTCATGCGATTATCATCGGTTTTGGCTAAAGATTAAAATTCCTTCAACTCCATGAGGCGCTCAAAATGATGCTATGAGTGCGTGCAAATGATGAAGAATGTTTGCCTGATCTGATTACAATGTACGTAGGTCCACTGTATATTACTGCTTTCGCTTCGCACATTCCTTCAGGAGTAATTTTAATACCTGCATAAACGGAAGGTATTAATTTATGTTTTTCCGCTACAACCCAGTCGTGATCAGACAAACGGACTCTATACTCCATATGCATCAAAAGGATGCTTGTCTTTCTACAGCACTTTACCAGTTGGTATACGTACTTTGCTTCGTCCTGCGACAAAAAGAAAACTTGAGCTGGGCCAAGTATTGAGACGAGAGATTCGATATCTCGAATAGATGCAGTACAAAATTTAGGATCTGGTGGACTTTTGTGTTCATCATTCATTGCTCTAGCTGACTTGATCGGTACTGTAACTACGTGTTTTTCCCTGAGTTGTATATGAGCACCTAGGTTTTATTTATTTATCGTATCGCATTACATGTATCTCTAAAACGAAAAAATTTAAATTTAAAAGGATGACAATTTTACATATGTATGTCTAAGTTTTCGATCCAGGTGGACAGCCGATGGAGTGGCCCCCAAGAAATCTCTGGTCGAGCAGTTACAGCTAGATGATATCAGTGAGACGTTTTTTATTGTGCTTTTGACGTACGTTGCTGATCCGTACGCATGGTGGTACATAGATGAGAGTGCAGTGTATCCAGGAATAATTCCTCTTTTTTAAATTGCTCTTCGCTATTTGTATGGGTTTCTTGTAGGGTCACGACATCGACATTGTGGTCGGTCAATAGTTTAGTTAGGTATACACATTTGGGTTTGCTTATACCTTCTACGTTAAGTTGGCAGATGCGAACTGAGGGTCCGACCTTTCTAGTCTTGGGGCTCTGAAGAGAGCCTTTTAGAGTTTGCTTAGACTTGCTTTGTGAGGTCATCTTCGCTCACGAACATGTATATGTAGGACAGGATATGGTCGGGATTTTCTGTCGGCCAGTTTTTGCTAGCTCTTTAGCGTTACCCAGAGTGTACCACGTGTAGGCGAGCTAACTTTGCACCCCAGCCTAGGTAAAAGATGAAGATAGATGAAAGATGAAGATAGGTGGCACTCATTGAGAGATTAAAACTTAATGTATGTAGTTCTTTAACTAAATCATCTAATGTTCTACAGCTTCTCATCATTTCCGTTCGTCGTTTTTCATATGCACTACCTCCAAAACTTGCAATATTAACTGTAACTTTTAAAAGTTCAGATTGAGCTTTTTTCAATTTTTTTCGAATTTTTCAATTCAAAAACTTACATAAGATCCCATCTCTTCCTCCCCCTCCCCAAAGTAAGAATTAATAATATTTGGTTTCTACCCTCCCCCCCTGAAATGTCTTCCGTAATTAATGAATGGCCCCTAAGTTAAAGTTGATTAAAAATTATTTGAGATCAACTATACATCAACAATGTCTTTCCGATACCTTATGTGAATAGTTCATCTGTGGACGCGTTTCGAGATTTATCTCTCATCAGCACAGCTTTGCTTCCATGAACAAGAATTTGTAAACCACTTACTTGAAACCCATGTGGGTGTTTAGGGTTAGATGTTTTTAATATGACATTTTGTAAGAGAGACATGATCTTAGGTTAATGATTGAACTGATAAAATAGAATTGATAAAACCAAGAAAAGTACAATTTTTGTAAAATTATTCAGGTACCTACATCTAACTTTTATTATAGATATTAAAATGAATTGTTTGTTAATTAAAATTGTTCCTTTTTTTATGCACTTCCATAACAACTTAACCAACATCAAATTCCTCTCTAAAAGCCTAATAAGAAGGGTAAACAGGACCGTAAAGAGGGGGCGGCATTGTCAGTTATGCACGCGGGCGGCGAAGCGCCCAGCAGCGGGCCTGATTAATATAAATTAATTCACATAAATTGTCCTCACAATCTAATCTAAGAGTCAGACGGTGCTATTTTTACTGCTCATGTTGTTGCCAACACTATCTATCAAGTTGTCCTAAAAGTATTTGCAAATTGGACGCCCTTGTGATGTTCAGAATATCTGTTCGTTACAGAATATCCTCTGTTAAATCACTTGACATTTTCCTCGAATCCGATTGGCTTTTTAACGACCAAAATCTTACACTGACCTATTCATTAGTTAACGCACTAGAAAATCAGCAGCATTTGCGCCAAGGACCAAAAATAATTACAATTCTATAATTTTTTATAAATTTCTGTCTATTTTTTTTTAAATTTGTTTTTTTCTTAAATTAATTAATTGGCGAAATCGATTTGGAGCATTATAAAATTTAAAATTGATTTAAAAATGAGAATATATATATATATATACATATATATATATATATATATATATATATATATATATATATATATATATATATATATATATATTAAAAAGCTGTTATTTTTGACACCTAACAAAAATTAACCTTTATTGTGAAACCATTAAGATAAACAAGTTTTAAAAACATCTTAAATTAGTTCGTTTAAAAGTAAAACGAACTATCGTTTCTCGTACAAAAACACCAGCCACATAGAGAGAAATCGCATTTGAAATTACAAAAAAGTCCATTAAAAAAATAATCGTACATATATTTAATTATTTTCACATTAAATCCCGATCAAATTTTATCGCAGATTTTCCTTATCTGTGACCTATGGTTGATCGAGATAGGTTTAATATAAAATGCTGTTTAAATCTCATTTGATTCTGTTCTCTCACCGCGAGGACACGTTTTCAATATTCCCCATCAGATTCACTCGACCAACTCGTGGATCGCGTTTAGTTAGTACAAAAAAAATAGAATTAACAACCTTTACCCTTACAATTAAAAGTGTGCGTGTAACAATATAATTGCATGGCAAATTTATTTTTTCTTATATCCTGTGTTAAGCAGACTTTTTATTTGTGATTTTTTTTTTTTTTAGGGATATGGATGGACTTGGGTTCACGTTGGCGATCGGCGCCTTGAAGGCTATCGCCTTGGTGTACGATATTCTCACATTCCCAGTTTATATTCTCTTCCAGAGGCCGTGGAAAGTTTTGGCACTATCGAAGAGAGCTAAGGTCAGTCAGAATATGTGATTGTTCTTGAGACTTGTTTTTTTTTCACGCACACACTGCACTTGCACTTTGAATTGTATTATACACCATTTTAAACATCCGATATTAAAAATATTGTTTACAAAAAAACTACTCGACAAACAAGTTTTTGCTTTTAGAATTTCATTTTATTCAAATATTAGGCGAACTTTATTCAAACGCGTCTCATCGGATGACTACTAGTTTAACTGTATATCTGAAATAAGGCAATATCTAAGCATTAGCCAATATCTAATTATTTGTAGAATAAGGCGTAATAATATTTTGTAGAATAATTTATTATGTTGAAATATTTAGATTTTGATCGAGTCTTTTGGCTTAATGTAATTTTAAACAGAACCTATTTTGTGTTATTTGTGGGAGAACTAAGTAGTAGATAAAGCAGTCTTATGAAGTTTAGTTTAAATTTGTTTGGAATTGGGCAATTTCTGAATAAATTCTCAGTAGTTTAATTTAGATAGAACATATTTAACCCTTAAAGGTTACAATGAATTTGTATACTGCTAAGACTACAATGGGTGTAAAAACACCTGGATTTAATTATTGGAATAAATAATATAATTAAATATATTATACTATTTTTTATTATATACTTAAATTATGGATCGTGTTCTTTGATCTTTTGATTTATAGATTTAATATCTTAAAAACAGAACAATTTAAATTGCGAGTGAAAAAGGGATTCTCAAAATTATAATAATTTTGTAGGGGTATGGAAAAACTTGAAAAAAAAACTTATTATGTTCTTTTAATTATTCTTTATATTTTTTAATAATCACAGATAAGCCTTTACTTCGGCATATTATTTATCCTTATATCTAAAAAAACATGAAAATTTTAAATAAAAATCAGATCTAGCAATCTTTTTCAAAGATGCTTGTGAGATAAAATAAACCATTTTTTGTAATTATAGACCACAATAATGAAACTTATAATACTACTACTTCTAAATTGCGCTATTCTTTCGCAAACAAAATATTACTTACTACAGTTAATGCATACCAAGTTACGGTCTAGTTTGCAAATAAACACTGAACAATTCGAGCATTTAGCTGTAAACTTTTTATCTCCTTTCGGTTTACAAACTCCACATCTTCCTTGTTTAGCTTTCGAAGCCCTCTCTTCTGTACCTTCTTGTATATCAATTCGTGAATCTCTCAAGGACTCTGCATTTTCAACTCTTCGAGTACTGAGACCCGACGGAGTACTTTAATTAGCACAATGTAGCTTTCGGTGATCACTGATTCCACTTTCGATTTTGTCTCTTATGTTGTGTTGTAAGTTTGGAATGTTGAGTCTGTCTTTCATGTATGGTAACATTAGATCCAGTGACAATTTGTATAGGAATTCGGCTCAAGATTCCTGGCTTTTGTCATTCCTGTTTTTATTCATGCTGAGAAGCGTATGAGAATTTATTCCTGCTAAATCCAGCATGTTGTAAAAAACAGCCAAACGCCATCTTTTTGATCGTCTTGAAGAACTGTAGCTGTGACACATCTGATCAACAGCATCCACTCCTGATTTAGTTGAATTATAGAATTTAATGATTCGCTGGTCTCTGATATTGCTGATTCATAGTGCATATTCGACAAAAGTATCACTATCTTCTTTTTTTTTGTACAATACGTAGATAGCTGAAGTTTATCATGTGTATTGTATAGAAACAATAAACTTCCCACAGGACAATCCTTTGTTACGATGGTATCTGGCGGTATCTCCACTTTGTTTTTGCGCATGGTACCAACCGTTGCAGGTTTGTATTTTTCCAGCATATTATTTGCCAAAGAGATAGAATGGACAGGTATTGTCAAATTTTCGACAAAATACTCTGCGAGAGGTTTACTTCCATTTGGCGTCGCTTTTCCTAGATATGGCATTCCAGATATCACGTACCGATTATAAGAATCACACAGGAGAACCAGTTTCAGACCATACTTATCTGGTTTGCAAGCAATATAGATTCGAAATTTGCATCGTCCTCTGAAACCCACAAGTTCATCAATGGTACAATTTACGGATGGACGATACAGATCAGCGCAGATCTTCATGAACTGATCCCAAATATCCCGGATATGTGCAAATTCATCAATGGCTTTTCTGGTATCCCTGGCCATACGGTCATCAAAGCGTAAACAATTTGTTAGAAATTTGAATTGCTCTTTTGACATAATTGCTGAGTAAATTTCACTGCCAGAGATACCCAAAAAAAAAATCAACATCAACATCTTTTGCATATGATGTTTCGGGGCCATAGTTTTTTTTTTGTTTAGCGATTTCCTGATTTGTATGAACAAGTATTGTTTCAATAATTTTGTTATCAAAATATAATTCAAACTCTTGTAATTTCGTAGTCACTGCTTTGGCAATACTCACAGGACCTGGTAAATATGGAACTATATTCCTACCAAGAGTTCGATATGGAGGCGGTGGCGCAGTACTCAATTTGTAGGTAGGGCACCCTCGCTTTTCCTTGCCTTTGAAAACTCTTTTTTGGGGCAACAATATGTTTCCAATACAAGTAAAATTTGTATTACTTATTTTTAATGGTCTTCCATCTGGCGAAGAAGGAGACTTCCGTACCCAACGGAGCTTCAGAGATACTGGAAGTGGTATCATCGTCGACACTTTGTGCATCTTCTTCATGAATATCCACTTCTACAGAGTCTTCCTCTTCTGCCGACTCCTCATCCGATGCCAGTAGTGCATCTACTATCTCTTGTTCCCTCATTCGACGCAAAATCTAAATAAAAAAAGCATCTAAATAAAATAACACACATAAAAACAATAAACATAATACTTATAATAATTCTATATACTAAAAATAAAACATAAAAAGTTCATTACTTACGCTGTAAGTCACGACTCGAGTTTCGACGTTTGACGGTCATTTTCAAGTGACTTAACAAATTGATGAGGTTGAATATATACCCTTATAGTTTTGGTGGGGAGGTGGGCGGTGTCTGTCCGTAGGTGAGGAATTATCAGTTTGAGATTGGGTGAGATTAAAAAGTTGGGAAAAGATTAGGTCGGTGACCTAACGGTTTAGTCGGTGACCGACCTAATCTTTTCCCAACTTTTTAATCTCACCCAATCTCAAACAGATAAGTCCTCATCTACGGACAGACACCGCCCCCTTTCCCCACCAAAACTATAAGGGTATATTTTCTCGAAACTCGAGTCGCTGTAAGTCGCTGTAATTCAATGGGCGAAAAAACACCGGGTTTTGAGTGTATCTTGGAACCGGCATTCGCGTACAACCTCTCTCCCCGCGTGTTCGATAGCTACTTATATAAGCTTTCATTCTTTCCGAAAAGGCTTGTTTACGTTCTTCCGACCACTTCGGTCTGTACTGCTTTGGTTGCTCTAATGTAACTTCCCATTTGTTTACTTTGTGTCTGAAGGTGTCTCTTTCTAAAATGTCTGTTTATATATCATATGTTTGCATTTCTGATGTTCTTTCGAAGTTCGTCTAACCAAGGTGTCGAATTCTTTAGTGAGAAACATAATAAACTAACCTAACATAATCTAATAACCTTTTTGATAGTCGATTTGCTAGTGGTCTCGTTAGATGTCCAAAGAATTTCATTCGTCTTTTCTTCATGTCAATTTCAATGTTTTTTCACACTTTCCTGTTGTTTTGATTGATTGTAGCCTGTAGCCGTCTTGGGTATTTCTTGCTCCTAGGATTTTTCTGATGATCTACCTCTCTTTTTTCCTCCTTTTTTCTAGTTCTTGTTTTGTGTTAAGTGTCAATGTTTCGCTTGCGTAAAGAACTGTTGGTTTTATAACTGTGTTGTAATGCCGATTTTTTGTCTGTTTTGACATAGTTTTTTTTATTAAAGATGTCTTGGACTAACCATAATGCCTTCTTGATTTTTAGGGTTCCGTACCGAAAACGGAACCCTTATAGGATTACTTTATTGTCCGTCTGTCTGTCTGTCTGTCCGTCTGTCTGTCTGTCTGTCTGTCTGTCTGTCTGTCTGTCCGTCTGTCTGTCTGTCAAGACCATTTTTCTCAGGAACGCGTAGAGGTAACAAGTTTCTATCAAATACTCGGGTCTGCGGTCTCTTTCAGCTGTGAAAAAAACAAACTTGTAAGTCAACGCGATCAAAAGATATGACCGTTTATGTTTTGCAGACCGTGCATATTTTGCGATTTCACAAGGGAATTAAAACCTATAGGGTACTTCTCGTTGACCTAGAATCATGAAATTTGGCAAGAAGCGGTGTCTTACAGCACTTGTAAAGGGAAACATCTGAAAACCGTAAATATGTAGTTTAATTACAAGAAAAATGCAAATTTACTATTAGAAACTTATGAAAATACACTAATGTGTTGCGTGGTATTGTCAGGCACCAGAAGCATATGGGTTGCATACAGTTAGGTTCTCCTAAAGATACCTTACTTACAAGTTTGTACGGAACCCTCGGTGCGCGAGTCACAACTCGCACTTGGCCGGTTTTTTTTTTTTGGAGAAGGTTTTGCTGTGAGATCTCAAGGCCTGTCGGTTCGATGAATTCTCCGAGGTATTTAAAGTACGGGACTTTGTCGATTTTACCGTAATTTGTTCTCAGACTCGCGATATCAGTTTTTGAATAAAATAATATAGTTTTCTCAAATGAGATCTGTAGTCCCACTTTTTCTGCACATTCCTTAAGTATCTCAAGCTGTTTGACGGCAGTCTCCTAATCCTCTGTTAGTATCGCCAGATCATCCGCAAAAGCGAGGTATGGTACGTAGAGTTTGTTTTTGGGAAAGCCCAGTCGAATCGGTTTCCAAGACTCACATTTCCAAACATAACCTTGTCTAGCACGATATTAAACAGAATAGGAGAGAGTCTATTATCACCTTGTCTCTCCTGTTCGAATGTCAAAGGGTTCTGAAATTTCCCCCATAAATTTCACTTTAGATTTTGTGGCAGTGTTTGTTTTAGGAGTTCTAGGGTTTTGGGATCTAGTCCTCTCTGTTCTAGAATTTGGAATAGTGAGGATCTGTCTATCGAATCGTATGCCTTTTACTACAAATGTGCATACTGTGGGCTTTTGTCTGAGGGCTCGTAATTTGAGTATGGTTTTGAGGTTGATAATTTGTTCTGGGCAGGACCTGTTTGATCTGAATCCTGCTTGGTATTCTGATCATTTGGGTTCTAATTGCTTTTGTGTTCTACTCAAGAGACAGGCTGATAGTAGTTTGTAGGTGACAGATAAAAGAGAGATACCTCTATAGTTGTTTACATCTAACTTACAGCTACCTTTTTTAGTAGTGGATGGATTAGAGCAATCTTCCAGTCATCCGGGAGCTTTTCGGTTTGACAAATTTTTAGGATTATTTGTGTAATTTCTTTGAGTAAATGTAATTTCTTGCGTTGGTGTTGGTTTCCGGTGTGACTTCTCAGTGTACTTGCTGGAATGTCTCTTTGGGTTCTGGACAATATAAAAGCTGTGAAAAATATGTAGCTAATTCTTTGCAATTTTCCTTATTTGTCAAGGCTAGTTCACCTGATCTTGCTTCCGAAAGCAAAGGTTCTGTGGGGCATACCCTTTAATTTGGTTCGCAAAGGTTTTGTAGAAATCGTGTGTGTTGTAATTTTTGAAGTTGTCTTCAATTGGCTTCGGTTGGTCGTTTATGTATTTTCATTTATTTTGTATTAAAATCTTAGATACATGTTTGCGAACTTTTTTCTGTGTTTTTTTCTGATTTGTTACAATTGTAGTTTTGAAACGCCTTTTTCCGTTCTTCTAGTGCTTTCTCATATTCTTGATTCCACCAAGGATGTTTTGGTTTCTTGCTAAGAAGGATTAGTTTTTTTCGCAGTTTCGATGATTTTAGTTTGAAAATTTTCCCAGTTCTCTGCAGGTTGTTCTTCCCATTCTTCTGTTATTTTGGAGTCCTTGATTTTGTTTGGTCAAATCGGATCAATTTGATCAAATTGGAATCACCGGTGCTTTCCAATTGAATTTCCTTTTGGGTGTGAATTTAATTTTGATTCTGGTTAAATAATGATCTGAATTGATATTAGCACCTCTGCGCACTTGCACATCGTGTATTTTCTTTTGGTAGTCGTATGATATTTCCACATGATTAATCTGAAATTCTTCTAAATAATTTATGGGTGATCGCCAGGTTTTTTGTAGGACTGGATTCTCGACGGTTTCGGCGAACTAACACTCGCCATTTTCAAGAGATATGTGCGTCTGTGCAGGTTAACCGTTATACGCATACTGAGCACTCCTTATATATGGGATCCTTTGTTTTTGGCGGTCGTGGGCGTGAGCCCGTTGTTCCGCCATCTTGTGTTTTGGTTTTCGGTTTTTTTTTTGTCTTTTGTTGTCTATTGTTTTTTGTCTCATTTTTTTCCCTTGGTTTTCTTCGTTGGTTTTACTTGACTACAGCTGGGTCGTGTTGTCTTGGTGGGGTTATCGGCTTCCTTGCTTGATTCTTCTGCGTTTGTTCTTCTGCGGTTGTTCTCCAGTGGCCTGCGATCCTGATGTGCTTGGTCTTCTCCAGTTTGGCTTTTTTCTTGACTTGATGGTTTCCTCTTCCTCCTGGTCGGGTTTACGCTTGGGGGCGGCTTCGGTGCGGCTGTACGTGTCCATCGGTGTGACTCTTCTCCATGGGGCGGCTTCAGTTGCTCTCTTGGGGGCGGCTTCAGTTGCTCTTTTGGAGTCTGCTTCATTTGTTCTCTCCGGGGCTTCAGTTGTTCTCTTGGGGGCGACTTCAGTTGTTCTCTTTTGGGCGGCTTCAGTTGTTTGTTTGGGGGCGGCGTCGGTAGTATTCCTAGGGGCGGCTTCGGTTGTATTTTCAGCGGCGGCTTCGGTTATCTTCTCGGCGGCGGTTTCCTAGGGTTTCTCGTTGTCAGCTTGGGTCTTCTTTCTCCTTATCATTATATAATTTAGAATTTGGTCGATGAGGCTGCCGTCCAGGGTGTCCAAGTAGACGGGGACGACATTCATAGCTGCGGCGGCTTCGTTGAGGGTTGACGGAATGAACGTGTTCATGTTTCGGCCGCGAAGGTCGGTGAGACTATGAAAAGAGCACTCCTTTGTGGGACGCGACAACTTATAGCTGTCTGGCTTCGGGTCATGCGCGTTGTGTGCGGTGCTTCGGTTCACTTGTTTGTTTGCTTGTGGGTCGTATATGTGTCTGGAATTGTAATTTGATCGGTCGCCATGCTGGGAGGAGTCGCAAGGAATCACCCTTTTCGCGTTCAGGCAGTAGTCTCGTTTTTCTTTACGGAGATATAAAAACGCCATAGAGATAGAAAAACGAGACTACTGCCTGAACATGAGAGATGATTCCTTGCGTCTCCCTCCAGCATGGCGACCGCGACCGATCATATCCACCCTCAAAATACATTAAAACAAGGTTTGTTTTGTTGGATATTAAAACAAGGTTGAAGTTCAAATCTTTAAAATTGCGTGAAACCTGAAATTCAATTTAGTAGAACAGAGGTCGGCAACCTTTACTTTGTAAAATTGAAGACCGTTAATTGTCTCCAAAAAAATTTGAAACCTATGTGAGGTGCCTTAGAAATAACTGTTCCTTTTTGTCTGCCTCTGTCTGCATCAGTCAATTACATTATTATATATTAGTAACTTCTTAGTAGTATAATTCGGAAAAATTAGACTAGTAATGTTTCATATTATATCCTTTTATTTTTAAAGTAGTTTAAAGTAGTAGTTTAGTTGTCCCCAAAGATTTCTCAGTCAAATTGTTTAAATTTCTCTTAGTATTTCTAAATTTGTTCTAAAAAGTATTTTCACAAGGTAAATTGTTATTTATTGCTCCAACAAAATGAGAAAAATCATATATTAGAAATTAAAAAACAGTAAAAAATCTAATTATTTTGATCTAAATTGTGGTCTTTTATAATTCAAATTCAAATCAACGGATGATTTCACTTCTAAACAATATTGCCTACAAATTAAATATTACAGTTTTACAAAGATAGTCAAAGAAAATGTTGAATTCTTTTATTGTTGACTAAAAATGCTAAATTAATATAATAAGCAAAAACTATTAAACTTGGTCTAAAATATAAATTTATAACATTTTATGATTCTGTAAATAAATCATCGAAATTTTACGATATTGTTTTATTCAGTATTAAATTTAATATCGGATGTTTAAACCCACTTTAACGAAACTTCCTTAAGTCTAGTTTAACACATTCACAACTCGACTTGCTTTTAATCGTTCTGTTATTAATTATTTCTATTTCTTACAATTCACTTTGTTGCTTTTGATTTATTGAGCACCGATCTTTATTATTTTATATTTCCTCTTCAAATATATACAAGGTGTTTCATAAATGTCGGGCAGAAATTCTAGGTCGTGATCTAAAGCTTGAAATAAGAAAAAAAGTATAAATATGTGTCGGAAAACGCTTCCTAACTGAGGTATAGCCCTTAAAAAAAGGGTGGCCTCACACAACATTTTTATTAATATCTCAGATGCAACTAATGATCATTGATTCAAATATTGTGTGCTCGTTACTGGTGCCGAACTACTGTTTGTGCTTATTTTCGTCTTGATAGCCAACCAGTGGCGGTACATACGGGAAACGACCTTTGTATTTTTGCAAATATTTTTTCCATCTGCACATTTAGCAAATGCCTGACTAGATGAAATTATTCGTAATCAAAAATTACACTGAAAAGTTACTCTTTGTTTCTGTCGCTCAAAATAACAGTTTTCGAGAAAAAAATTACAGCGCATTTTTTGGTATTGATATTGTGATTCATCACAATATCTATATATCACAATAATTTAAAAATTATATGTTATAAATTAACAAATCTTTACTATTTTTTTACTCCATATATACTATTTTTTTAGTATAGGTGCAAATTTAAATGTAATGATGAAGAAACAAATGTTTATTAGTGTATCTTTAAAATTTGGCATTTTGTGTCAGTCCGTCGAAGAAAACTGTCACAGTTTCCTGTAATTTTGCAATGGTTGCTTTTACTAATGCTGAGTACACGGACATGCATCTCATGTATGATCTGGTTGATGAAAACGCAATTATCGCAAGGCGACTTTACCAAGAAAGGTACCCTGATAAAAGAATACTCGTTAGAACAACTTTTGAGGCCGTCGATAGGCGTATAGGGAACGCGGTCGATTGGAAGCAATTGCATTTAGGGGACAAATAGCCCTCAATCATGATGTTGAAAAGATCCTGGAGATTGTTTCTGCAAATCCAGCGAGAAGTACTCGAAAAGTTGCTGCTGCTATAGGAGTATCTCATACGAAAGTTTGGCGGGTCCTCCACGAACAGCATTTGTAATCAAAAAGTGCAAGCAGTGACTCCAGCAGATTATCCTAATCGACAAAAATTTTGTCTGTGGCTGCTTCGTTGTTGTCCCCAAGATCGTTTGTTTGCGAGTCAGGTGCTCTTCACACATGAAGCAACCTTTGCACGAGATGGAATTATGAATTCTCAGAAGTTGCACTGCTTGGCGGACGAAAATCTTCAAACTGTTATGGTGAGAGCTCATCATCAACGATTTTCCATTAATGTCTGGTGTGGTATCGGTCCCATATTTTACCAAGCCGGTTGCCTAGACAAATTTATGGACTTTTTTAACAGACATTTTGCCAGGGGTTCTGGATGAAGTGCCTCTTGTGACTATAGTCCATTTTTTTAAGAATGCAGTAACTAGAAACCTGATTTACACTATGATAAATGTTCAATCTAGATACAAAATTTGGCGCTAAATTCAAATATGGTTACTTGAATATAAAATTGGTAATTTATTAATGGTTTGATTGAATATCTTAATATTATTGAATAACCTATACAATACTAACAAATAAATGGAGAAAAACGCAATAAATCTAAATGAAACAAACAGATCAGATGACAATTGTGAAATGACACGGCAGCCATTGACAACTAACAGCTGCAAATGTATGTGAAAAGAAAGAGAGAAAACAGGTTGAGATGGAGAAGTAAATATCGTCTATGTGAACTTCTCCTCGATTTAAGCCAATCAGAGAACAAGGTCAAATAAGCCCTATCTCCCCTGTACTGCATCCTTTAAAAAAAAATAACTATAGACGCCAAATATGGTTCACGCACGATGGTGTAGCTGCACATTTTAGCGCGTTAGTAAGAGTCACCTACATAACGCTTATCCCTTAAGGTGGTTAGGTCGGGGCGGTCCAGTTGCTTAGCCAGCAAGTTCACCGGACATGAATCCCTTGGACTATTTTTTTGGGCTCACTTAAAAAACTTAGTCTATGAAACGGAAGTGGCGGATCTCGCAGAAGTGCGGCGTCGTGTGAAAAATGGGTGTGCAACCATTCAGGCCACCGCACGAATGTGTTTGAAGATCATTACTGCTACGTGTGAATCTTGTATTGGGGTTGAGGGACAGCAATTTGAACAACTATTGTGAATTAACTTATACGTTTATGTGCTAATTCAAAACTGAAATAAAGATTTGCTTGTTTTCTTTGACAGGATTTTTAATATCATTCCCAAAAATTACGTTTCAATTTTTCTCCCGAAAACTTCTCTTGAGCGACAGAAATAAAAAGTACCTTTTTAGTGTAGTTTTTGATTGCGAACAATTTCATCTAGTCAAGCACTTGCTAAATGTGCAGATAGAAAAAATATTTGAAAAATACAAAGGTCGTTCCCCGAATGTACTGCCATTGGTTGGCTATTAAGACGAAAATAAGCACAAACGGTAGTTTGGCACCAGCAATACAAAAAACACACAAAATTTGAATCAAATATCATTAGTGGCGTCTGAGATATTAGCAAAAATGTTGTGTGAAGCACCCACCCCCTTTAAAAGGTTGTATCTCAGTTAGGAAGCGTTTTCGGCCACATCTTTATAGGGACTTTTTTTCTTATTTTGGACTCTAGAACACGCCCAAGAATTTCTGCCGCACATTTATGAAACACCCTGTATATATGTATTATAATCAATTGCTAATTTATAATCACTCGACCAATTACTGATCTTATATAGCATTTTTTATTGATTTAACGATTACAAAAAAGTTTATGTAGAATAAACAAATATATTAGATAATTGTAACCAATCAAAATTGAATATTAAGTACTTATTTGTATTAACACAAATTACACATTTTTGGCTAGTTCCTATCAGATAATATTTATCTATTGTAGTCTAAATATATAGTCGCTCCGTGCATAACCGCGCTTAGCGCCACCCGTGGCCAAAAAAACAACTTCGTATCCAATAATAGTGTTTAAAAACAACAGGCAAAATAAAAAATAATGAATTTATTAAAATATACAATATATAACAGCAAAAGAAAATATAGGTTTTGTAATAAATAAATTCTGAAATAAGAGATAATAATTATAAATTAAATTCATGATGGATAAAATTATTAAAACGGGCTTTGAAAAAAATTATCCACTGTATTGATTTTAATAAACAAACAATTGTCAATGATGTAAAACTAAGTGAGGTTAACTTTGTTGATGTTGAAGAGTTAAGAATTAAAAATCAAGGAGCTACAATTTTTCAATTTCTGTCTTAATGATATTTTTAACAGAAGTTGAAACGTTTCAAGGCTAACGCCAGCAAGATCTCTAACTTTATCAATTGCATCTTTTACTGACAAATATTCATACAATCCAGTTGTACATTTTTGTGTATCTTAAGATACATTTTTATTTTTGTTTTGTTTCACTTATGTTAACATTATTTGTTTCACTTGAATTAGACTTGACTCTATTATACATTTTTTTGGATCTGCATAAAGCCCACTTTTAGCCGATTTATTCATGTCACATATTGAAGGAATAAGAAGAAAACATATTTCATTTTAGTACAAATATGTCGATGACTAATAGCGTGTTTCAGTGGTACATTCATACCAAAATGAGGTAGAAAACAAAAACAAATTAAACTGTTTGGACCTAACTTTAATCAACACAAACAACAAAATTGAATTTGATATATCGTGTCTTCCAATAAGAGGTTTCATATTTTTATATGTAAAAAGAAAACGATTGTTTTTAAGCGTAATCATCGGATGTATAGTTAATTGTAAAGAAGAGGATATGCCATTAATATTGGAAAACAGTATTAACCAAATGGTCGCCACGGCTACGCTTGCAGGACCATATTCCTTTTATGAAATTTTCCATCACCAATTCGCACATTTGCGGCTGTATGTCCTCGATAACTTCACGAATTCCATCTTTGAGGTCTTGAATCGATTTTGGGCCATTGGCATAGACCTTAACTTTCACGTAGCCCCAAAGAAAAAAGTCTAGAGGTGTTAAATCACAAGATCTCTCAAATGTGATTGCCTCTTCGAGAAATCACACGGTCAGGAAACTTTACACGCAAAAGAGCGATGGTATGATATATTACTTGTGTGGCACGTAGGGCCGTCTTGTTAATAAACGTCGTCCACATCAATATCTTCCAATTCCGGCCATACAAAATCATTAATCATCTTTCGATAGCGCAATCCATTCAACGTAACAGTTGCTCCAGCCTCATTTTCGAAAAGGTAAGATCCAGTGTCCAAAAACCGCACCAAACAGTCACACGTTGAGGATGGAGAGGCCTGACAACAATAAGTCCCAAGCCCCAAATGAGACTATTCTGCTTGTAAACGTAGTCTCCGAGGTAAAAAGGCCTCCTCCAACGCTCTGAGGGCCTCATCACTCAAAACTCAAGATGATTTTTCGATGAAATTCCGGATCAGTGTGATGAATTTCAAGGACCCAATCAGCAAATACACGACGTTGTTGATGGTCCGTAGGCATGAGTTCTTGGGTTAACTGAACTTTAAAAGCCTTAAGACCTAAGTCTTTATGCAAAAGACGGTGTAATGTTGTTTGTGGAATGCCCAATTCCAAAGATCCACCAGAAATGGACAAACCTGTTTTTGAGCGACGTGCACTAGTTCGGTTATTCACTTCACTAATTTGTCCCAACAGCTCCAAATTTTCAACCAGTTTTACAATTGCTGGCCGAGAAGGTGCTTCACGACGTCCCAAAAATGCTTTACTTTTGCGAACTGTGACCGCGAAATTTTCACCATTTTTGTAGTAATTTTTATATCGTTCCATTTTTATTAATAGCGTACCTTTTACTTGGCATCCTTCAAGTAATTACAGGTTGACTCATGACAACTGTTAAAATGGCGGGCTATTGAAAATGAAAACTCTTATTGGAAGACCCTAAATTTATAAAACCGATTAGTGTTCAATTCCCTTCACTTCACAACATCCAATATCACAAAAATTACCGGCTTATCATTTTCCATCCCTCTTACCGCGGACAGAAGAATTAAAAATTAAACACTATAATGTCGTTGCCACAGAGAATGGTTTCCCAATTACACTAATTCCAACATTTAATAAATAAAAAACGGAAAGAAATCACAACTTTCACTACATTTCTCACTCTCGAATATTTTGGCAAAACAAGCGAACAAATAGCTAACGTTTTGCGCAAACAAAATCTACTATTTAGCTTTTATAACTTCTTCAAAAGTATCTTACATATTATTTAATGCTAAAGACAAAATCGACTCCCTCAATAAATCCGGAGTATATGAGATTTGTTGTTAGGAATGTAATAGCGTGTACGTAGGTCAGACAGGACGAAGTATTTCAACTCGTTTTTCAGAACATTTTCATGTCATTTGTCTCAAAAAAGTCTAGAATCTAACCAAAAATTCCCCGAAATAGATAATCTAAAAATCTTGCATAATTGCAATAAAGGTCCGAAGCTTAATCTCCTGGAGTCAGTAGAAATTTTCAAACAAAGCGGTAATCCATTAGTAAATCTCCTTAACGAGCAAAAAGACCTAATCTTTTCACAACTTTTTAATTTAACGCAATCGTCTCCAAATAACTTCCCAACTACATAGAGACACCTCTTCTTCTTCTTCTAGTGCCTATTCGTTTCGAATATTGGCGACCATCCTGGCTATGATGACCTTGTTGACTGCTGCTTTAGACTGTTCTGTGGTTGTTTTTGAATACCATGTCCTTAGGTTCTTGAGCCATGATATTCTTCTTCTTCCGGGCCCTCTCTTTCTAAATAGTTTTCCTTGGAGGATGGATTTTGAGAGTTTGTATTTGGTGTCATTTCTCATTATATGCCCGAGATATTCCAGTGTTCAGTTAATCGTGTTCATCGCCTCTTCTTCCTTCCCCATTCTTTCCAGTATTGTTTCGTTGGTCACTCTATCTACCCTTGATATTCTAAGGATCCCTCTGTATAGCCACATCTCGAAGGCTTCGAGTTTCTTTTGCGTTGCTTCGGTCAATGTCCATGATTCCATGCCATAGTATAATAAGGAGAACACATAGCAGCGCAGGATTTTTACTTGGATATCTAATTTGAGGTTGTGGCTTTTGAAGATCTTAGACATTTTGGTGAAGGCATCTCTTGCTTATTCTATTCTACATCTGATTTCTTGTGAGTGGTCCCATTGTTCGTTTACTAAGGTTCCCAGGTAGACAAGTTTGCATACCCGTTCTATTGGTATATTTTTAATAAATAGTTGGCAGTTATCTTTCTTCTCTTTACTTATGACCATAAATTTTGTTTTGTTGATGTTCATTTTTAGCCCATATCGTTCACTTACTTCATTCACTTTGTTCATTAGCTGTTGTAGACCTTCTATACTATCTGCAAATATGACGGTATCATCTGCATATCGGATATTATTCAGTTGTTCACAGTTTACAAGAATTCCTTTCTCATCGTTTTCCAGAGCCTCTCTTAATATCACTTCTGAATACATATTGAATATCAAAGGGCAGATGATACATCCTTGCCGTACGCCCCGCAGATTGTTAAATGCCGCTGTTGTTTCATCTCCACCGTTGATTTTTATGGTGGCTTTCTGGTTCCATTACAGGTTTTGTATAATTCTGAGGTCTTTATCATTCATTCCGGTGCCTATCGGCACTTGTATCATATTCTGGTGTTCGACTTTGTCAAACACCTTTTGGTAGTCCACAAAGCAGGTATAAATGTCGCAATTCATGTCCCTACACCGTTGGAATAATAGACACCTCTCTTCCTCACCAAAACTCACCTCTCCAACAGTCGAAACTCGAGTCGTGTAAAATGTGTGGATTTATAAAGATGGTAGAGCAAGACGTACATGTGTTAACCGCGGGTACTTAAGTGGCTAGCGTCGAATTTCCAGCGCAGCCCTAGGACAGAAGGGTCCACGAAAACCCCAAAAGCCATATAATCATACCAGGAGTATAAAATGTGTAAAATGTGTAAATTTATATAAATTTATAATAAAGATATATAATATTTTCACAAAAACTAGTGGTAAAAACATGATGAATATTTATGTGCCTTTTTTCTCTGAAGAGTATCTAAATCTTCATTAAGCTTCCTAGAAAATATATATCCAGTTAAAATTACTTAAAACATATTTGTGAACTTTTTGAACAACACATTTGAACAACACATTTTGAACAGTAATTTTTCAAATAAAAATAAAACAGTTGTTTTCCATTAACAAAATGCTTTTAATAATAATTGTAAGATGGATTTTTGATGCGAATTAGAACATTTCTGTGTAGATCTTAATTCAGTGTAGATTAAATCTTCACAATTCTTCTAATTTCCGCTAATAAAATTATCCAAAATATTAAACGGAAATTATCCGATAAATTTTCCTTGGACAAAATTAACGAAAATTTAAACCTAAACACAAATTAAGAAATAAATATAATAACAGAAAATCCGTAACGAAAAAGATCAGAAAAAATGTTAGTTTTTTTTTTAATTTCTGAAAATTCTATCCAAATTTATTTTTTTCTAAAAATAATTTAAAGAAAACTAAATTTAAATGTAAACTTATTAAAGACGAACTGTAGCTTGAATATATAAATATATTCAACCTGTTCGTAGCTCTATAATATTAACTCATTCGAGACCGATTGCACACCGTGTGTGCAATTGATTTCCGAGACTATAAGACTATAAGTATGTGCAATAACAGTAATTTGCAATTATTAATTATTCTAAGTAAACTAGTCGTCGAAATAAGATTTTTCTTGAACAAATGAAATCTGTAAAGTACAGGAAAACAAAATTTGGCATTGGTTTTACTATGTACCAAAATATCTAAAAAGTTATCTAAAGCCTTTACATGTAAAATACTATGAATACGCATGCAGCGCAGGCCTAAGGCAGGAACATCAGGAATGCAGGAAACAACCAGTGATAATGAAAGTGATGATTTCGTGTTTGCAAGAAATAGAAAAAGAATCGAAATTTTGTTACCATGGATAGTGATTTAGAAAATGAAGAAAACATGAATGTGAATATTGAACTATTAGATGATACACAGGATGAGGTTTTTGAAGAAAATAATTGGGACGATTGTACTGACATTGACAGTGAAATTGAACAGCATCTAAGTGAGCTTACTGTAGATACAGAAACGTGGAAAGATGATGGTTCTTTTACAAAATTCTCTTACAAAAGTTACCAAACGGAGGTAGTCCGTACGATCTTTTTGAACTTTTAGTTGATTATACCTTTTTCTCTTTGATTGTCAAAGAAACAAACAAGTTTGGCGAAATGAGTTTAATGAGGGTTTCATTGTTTTTCCCAACACATGACTAGTCAAAGATTTCAAAATATCTTACGATCGCTTCATTTCTCTTCGGATAATGAAATAGATCATCGCCTACGGAAAATAATTCCAATAAAACATTTAAATGGTACATCAAATTATGGATTCATTTAGTTGAAACTTTGGTTTTTAATTCCTGCAATTTTCATTTTACATTGCACAAAAATTTTCCTAGGAGCGAGCTGCACACCCGGTGTGCAATGCTCCAGGGGACCGTGTTCGAAAAAAATCGTCGTCTCGAATGGGTTAAGTCTTATTACTATGACAAATGCAAATTAAGTCTTATTACTATGACTATGATAAATCTCATGTTGAAACAACTAATTCCCTGGCTAATAGCACGCGGGATATTGAATTATACAACAGACATTTGCATATTATTACTAGTACCAATTTAAATTAACAATTCTTATTAAATGTAATTTTTTGACAACCTTTAACTATTAGTATAAATTAATTAATTTTCCTTTACACCTTAGGGCAACAAAGGTTTTTATTGATTAAAAAAATAGATATATAAATAAATTATCACATCTTCTGAATTCGTTTCTTACCGTATTATATTATAATTCATACTACCACATAATGCTCCGCTTCATTTTTTCCTGGCTTTAAACACCAATAACACGCAATTTATCTACAAAAATTATCTCACTAACTAATCTATGTTTATCAATGATTAGTAGTTTTCCATAAAAATTAATTATATGATTCCGCAGTGAAATAATAATCGCAAACATTGCAAAAAAAATCCTCCCTCACATTTCCTTTTTAATTTCATATTTACTTGTGAGTTTTCAACACAACATTAATTTCATTACTGAGACGAACAGAAGCCCCCGATCCAGTCTAAATGGAATAAACGAACGACGATTGAATAATATAACGCGTTTTTATTATTAGTTTTTTTTGTTGTATTCTCTCTTGAATGGGCTTGATGATTGTCGATTACACAACCCACGCCGCTGTCAAAACAAATTGTTTAACAAACGACAATAGAAATTGCCTGTAGTAAACATAGACTAGACATTGTATTAAGAGAAATTGCACTGAACTGAGAACTATATACGTAATATTAATATTGAGTAATCTGTATAATTAAGTGTAAATTGGAGTAAAGTAGAGAAGATTATTGTAAATCGTGAGTTGTTAAGGATTTTATTGTTCTAGACTTTGGACACTATCAAATTACATGGTGATATTATCATATTTATACTAATTATAAGGAAATACTCAATATTGCATAAACTACACTAAGTATTCAAAATTCAAAATCATACTAATTTGTCTATTTTGTCTTATTGTTTAGTCTTCTTTATACTTATAAAGCAATATGTACAAAAATACTAAGCTAGATATTAAGACTTGAAACAGTTAGTTTTATTAATAAATTATGAACTTTGAACCTCGAAATTACATTAAACTTTCTTGTTATATAATGTTAATACGAAAAATGAAGGCTAGACTAGGCATTGAAACGAGACAGATAGACTCAAGGTTAGTGGAACAAAGTCTAGAGATTTCTTCAAATAAATGTTGAACTTTAAACCTTTAAAATACAATATTTTGAACCTTGAAAATTCGTAGATAAGAATTGTCTAAAAATTAAGATAAGACAAATTCTAGTCCTTTATATACAATTAGACTTTAAACTTTCAAATAACAACAGTAATATTTTTAGAAATCACTAAAGATTATTGGACTAGAGACTATAGAAAAATATATTAGATAGATTAGCTAGATTGAGGCAGACAAATTTTCAATATTTTTATTGATTTTTGACCTTCATCTCGTATTAAGGGGGGAAACCACATTAAGAGGCTGTTTGATACTGATTTTTTAGGATTATTTTTGGGTGGGACGAATAAATTAGAATTTAGTCAAATTTTGACATCATTTCGTTCATATTTCGAACAATTTTTGTGAATTTTTTTGAATAATTTCAACCAAAAATAACAAAGTTACGGTGTGATGTCCGCCGAAGGTTGTAAGTATAGTTTTCCAATTGCGTGTAGTGTAGCCATTCCGATTTTCATGTGAAATCAAAAAGGTTTTGATTTTACATTAATAGCTTATTTTCTAAGAATATGAACCTCAATGCAGGCGAAAAAAATGAAAATTAAAAATTGCATGTGTTAGAACAATTTTTCTTCGATTTTCACGATTTTTGTCTCTAATTATGCAAGGAAAAATACCCTTAAAATCATGGTATCATCTCACAAGTTGGTTCATATAATTCGAAATTTTATAAAGAATCATACTATCAATTTTCGTAATGATCGGTTCTACACTTTTTGAGTTAGATTGCATGCAAATGTGAAAAAAGTCTTTTCGAGATAAACGAGGTAATGCTCAGCTCGAGCCTGTAGCCTGTACCCGATGTGCACTCGGTTCTATGCTCATAAAATCTAAACGAATGAGAATTTCGATTTGAAATTTTGACAGCATATTCTTGGATAGTTAAGCTAACGATTTATGCAATTAAAAAAATCTGATTTTTTTAACCTCCTAATGTGGTTTACCATCTTAATTAAATTACATTTATATTAAATTTGCACAGTCAAAACATGCAAAGTCAAAATCTAGACCCTAGACTTTGACTTTGCATATTAATATGATACGGTATGGTATGGTATAATAAGCTACCTATCATCCTTTGTAGATATGGACACAGGCCTTCTCTAGATATTTCAGTCATTATGTGCTTGCTTCCAGGACGCAGGTCGAGTTAAAGATGAGGGAAAGAAATGATTTTTTTTGTTTTTATATCAATTTCAAATAAAATTAATTTTGAAATAAAACTCTACCATTCCCCATACATTTTCAACATTGTGTGGTTATTTACTTGGAGTCTTGCGTTGAAATTATTATAATAATTATTATAACTGTCTGTGAAGAGCTAAGTCTTAAAAACCATTATTTATCACCGAGTTCGAGATCATTTTCACCAATTTCGCGAAGTAATATCTGAATAACATGAAAACATTCTACAAATCTATTAACCATCGTATTTCAGAATGTAACAGCAACTCTCCATATTTCGATTCAATTTCCTCCACAAAAGGTTTAAAGCGCCTGTGTATTAATGCTTACCGCGATATTATAATGTTTAAGATCTTAACAACCTTTTCACATTGTGTCCTTAAGTTTTTGCCTTTGCAAATAAATTTTCTTCATGTATGATAGAATGAAACCATAAAAGTGAGTGGACAAGTACATTTTCCATTAGTTTTACAAACCCAACAGTTTTTCCTCACATGCTTGGAGCACAATTAGTTGTTTGGAAAATAATTTACTTCTTAAATCCAATTCTTGAACATTTTTGAAATTCGTAAACTCTTGTACTTGACGTAAAAATATCAGTGCCTTTGTTCGTTTCATTCATTGAAACTAGGTCGAACTATTTATTGATGCAAATCTAATAATAATCCCAAATTGAACAGGTCAAAAATGAAGTGTTATCTAGTGACGTAATTACCATTGCAGTTGATGAAAGTACGGGGATAAATAGTATGGGTAGGCATACGAATGTATGGGCGAATGTATGAAAGTAGTTACACAAACATGCGATCAAATATTTCGAAGAAATGGCGGAAGCAGCAGACGAGCACGGGTGTATTGGTGGACGAGAGAAGTGGCGGAACAAAGGAGGAACTACTAAGCAACTACTAAGCAACAGAATCAAAGAAAGCATCGAACAATCAGGGAATATATCAGATAGGCAATTCGGAAAGGAAGATCTACAATTGATGCAATGCGCGTAGTACAGGAGATAGCAACCAAGGCAAATACGGGATGCTACAAACGCAGAGATTTCTGCGTTATGATGACGTGCGTTGATTTCTGCGTTATGGTGACCCTCGACGTGCAAAATGCATTTAACTCTGTTCCATGGACGGAAATCGTCATAGAACTAGTCAAGCGTAAGATACCTCCGTACCTAGTACAGATGGTATGCAGTTACCTTAGTGAACGAGACCTAATGGTAGGGAATACTGCCAAGATAAATATAACAAGAGGCGACCCTCAGGGATCTATACTAGGACCGTTTTGGAATATCTTCTACGATCAGATACTAGGGCTGCGCATGCCTGCAGGAGTAACCCTAATAAGTTATGCAGATGACTTGGCTGTGATCGTAAGAGAAAAGAAAGAAGAGGAGGTGTGTCTTAAAATAAACGAAGCGATACAGAGAGTGAGCCGGTGGATGAACTCCAAAAGCCTAAAACTGGCACCGACTAAAACGGAAGCTATAATATTAACAGGAAGGAGAAAGCTCGCAAAAATGGAAATCAAAGTAGAAGATGCAATAATAACGACATCAGAGACATTGAGGTATCTTGGAGTCATATTCAACAGAAATATGAGTATGACACAGCACGTGATACAAATAGCTATGAAAGCCGAGGCCGTGGCGGCCAATCTAGGGCGACTAATACCAAACATCGGAGGACCACGATGTAGCAAACGACGGCTGATCGCATCGGTAGTTTACTCCATCATACTTTATGGGGCACCTATATGGCGAAAGGTAATTGCAAAGAAAAAATATAATCAAATTTTAGAACGTATCCAGCGAAAAATGCTGATTAGAGTCTGTTGCGCATTCCGGACTGTATCTAGCGATGCGCTGCGAGTGGTGGCGGGAAGCCCACCCATCGATCTAATAATAGAAGAAAAATGTAAAAGGCTGGAATACACAAGCAAGAAACCATCTGCATCAGAGAGCAGAACACAGATAACAAACCTGTGGCAGAAAAGATGGGAGAACTTGAAGGGAAAGGCGGAATGGACGCTAAGGCTTATACCATATGTAAAAAATTGGATAAACCGGGAGCATGGTGAAGTGGACTATTACTTGACACAAGTATTGACAGGGCATGGCTGTTTTGGCCACTACCTTAACAGGTTCAAACTAGCAGAAACGGCGGCCTGTTACTACTGTGGGGAGGACGATACAGCGGAACACACAGTCTTCGATTGTCCAAGATGGGAAGCGCAAAGGGAAAAAATGACGGAAAGCATTGGCGAAAGAGTAACTGCGGAAAATGTTACTGGGTATATGCTGGAGAGTGAGGAAACATGGAGAACCATAACAATAAATTTAACAGAAATAATGATAACGAAAGCAAAGGACGAAAGAGGTGAACGGGATAAATAGACAGGAAAAATAGATGAAACAGCTTTTCCCTGAAGTAATACTACGGTGGTTTCCAGGGGAAAGTGGGAGGAAAATGTGTTTGGTTATACTGTGTTTTTTTTTTATATTGTAACAAACCCTTTTCTCAAATAAAAAAAAGGTACTATTTATCTCGGTACTTTCATCAACTGTAATGCTAATTACGTCACTAGATAACACTTAATTTTTGACCTGTTCATCAATATTTTGGCCACATCTTCAACGCCACGCTGAAGTGTCCTAGCTAAAAATGGCATACATTTGATTTTTTTTAATTATTTGTTTTTTGCAAATCTTACCGACAAGTTTCATTTTTTTTTAAGTTTGTCTACATTCCACATTTAGTTTTCTGCATCCTACAATTACATAGTTTACCATACTTCGTTCTACAATGGACGATGGTAGATTGTCTGGACGTGCTTATATTCAATGAATATTGAAATAATGAAGTACATATTAGACAACTTTGATAAAATTAAGAACAAAACTTTATTTTCGGAATTAATGTGGGTCACTTGAAATTATGATATGGGTCACTCTGTGAACCGCGCCTCATAGGTTGCCGAGCCCTGGTCTAGAGTTTGGACAGAACAATTTGGTCTAAGCAATAAAAGAAAAAAAAGGTTTAAAATTTTGCAATTTTACTATTTACTTTTATTCAATTTTGCTATTATTTTTAATGAAACATTTTTATTTTAAAAACGCAATTTCGTAGTAAAAACTAAAATTTTTATTAGGTGTCATAAATTAAATTGTAATTAGTGTAGATACTACTAAAATTAGATTTTGAATATATTGATTTACTTAAACAAGGACTCGCTACATTTAGAAATTAATTCAGTTAAAGACTATTAAAAAACGATATATGAATTTAACATTCAACAAACATTAAATTTATCGCTCGTTCAACTTATTTTATGACTACTTATGCAGATATATTCAGAATTTCCACAAAATAATCCTAATTTTTTTTCATTATATAAATATATAATATTGCCAATTTGGAAACAAATTGTTTAAAAACTTGAAATTTGATTAAACATAATAAGTATAAAAAATCGAAAATTTGAATACATCCAAGTCGATCAGTTTAGTTAAAGTTTTCAACATTATTCAAACATTTTTCAAAACTTCGCTTACAAGGGGAACCTCCGACGTCTGGATCACGGATTTTCTTCAAACTTTGTACACTTTTAGTAGTCCATTAGAACGACATAATGTGCAAGTAATAAGGCGTACTATTTCGGCATTTTTGAGAAAATTGCAATTTCTCTCTTCGAAATTTTCCGCGTCGAATATATATATATATATATATATAAATATATATATATATATATATATATATATATATATATATATAAATATATATAAATATATATATATATATATATATATATATATATATATATATATATATATATATATATATATATATATATATATATATACACATACACACTTGCGTTGCATTAACGTGTATAAGATCGCGTTGGCCGAGTGGTTAAGTCCAAGCTTCGTAATTGATGGATCGGTGGATCTAGTATCTAGTCCTACACATCGTTTTCTTTTTTCAACACTGGTCATATTTTTTCTTATAAATAACAATTCAAAGGTAATATAATGAATAAATACGTGTATTTGCATGCAGTTTGATTGAATTTCCAATGATATTTGACTGGTTAAAGTCATAGCCCCTAAATGTACTCCAATTTGCTAGCCATTTGCTAGGCAATTTTTTTTTATAGGCAAGTTAAAAACTTTATCAAGCGCCTTTAAAATTGTTCATATTTAATCACAAACGAGCGAGAAATTGGTTCTCGTGAAGATGCTATCAAAATATATTCTATAGTATATCTCCAATTATCAGCACCGATATTTATGAGAATGTTGCATTACGCGTGGTTTGCATCCAAGTTGTCGGAAGAAAGAGACATTTTTGAGCATGTGAACGAGGTTTGTTTTTCTATACAAACTCTGACAATTCCTTGTGCATACAGGAAAAATGCATTCATTCGATGTAGTAGATTCTATTATTCAATGTAGTAGATAATTTATGTTTTTCGTGTTTATATGACGTATATCACCCTGCAACTTGTATTGTCGTAAGCACATCCAAAGATTAAATTTACTTTATTACTTTGTATTATTAAATGTCAGCTAACAGTTAAATTGTCAAACCTTTATTTACGTTGATTTACTTTCCAAGCTTGATGCTCCTCCTCTTATCCCTTCGAACCCGTTGGTGCAGATCAAAGTACCATTTTTTCATTGATAAAATTCAGTAAACCGCCAAATATCATTGGAAATTCAATCAAGACGCATTCAAATACACGTATTTGTTCATTATATTACCTTTGAATTGTTATTTATAAGAAAAGATATGACCAGTGTTGAAAAAAAGAAAATGATATGTAGGACTAGATCCACCGATCCAGCAATTACGAAGCATGCACTTAACCACTCGGTTACCGCCATCTTATAAACGTTGACGCAACACATATGTATATATTCGACGCGGAAAACTTTGAAGAGAGAAAATTGCAATTTTCTCGAAAAAGCCGAAATAGTACGCCTTACTATTTGCACATTATGTCCTCCTAATGGACTACTATCACTAAAAATTTGTACACTAAAAGTGTACAAAGTTTGATGAAAATCCGTGATCCATACGTCGGAAGTTCCCCTTGTTAGTTTCCGATTAATTTTCGTAATTTTGAGAAAAGAAAAATATAAAACAGTAACAAGGTTTTTACTTTGTTTAAAGTTTATTTTTTTAACCAATTCACAAACAAAAAATCACTAGATAACAAAGTTTCCCATAGGAAATTTCAGCCTCTACGAGTTTTGTTTAAAACATTTTTCAAAATTTCGCTTTTACCAGTTACAGTTACCGTGTTATTTGCGAATATTTGGGTGACAAAAATGTTAAACAAAAATAATGTTTATCTACTCGCATACCAAAATGAACACATTAATAAGTAATTTATTGTATGTGAAGGATGTCATTATAATCGTGTATAAAAGTATTTAAATCGTGCGTGAAAGACCAATGTAATTCAAATGGAGTTTCATTATTAAACGATTTCTGTTACTATGGCAACAACTCGCGTTACTAAACAAAAAACACGACATAGTGAAAATACATTTTCTGACGGATATCAAAATTGAATTAATTTTTCTTATTTTGAATCAAGAAGTCTCGATCTCTCAGTCTGTATTTATAGCAGTCTCTAATATTACTTAACCTAACCATAACCTAATCTAGATTAAATCTAGGTTAACCTGGTTTACATCGACAACGACCAAATAGTGTGCCGTCACTGTGCGGTTTTACTAGTTAGCAATTTTTACCACGGATACGTTCTAAACTTATTGTGTCAGGGATTTAAACCTAACCTAACCTTGTACCTAAACCTAACCAATTTTTACCAGGGATACGTTCTAAACTTAGTGTCAGGGATTTGAACCTAACCTAACCTTATTGTGTCAGGGATTTAAAGTATTTTGGCTGTAAAAATTACAATATTATTTTTTCAATTTTTCAATATTATTGGTGAGAAACAATTATTATTTTGTAGATTCAACTGTATTTGAATCTACTTCGTATATAAAATAATGTATGATACACATGGGTGAAAGGCTTTTGTGCATTCATTGCGATTAAAGGTATGCGTCCACATTTTCGAATCGTACGTATCGGACGCATCGCATCAAACGGATCTTAGTATTTTTTCTATAGAAAGTAATACAAGTGCGTCCACTGTTCCGCATCGTACGGATCGCACCAATCTACCCGTCGGCAATGCCGATGCTCCGAGGGGCAACTTTTAAGATGCGTGCCGTGCCGATGACGTCATATGGAATATGGTATTTGCTGGTAGTTGCGTCGACAAATCCGATCGCTGCCGATACTGTGGACGTGTAAAAATAATCCGTTTGATGCGATGCATCCGATACGTACGATGCGAAAATGTGGGCGCCTACCTTTAAGCACTTGTCTTCGGGTCGTGCTTTAAACTTGGCAATTCATGCACAAAAGTCCTTCTTCACACACTTGTAGCATACACTACTATTTTTGCATTGTTTATTGTTGATTATCACTAACTTGTGTAATATGTGTCTTGCATCCGCAAAATGCGTACATTGGGTTGCCTATATCTATGAGTACTCCAGTTTAACCCTATATTTAACAATAGTATCAGCTCTCAACCAATCAACGAATGGTAAACCAAACGCACGTGTGTGTTATCAATCATAACTTATCATTAATCGAGGACTGTTAGATTGTCTTATGATCTATTTACATAGTCCACGAACTGTACAATAATGGGCATTTACAATAGTGGTCGTAGATAAAAGATATTTAGTGAATAATAATATTAATAATTTACAACTTTTAATATCGCTCAATTCATCCCTAAGCCCAAATCGACTACTAACAATCTCATATCACTTTAAAAATTATGAGAAAAAACATAATTATTTTCACTTGACATACTTGATTGAGTAAGGACCATTTTAAGCCAAATTTACATATTTTTCCATATCTGGAAGCTGGAGTAATGACGTCATCGAATTTTGTTTTCTCAGAACCATACCTATATTTTTGTATATTTGAAAAAGCTAATTTTTCTGAACAAATTTTGTAAAGAAGAAAATTTGCTATCTTTTTCCGTTAAAAAAATATAAGCAAATTTGTATAAAGTATAAAGTAATTGAAGATGTAAAAAGTAATATCACAAAGTCGCAATCATCACGATTTAAACAAGTACCCTTTGGAAACAAATGGCAAAGTCGCATCTGTCAATAATTAGAAATTATTAATTAGTATTATTTATTAATTAGTATTATTTATGATAGGTTCCACAAGTATGCGCGAGAGGTTGCCTAAGCTCTCGGAGAGTACGGCACCTTAAGAAGATAACTCATTTTACAAATGAAAACTTAAGATTATATATACTAACGTATATTAATAATCTGTGGTTAAATGCTTTTTTTAATTATTTTTTTTTAGTTGGGAATACCGGTAATTGAAAGGATCTAATGTATTTCTAATGGAATTAGGGATATTAGGGGGTTAATGCGGGAATTTTTGATAATACTTTTTACATTGCTTATAATTTTTTTAACGGAAAAAGATTTTTATTTTTTTTCAAATTTTTTTTTTTCAAAATTATTCCAAATATGGAAAAATATGGAAATTTGGCTTAAAATGGTCCTTACTCAATCCCATTAAGAACCTCTTTTCAGATATGTTTCTATCGTTTTTCGTTTTCTTATAATAGAGCTGAGACATCTAGTTTTGCTCACCCTGTACATTCGTGTCACTAAACAAGAACCAGATAAGTAACATTGTTTTTAAAATCATTTCTTTCTATTTAGATTAAGTGAATAAGCATCTGTTAAAGTGAATAGGCCATCTATTCACTTAATCTAAATAGAAAGTAATGATCTTAAAAACAATATTATTTATCTGGTTCTCGTTTAGTGACACCAATCTGTACGGGAGCTAGTAATAACATACAAATGTCTGTTGTATAACTGTCCTGCGTGGTATTACCAAGGGAAGTAGTTGTTTCAATATGGGATTTGTTTGGTAGTCTTAATAAGACTTAATATTATAGAGCTACGAACAGGTTGAATATATTTATGTATTCAGCCTGCATTTCATCTTTTATAATTTCATGTTTTACAAGTTCTATTATGTTTTTTATATGAGAAACGATGGTAAATTATTCTTACTTTATATGAGAGAATAAACACAAAATATAAATTCTTAATTAAAAACGATAGCAAAGCTTGGTCTATGTTTTTATTAGATAGATTTCTATTAGATTGGGATAGTGGAAACTGTGAAAAGCTAATTTAAAAAAAACTAGCAATGGGCTCGCAGATTTATAAAAAAGTTAACAATGGGCTCGCCAATTTATACAAAATTTAACAATGGGCTCGCGCGAGCCCCCCCGAGCCCGCTCCAGCACACCACTGACTTTAATATTACAATTACAATTTTGTAAAAATATTAAACCCACTTCATAAACCCTCACTATTATGTTTAAATATAGATACTATTAGGTTTAAATGCTTACACGACAAAGAAAAAAATAGTCATCATAACCCATTCATATTTTAATGGAATCATTAGCGCGACTATATGTTAACAGGCTTTTTATATTTTTTATGCGAAACAAAATAGGAAAAAATATCTCATTTTTATTCGGTGGTTGGTTTTTTTATTTGGGAGCAAATCAGTGTTTTTTTTTTATAAATATAATTTTATTTTCAGTGTGTTTTTTGTTTCTTGGGGGGTTGTGGTTGAAATAAATGCGGTGATATTTTTTATAGGGTGTAATTGAGGCTACAGAAACCGACCGGACAAGTAGCGATGTTAGCATTGATATTTCTGCGACGGATAAAAGTAAACATGATAGTACGGAACAGAAACGTAAAAAGGTATATTTGATTCAAATATTCGATGGCATAAATCGCGAGATTCGGTACGGGTGCAGTTTCATTTCTCATTTAATTTTATTATTTAAGTTTTAATATTTAATACACCTTTAGTTAATATTTTGCAACAGAACAGATGAAGGTTTTTTTATACATAATTTTAAGCTTTATAGTGTTTTAACAGTTAAGTTACTTTTTGGGGTGGGAGCTTACAAGAAAAAAAAATGGAAAAATAGAAAAAAAAAACAATTAGTATTTTTTTAAATCAAAGTTATATAATGCATTAATTGAAAATATATAATAGCATGACAATTTTGCATCTTATTTTTAATCTTTTTATAATTGTAGTGTATTATTAAATCTGCTTTTAAATTTCTTTCATATCTTTCTTTTTAAATAATCTTGCTGTAGTTTTGTTAGCTTTTGCTACTACTAACTTCTCTTGCCCTACGTAATTATTTATCACCCTGTAGGTTCCATTTTAACTCTTCTCCAGTAATATACAGGGTATTTTTCAGGACATTTTAATCACATTCATAATTATGTAAATTATTACAGAGTGGTTAAAAAGAGTTTTATTTTAGATATCCAAATGACATACATTAGTAAATCTACTATTTGCATAAAGTATGTATACAGTGTGGAAACTTTAAGTGGAGTAAAATTCGTAACTTCGATATAGGTAATTTTTGAAAAAAATCACGAAACACGTTACGTATTGTTTTTTCATGCCCTCCTATCTATGTATATGCTGTTTGTTTATCTGTTCCCGGAAGTGCCCAGCCACCTCCGACCTTTTTTTTCAAAGGTAAAGGTATGTCAAGTGACACCTCGTTTGAAAGATCTCTTCGCAAGAAATACAACACACTATTTATTTATTGAATATTTTTAAAGCCCACCTGATAAAAAAAAAACGTATGCGGTCAGGGGACCCCCGTCAGGAACGAAGTTCCTCGCGCATTTTCGGAATGAAGTTCCTCTAGGGAACTGGAGTCTTCTTGATGGCTTTGATTTTCAAGGTAGTCTTCAGACTGAAGATTTGTTCTGCACAGGAGCGACCAGGGCGGAAGCCCTGGTATTCGCCGATCCAGTGCTCCAGCTGGTCCTGTGTCCTTTGGAGTATGCACGCTGAGAATATCTTGTATGTGACTTGTATTGGTGAGATGCCCCTGTAATTGTTTACATCTGTTGGCTCGCCCTTTTTGTGCAGAGGGTAGATCAGTGCACATTTCCAGTCGTCTGGTAACTTTTCTGATGTCTATATTAGAGATGCCACGAATATTCGGTATCTATTCGGTATTCGGCCTATTCGGTCACATTTTTAATATTCGGTATTCGGCCGAATATTGATAACTATTCGGCCGAATACCGAATACCAAATCATGAAAAAAATCACACATAGTTTAAAAAAAATGATTCTATTTTAACAACAAAACATTACAATTTATTAATACATAAAATTTATCAGAGGTATGTTGTAATGAATGAAAAAAATCAGCATTTGTTGATAGCACCCGATTGCGCTTTTCCTCATAAACTATACCCGCTTCTGAAAATAGCCTCTTACTGAATAGTCTGCTACCGGGTGATGATAGATACATTTTTGCGAATTCTGTCCACTGTTGCTGACCACCACTTGTAAGGGTCTGTTGTCCAATCTAGGCGAGCCGTTTTTAGATAAAAATCATTTGCAATAGCACTTTTCTTTTCCACATCCTCATTTTTCTCCATATTTTCTGTAGCGATTTCCTCAAAACAACTCATTTTTCTCTTCTAAAAGAATTTTTTGTTTTGCTCTTTGTGTTTGAACTAATCGCAGGAAACTGGTTTTGAAACGAGGGTCTGGAAAAGTGGAAAACCAGGTATTTGACACTTTCATTAAAGTTGAACCGTGTTCCTAGCTCAGCTTGTAGTGAAGATTTCATTATCAGCAAATTTCGTGTTCTATCTGCTCTTTCTTCCTTTCCCAGGTATTTCAACAATGTGACAACGTGTGGAGTCACTTCGGAGATGTATGAAATGCCCGAGGTATTTATTTTTGTTATTACTACTAATTGGTATTGAGGTACTGCTTTTTCCATAAGCCTTTGAAAGCCGGCTCGTTCAACAAGTGATAATGATTCATTGTCTAAGGCAGACATGAGCAACCTTTTTTGGAACCATGGCCAAATTATAATTATTTGTTCCAGTACAGGAGCTACAAAACGTAAAGCAGGCATATTGGTCCCGTTTATAAAAATTTTGGGCAGTAGAGAAATTTTCATTGCGCGGGGAAGCCGGCACAGACACTGTATGCCGCCCGCGGGCCGGAGGTTGCTCATGCCTTGTCTAATAAATTCATAATTTTCTTGATTTGGGACCATTAAAATCCCAAAACAATTTCCTTTCAATTGGTTTCTTCAGAGTTAACTCTTTCTTTTCTGACGTACTTGGTACCGCGAGTAAGATACTGCGTAGGGCCGCGCTGCCGCGCGCTCATTGCCGCGCACTAATTTGTCGAAAGTTGCGCAGTTTACCTAAAATCCACACCGAATATTCGGAGGCTGAATATACGGCGCTTCGGCCAGGAGCGTAGCCGGATATTTAGTATTCGATATCCGGCAAAATCACTATTCGTAGCATCCCTAGTCTATATGTCTGTGATGATCTGTGTGAGTTCTCGGAGCGAGTTCGGTCCGAGGTTTTTCAGTAGTTCGGCCAGTATGCCGTATTCGCCAAATCTCGTGTTGTTTTTGAGTCTTAGGATGTGCCTGTGAACTTCCTCTTGTGTCGGGGGTGGTGAGTCTGTGTGTCTATCTGTAGGTTCTTCGTCTGGGAATCTTTCTGTGGGTTCTGGGCAGTTGATAAGTTCTGAGAAGTATTTTGCCAGCACCTCGCAGTTTTCCTTATTCGTCAGTGCTAATTTTCCATCAGTTTTTCTGAACCAGAGATTTGGTGGTGTGTATCCTCGAATGTGCCCCGCAAACGTCCTGTAGAAGTCTCTTGCGTTGTAGTTGTCCTCTATAGAGTCCAACTGTTCCTTCAGGTATTTCCTCTTGGATTGTCTGATAATTTTTGCTGTTTCTTTCGTGTTTTGTTGAACACCTATAAATTTTCTGGGGACTTGTAGTAAGACTGTAGTATTTCTGGTAAGCCAAATTCCTAGTGACGAGTACATTCTCACAATCAGTGTTCAACCATGAGTGCTGGGTGCTCTTCATCCGAGGAATTAAGGCTTGTGCTTTTTCTGTGATTTTTCGGCGGGAATTTTGCCAGTCATTTGTATGCTTTTTTTCCTTAACCCCTTGACGTACGAATAAAATGAGCGTTGACGTGTCCATATACATGTGATCTTATCACATATATATGACGTCTTAGAGACGTCATTGTATATTAAGGGGTTAAGCTTCTTTCATTTCAGACTCGGCGATCATTTTCGTGTCGAATTTCAGAAGGAAAGTTTTCTTACAGAAAGTTCCTTGGGGATGAACTTGACTTTGACGCGTGTCAATGTTGGCTCCCCTACGTGTACGTCATGGATCTCTTTCTGTACTGGGTACGAGATTGCCACATGGTCAATTTGGAACTCGCCTAACTGCTGGACTGGTGAACGCCAGGTTTTCTGTTTTCTGCGGTGTTTTCTGAGAGATGTCGACATGAGCTTGAGGTTATGCTGTTGGCAAAATTCTATGATACGTGTGCCATTTTTGTTGGTGAATTTATGTGCGGGATAATTTCCTATCGTTTGCATGCATTTTTTCTTTGCCGATCTGTGCATTGAAATCGACCAGGAGAAGTTTGATGTCATCCTTGGGGACTTTGGGTAATACTTTCTCGAGGGTTGACCAGAATTTATTGGTTGTGGGTCTTTCTTGTTGCTCTGGTTAGTGGGGGCGTGTGCGTTCACCAGTGTCTATTTTTTGGCGCACTGAACGCGCATGGTCATCGGTCGGTTGTTTATTGGTGTGACTTCCCTGATGGATTCGAGTATGGTCTTAAGGGCCATGAAGCCCATCCTAAATATACGGTACTTGCCGTAGTCTGTGATGACTTCGTCTGTGATAAGTGTCTCTTGCAGTGCGAGGATCAGTATCTTCTGCCTAACGAGTTCTGTCACTAGTTTTTGCAGCTTTCCAGGCTTCCAGAGTGTTGATTTTGAAGGTACAACAATGTACAACTGTGTACATTAGCGTCTTGTGTGAGAGTTTGCCAGAGAACTCCGACTTTCTCTGTAGTCGTGGAAGTCCTGGTCCCCCAGAATCCGAGTGCCCCGTTGCTGCCTGTTGACGGGTGGACTGGATACCACCTGGGGTATTGCTGTTATTACTTGCACGAGTCATGATTGCTTATAAGCATTGGTGTCCAGTGGTCACCCACTGAGTTGTTAAAATCAGGGATTGTCCTTTCCTGAAGCATGTGTTTCAGCCGCACTCACTGAGTGAACAGACGCTGACCAATCGCCGGTGGCTACCACTGCAGATGCGACTTGGATTTGATACACTCCCTTTTTTATTCATTATTATTATTATTTCTGCTCATTCTAAATGAATAGAAATAATAATAATATGACACACGTGACATCTTGTCTTGTATGAATATATAGTTTATATTTATTAACTTACTTTTTTCTTCTCTATACTTTCTGTATACTTTCTTGAGTTTTCATTTCTCAAAATCTAATTCAAATTATGAGTATAATATAAATATTATAACTCTCGTATGATTTAAAACAAAAAACAAAGAAATTTTCTTCGTGTTTTGTTTTAAGGTTATAAACCGACCACGCTCGTCTGTCATTCTGTCAAAGAAAGAGAAAGCACGCATTATAGAAATATACACCGATAGAAAGAGAAATGATACGGTAAAAGTACAAAATCGGCAATGATAAACATTTACCGGTATATGTATACATCTACCAATTTGATAGGTAAATGTGAGTTTAAATCCGAGGTCAACTTTATGTATCTACTTTTACCGAAAAATGTATTCTTTTTGTGTGCTACAATATCACGTGTGTCTTGTTGGACAGCCCATGCGCTGTGTGTGTTAATGTAAACCTGTAACAATTGCCAACAACATTATGCATATGTACACATATGCATACACATATTGCCGGAAATAATTGGTAAATGTAAGTTGAACTCACATTTACCAAACAAGAAGGTAAATGTGTACATATACCGGTAAATGTGTACATTTACCAAACTACGTACTTTTACCGTAACATATACACTGAGAGAAAGAGAAAGGCGTATAACGTAACACGGCGACTAACGTTAACGCGGCGTATAACGTTTTCTGACGAATCACTCATACCGAGATTAAGAGTCTATCAACTTTATTCCAAAAAGAAAACCACTTTTATAACTTGAATACTATTTAATGCAACAAATGTTGGTCCAAAATGGGCACCGTTTCTTTCTTGGTAAAGTGCAAATAGAAAATAACATCTCTAATGTTTTGTAACATTTCTGGTGTGATTTGCCGTATTTCATGGCTAATATGTTACTTAAGGTCCTCCATGTCGTTTGGTTTTGTTACATAGATCTTATTCTTGAGATATCCACACAAAAAAATGTAAAGGGGACTAAGATCTAGAGATTTCACCGGCCTTTTAATGTGACCTCCTCTTCCAATTCATCTATTGGGAAAAACTTCGTCTAAATATCTACGAACGATCACAGCATAATGGGGTGGAGCTCCGTTCTGTTGATACCAAATTCGTTCATCACGTAAATCCGGATCTAACGAATTTGGAAATAAAGTGGCTAACTCTGATATGACATCGCCTTGAAGAAACGTAAGATATGTTGCTCCATCAACATTACATCGAAGAATAAGATATACAGTTCTACAATCTGATCTCCAATTATTCCAGCCCATACATTGACTTTTTGCGGGAATTAAGTATGAGTTACTCGCATCCAATGAGGGTTATGGTCAGCCTAATAACGATAATTGTGACGATTAACGTCACCCTGTAAGGTATTGTATTTTGCTTATGGTACCTTGGCTAATGGGTGATATATCCGAATGCTGTTATCGAAATAACTGAGCAACCTCAAGCTGACTTCGTCTTCCGTCACCTTCGCCTTCTGTAGCTGATCATCATCGGAATCTCGATACGGTGACTTTCGGTTAAATACAGCATTTTAGAAACAACTTTAACAACTTGCCGAGCTTATGTGACTACTTTAGTGACCATTATCATAACTAAGCAACGTTGTTCCAAAATATCAAAACACATGTCAAAAACATAGAACTTTACGCCGAAACGTAAAATTGGTTTTTTTTATCACGTGGGCTTTGAAAATATTTAAGAAATAAATAGTGTGTTGTATTCCTTGCAATGAGGTCTTTCAAACGAGGTGTCACTTGACATAACCATTTGGAAAAAAAGGTCGGAGGTTACTGGGCACTTCCGGGAACAGATAAAGGATTAGGTAAAGAATGCGGGATTGTTTTGAAACTTAGTGTTGCGGACTTTTACCTGGTGTAACTGTTATTAATCGTCATTGGCACTCTTTAACTAAGATGCAAAAGCAAAAATTAAGCTTCTACGTTGGTTCAATAAATATTCGTGTTTTTGTTGAAAATAATTGTTGACATTTTCAAGATAGTAAATGCGAACGCAACTAACTCGACGTTGCCACGTTTATTTTTGTTTATATGCCCGTTTGTATGCAAAACTATAATTTTGGCAACATATATACAATCTTAAGCGTCGTATTGAAGTTGCATTCATATTGCAACGAACAGCCACGCCACAAACAGCTACAATGTCTCGAGTTAATTATTTAAGTGTCTTGGATATCCACCTGATTCTTTTTTTACTTGTAATAAAAAAAATTGTATCTTCAACCAAATAACTGACGTGTATGACTGGTCACATAACTGAGAATGTAAATACAATGGGGTCAGTGTTGCCAAAATTAATTTCAATCAATAAATCAATTATTTAAATTTTTCTGCGTCACATGTTTGTGTAAAGTATATACAAAATTGGCTTCCAGAAATTATTTGTCTATTATGAATATTCATAACATAGAACATAGAACTTTACGCCGAAACGTAAAAGTGGTTTTCTTTTTTTTATCACGTGGGCTTTGAAAATATTTAAGAAATAAATAGTGTGTTGTATTCCTTGCAATGAGGTCTTTCAAACGAGGTGTCACTTGACCTATTCTCTATCTAATATAGGACAATGTGGCAATATAGGGCAATGTGGATTCAACGATCCGAATCAATCAAAAATAATAAACGTGGTAACGTCGAGTTAGTTGCTCTCGCATCTATTATCTGTTATCTTGAAAATGTCAACAATTATTTTTAACAAAAATACGAATATTTATTGAACCAACGTAAACAAACTCGGATCTTAGTTAAAGTGTGCCAAAGACAACAGTTACACCAGGTAAAAAGTCCGCAACACTAAATTTCAAAACAATCCCGTATTCTTTACCAAGTCCATCGATAAACAAAGCATGTACCTACATAGAAATAAGGGCAAGAAAGAACAATACGTAACGTATTTCGTTTTTTTTTTGCAAAAACCGTCTATATCGAGGTTATGAATTTCATTCCAGTTAAAGTTTCCACACTGTATAAAACTTCTTCGTAAGATGTATGTTATGTTTCAATACAATCATTATAAATTTAACGTTTTTAAAGTTTTAGGTTTTAAATATATCACTGCAATTATATATTTTTTAACCACTCTGTATTTTATTAGCTAATAGAAATAAATTTATATTCTGTTATCGTTTTTTGGATGTATTTTTTCATGTTGTTTTCGTGTAGGGTGCGGAAATATCGAAAGATACGCGCAGTATAACATGGAAGTCTTTGGACGAACCCCAAAAAATTCACATAGAAATCGTTAGGGAAAATATCGACACGATGGCGAAGATGATGGAACATGTGGCCAAAAAGTACGCCAACAAAAGGTGCCTGGGTACTAGGGAAATCAAGGGCGAGGAAGATGAGGTTCAACCCAATGGAAGAATATTCAAAAAGGTAAAAAGATTGTTTCCGCAAGAAATTATTTTTTTGCTCATATTTTAGTTTTAGTATAATTTAGGCAACTACATATGGAAAACTTATTCTGAAGTTAATGTGCTGGCTACGAACTTTGGTAGAGGAGTTAGGGAATTGGGAAATATGCCTAAGCAAAATGTTGTAATTTTTGCCGAAACCAGAGCTGAATGGATGATTGCCGCCCATGGACTGTTCAAACAAAACATTCCCGGTCAGTACAAACACCAATAACTTGAAAATATCTGTACATTACTTATTATTGTATTCTTCAGTTGTTACTATTTATGCTACATTGGGAGATGATGCAATTGCTCACGGAATCAATGAGACTGGAGTGACGACCGTAATCACAAGTTACGATTTGATGCCCAAGTTTAAGAAAATTCTAGCTTTGACTCCCAATGTAAAAACTTTGATCTACATGGAAGATCAATTGAAATCTTTAGAATCTAAGGGTTACGGCGAAAAAGTTACTATTCATAAGTTCTCAGATGTTCTCAAATTAGGATCTACCTCACAATTAGGTAAATATTCAAATTAACTCAATCTTTTAAAGCGTTTCTTTTAAACTGTTTATATAATATAATTTCAGGAAATACTATGCCATCTTCCGAGGACGTAGCAATTATCATGTACACAAGTGGATCTACAGGCGTACCAAAAGGAGTAATTCTAATCCATTCCAATTTGATAGCAACAATTAAAGCCTTCTGCGACAACACATACATCTACGACGATGACTGTTTAATTGGTTTCCTACCCTTGGCCCACGTATTCGAACTCTTAGTCGAGAGTGTCTGTCTCTGTGCCGGAGTTTCCATCGGTTATTCCAGCGCTTTGACCATGATCGACAGTTCTAGCAAGATCAAAAAAGGAACAAAAGGCGACGCTAGTGTATTAAAACCGAGCGTCATGACTGGTGTGCCAGTAAGTATAGGGTTTTCCTATAAGAGGTTTCATTTTGATATATAAAACAAAACGAGTATTTTTAAGCGAAATCATCGGATGTTTATTTAATTGAACCCTCCAAAGAGGAGGGTCTCTTTCTGTCTCTCTCTCTCTAGTCGTTTACTTCATGGCTGAAGTGTCGTGATCCCATGCTGGCGTTTTATTATGTCATAGCGGAATTAGCGCACTTCCTCCATTTACCCCTTTCTGCCGCCGTTTTTATATTTTCTTGTAGTGGTGCCCCGGTGATCTCTTGCACCTGGTTGATCCAGCGTTTTAGAGAGCGTCCCCGAGGTCGCGTACCTTCAATTTTTCCTTGGATAACCAGTTTTTCGAGATTGTTCCACGATTGACGTGTCCAAAATATTTAAGTATTCGTCGATGGATAAGGGTTGATAGTCTTATGTCAATGTCAAGTTTTTTTAGTATAGATACATTAGTTCTATGCCCTGTCCAAGGGATCCTCAGTAGCCTTCTCTACGTCCACATCTCGAAAGCGTTTATTTTCTGCCTCTCTACTGCTTTCAAAGTCCATGCCTCGGTTCCGTATAGTGCAATTGGAAACAGCAGTGTTTTGATGAGCCTTCGTTTTGTTTCTTTCGTGATGTGGTCTTCTTTCCGTACTTTGGTTTCGTCATGGCTGTTTTCGCATGTGTTAATGCGTCTTCTAATTTCTGTGGACGTATTGCCGTTACCGAAGAATTAGTTTAACTTGGGCCGCGTTTGGCAATCTGCAAAATATCTTTAAATGCGACCTTCCGATATGCCTTAAACGGAAAGTTACAACCAATGTGTATTGCCCGTAATGACGTATGGGGCAGAAACGCTGACACTAACACGAAAGTCAATCAGAAAAATACAAGTCTGCCAAAGAGCTATGGAGAGGTCGATGTTAGGAATATCACTACGAGATAAGTTCCCAAACCTAACAATACGACAAAGAACAGGCGTCATAGATGCAGTGGAAAGGATTACAATACTGAAATGGAACTGAGCCGGCCACATTGCCAGGATAGCGGATGATAGGTGGACGAAACGGATACTTGAATGGCGTCCCAGACAACTTGCATTCAGAAACAACAACTTGCAGAGTACGCCCAGAGTACGCATTACTGGAAACTGAATACATGAGGAATAAGATGGTGAAATATAAAGAAATGGTGAAATATAAGGGAGGCCTATTCTAGCAGTGGACACAAATAGCTGATTGATGATGATGATGATTGCCGTCACTATTTATGCAGGAGTCTAGATGAATTATGTTGTCGACGTTTTCTACGTTCATTATATTGGGTGGATCAGTCCGAATTTAGAACTTTCTCTCTCGACTCTTCCCAGAATTTCGGTCATTTCTTCTTCGTTTTGTGCGATGATTGTGGTATCGTCGGCAAACCGTAAGTTGTTTATTTTCCTACCGCTAATGACTATTTCGCTTTCCCAGTTCTCCAGAGCTCTTCTTAGTATAAACTCACCGTATATGTTGAATAGTGCGAGTGATAGGACGCATCCTTGTCGAACTCCTCGTACTATCCTAAAGGATCTTGAGTTTCTTCCCTTGATCTTCATAATTGCAGAACGACAAGGAGGGGAGGGGTTACCATGTCTAAGAGGGCATTCCTTAATTGGCGCCAGTTTACACAGTCAACCGCTTTGCCGTAGTCGAGGAAGCATAGACATGTGGGTTTTGCAAATTCTCTGGCTTTTTCAATAATTTGCCGTACATTCATGATCTGCTCTCGAATGCCTTTACCAGCCACGAATAGAGCTTGTTCCTATGGAATTTATCGCTCTACGCCTCTGAGTTGTAGCAGAATTCTGAGCATGACCTGACTTGGGTGGGAGATTAATGCGAGAGTTTTGTGATAACTGCATTTCTGGCTTTTTCCTTTTGATCCTTTTTTGTGCAGTGGAAGGAAGATAAAAAGCTTGCAGCTTGCCCACAAGAGGTGGATGCCTTTTGGGGACAGCTGTTTTAGCTTTTCTTCACTGATATCATCTTCCCCTGTACTTTTGTTGTTCTTGAGCATGTTTATGGCTTGCTCAACTACAACTTTTAAGATGTCAGGTTCTTGTTCTACTTGGGTGATGGGTGGGAGACGAACTGTTCCCTGACGATGACCTTCATCCACGTAGAGGTCTTCACAGTACTGTCGCCATACACAAGGGCGTATCCAGCGAGGGGCAGGGGCAGCTAAAAAAGGCAGGAAAAAAGTCTAGAGGTGTTAAATCACAAGATCTCGGTGGCCAATTGTGATGGTGTTTTGAGGTCGCCTTTTCGAGAAATCACAGGGTTAGGAAACTTTAGACGCAAAAGAGCGAAGGTATCGTTACTTGTGTGACACGTAACGCCGTTTTGTTGAAAATAAATGTCGTCCACATCAATATCTTCCAATTCCGGCCATACAAAATCATTAATTATCCTTCGATCCATTCACCGCAAAATCCATTCAACGCGAAATCCACTCACCGTATCAATTTCTCCAGCCTCATTTTCGAAAAAGTAAGGTCCAATGACCCCGCCAGACCAAAAACCGGACCAAACAGTCACACGTTGAGAATGGAGAGGCATCTCAACAATTATTCTAGGCTTTTCCGAGCCCCAAATGCGACAATTCTGCTTGTTAACTACTCATCACCCAAGATGATTTTTCGATGAAATTCTGGATCAGTTTGATGCATTTCAAGGACCCAATCAGCAAAGATTCGACGTTTTGGATGGTCGGTAGGCGGGAGTTCATGTGTTAACTGTACTTTAAAAGCCTTAAGACCTAAGTCCTTATGGAAAATATGGTGTAATATCGTTTGTGGAATGTCCAATTCCATAGGTCGACGAGAAATGGACACACACACCATGGTTTTCCTCAACACTATGGGCTACAACAGTAATATTCTCAGTTGTTCTTGAGCGACATTCTCGAGTTCGGTTCTTGACATTACTGACTTGTCCCAATAACTCAAACTTTTCCACCAGTTTTACAATTGCTGGCCGAGAAGGTGCTCCACGAGGACCCAAAAATGCTTTAGTTTTGGAACTGTGACCGCGAAATTTTCACCATTTTTTAGTGTATTTTAATAATTTCAATGCATTTTTGAATCGTATATCGTTCCATTTTTATTAATGGCGTAGTTGTTACTTGTCATCTGTCAAGAAGTTACAGGTTGACTCATGACAACTGTTAAAATGGCAGGCTATTGAAACTGAAACCTCTTACTGAAAGACCCTTTATAAGTAACAATCAAGACATAATATGAATGAGAAATATTAAAAAACAATATTAGTCTAGAAACAATAAAAGTAGTAAATATAAGCCTATAATAATCGTATGGCTTTTTAGTTAATTTTGGACAGGATATCGAAGGGCATCCAAGAAAAAGTGAGCAAAGGTAATGCAATTTCCAAGGTTCTCTTCACATTTGCATTGGACTACAAACAGAAATGGACCAGAAGGGGTTACACGACGCCTTTAATCGACAGGTAGAATCAAACTCCTTTAGGTTTATTTTTATTCGATCCATTTAAATTTTATAACAATTCTGTAAAATTTGTACATTTAAGTTGGATATTTAATTTATTTTATCTTTATTTTAACTTATTAAAGCGGAATATTTCTTCAATATATAATGGAATATACTTAAACTTTATAATTCAAAAGAGCAAAGCTGCACTGATGAGAGATAGATCTCGCGTCGCAATAGAAACGCGTCTGCAGATGGCTATTGACTTGGGTTAAATAGAAAGATGTTATCTTAAAAACAATGTTATTTATCTAGTTCTTCTTTTGTGCTACGAAAATGTACTGGAGGCTAGTAAATATCAGACAAATATTTGTTGTGCTTCAACATGAGATTTGTTTTGTAGTCTTAAACAAATATTATAAAGCTACAGAAAGGTTGAATATATTTATATATTCAAGCTTTATTCCGCTTTAATAAGTTGGTATGATTGTATCTAAAATTAGTTTGCTTTCACCGCAATATTCAATTATAATTCATTTTAATTTGATTTTAGGATCGTGTTCAGTAAAGTTGCTCAACTTCTTGGTGGAAGAGTCAGATTGATTTTAAGTGGAGGTGCTCCATTATCTCCAGACACTCACGAACAAATTCAATTGTGCTTATGCCTAGCAGTTATTCAAGGCTATGGACTTACGGAAACAACTTCATGTGCAACTATTATGGACGGTAAGTTTCCATTAATAAGAATATTTAACTAGATAAATCTACAGTTTAACATATTTTTTCGATTTTGCGTCTGTAATGGACTCATAATAGCACTCATATACGTGCGGTTATGGCTCGCCGAGTGCGATACAATTTTCTCAATGTATATCGACGAATTTTTTATTTAGAAATGGCATAAAAGGGCGCAAAATAGAAAAAATGCTATAAAAAAACTCGTTAGTAAGGCGCTTTTCATCACTTGTCCAAAACTTGAACGCGTGCTGTAAAATCGCGCTTACTGAATTCGTCCTATAATATACTATAACATACTTGCGTTTATTTTTCAGCACATGATAAGACTGTAGGGAGAGTAGGTCATCCAACAACAGCATGTCATATAAAATTAGTAAATTGGGAGGAAGGACACTATAGAGTAACAGATAAACCATATCCAAGAGGGGAAATTATTATCGGCGGTGACAACATAAGCATAGGCTATTACAAGCAACCTGGTAAAACCAACGAAGACTTTTTCACGGCAGAGGGGAAACGCTGGTTTAAAACCGGAGACATCGGCGAAGTTCAACCGGATGGCGTAGTGAAAATTATCGACCGTAAGAAGGATTTAGTCAAATTACAAGCCGGCGAATACGTTTCGCTGGGCAAAGTCGAAGCCGAGTTGAAAACATGTCCAATTATTGATAACATTTGCGTGTACGGAGATTCTAGTAAACAGTATTGTGTCGCCTTGGTTGTGCCTAGTCAAAATATGTTAATTGACATGGCCAAAAAAATTGGTATTAGCGGAAAGAGTTTTGAAGAACTTTGTGTTATGTCCGAGATGGAAAAGGCTGTGCTGCAGGAAATGGCTGACCATGGCAAAAAATGTAAGTACAATAACATTTTCCAGAATAAAATTACTAAATAAGTAAAATAATACTACACAAAATACAAATTTCTCATTTCTACACTGCTCCAAACAATTAGCGGGTTCACTAATTTGTGCCTCCATAAAATTCAAACATGCAAATAAAATTAAGAACATCTCTATTTAATTGTTTTAATTAACAAGTTGAGAATTATCAGCATCGCATACTTCCGGAGTATCCGTAATATTTAACAAGAAGTACCAAAACTAAAGTGAAATAATGTGTCCCAAATTTCATTTTCTTAGAGACCTAATTCAGATTAACATACAGACGAGCATGTTTGCAACTGACAGTTTGACTTAAAAAATTAAAATTAAAATGAGGCATCTCAAAGAAGTGTAAGTTGTTCGTGCTATAACATTAATTGAAAGTGGCGAAAGCCATTTTTCAAGAAACTTCATCGTAAGTCTATCTGTTATTTAGCGATTGTGGAACAGGTAACATATACAGATCAATATACCAGGTACGATGGGGAAGGTCGCAAAAGAAAAACAACTCAAAATCAAGACCGATTTGTACTGATTGCGAGTATTCGCAATAGAATTTCTACGGCGAAAGATCTCTTAATTTCCCTCAGGACGACGCATGAGGTTACTGTATCGGAACGACAATTAGGAATAGATTGAGGGAATCAAATTTGAGGGCAAGACGACCCGACCGAAAACCCTCTTTGACATGACGCCACAGAATAGCAAGGATAAATTTTGCTCGTGAATATGTCGCATGGCAACTTCGACAATGGAACTCTGTGCTCTTCACGGATGAATCAAGGTTCCGCATTACTCGTTGCGATGGCCGAGTACGTGTTTACAGACGCCCTGGAGAACGATAAGCAGATGCTACTGTCCAGGAAGTCGAAAGATTAGGAGGTGGTTCAGTTATGGTTTTGGAGTGGGATTAGTATTGACAGTAAAACCGACCTTGTTGTACTTCCAGGAAATCTAACGCTAGTCTCTATGTTGACATTGTGTTAGGACAGGGGTCGGCAACGTTATGAAACAGAAGAGCCAAAAGTTCTGATTTTGCCATGTTCCTGATTTTTAAAGAGCCACTAAAGTTTATTTTCCATATCATAGCATGTGCTTACTCATATAATATTAACATCACTGGGAGCATTAGCTTTGCATGCCATTTTGAAAGCCTGGTTCAATTTGGCTCATAACTAGTTGTTTTAAATTTCAAGCACGACTCTAGATTTTTATTTGTTAGTTGACTTTTTACTTTACTTTTTATTATATTCTTGCAAGAAAACGCTTGCTCGCACAAATATGTCGACCCGGAGATCTTCAGTACTCCAAATGACAACTTTTTCACCTCACTGTAGCATTCTAGAAGGCTATGCCATGGGTCGAATATGAGTGACTAGCGACATTTCTACTAGAGCTGCCACTTGCTCTTGAGTTCTGTGAGCTTGCCACTCCACAAGTCTTTGTTTTTCTGATCCAGAAATTGTATTTGAAGAGATCCAGCATCAATTCCAAATGGTTCTATGTTAATCTCATTTGTATTTGTGTTGAGAGGATTTACTATGAACGCGAGTAGTGTTTGTTCTGAATTGCTCGAATCTCAACAAATTTCCTTCATTTTTTATAGCTACGCTGCAGTAACTCGTTTAAATAGTTGCATTGGTTTTTTCGCGATATTGCTTCAGATTTTTAAAATGAAGTAATTTACCGCTCTCCATGTCTTCAAGAGGAAGCAATTATTTTTTTTCGAAACAAACCGCTTCTTCAATCAAGGCATAGGCTGGGTTTCCTTTTCCTTGCAGTTTTAGATATAGCTCATCTAGTTTCATTGTGATATCTACAAGTTGAATTTTTGAAGCCAATTGTCTTTCTCCAAATAGGGATGGTCAAACACAAAGCAAAAATTTCACTACGTTGCCTCTGGAAAATCATCGCACATTATTGTGCAGAAGTAGGTCAGTATTTGTGCACAGTATTTTGTATCTTCCCCACGAGTTTGTCCTGAAAGCAGTAGCAATCCTAACAGTTCTTCTTTTGGACCTTGCGGCGACTTATACGACCTGACGAAAAGGGAAACTTGTGCACTGTGTCTTTTATGTCGCAAGACTCATCTATAGCAAGTAATAAGGCAGAAGCCAGTTAAATATCTTGCACTTGCATATGTGTTATATTTTAAGACATTTGAGCAGTTCTTATACTATTTTAGCAGATAATTGCAAATCTTTGATTTTCCATGATTTCTGCTTTGTTTTTGAAATCACAATACAGTTCTTCAGATGCACGTATGAAACTATCTTTGACGTACTCACCAGCCTTGAATAATTTCCCCATTTTTTATTGTTTTCGATTATTTTCTAACATATTTCTATTAAAAAGGCTAATAAGAATCCTAATTGAAAGCTAATAAGACACTTTCTAACGAGCAGACCGAACAGATAACACCAAGATGATTATACTGACTATTGCAGATTAGTTCTTCATTAAAATGGTGTAAGTTAATTGATTTAACTGCATAAGTGAAGTAGATTCTATCCTTAACCCTTAACCACCTGTCATACGTCTCAGGTAAGAAAATTACTACTACTTTGGGTCTGAGAGACGTATGTCAGGTTTTTTACTTTATTTACCAATTCTTAACCATGAACGCAAGACGTTATAAGAAATTTTCTGGTTATATATAGGGATTGCAATCCGGAAAACCGGATCCAGTAATCCGGTGGATCCGGCATCACTAAACGTTTCCGGATCCGGTACAAATATTCCGGATCCGGTCACCGGATCTGGTGAAGCTAATTTTTGGTAAAATAATCCCGCTGTTGCATGAGTAGGTGCTTTAAATGCGTGGTGCGCATGGTGCTACATGGTCTTTTCAAAACCAACGCGCACGAGTGTATAACGCGCACCTTTTTTAAAAAAAAAATGCCTCTAAAACATATATCCGCGTTATAGACGCACAAAAAGTGGGTTGAATGGGTGCATAAGGCGCACCCTAAAGCGCCTTATGCACCGGCAAATACGGAATTTATAGTAAGTTGATTAAAGAAAATAGTTAAAAACTCATTATTGTGATAATTGTGCCATTCATTAGACAGATTCATAATGATGTCTGTCAAAAATATAAGAATAAGATTTGTTAGCATGCTCAAAAACCTAATTATTGTGATCTCAGTAGATTAAGCAGTTTATTATTTTACATTTAATTCCACCGATGCGTACGGATCCGGCCGGATCTGAAAATGATTCCGGATTGCAATACCTAGCTATATGGCGAATCTGAATTCGATTGTAAAAAATTGGCAGATTAGTTCTTCATTAAACTGGTGTAAGTTAATTGATTTAACTGCATAAGTGAAGTAGATTTGGCGCGAATCTGAATTCGATTGTAAAAAATTGGCGCATATTATGCAAAAGGTTGGCCACCGCAATAGACTATATATTATATAGATATATATATATATATATATATATATATATATATATATATATATATATATACTTAATCTACTGAGATCACAATAATTACGTTTTTTAGCATGCTAACAAATCTTATTCTTATATTTATGACAGACATCATGATGAATCTGTCTAATGAATGGCACAATTATCACAATAATGAGTTTATAACTATTTTCTTTAATCAACTTACTATAAATTCCGTATTTGCCGGTGGATAAGGCGCTTTAGGGTGCGCCTTATGCACCCATTCAACCTACTTTTTGTGCGTCTATAACGCGGACCTATGTTTTAGAGGCATTTTTTTTTAAAAAAGAGGTGCGCGTTATACACGCGTGCGCGTTGGTTTTTACCTACTCATGCAACAGCGGGATTATTTTACCAAAAATTAGCTTCACCAGATCCGGTGACCGGATCCGGAATATTTGTACCGGATCCGGAAACGTTTAGTGATGCCGGATCCACCGGATTACTGGATCCGGTTTTCCGGATTGCAATCCCTATATATAACCAGAAAATTTCTTATAACGTCTTGCGTTTATGGTTAAGAATTGGTAAATAAAGTAAAAAACCTGACATACGTCTCTCAGACCCAAAGTAGTAGTAATTTTCTTACCTGAGACGTATGACAGGTGGTTAAGGGTTAAGGATAGAATCTACTTCACTTATGCAGTTAAATCAATTAACTTACACCAGTTTAATGAAGAACTAATCTGCAATAGTCAGTATAATCATCTTGGTGTTATCTGTTCGGTCTGCTCGTTAGAAAGTCTCTTATTAGCTTTCAATTAGGATTCTTATTAGCCTTTTTAATAGAAATATGTTAGAAAAGACATACAAAACGCTCTCGCAAAAACTGCTCAAAAATTCTGCTTTAAAACTCGAGGAAACCACGAAAGCTCACAGAGATGGGTAACCCGCGCCTTGTTGTCCGCATCGTTTTCTAGAGCCCTTCTAAGATTTTAGATTTCAAAATTTCTCATTAAAGGTAGGCGTCCACATTTTCACATCGTAAGTAATGATGGGCAAACTCGTATTTTTGTTAACTCGAGTTAACCCGGTTAAATATTTGCGTAACCCGATTTCAAACCGAGTTATCCAAACCGAGTTAGCAGAAAAATATAAAGTTTATTATAAATTAGATTTTGGACGCCCCTGGTCTTAATTGGCCCTTATAAGCCAACCATTTTATTTTTCGCCCATTAATTTTCATAGAACTGTTTTTTTTTTGCAGGAAAATACACAATGTGTAATGGATGTTAAATGATACTAAATTTGATTACAAAACTGAAAGCTACTATTTTAAGAAAAACTTTTTAATCAAACTATTGTGTGGTATTAAGAAATAATATTTGGTTTACTCTTTTTGGTGCTAAACGGTTTCGTCTTTTATTGCATAAAATGCCAGCTTTCGAAAATCTTTCTGAGGGAACTGATGTAGCCGGTATACAACGGTATTTTTTCGCCATTTTAAACAATGCTAGAAATAAACTTTCTTTCTCACTCCAAAATTGAAATGGATCATTTTGCGATCTAAATATGGCATTTCAACGTACTGTTTTACTATCATAGCAGCTGTAGAATATGGAGTACACTTTTCGTTCAATTTTGTTATTTTTTTATCCACAACAGCCCAAATGTCATCATCTGAACAGGTCAATTCAGATACAGTAGCAGTAGAAGTTGATGGTTGTTCTCGTAAATGTGAGGTATTTGTTGAAACTGATATTATGTCCTGTAATTCATTTATTACCCACATTTGTGCATTCTTAGCATTACTAGAAAGTATAAGAATGCTCTTTTCTTAAATCGAGTGTCAAGAAATGTAGCTATGGCTGCTGTTCTATTATTTTCATAAATTCCAAGTCGTTTTTCTACAACATTGTCAAGAATTTGTTGTAACAAGTTGCCTGACTCAGTCAGTGGAGTTTTGCTGTTTATAGCCTTCCTGAGACCAAATACAAGAGGTATAACAGAAAACAGGGATGAAAACAGACCACATCAAACCCATTTTCTCTCCTCCCGGTAACATACAAGATTCTCTCGAAGGCGTTAAAAACAAGGGCAGAAAATCAGTTGGATAGTCAACTGGGAGAATACCAGGGAGGCTTCAGGAAGACCCGATCCTGTGTTGAACAGATCCTCAATCTTAAAACTGTACTTGCATATTCCAAGATGAGAAAGTAAGGTGGTCGTCACCTTTGTTGATTTTAGGAAAGCCTACGATTCCATTGATAGAGAAATGCTTAACAAAGTACTCCAGGAACTAGCACTAGACAACAAAACCCGTAGACTCATCCTAGGAACTTTGACCAACACCCATTCCAGGGTTAAATTTAGACGAGATTTCAGAAAACTTCGAAATAAAAACTAGAGTGAGACAAGGAGATGGACTTTCCCAACTTCTCTTCAACTGTGTCCTTGAAAAGGTTATGAGAGAATGGCGCAAGGAACTGAACAATTTTGGTGCTCAGAGTGGTATCTACCTGGGACGTAAGAACGATGGACTGGTTGTAGATTGCTTGGCCTTTGCAGATGACATGGCACTGTTTGCTGATTCTCTTGAGATGGCAACAATGCAGGTAAACTGCCTCAGGAAACAGGCTGCCAAAGTGGGTCTTCGAGAAGCAAACCAGAGAAGCAAACAGAGAGATGTTACTAGAACAGGGAAACATCAAGAGGACTGAGAAATTTAAGTATCTCGGCGAATGGATTGAACCCAACTTATCAGAAAGAGCATCATTATCCAAGAGATTCAGCAAGTTACAACTAGCCTATCGGCTGACTAAGAACACTTACAATAAGAAATGCCTGTCACGTAACCAGAAACTTAAGCACTACACATCAGTCTTGCGACCAGAAGCCCTGTAGGCCATGGAGTGTCTTTCCTTGTACTGAAGGGGTCTAATAGAGGAATTGGAAATCAGAGAGAGGAGGATCCTCAGGAAGATCTTAGGCCCGGTAAAGGAAGATGGAGAATTCCGAAGACGGCATAACTCTGAGCTCTACGAACATATTGAGATGCTCTCTGACTGTGCAAGGAAAAGAAGGGTAGCTTTCTATGGCCATGTTGCAAGATTGCCTCCAAACCGACTAACCAACCGTCTGTTCACCTTCTGGCAAAACAAGAAGCCTCGTACCACTTGGTTGACAGAGACCAAGAAGGAGATTAAAGAACTGGGAATAACAGATCTCAAAAACCGACATTTTGTGAGACGCACCCTGAAAGAAGTCCGTGGATTTCAGGAAAAACCTTGAAGGAAAGGTACCCCCTGGACAGAAGAGAAAAATGAGTTACACCGGCAGAAGATGCGACAATACTGTGCAAAGGTCAAAGCCCAACAGTTGAACAAGCGTGACCTAAAGTAGGCCTATTCGAAAGAAGAAGAAGAAGACAGGGATGGGTATTTTTCTCCAGATAAAATGACAGTTACCTGTTCAAAAGGATGTAAAAGCGCCACCATTTCTGCAGCCAATTACCACTCATGAGACTCTAAATATGATGGTGGTAAATTCACTGTAGGTAAAACAGCAGAAAGCGGTACCTTCAATTTGATTAAGCGCTCCAGCATGTAGAAAGTACTCTTCCACCTGGTACGAACATCTTGCTTTACTTTTAGTAAATCCATATTTGTTTGTTTTTGCATGTCAAGTAAAGCATAGGACGACTTGCTGCTATGCTTGAAGTGGGAAACAATCGAACAGCACATTTTTAATACTTGTAATATTTGACTGTTATCCAAATTCTTTTCTAAATCAGCCATTTCTTTATCTGTACAGTCTTTAACAGCAAGGTTAAGTGTATGAGCAACACTTAAGTGGTTTTGTTTTTTAAGAATCTAACTAATTGCCTTTTTCTTAGGTGCAGCGTTATCAGTGACTATGCAGACTATTTTTGAATCTATTTTCCAATCATCCAATACTAGTTGTATAGCATTTGCTATGTTTTCAGTCGTATGATTTTCTATTATTTCTGAAGTGGAAATAACAAATGAATGTAATTTTACATTTTGTATAAAATGAGCTGTCACAGTTATAAAACTTTTATTGCTATCTGAGGACCAAATATCTGATAACATCAGATATTTGGTAATATATGCAATGTATTCAATATCCTCCAATCTCTTTTTGTAAGCTCTGGACTCTAAGTCATATTTTTCTTCATCATTCTTGTAAGTTTTTTTCTAGATGGAATTTCGTACTAGGAGTTTAATGTTTTGGTAAATTTGCGAAAACCTTCATTTTCAACGATTTGTAATGGCTGGTAATCTTTGACTATCATATGCATTAGGGCATCGTCCCCAGATTTCTGCACAGATTTATTGTATAGATTCAAATTTAAACGGCTTTGTTTTAATTTTTTGTTGGAGGTTCGACATCATTTCACGAAACCGGAACAGGCATCGCCGTCATCAAATTGACTTGTTGATTTTATTGTATTACTTACTATCGAGCGCCATCAAGCCAATTTTTTCTCTGGGATGTTTCTTTTTAATATGAATCAATGTGGTTGCATTTCCAGAATATTTATATGTGTTAGAACATGTTTTACATTTTACTTTTCCGTCAATGGGTAAACTAAACACTTCTCACACCACTGATCTTTTTCTAGGACCTGGCATTATTCCGGTAAACTTCCCAACAATATGTAGAAAATATTATATATCGGGGTTTATAGGTCGGGTATATTCGCATCACGATGTATTGCGTTTACGCCGTTGACCATGATCGTAAAGGAGCCGAACCGATTAGTCGGTTGGTGATGCAGCGTATCAACTCGAGTTGGTAAATCGAAAATCGAGTTGACTCGAATTATCCTTAACTCGAGTTAACTCGGTTTAAAAAATCGAGTTGACCCATCACTAATCGTAAGTATCGAACGCATCGCATCGTCTGATTTACCGATGCAACTACCAGCAATCGGATTGCCGACCCCACTTTCATTTGGATTTTCGTAGTGAGAGATAGCGTAGTGTTCGGTGGAATGTGCAAGATACTTGAGGAAATGATGAAGAATTTGTTGTAATTGCTTGTTTGTCAGCAGAAGAAGAAAAAAGCTAAAATCATCTAAAAAAAAAGAAAACATAATATGTGGGTACACGAAATATTTAAGAAGAAATCGCAACATGGAGAATATCACAATTCTTCCGATATTTTCGCATATCTCAAACTAAATTTGAGCGCGGAGCGCGCAGAGTCAGTCCACTGATCGGAATTCCGTATGACGTCATATGCACCCAACGCAAAAGTTGCCACTCGGAGCATCGGCATCGGCATTGCAGACGGCTAGATTTGTGCGATCCATACGATGCGGATCAGAGGACGCACTTGTATGACTTCCTATAGAAAGAATACTACGATCCGTTTGATGCGATGCGTCCGATACTTACGATGGACGCCTACTAAAATGCGGACGCCTACCTTAAAGGTAGGCATCGAAAGTAGGTAGGCGTCGTAGGATCGCACGAATCTACCCGTCGGAAATGCCGATGTTCCGAGGGGCAACTTTTACGATATTCATACGGAATACCGATCAGTGGACGAACTCTGTGCGCTCGCTCTCTCCGCGTCGTCCGACATTTACCTTCGATTATCGTTATGTTCGAACGTGTTATTCCAACATGGACGCGGCACAACTAATTATTGCAATTGTGCAAGACTATAAAGAGATATATGATTTAAAACACCCTAATTATTCGAACCAACAAGGAAGGGATAATATCTGGGAGGAAATTGGAGAAAGATTTCATCGTTTAGCAAATCAGAAAATAGTGAATGATATTCTCCATGTTGCGATCTCTTCTTAAATATGTCGTGTACCCACATATTGTTTTATTTTTTTTCATGTTTTAGCTTTTGTTTCTTCTTCTGCTAACAAACAAGCAATTACAACAAATTCTTCTTCTCCGTTTTCCTTCATTATCTTCGACATTCCACCGGATACTATGCTACCTCTCACTACGAAAATCCGAATGAAAGTGGCATCGGCAATCTGATTGCTGGTAGTTGCGTCGGCAACTCCGATCGCTGCTGATACTGTGGACGTATTGTAAAAAATAATCCGTTCGATGCGATGCGTCCTATACTTACTATGCGAAAATGTTGACGCCTACCTTAAATAGCCTTTACGCATATTTCTGTCAATAGTATTTCTATTAATGATTGTTTTATATCTATACATGTCTTGTATCTTTTTGCTATGTATCTTTTTACTATTCATGTTCACCATTCATTGTTTGTATTACCATTTTGTTTTACCGGTTTGTAAAAAAACGTTGCTCAGCCCTGCTCTAGTAAGACTCTAGCACTCTAAATTCACGTAACTATTTCACAACTATTTTATTAATTAACAAACCATAAACAAGCGCTAATGTACAAATGCACGTTCCTCAACTTTTCAACTATTCTCCAACTTTTCATAGAAATAATTTTTAAAAAAGTAAAAAAAAAATAATATCGTTATAAATGGCTACTTAACCCAGAATGCAGTTTATATATTACTTGCGATTTAGTTAACATATCCATGTCGTAGATATCTTAACTTGGCAGAAATGAATTTTTCGATTCGATTCTTGGCAACTTCTTCTTAAGTGCAAAACTCTTATTAGAGGGTCTACAACTCAGAACAAACTGAAGCGCAAATTGTAATCATCCAATGCGCCATGTTTGGCGCATGCGCCACGTTTTGGCCACCCCTGGTCTGTTGTTTTATAGCAATAAATTCATTGTTATCTAATTTGTCTCGACTTACTTTAGTGAAAAACAAGATTAAACTGGTTATAATTGTAATATCTTCACTATAATTGTTGCTACTTTACTACAATTATTAAAACGTTATTAAAATTATTAAAGTTTAGTCAATATTTTATACAGGGTGTGAGGTAAACATGCGGAAAAAAATCAAGGTGTTATTCCTTGGCCTATTCTAAGAATATTTTGTTCTATGATGATTTCTGAAAAACCCCTTTGTTTCGAAGATACAGGGTGAACAAAATTTGGGACAACCATATTCGGTATTTGCTGAAATCATTAATGTAAATAAAAGTATGGCGTAGCCTATGAGTTTATCAAGTATAAAAAATTGTTGACGATTATTTGAAACGGCTGTTTTATCTACCAACTTACAAGTGGATTTCATTTGAATACATCTCGTCAGTGATCATCACCTGTATCCGTCGCAGTTGTTTACATTGAGTGACGTTTGGCTATTTTACGTGTGTTTAATAGTTAGTGAAGTCTTGTAACATGTATATGAACACCGAGAGGACTGACATGCATTGTATGGACTTTCTGATGGCAATTCATTACAAGTTGGACGATTGTACATTGAACGGTTTCCTAGCCGTAATATCCCCGACCGAAAAATCTTCGAAAACTTTCATCGACGTCTTCGTGAAAGCAAATGGAGGATCAGGGCCACATTGAAACGAAATGGAGTGCCAGGAAGATTAATGACTGTAACAACGGTACCACTGGCATATAATGTGCTGGACATGATAGAGGAAGATCCAAGTACTTCTATGCGACAAATTGCCAATACTTTGAATGTACGTCATTGGACAGTTTGGAAAATTCTTAGGGCAATTTGTTGTATCCATACCACATTCAACGTGTTCAGGCACTAGTACCTGCTGATTACCGTCCACGTATTGCCATATGTAGGATATACCATTGGCGACAAGAATTGTAATGTGGCTTATGCACAATGGTGTACTACCACATTTCAGCTTGCTTGTTGCTCGTGATTTTTTAACAGCAACATACGGAAATAGTTGAAGCCACACGCATGGCCTGCTCGATCCCCAGACTTAAAGCCTCTGGATTTTTCCGAAATCATCATAAGACAAAAAATTCTTAGAATACACCAAGGAATAACCCCTTGAATTTTTGCCGCATGTTTTGCGGTATATTTATTTTTTTATATTACGTAAGAGCGGAACAGTTACGCACGATAAGCGTAGCGGGGAGTGCTTAATTCCGCGAGCACGTAATTGCCGTAAAACTCGAGTTATGTAAACAAATTAGTGTGTAAACAAATTAGTGTGGTCCTAGGTAAAGTATAGATCTACGACCACACTAATTTGTTTCTGTTTAATAAGAAAAATATGTTTGATCTAACAAATTTATTTCTTATTAGGTTATGCTTATTTAATTATCATTAATTAACATTATAATAAACAATCAGTTGTATTTTCATATATACCTAACTGTTACTCGACATTATTTAACTTAAAAGAAATAAAAAGGAATACATTCGTAATGGTTACATACCTTATTATTTAGTACTTATTTGGGTTAAAGTGGAATAAGAGTCTTCATAGATAAGGCAACCCAATATCATTGGCAACCCAATGTACGCAATATCAATTTTCGTTAGTTTGAATTGTGGCACGGGGGGGTGCTGAACGTACGAGCACGCAATAGCAGCTCTCAACGAATCGTAAACCAAACGCACGTGTGTGTGTTATCAATCATAACTTATCATTAATCGCGGACTGTTGTATACGTGTATGTTATGATGTATTTACAAAGTCCACGAACTGTACAATAATGGGCATTTACAATAGTGGTCGTAGATAAAAGAATTTTATTATATTATGATTTAAAATTTTGCATAATGCAATATAAATTATATTGTTTGTTGTATTATTAATAGTTGTTTATTTGTAGGTAAATTGGAGAAGTTTGAGATTCCAGCACACGCAAAATTATGCAAGGAAGTTTGGTCTCCAGACATGGGCTTAGTGACGGCCGCATTCAAATTGAAGAGGAAAGACATCCAGGAACGTTACCAACACGAAATAAACAGAATGTACGCCTCTTGAAACTTGGGGAAATATTAGTTTAGTGTGATATTCCATAGACTTGCATTTTTTTTTCTGTTAAGTTATAAAAAAGAAAGAAATTCTAGGAAAGTGTCTGTTAAATTGTTTTAAGTAACTTATGTACTACTACTTTATTATCTACATAATCTTTACAATGCTATTTTTAATATACAATGTTTCTTTTAATATATGTGTTTTCTAAATCTCGTTTCTTTTATAGAAACTTGTATAAATTTATGTACAAAATGTTGTAATTTTGTATTTAAAAACCTATTGCAGTCATTTAACAAAACATGTTTAATAGTTTTGATAATAAAACAATAATCCAAAGAAAATAAAAATATACCCCATATATTTAAAACATATTGAGTCTATTATATTTTTTTCTTTTGGGTTCGAATTAATATCAAAACTAATTTTAATTATATGTAATTGTTTAACAAAAAAAGATATTGAAGATTGAGACTGTGTGTAAATATTAGAGTATTTAAATGTTTTTATTTTTATTTTTAAACGTCCTTAACGTAAAATCATTAATACACAAAAATATATATTTTTTATTTTTTTGTATAAAAAAATGTACTTTACACCTTGTCAATGAACACAAACATAATTTTGAAACAAAAAAAATATCTAAATCCTCAAACATTAAGAAAATTTTATGTTTAGCATTTACATATTTCTCTTGTACATAAACAAAACATATTTTAACGAAAAATTAAGAGTGTCAGCGACAAGCAAGTTGTTAATTTTATTAAGCTTATTGTAAGATCAAAAAATATTTTCTATGTTTTCTATAACATTACTCATTAAACTATTTAATTTATTAATTAAGAATTTTCGGGGGTTTATTACAGAGATTATGCATCACATTTAATGGGTACTGTTAGTAAAATATTTGAAAACAAATAAAATTATTATATTTTCCATATTGTAAAAGAAAATGTATAAAATGTATATTTTAAGAATCACATAATTTATTGCTGAGGATGTGTTTGTTCATGAAACATTTAAAATTGTATAGTTTATTTGTGCAATAGAAATAAAAATTGTTTATATAAGATATTTTCTTTTACTTATATTTATCAACAATTCTTTCTTGTAATTATTTATTTTTGCATAATTAAAATGTTTGCTGAATAACTGTAAAGATTAATCAAAGCCCCTATAGTCAGTAATATTGGCATGGGGCATTTTTAAACAGAATTAACTGATTTACTTTCTTCTAATTCAATCAATTAAAAAAAATCAACAAATAAATGAACTAATGGCAAATAATGTAATTTGGCATTAGTTTATATTTAACTAAAATAGTAATTAAAACAAGAAACTCACCAGTTTCAAAACAGTAGAAACCCAAACTAAATTGTCACAATTCATAACAATTAAACATTTCATCAATGAATTATTTGTTACTCTATTTTTTTTACACACTTTTCATCATTAAAACTATAAAATAATTTAAAATCATTGATAAATAATTTGTTTAAAGTAATAGAATATTTGTAAGACCTAAAGAATTTAGCACGCTGCGCACATCACTAGGTTCAATATTACACTGACTTATTACACTGACTTGTGAGTGTGATAGTGCTAGTTGAGCGAATGTAAACAATGCTGAACCTTGAATTTACTCTTTTACTTTAATATAGACAGGAAATTTCGATCAACTTAAAACAATATTTAAATTATTACAAATATGTGGCGGCAACGAGCCGTTCCATTTTTATTTCTTAGTTTACGAGGGCATTACAATAATTACCCAAATATTTTCGGACGAATTTCCAATAATATTTTATTAGGGTCAATGGTGTAATCCCCGGGGAAATTACGACAAGATGTTTTTCCCGAGAAACGGTAATCACAACAGCAACAAATAGCCGAATGTAGAAAAATAATCAACCCCAGATGAGGGACCAGTATACCTGGACATAATATAAATACCTGGACCCCAGAATGAACACAACGGTCAGGCGCAACCAGTCAGCAAGTCGACTCCAGCTAGAAGTTCAGACAGTCAGGCGCAACCAACCAACGAGTCCAGTCCAGTCCAGCCAGTATACACAATCAGCAAGTCGACTCCAGTTCAGTTCAACAGTCAGGCGCAACCAACCAGCGAGTCCAGTTCAGTCCAGCCAGTCCAGCCGGTCACCGGTCCAGCCAGTGTACCCAGTCAGCGAAATGACCAGTCAACCAGACTCAACTAGAAGTTCACACAGTCAAGCAAGACAGTCAGTGAGTGACACTAGTTCAGTTCAGTCCAGCCAGTTCAACCAGACTCAGCCAGCAGCCAGTTCAACCAGACTAGTCGAGTCCAGTTCAGAGAGTCCAGCTCCACTCATTCCCTCAACAGTGTTTGTATCTCTTGTACATTTATATATATATATATATATATATATATATATATATATATATATATATATATATATATAAAATCCTCTGCAAACCGTGAGTGATAAACTTATCCTACTGTGTATCACCCACAAATCTGTAATTGCTTTTTATTTTAGACTAGATTTAAAGAATATTAATAGAAATCCAGTGTGCATATCTAAATTTAATTAATAATAATAATCAATGTAAAAGTAAATTCGCAACATAGAATTAAATATAGAAATTTATAAATTTTAATATGTAGAATTAAATATAGAAATTTTTAGGTTTATCATATTAAATTCACCGTTTTGCAAATCAATTACAGTATAATCTTGATAATCCGACATATATGGCAGTAGATAACCGCCGGATTATAAAAAAAAACCGGATTATCGGGATTAAAACATAACAATTACAATTTTACATATTTTATGTACAATTGTATTTCAGAAAGAATAAAATATGTATTTATATAGGTAAACATGTACATACTGAAAAATATGTTTTCAGAGCAGGGTGTGTTGGGCAGACCTGTTTCCAAGAACACTGGACGGTGTTTTTTTTTAAACGAATGTGGGTCAAGGGCTGCAAGCCTAACCTAAAAAGACTGCGGCCTTGTGGCCTATTGCATTTCCCCACAATGTTCTGTTCATGCGAATATATCCAGCCCCTGTGTTAGTTCTAGGAGTCTATGCGCCATGTTTTTCACAGGAATCTCATTTGCTGTAATGCTAAGCTCGTGTCTCGTATGTGCAATTGCTGGAAGATTATATGAGAGACAGTTCCTCCTCTTCATAGCATTGTCTGCACAGTGGTTCATCTTTCCTGATCCCATTTTGTGCAGATGTTCTCGTGGAGAGCAGTGGCCTGTAAGTAGGCTGGCCACAATTGTGATCTGCTTCCTTTTCAGTTGCAAGAGTTCAGCAGTTACGGAGACCAATGGATTTTTTAGCATTTCTATTATATGTAGCCGATGCCTAGTAGCTACACATTTATAGATTATATTACGGGCTATGGTTTTGGTAATGTTGGAGTTCCTGCTAGCAATGATGTTTGCTTTGTTAGCACCATCCATTACTAACTTGTCCACCATTTCGTTTCCTACCAGTCCCTGTGGCTCGGTACCCAAGCAGGTGTGATCTTGTTGTGTCCTGCCAGAGGTTGAGGTTCTGGAAGCAGTTGGCCAAGTTGTTTTAGATTTGATCTCATGGCACCTTGAGGCATTTATAGCAGCCTGACTGTCCGTGAAAATGCAGATGTTTGTTACTTTTTACGTTTGTAGTCTTTACGTTTGTAGTCACTACTTTTGTAGTACATCATTAGATTTTCAGGGGCACAGATCGCGATGGCGCGTATTTCCGCTTGGAATGCCGTCCTATGTGATCCAAGGGGCACAGATAAGATGTATCTCAGGGACGGTCTGTAGATTCCTGCGCCAGTTCCACTGTCATTTTTGGAGCCGTCTGTATACCAGTGCAGCCCACCTTGACACGTGATTGTTTTCTTACCTTCTAACCAACCTAGTTCTGTTTTGAAGGGTAGATCGAATTAGCCTTTTCAACATTGATTCCCTCTCAAAATTGAGTTATGGCTCTGATGTTAGGCTCCCACTCTTTCCTCACCCATGATGATGATCCACCATACCGTGGCACCATATGTTAGAATGGGACCAGCTACTGTGGTATACAGCCAGTATACCATGCTCGGTTTTAGTCCCCATGATTTGAAAAGTGTCCTTCTAGTCATCATTAATGCCATTTTACACTTGTTGGTGGCTGGATGGTGTTGTTTTTGACTTTATTTCTTCTGGGCGCGAGGTTTATATCCGGCGCGAGGCTGCGCAAAGAAAAGACACGTGATTCACCAGAGCGGCGGATTGTTGCAAGTGCCGGATTAACCAAGCACCGGATTATACTGTACTTTTAAATAATTCGTGGACACGGGCGCAAAAAGGGATTATGTCAGTAAACGAAAAACGTAAAGAAAGTTTTTTTTCCAGTAATTTTTTTGTAATTTTATATTTTCACAATTGTATCCTAGACTAGGTCATAAAATGGCTCTTCAATATTTTCAGCCGATTTTTAGTAATTTAAAGTAAACTCACATTGAATTGAAAAATTCACTATGTTTTTACCACACTTATATAAGTGTGGTAAAAACATAGTGAATTTTTCAATTCAATATAAGTATGAAGTACCACGTAGTAACTGTCGCAACCATCCTATTCACAAAGTAAACTCAATTTTCCAAATTGACTTTTTCTCTTTTCGCATGTGCGCCCACAACATATCAAAAAAAATGTTAATTACATAGTAGGAAATCAAAAATTTTATTATAATTTATACAATAACATAATCAAATATACAGGGTGTTTAAGAAATGTCTGGCAGAAATTCTAGGGCGTGTTCTACAGCTCAAAATATAGTCCCTAAAACGATGTGTCCGTAAACGCTTCCTAACTGAGGCACAGTCCTTAAAAAGGGGTAGCCTCGCACAACTTTTTGCTAATGAAGCTAGTGAAAAAAAGGGAAATACTTTTACGTACGACCCAGGACACACAGCCCCGAGGAGTGTGGGGCTCACCCGGCTTGATGGTAGCGCCGGTGCTACCCACTAAAAACTCCGCCCTGGGCTTCTATGCTCTCGCTATTATGGAACCGCCTTTGGGCGTTACTTCGAAATAGATATGGCCACATCTGATCATGCAATTTATTTTTGTCTCTTCCTCTCGTCTCCTGCCTTTTCCTTCAGTTTCTTCAGATTCTATGAGGCGTTACGCTGAATTATTTTTATCTATTGATCCCCACACTGCGGCGGCTTTACTCAGGTGCTCTGTCCATTTTGTACATTGGAAAATTGTATGTTCTGGGGAGTCTATATTTTTGCAGTACCAACACTTTTCGACGTTTTGTTTTACAATTTTGTAAAGATATGTGCCAAAAGCGCCATGCCCAGACAATGCTTGTGTGGCATAGAATCCTACCTCTCCCCACTTCCTCTCATACCATTTTATTACAATGGGAATAAAAGTTTTTGTCCATCCCTGGTATGCTTCCCATCGCGTCTACCACTTATTGAGCGTCTCGCTCCTAGCCTCCGATTTATGTTCAGCTCATTTTCTGTGCAACGCTACTCCCTCTTCTACCTGTAGTCGGATTGGGGGTAGCGCTTCGATTGAAAGTGAAGCCTTGGTGGCTATTGTTCTGGAACCGGAGATAATACGCAATGCCATTTTCCTGTTCATTCTCTCCATCATGCTATGGTATATTTTATACTTTAGAACAGAATACGCCCATACTGGTGCGGCATGCGTTCAAAAATTACTGGGGTGGCACAACGCTGCAGTTCTACGAGATACGCCACTTCCGTTTCATAGACTCAAGTTTTTTAAGTGACCCCAAAAAAGTAGTCCGAGGTGTTCATGTCCGGTGACCTTGCTGGCTGTAACGCCTTGACCTATCCACCTTAATGGATAGGTGTTATGGAGCTGAGCTATCGCTAACGCGCTAAAATGTGCAGGTACACCACTGTACATGAACCACATTTGGCGCCTAGTCAAAAGAGGCACTTCATCCAGCATCCCTTGCAAAATTTCTGTTAAAAAATGTCGATAAACATCTCCGGTCAACCGCCCTGGTAGAATATGGGGACCGATTAATACATCGCCAACACTACCACACCAGACATTAATTGAGAATCGTTGCTGATGAGTTCTCACCATAACAATAACATCACCATAACATGAGGATTTTCGTCCGACCAGCAGAGAATTTTATGGGAATTCATAATTCCATGTTGTGCAAAGGTTGCTTCACCCGTGAAGAGCACCCGACTCGCAAACAAAGGATTTTAGACACAACGAAGCAGCCATCAACAAAATTTTTGTCGACTAGGATAATCGGGATAAACTGAAAATCTAGGATAAACTCTTATATCAGCAGCAACTTTTCGAGTAGTTGTCGCTGGATTTTCCAGGATCTGCTCTTCAATATCAGGATTTCGAACTATTTGTCCCCCAAACCCAATTGGTTCCAATCAACCATGTTACCTCAAACGGTACATGATAAATCGGCACCGGATAAGTCGGCACCGGACAACTCGGCACCGGATAAGTCGGCACCGGGCAAATCGGCACCAGTCATCAGAGTATGAATAGTTAAATTTTCTATTATAACATAAGTTTTGGTAATATCAAAAACAAAATAATTCTTTGTATAATTAAAGAACGTAACGCACGCCCCTTGAAAGATGAAGGAAATTGTAAACTATTTATGTGCCGAGTTGTCCGGTGCCGACTTATCCGACGCCGAGTTGTCCGGTGCCGATTTGGAAGTGCCGAGTCGTCCGGGTCCAACCTCAAACGCCTATCGAGGATCTCAAAAGTTCAAAATAATTTGAAAATATTACCAAATTTTCTAAGAACATACTTTTGATTTATGTTAAAATTGGAAGAAAACATCAAAATAATTTGCATTATTACGAAATTTTCTAAAACCATACTTTTAATTTATGTTAAAATTGGAAAAAAACGTAAATATATTTACAAATATTACCAAATTTTCTAAAACCGTACTTTTGATTTATATTAAAATGGGAAGAAAACGTCAAAATAATTTGAGAAAATAGCCAAATCAAAAACCAAAATCTTTATTCGAATCAAATTTTGTTTTTTTGTTGATTTGAGTGGATAAACTTTGCGGAATTCTTTTGTTTTATGTCAAAATTGGACGAAAACGACAAACTAATTTGCAAAAATTGCCAAATTTTCAAAAACCAAAATATTCGAAGCAAAATGTTGGTTTCTTGTTGATTTGAGCGGACACACATTGTAAAATTCTTTTGTTTTATGTCAAAATTGAACGAAAACTACAAATAATTCGCAAGTCTAGTCTTGTCTGCGTAGTCTCGTCCGTCTAGCCTTGTCTGTCTACTCTTATCTGTTTAGTATTGTCTGTCTAGCCTTGTCTATCTAGTCTTGTCTGTCTAGTCTAGTCTTGTCTGTCCCAGTCTTGTCTGTCCTAGTCTTGTGTGCCCTATTCTTGTATGTCTCAGTCTTGTTTGTCCTAGTCTTGTATGTCCTAGTCTTGCATGTCCCCAGTCTTGTCTGTCCTTGTCTTCTCTGGGCTAGTCTTGTCTGTCCTAGTATTGTTTGTCCTAACGTTGTCTGTCGTATTCTTGTATGTCCTAGTCTTGTCTGTCCTAGTCTTGTCTGTCCTTGTCTTGTCGGTCCTAGTCTTGTATATCATAGTCTTGTCTGTCCTAGTCTTGTATGTCCCAGTCTTGTCTCTCCTACTCTTGTATGTCCTAGTCTTGTCTACCCTAGTCTTGTATGTTTCAGTCTTGTCTGTCCTTGACTTGACTGCCCTAGTCTTGTATGTCCTAGTTTTTTTTTGTCCTACCCTTGTATATCCCAGTCCTGTCTCTCCTAGTCTTGTCTGTTCTAGTCTAGTATATAGTTTTGTCTGTCCAGTCTTGTCTATCTAGTCCTAGAGTTGTCTGTCTAGTCTTGTCTGTCTATCGCTCTAGTGGCGCAATTGGTAGCGCACGGTACTTATAAGTCTTGTCTGTTTAGTCGTGCCTGTCTAGTCTCTTTAGGCTCGCCTTGTCAGATACAAATTCAAGTTGAAACAACTTCATGTTGCGACAACTTAATGTTTGCAGTCGTATTGCGACAATTTTAAGTGGCAACAACTTCATATTGAACTTGAATTAGATTACTAACGTATAATAATTAAGTGGGCCATGTAAAGGACAATCTAATCCATCTAGTCCAATTCAGTTAGCATTGTAGAGAATTGATTAAATTAAGTACATTTTAATCTAGTAGACTACATAGACAAGACAAGAAAGAGACAAGACTAGATACAGACATGAAGGAGACAAAATTAGACAAGACTAGACAAGACCTAGTAGACAAGACTAGACAAGACTAGACAAGACTAGACTCCTCCTTGGTAGTGCAATTGACAACATCCGCCTTTTATGCCAGAGGCGACAACTGGGGCGGTTTTTTCTTAACAATTAATATATGAAGTTGGTAGACTGCTATAGCAGTCCATAGCAACTGGCCACCAAATCAATTGGACTACTATAACAGTCCATAGCGAATTAGTAGCTAAGCGAGGATCCTTCTTTTTATTAATTTTGAAACACACAGCACAAAAATACAAACTAATTAGAAGCTGATTACCGATTCAACCGGAATTATTAAGTGAATTATATGTTTATGAATTATTTTATTCTTAAACGTGATCGGTTTATAAAGTGATTGGTATAAATTTTGTTTCCAGAGAGCTAGTTGTCTGAAATTTGACAAAAAGCGGTCTTTATGCAGGTAGGTCGTTAAATAAAGAGTGCAGTACTTGTATTTTGTGCAACTTTCTTAAGGGGTAGCTTCAGAAATTTTAAGACTTTAATCCAAACGTAGTTTGATTAATTCTTAATATCGAAATTATCCACAATACGCAGCAAGTGCGTAATCGTGTTGGTCAGATAAAACTCACTCTAATTATTTGAACGAATTATCGTTAAAAAAGTCTGAACCGAAAAGTCTGCTGTATGGAAAAAATTGGATGAATGGGACAGGCCGCGCGACCGGGATGGGATGGGATGCATGGGATGGGATGGGACGAGAATTTTAGGTTTGTGGGATGGGACAGTGGGACGAAAATGTGATGGGATGGGACACTGACAGGGATCCGTTCCACGGAATGGGATCTGGAACGAGAAACTCGTCTCCTGCTCATCTCTATACATTATAGATAATCATATAAACTTAATGAAGTCGGAAAACAGCCTGAATATATATATATATATATATATATATATAATATATAATATATATATATATATCAATATATATATATATATATATATATATATATATATATATATATATATATATATATATATATATATATATATATATCAATATATATATATATATATTGATATATAAATATATATTCAACCTTTCCGGAGCTCTATAACAATATTGAGTCTTTTTAGGACTACCAAAACAAATTGAATGTGAAATTGTCAGTTATGTAAATATGTCAGTTATTTTACAGCATTCAGACCACCTTCGTGGCACTCAACAAAAACCAGAAAAATAACATTGTTTTTTAAGATCATGTCTTTCCGATAACTTAAGTGGATAGCCATCTGCAGACGCGTTTCGAGATTCGCGTTCCGAAATGCATTTCAAGAAATGTTTAAAAATAAATCGAACTCTAGTAGCATGGCTGAAGTATTCATTAAATAATCTTTTACCAATAATAGTATATTAAAGAATGAGTTCAATAAGCGCGATTTTTCATAACCATGTGTAGAAAACGACGAGAGTAGGAGTTTTTTAAGTGCGAAAAGCGCCCTATGAACGAGTTTTTTATACTTTTTTCTCTATTTTGCGCCCTTTTATACCATTTCTAAATAATCGCCGATACATATTGAGAAAATTGTATCGCACTTGGCGAGCCATTAACGAAACCATATGGGTGCTTTAATGACTTCATTATAGACGCAAAATAGAAAAAATATATAATACAAAGAAAATTATTTTCACCAAAAATAAATTACAAAACAGCTGAAGCCAGTACAAAGAAGTGGAATATTGTAGAAATTTCGTCAATTGGCTCTAGTCCCGATTTAATTATAGGACGCTCATGAATACATTCGTCAAAAGTCGAAACATTTGTATATGTGCTAGCGTTGGGCAGCATTATTTATTTTATGGGCTTAGCTAGGACACACTGTTGGAAGGCCACTGAGAGAGAATCCGTTATTTTTTTATACACGCAGTATAATGGAATTATACACAAATTCTTTGAATATTTTTTCCACTATTTTGTCTAATCTATGGATAATCAATTAGATAGAATATATAGATAGAATAATCAACTGATAAATTACATTGCTCAAAAAAAAAATATATTGTTTGTTTCCTGTGATTTTTTTTTGTTTCTATATCAAATTAAAGCGTATTTTTTAAATATGGCAACAATTTTTCTCTAACAGCTTTTGTTTTCGAGTTATAGCTACAATTTTTACTTAAATTTTCGTTTTTTATTGGACACTAAAATATATTTTGTTATGTTTTAATTTCTTTAATTTCAAATTTTGTAACAATTTTTGAGAAAATTTTGCTCATTTTATCACAAAATCAGTTTGGTTTTAAAAGAGGAACTGGTACAAAAGATGCATTAGCTTGTTACTAATAAAATTTATGGTTGTCTTGATAAAAGCCAACCAAATGCTGCGGTTTTTCTTGACCTAGCTAAAGCTTTTGATACCGTCAACCACAAAATATTACTACACAAGTTAAATAAGTATGGTATACGTGGAATTGCATTGGAGTTAATTAAAAGTTATTTAACAGGAAGGAAGCAATGTGTCAAGATCAATAAGAGAATCAAAAGTAGTTTTGAATCTGTTGAAAAGGGGGTTCCAAAAGGTACCATATTAGGACTGCTATTATATATATATATATTAATGATATTTTCATGGAGTGTACTATGAACTGAGATATAGTATCATATGCTGATGATACAGTAGTATTGTGCCAAGCATCAACATGGGAGTTATTGAAACAAATTTTGAATCTACAATTAATTAATATTAGTTACTAGCAATTTATCTTAATGAAAATAAATTGACACTAAACATTAATAAAACAGTTTACATAACTTTTGATAACTATTGTGATAGTGTACCAGGCATAATTGATATTAAGTTGCGTGATTGAAAAAAAACATTGAAAACATATTGTGCTACACGATTGTGTTCAACTGAGTAACATGCAAATGAGCTGAATTATTAGTTTGATTTTTTTTTTAGCGTAAATTTAGAATAAGCTTTTGTTAATAATTTTAGATTTAAGTTACATACCGAACCGCGTACGGACTTTAGTCTCTGTGGTAGTTCTTTGGAACTATTTATATATACTTTGTAAAGCATTGTAATATAAATTTGGTAATAAATAAATAAAATATTTTTCGATATAGCATCGTCAAGATGTTGTGTGTTTAATCCCGATTGTTTTTGCTACATTTATTGTGAATATATATAACAAGTATATATAACAACACTTTTGTAATATAGTTTATTAGCGTGAAGATGTCACAGTGTTGACGAAACATGTAATTCTTGAATGGTTTCAGCCTTTATTATGTGGAACTTCATAATTATAAAATAATTGATAGGTTGACTATGTGTTGAGTTTCACTTTATTTATTCGATTAGTTACATGTTTCGTCAACACTGTGACATCTTCAGGCTAATAAACTATATTACAAAAGTGTTGTTATATATACTTAAAAAACATATAGTAAAACATTACAAAATATTGAGTAGGGGGAAAGTGTGGAGATCTTGTTGTTCGTTTATGCACGTTTCTATCGGGTTTTTCTTTATCCTGTAGATATCCTGTAGATAGATAAACCCGATAGAAACGTGCATAAACGAACAACAAGATCTCCACACTTCCCCCCCTACTCAATATTTTGTAATGTTTTACTATATGTTTTTTAAGTATATATAACAACACTTTTGTAATATAGTTTATTAGCCTGAAGATGTCACAGTGTTGACGAAACATGTAACTAATCGAATAAATAAAGTGAAACTCAACACATAGTCAACCTATCAATTATTATATATATATATATATATATATATATATATATATATATATATATATATATATTTGCAAAATATCGAAAACCTATATCGGACTTTGTTAAAACTGTGTATCATCAATACTTTACTTACAACAATACTACATCAGCGATATCAACATTAGCATAAAAATCCACTTCCTGTACTCACATATAGATGGATTTCCACAAAATCTGGGTGATTTTAGTGAGGAGCAGGGCGAAAGATTTCATCAGGATCTTCGGACAATGGAAGAGCTTTATTATGGGCGGTAAGGCTTACATATGCTGGCAGACTACTGCTGGAGTTTGTAACGAGATCTACCTAAAGTCGTTCATTCAAGGAACTCTTATAAAAGATCATTTGCTAGTGTTCAATAGAAATTTTGTTAACATAATGTATTATTTTTCTGTATTTTTTTGTCAAAATAATAAAACTGTATATTTCAAAAAGTAAAACTGTTAGCAATCTCCCAGTATTTTGTTCATAGTCAGGGCCATAGAAATACCCAATAACAAAAAAAAAAAAATAACGGAAACAAAAATTGTGTTGACCAGTGTTATCAATGGATATTTGGATAGCATTGTCGTTGTAATAACAATGTGTATAAATATTTTCTATAAATATAAAAATTATTTACTTATTTAAAAACACACATCTATAAACACCACCTACACTTCAAAATTTATTAAGATATAACGGTATTTTTATTAAGAAACCGTGCATAAGACGCACTAGCCAGAATTTCGGCACATAATAAAAGTAGTTCATATACAACAAGCAGAATCTACCCAAAATTGTGGACAAACAAAACAATCGACTTTGGAACGAATTCAAATAAAATCGCTCAAAAAGGCAATACATATTTTGGGAAAGACATACAAGGGAAAAAAATAAGTTTTATATTAAATCTAATATTACTTTTTATAGATTTTTATCTTTACAATATAAACTATTTGCAATAACTTAAAAGATTTGATAAAAAAAGTATTTATATCCTAATCCTACTACTTCCATCCCATTATATAAATAAACATAAATTCATTTAAAACTTTATTTACATTACTTAATTAGAAATTAGCAAAATATTCATTAATGACTGACTTACTGACTTATCGTTTTCTATTTCCTCCAGCTCCAGCCAAAATACTTGCAATTCTAATGAAAATGTTCAAAGTATCCATATAAATCGACAAAGCCCTATAAATAATATTTTTAAAAACACTTTCTTGTAAATATAAGTACATATACAGGGTGTTAGGTAAAAATGCGGCAAAAATTCAAGGGGTTATTCCTTGGCCTATTCTAAGAATATTTTATCCTATGATTAAATTTTTCTTTTCGAGAAAAAATTTCCTTTTGTTTCGAAGATACAGGGTGAACAAAATTTTGGAACAACCATATTCAATATTTGTTGAAATCATTAATGTAAATAAAAATATGACGTACGTGAATGAGTTTATCAAGTACAAAAAATTTATGAGTTTAGCAAGTACAAAAAATTGTTGACCATAACTTGGAACGGCTGTTTTATCTACTAACGTACAAGTGGATTTCATTTGAATACGTCTAATCAGTAATCATCACCTATATCGGTCGCTGTTGTTTACAGTGAGTTTGACGTTTCTTTAATAGTTAGTGAAGTCTTCTACCATGTATACGAACGTCGAGGTGACTGACATGCACGATGAAGCCAGTTTCTCACTAAATGTAACAAGGAATTTTCATATCAGCCATGTGTGGGCAGATGAAAATCCGTATGAGGTACTTATGTGAAGATCGATTTCAACATAAGTTCTTCTTGAATGTTTGGGTTGGAATTATGGTTGACAATCTAATTGGATCACCACCACATTTCAGTTTGGTTGCTCATGATTTTTCCTGGACCTGACCTGGATTGGTCGAGGTGCACCAAACGCATGGTCTGCTCGATCCACAGACTTAAAGTCGCTGGATTATTTCTTAAGGGGCTATCTGAAGTTATTAGTTTATGCTACTTCAGTGGATAATTTGGACGAAATGTGAAATCGAATAATTGCTGGGTGTAACTCAATTAGAAACAATCCTGGTGTGTTTGAAAGATTTCGGGACTCAATGACGAGAAGATTGAATATTTGTATCCAAGCTGGAGCAAGTGATTTCGAACATTTATTGTATATTACGCAACCTTACAATTTTTTGATATTAAGGACGGAGGTGAGACTCAGACGTGTCCATGTCAGGGGCATGGACGAGGCTACCACCATTGATGAGGTTAAAGGAGGCATTCATCAGGCGTCTGAATGCAGGGAGTGTAAGTTTAAGTCTCTCCGCATCGTGCGCGGAGGGGCCAGTATGGCGGTGTGATCACTCTACCAGTGAGAGCGGCACGAACCATACTGGAGAAAGGTAGAATTAAGGTTGGCTGGATCATGTGCCGTGTGACTAAAGATAACAAGCCGATCAGGTGCATCAGATGCCGTAGATTCCGGCATGTAAGGGAGAAGGAAGAATGCGTGTTTGCGATGTGATGAAGAAGGACACAAAGCACACGAGTGTACGGCAAAGAGGCTAAATGCTTCGTGTGCGGAGTGAGTGGGCATATTTTTTGATAATAAAATGTTGTTTCTGTCGAAAATTTTGTTCACCCTGTATATTCGAAACAAAGGGAATTCGAATTGCAGGAATCATCATAAGACGAAATATTCTTAGAATAGGCCGAGGAATAACTCCTTGAATTTTTGCCTCATGTTTTCCTAACACTCAGTATAATAATGTATGCAATTTTACACAGCTTTAAATCAGGCTGTCTATATCGAAATTCATATTACTGTTTAATTATGTATATCACAAAATTATGTACATATTTTAATAATTAATTAATAAATCTGTTACTTACGCATTAATTGGGTCATAGGGCCTAACCCCATACATAGCTGGTATAGTAGGATATCTTTCGGCTTGATGGATAATCCTTTGGGTATCATAAAGCAAAAAAGCTGAGAAGAGTAACAGTCCTCCATAAAGTGACATAGAATATAAACCAGCTCCTAGAGCTGTGGTTGGGGGCAAGAAAGCACTTCCAAGAGCAGAAACAAAAACTACTCCAAGACCCATTGCTAATGGTCCACCCATCATCAAGAATTTCTCACTTGGAGCACAAACCTAATAAAAATAATTTATTCTTTCAGTTTTATAATTTTAATTTTATTATAATTATAAATCATTTTATTTTAGACTATTTATTTTGAAATCATTTTACGTTAGACATAATAAAATTTGTAGATTAAATCAGGTATCTTCAAAACTTAATAGTTCTAGTGTCTCCCACCTGCATCTCTAATCACTAATATATTACCCATTTTGAACACCTTTTAATCCTCCTTTTAAGAACATGAGGATCTAAATTAGATTCAAAGATTAAACTTCACATTGTTTAGTTTGTTTGTCCAGTCTTGTCTGTTTAGTCTTATCTTCTAGTTCAAGCAGTGCTTTGCAGTTTTTGAGAAGATGTATCGTGATTTACTTTTGTCAAGTTCTGTTGAGAAGCTTTTTGAGTCTAGAGAGTCTTTTTACAACTTCTATCAGAAAATTCCTAAGCAAAATTTTATTTAATTTTAGTGAAAATTCGTCTGTGGTTTCCTAATTTTAAACATTTCATTAGAAGTAGGGAAAGATAGTTCCTTCTATTCCCGCCTCCCGCCTTCGACCTTGACCCTGACCTTTGTCCTTGACCCTGATCCTGAGTGTCTTGTGACTATATGGGGTTGTTAGATCCATCGATAATTATAGCTGGGGTCATTTGCCTAGAATGCAGATTATCGTACAAAAGCTGTGGGGCTCCCACATAGCTCCAGATGGGCATATCATACTCGCAATCGAGTAAGGTATGACAATTTTCTATTCTCTCCATACTCAATATCTATAATTAAGTTTAGCTTTAACTCCTTCACACATAGTTTTATATCACTATCCATCAAACACATTTTATATGAAGAAATTGCTGCTATCGTAAAATAGTTGATATCAGCAAATTTATAAATACATTAAATATAAATATATAATTTTACTAAATTTACAGAAATTACGTTTAAGCATTTTATCACTAATCTGACGAAACATGAGATTGATTACGCAGCGTTTCTTATCAATTATTTCTCAATTCGTACATTCCATACGCACGCAAATTTCATCATTTCCTAATAAAAATTCAAGGCCAAGGCCATAAATCCTCAGAGGTAAATTTAAGGTCACGTCAAGGTCAACGATAAAATTAAACAAGTTGAAAAACGAAAATGCTGACTCGGCGGTTCTTATCAATACATCTCTTTTCATGTTTTTTCCTTATCGCACCCATTTACTCTTATAAGACAGCCAACTTTACATATAATATTAGGCAACTGAGTACATCAAATCGGCTCCTTCCCCTTCATATATGCATCCAACTATACACCCCATTTTGACATATATGTAACCAACTTTAACCATTTCACTGCCATGTCAATTTTAAGGAATAACACACAGCGCCAATATTTATAAAAATGTCGGTAGTTGTGCAACCCCTTTCACATTGATAAGCCACCTATTGGTCAAAATCGGAAGATTTTGTAAAGAAACTTTCTTCGAAATAAAAAAAATAAACCAAATGACACAACTTTATAATTACAATATGTTGTGTATTCGATTCTAACACGGAATACACATATATGGTTCTCCTGGACAGCTTCCACAGAATGTTATAATTTTTACAGTTTGATTTGTGGCTTCCTTCCAACCATATTTTTTTGAATTGTCTTTGTAACAGTTTTTACAATATTCTTTTTATTTTTTCCGTGGTCCTTCTTTGCTCTTCAGTTCGTGACGAGCTTTACATCCCTTGCTTGAGTTCCTTCTTTCAGCACAGTAAAGTAAATCACTAATTACTTCTTTTCTGAATTTGGTAATCGGAATTGAATTACCAGTTGATTCCTTATATAGAATATATGAATTTACCATTGAGGTAGACAGTATTAAATCAATGGCCATTTTCCTATACCATTTTGTAGTTTTCCTTAAGGGATTGCTGTAGGAAGCTAACTGGTCGGAAAAGTCTACAAACCCTTTTCGTTTATTATACTCAAGAACGATAAGTGGTTTAGTAATTTCATTTCCGCGATTATTAGTAGTTGTAAGTACAGTATTAGTATGTTTTGTAGATAACATAAGTACGTATATTTTATCGCGCCAACGCAAAATTGTTATTCCACTGCTATTTTCTTGGGCTATGTGTTCTCCAACTTTTAGTTTTTTTGCCAAAATGCTAGGTGAATTCCTTTTCGGTTGATCCTCATCGTACCAACAAGATGGGTACTTTCTTGCAATAGTCGCTCCGCCAAGTCAATGCTAGTATACCAATAGTCGACATATATAGTGTGTCCTTTATTCATGATCGAATCACAAAGGCGTAAAACATTTTGAGTGGGAACACTATTACCTTGATCATTAATTTTGCCAGTATAAATAGATAGATTATAAGTGTAACCAATCGAAAAACACAATTTAAAAACTTTAATTCCGTACTTATGTCGTTTATGTTTCATAAATTGGCGAGATGCTAATTGTCCTTTGAAAGGGACTAAACTTTCATCAACACATACATTTTCAGTTAGATCATAGATACTTTGATAATTTTTCAAAAGCATTTTTACTAAATTTTAGATTTTGTGCAATTTATTTTCATTTTGGTTATCTTCGTTATTCGCAAAGTGAACCATACGCAACAATAGCTCAAAACGGTTGCGGGACATAATTTTTGAAATCGGAGTCTTTGGATAGAATTCATCATTACTCCAATAGTTTTACTTATTGCCGGCATATTTACCATTCCCATATATTCGATAACACCAAAAAGCTGTTTGATTTCTGAAAAATCTGTTGGGCACCAATTGCGAAGTCGTGATGTGGGTTGTACATCCATTGCAAGTAAAGTTTGTGTGGCATACAGATTTGTTTGATCAGAAATTTCCTTGAATATATTATCATCCACCAGGTATGAAAAAAAATCAATTGGCTCTCCTCCAGACATAATTTCGGCGATATTTGGTTTTATCCCCTCATTTGAACTAAAATTGAATTTGCGTTGTGCTCCAGTGCAAAAAGTCCATACATTTTCTGTATGAGGCAAATTTCCTGTTAGTTCATCAGTTTCAGGTTCACTTGATAAGATTCTACTAACTCTTTTTCTTCTCAAAGGAAAATCATCATTCTTATAAACCGTTCCATTACTTTCTGAGGTTGAATTACTAAATGTGACACTAGAAATTCCACTTAAATCATCCTCGTCCGACGAGGACAAAATTAAATAATCATCCATAAAGGGTAAATACTGTCACACTGACTTTTAAAAAATATAATTTGGACTTGATTTTTTTTTATTATAGAAAACTGCAAAATTGAAATAATTTCAGCATATCATCACTAGATGGCCCGGATCAAAAAGAAACCCCGGGCTACATCGCCCGGGACGGCGCTGTATGAATTCAGGACCCCGGGTCACACCACCCGGGATGGCGGTGTAAGGGTTAAATATAATAATAGTAGGCATCAAAGATTTTAAATTTTCCTGCCCACGCCGAATTTTGAATTTTCACGCGCATATCGGAAGTCGGAAGTCAAAAACCTGAAGTCGGAAACCGGAAGTAGAAAACCGGAAGTCAAAACCGGATGTTGTAAACCGGAATATCTCCTTGTCTCTGGGGGAATCTCCTTGTCTATGGGGTATAACCGTAACTGCGTCAATGGGGTATAACCGTTACTGCAGTGCAATAGAACAACTGATTCCAAATTCATAACAGAACTTAAATTTTTTAATTTTTTTTTATTATACATTTTCCCAAAATTAATAACTTTGAGGACAATTATTGTATTTCAATTATTTTATTTTATTTTTTTATATGAGTAAAGTTTTATTTTTATTATAAGATAAAAGAAGATAAATTTTATTTGTTTTAAAAGACTCCTGGCAAGGCACGAGCACTGTCTTTGTGGCCAGTATTTTCTGTAAATATTTGTAATTGTGTATTTGTATATTTAAAAGAAATACATTTATTTTGAAGTTGGAAGTCTAAACCGGAAGTTCCAAGGTCAATGTTAGGCTAAGGTCAGGATCAAGGTCGAAGGCGTGAATAGAAGGAACTATCTTTCCCTACTATTGGATTATTCTGAATGCCCTTTCCAGACTTTTATCCGGTCATTCTCTATTTCGTTTTTGGTACAATAACGGCTGGAGTAGCTTTCTCACAGTAAAGTTTGCTAAGATATTCCTTTATGAGGTTAAACTGTGCACATCTTCTGATGGCATGTACTTCCAGCCATAATGTTTCTCTGGTCCAATTTTTTAAGTATTTTACTTCATTGCTGAATCAAAAGTATTGCTGCTCAGGATGTCTCCTCCAGTACTGGGTGCAACATATTCATAGCAGTACCTGCACTGCATGAGACCACCATAAGACACATGGCAATCTTTGAATGATGATTATGATTTACATGCACCTCAGTATTGATATTGGTTGCATACCCAAATTATTATTATTATTATTATGACTAAGCTTACTATGTACTAACTCAAGAACTAGTATGTATTTATGAAAAATGAGGCCCTTAAATTTGTGAGGCCCAGAGTAGATGCCTCTTCCTTCTATCACCCCTCGAATGGGTCTACCACCCCTCTGATGGTTGTAATTATTATTTAACTTACAGCAATTGTGCTCAATCCGCCAACAACTCCAGCAGTGTACCAAGCAGCCCTAATCAATAGTGGCCCTCCAAGGAAGCATATGGGGGCCAAAACAGCACCCATGGTTCCAGCATGTAACATCCAAGCCATTTGCTTTGGTCCAAAACCTTCATGGTATTCAATACTTTGGCACAAAACTCCAGTAGCCATAATAGCAGCAATAGTACCAAAAATACCCTACAAAATTTAAACAAAAGTTTTTAATGAATATTAAAAATAGAAAGTTTCTTTTAATGTATCTACCATTATTCCATTTGAAGTAACTAATCTCATGATAATGGGACTACGGAAAGCAGCCATGGCAGATGCTGTGGTTATAGCAACTGAAGCTCCAAAATAAGTATATGTGGATTTGATACGATCCATTACAAACTGAGGCCAGATTCTATAAAGGAAGAAAATTTCAGTTTGATAAGAAAATAATTTGTAGAAATTGTTTACGCTGATTTTTCTAAGGCCCCAGGTTCATTTGAAAGTCCCAAGCCATAGAAACAAAGAGCTCCAATTCCAAGAGCTGAACCTCCAGCCAAAGCACCTTTTCCTAATTGAAAAGCTGTAAACGAACAAAAAATTAACACAAATAACTTTAATGAATTTTTGAATTACCATTTTCTGAAGGTGGTTGCATAAGTCTCTCCTTAATTGTTGGTTTTCGAGCTGTTCTTTGAACAGTTTCTCGTTCATTTCGAGAAAATGCTCTTAGGATAGCATTGTTCTTTGGAGCATATTTTACAGCAGATAAACGCAAGTTTGCAGTTTGACAACACAATCGAGAGACAAGTATTGAAGTCATATTGAGAACTAGAAATAATAAAAACTATAAGAGTAATAATAATTTTGTTATTTTTATGATATCTAGTAAATAGGAATTAGTTGAAGAATTAATTTATACATTATATCAGTGATTCTCAACCAGTGTCGCGAGATTGTACGCCGCAACTGCGAATACCCCAGACATTATCGACGCCAGACAAGTAGTTCGGTTCTATAATTGGTTCTACCGTCCTTGTAGGACTGGCTGAACTAATGCACACCACAATTCCAGTTCTGGACTGGCTCTGGATTTAACCCAAACAAAGCTATATACTAGTTTTGTCTAGTATTTTTTTAAGAACCTCTTAAAATGAATAAATGAATACAAAAAAAATAAGTTTTAAGTAAAAAAATAGTAGTTTATGATACAAGTGTGTGAAGAAGAGCTTTTGTGCACGAGTTGCGATGTTGAATGAGCGCAATTTATTTATCTACAAAGCATGTTAAAATACTGTTCAATCTACAAAAAAATAATTGTCTCTTACCGATAATATTGAAAAATTGTAATTTTGACAGGTAAAATACTTCAAATTTCTGACACAATAAGGTTATCGCGAACGTTCAGCGACTCCGTGGTAAGAATTGTAAAAAAAACTATTAAAAACGCACAGTGACAGGAATACTATTTGGTCGTTGTCGATGTAATGTATGTTAATTAGGTTAAGGTATATTAGAGCCAGATAAATCCTGAGTGGCCGAGACTTTTTGATAAAAAATAAGAAATATCAATTCAATTTTAAGTTTTTGTTTAGTGACGCGAGTTGTTGCCATAGTAACAACAAATAGAAATCGTTTAATAATGAAACTCTAGTATTGGGAATAAAAGTGAGATTTTGTGCAAAATTTTGTTGCACACAAATACACACTTTTACTTAGTGTTGAGAGTATATATTTTATTTTAATACGGAAAGTTAATGAAACGAAACTAATTGAAAGAAAAAAGTATTGATTTAAAAATTTAGAATTCGTCAAAAATTATAGTCCATTTATTGGAACTAGGTACAGTGGAACCCTGGATTGCGAGTATTTTGAAAGACGAGCAAAATTTTTAAAATAAAATTTAACTTGACAAGCTAGCTAAGTCTTGTAACACGAGTAAAATGTATGCGCATGTCTACCAACCGTAACGTCGGTTTCAGTCGGTCGGTGTGCTTTACATATTTACTCAACATACTTACGAAGCACGGGCGTAGCCAGGGTTCACTTGAAGAGAATATAATATAATATAACATAAATATAATATTTGTTATATTTTGCATATTTCGTTGGAAAAACTGTATCTGCGAGAAGGCAAAGATTTTGTACACCGACCTCATAAGTAAACTACCAGATACGTCGATAAGATACGAAGAAGGCTTCAAAGAGAGCGGGAGCTGGTTTGACAACTTTAAGAAGAGAAGTGGTATCTATAGTTTTGTGCGACACGGAGAAGCTGCAAATTCGCAAATTCGTACGCCACAGAATTTTCGAAACTCATGATTTCCGGGTAATTTTTACCTACTTGTTGTTACCTACCACAGCAAGTTTTTAACTGTGACGAGACAGGGCTTTTTTGGAAAAAAGCTTTTTTTTGCTCATTGAGTTGTATCTTGTTCATTCATAATATTCTGCCACTCAAATCTGCCATTTTGCTAATTATGGACAATGCCCCTACTCATCCTCCAGGTCTAAAGGATGACTTACTGGAGGAATTCGAGTTAATTAAGTTCTTTCCTCTCAACACCATTACACTACTTCAGCCCATGGATCAGCAAGTCATTTCGAACTTTAAAAAGTTTTATTATTTTTTTATTATCCACCTTTATGTGCACTTAATTGCATTATGTGCACCAAAGCATCATTTGAGCGATGTTTTGAGGTAACTGAAGAAACAAATCTTTCCCTCCGAGAAGATATTATATATATGTAACTCTAGTGACGAAACTTCGTCACTAGAGTTACACAAAAGAGTCCTGTGAAGTTAGCAACCGAATTAGCAAAAATATAATATTAAATCGGAGTTCTCGGTAGATATAAATTAGTTCTAGAGCACTTTGTGCAAAATTTCAATAGTTCTGCAAAATTTCGTGAAAAAAATGGAAAATACCAAAATTGAGCTAGCAACCATTTTTGAGAAAAACTGTGCGTTTTTTACATATTCCTGCACCTCGACCATAGTTCTGGAGTGCTTGATCAATTTTGCAAAAAGGTCTGCAAAAATTGACATTTTGCAAAAAAATGCAAAATTTGCAAAAAGAATTTTGAAAATTGCAAAAACAGTTCTATTCTCGGATCTGAATAGCACTCTAAGAGTTCTATCGAATATCCATTTGTCATTTTTTGAAAAAATCTTAGTTCAAAAGTTATTTGCAATAATAAGGGACCCATTTATATTGACTGAAAATTTAAAAAAATGACACAAGAGTTCTGTTTGCAGTTCCCGACAGCGCTCTTAGAGTTCTATCGAAAATCCTTGTTTTTCCGTAAAGTTAAAAATTGGAAAGTGAAAAAAATCGCGCGACAGTACTGTTTGCAGTTCCCGGTAGAACTCTTAGAGTTCTATCTAAAATCCTTATAACATTTTTCTGTAAAATTAAAAATAGAAAATTTTGCGAAAAATTGGATTCACCGATGCGACGAAGTGGAGAAAAAAATCGCGCTATAGTTCTGTTTGTAAATCTCGGTAGAACTCTTGGAGTTCTATGGAAAATCCTTACAACATTTTTCTGTAAAATTAAAAATTAGAAAGATATGCTATAATTTGGATTTCACCGATGTGACGAAGTGAAGAGAAAAAAAGCGAGCAACAGTTCTGTTTGCAGTTCTCGGTAGAACTATTAGAGATCTATCGAAAATCCTTATAACATTTTTCTATAAAATAAAAAATAGAAAATTTTGCGAAAAATTGTATTTCAACGATGCGACGAAGTGAAGAGAAAAAAATCCCGCTATAGTTCTGTTTGCAGATGTTACTACTGGTCTTATTATTGTTTTATATATTCTCTTTTTAGCATTTCTTGATATATTCCTTGACTGGAATATCTTTTTTAGTGCATAGTAGTTTTAGTGCTTCTATTTCCTGCTGATTCTTATTTTTAATTTCTTCGCTTGTTTCATTGTCTTTTGTGATTGTGCTTCCTAAGTATTTAAATTTTTGTGCTTCTTCGAAATTGTTATTATTTATTCTTATATTCGCCTGTTCTCTTCTCATGTCTCTCGTCATCAGCATGTACTTGGTTTTTTTCTACATTTACCTTTAATCCAGCCTTTCTTGCTTCTTTTTCTAATTCACAATATGCAGTCTTTAGGGCTTGTTTTGTTCTTGTTAGTATCACTATGTCGTCTGCGTATGCTAGATATTGGCAGGTTCTGTTATAAATATTCCCTCCTGGATTTGTATCTATCTTTCTTATACATCTTTCGAGTACTAGGTTAAATAACGTAGTAGACAGAGTGTCGCCTTGCCTCAGTCCCCTTTTCACTTCGAACTGCTGTGACAGGTTCCCTCAGTTTCTCACTCTATTTTTTGTGTGTTGTATTGTCATTCTCGTTAGGTTAACTAGCTTTTCTGGGATTCCAAATTGTCTCATTGTCTGTTCTATATATTCTCTCTTGACGCTGTCGTATGCCTGCTTAAAATCTATCTACAGTTGGTGGACATCGATATTGTATTCGTAGCACTTTTTCAGGCTTGTTCTTATTGTGAATATGTGGTCTGTCGTCGACCTTCCGCTTCTACACCCTGATTGGTATTCGCCCAATGTTTCTTCTGAATATGGATTTATTCTTCCCGCTATTATAGAGGCCATAATTTTGTACACAACTCCTAATAAAGATATTCCTCTGTAACTATTGCACTGCAGCTTATCTCCTTTCTTCTTATAGATGGGACATATTATTGCATTTGACCAGCCATCTGACATTTTCTCTTGTACCCATATCTCTTGTATTAGCTCGTGTATTTTGTCTCCTAGCTCTTCCCCTCCATTCTTTACTAGTTCCGCTGTTACCTCATCTTCTCTGGGCGATTTTTCGTTTTTTAATTTATTCACTTGTTGTTTAACTTCTTTCCTCGTTGGTGGCTCTACGTTTATGTGTGGGCCGTGGTACTGAGTATCTTTATTATCGTCATCTTCTTCTGCTTCCTCCTCTTCTTCACTGTCATTAGCTTCTAGTAATTCCTCGAAATATTCTTTCCATCTTGCACTTATACTTTCCATGTCTGCTACTAATTCACCTACTTTGTTTTTACATATGTTTGTTCTTGCTTGATATTGTTCTTTTTCTCCTTTCACTTTTTGGTAAAATGCTCGCACACATTGGTTTCTGTATTCTTGTTCTAGTTCTTCTACTCTCTTATTTTCGTATGCTCTTTTCTTTGCTCTGCACAGGTTTTGGGAACAGAACTGTTACGCGATTTAATTCTCTTTGCTTCGTCGAATCGGTGAAGTCCAATTTTTCGCAATCTTTCGAATTTTTAACTTCAAAGAAAAATTTTAAAAAGATTTTCGATAGAACTCTAAGAATTCTATCGAAATATTATAGTAAGACCAAACAGAATTGTTGCGCGATTTATTTTTCTTTTTTTACTTGGTCGATGCGACAATGTCTAATTTTTCGCATATCTTTCCGATTTTTAACTTTGTACAAAAATGTTATTAGCATTTTCGATAGAACTCGAAGAGTTCTACTGGAATCTGCAAACAGAACTATAGCGCGATTTTTTCTCTTCACTTCGTTGCATCGGTGAAGTCCAATTTTTCACAAAATTTTCTATTTTTAATTTTACAGAAAAGTTTTATATGGAATTTCGATAGAACTATAAGAGTTCTACCCGGAACTGCAAACAGAACTGTTGAGCGACATTTTTTCTTCTTCACTTCGTCGTATTGGTAATTTTTAACTTTACAGAAAAAAGTTATAAGGATTTTCGATAGAACTCTAAGAGTTCTATCGGAAACTGTAAACAGAACTCTCATACGATTTTTTTTAATGCACATTAAAAATAATTGGTACCTTAATATTGCAAATATCTTTGGAACTACATTTTTGAACAAGTTTTGATCAAAAAATGACAAAGGGGCCTTCGTTAGAACTCTTAAGGTGCTATTCAGATCCAACAATAGAACTGTTTTTGCAATTTTCAAAATTCATTTTTTTTGCAAAATGTCAATTTTTGCAGAACTTTTTGCAAAATTGATCAAGCACTCCAGAACTATGGTCGAGGTGCAGGAATATGTAAAAAAGGTAGGAATATGTTCAATTTTGGAATTTTCCAATTTTTTTGCGAAATACAGCAGATTTATTACAGAATAAAATTTTATGTATTAAATATATACAGAAACTTTGTACAAAGTACTCTTGAACTATTTCATATCTACCAGGAACTCCGATGTAATATTATTTTTTGCAAATTCGGTTGCAAAAGGAAAAAGATTCCAGTGTTCCAAACAAAAATTAATTGTGTGTATTATTTGTATGTGTGTATTATTTGTATGATAAAAAGATCTGCAACAACTATAGGGGTCTTACTCTTCTCAACACAGCCAGTAAGGTGCTCACATTAACAATCTTCCATCGACTGACAGAATCACTCGAACCTACAATTAGGAGCGAACAAGCCGGTTTTAGGCCTAGAAAATCATGTATCGACCAGATCAACTCGCTCCAAATTATTATTGAGCAGTCCGTGGAATGGCGCTCTCCACTTTACATGCTTTTTGTGGATTTCGAGAAAGCTTTCGACTCTGTTAGCCGCAACACCATCTGGAAAGTCCTATCACAGAACGGCGTCCCTCAAAAGATTGTTAACATCATCCGGGCATTGTACGCGAACAGCTCTAGCCGTATTAAACACAAAGGCAAACTAAGTGACGAATTTGCTGTCTCCTTGGGGGTCAAACAAGGTTGTGCATTATCGCCTCTCCTATTTATAATCGTCATGGACCACATAATGACTGCAGTTAACGAGCGTCCCCACGGCATCAGATGGCGTCTGAACTCCCGGTTGGAAGACCTGGATTACGCTGATGACTTGTGTCTCCTCACGCACACCTACCAAGATATGCAGGAAAAACTAAACCTACTGGACTATAACGCGGCGTTCACTGGCCTCAAAATAAACATCTCTTAGACCAAGGAAATGCGTATCAACGCTCGTAATAACACCTCGCTCTCTTTAAATAACATCCCAATCGATAATACTGTCGACTTTTGCTACCAGGGCAGCCAGATTACTCCACACAGAGGAGCTTCTGAGGATGTCAAAATACGAATTCGTAAAGCAGGATACGCATTTGCTCTATTGAATAATTTCTGGAAAAACCCATGCATCAAAAGAAGTACCAAAATCAAGGTCTTTAACAGCAATGTCAAATCAGTTCTTTTGTATGCCTGTGAAACCTGGAAAGACACTCTAGCGGTTACTCCCAAGATTCAGACCTTTGTCAACAAGTGCCTGCGGCGCATTCTTGGCATACGCTGGCCGGAGGTTGTCTCAAATGTTACTCTATAGAGGTTAATAGGTCAACAATCAATTGCCAAGGAGATCAAGAGGCGCAAATGGAGTTGGATAGGCCACACGCTAAGGAAACCCAGCTCAGATATCTCCAGGGAAGCATTAGAGTGGAACCCTCAAGGCCAACGCAGGGTAGGTAGACCTCGCTCTACCTGGAAACGCACAGTGGATAGCGAAGCCAGGAGAAATGGAAAGTCCTGGAATGAGGTCAAGTGCTTGGCGTCGAACAGGACAAGATGGAGATGTTTCGTGGAGGCCCTTTGCTCCTCCTTGGAGCCATAGTAATCAATATATATTATTTGTATGTACCTAATAAATTTTTTGTTGTGGAATGAATCATTGGGGTTTCCATTATTTATTATGAGTTATTTACTTTGATATACAAGTGTGTCGGATTACAAGTACGTTTCCGGAACGAATTAGGCTCAGCAACTGAGGTAGCACTGTATTTAAAACCAGGGAGTTCTTTTTCAAACACACTGTATATTATAGATGTAGATTGTAAATTTTAGTAATGACTTGTTCTGTGACCTTTATAGATTAATTGTAGCTTACCCTCCTCCTCTAATCATTGGTATAGTTACCTATTTAAAGCGCCTCCTCTTGTCCTGATTCCTTGAGGAATTTCAGGATATGGGTGGGATTCAAGTACATTTGTCTCTTACAGAGCGGTGGTCTGGAGTCATTGAGCAGACATATGAGGTTTCCTCTGCTGAGCCACAGAATCTTGATCTGTTATCATCCTGTAGGCCCAGGCTCTTGACATGTTTTCTAAGTCTGCAGTGTCCTGTCAGGACTCCAGTCAGAATTCAAAGCTTGTTTTTTGCAAAGAATTCACAGTTTAGTTTAAAGCAAGCTATTGTTCTTTTCTGGTTAAATAATCCCAGCATTACTTTGGATTGTCTTAACCCTGGAAGTTCTTTCCAGGTTTTCATCCATTGTTTTCTTATTTGTTCAAATATATTATAAGCACATAAATTAAATAATCAAGTAACATTCTTTAAATCTATCATATTGTTAGTGTGCTGTCAAATATTGCCACGAAACGAGGTTGAGAATCACTGCTTTAGAACAATGTGTTACTTATTTAATATTTAAATAAACATTACAAACATACAATGCTAATCAATCTCCAAATCTAAATATATAATATATAAAAATAAAATTGTATGGATTTTTCTAGAGGTTTTAGATAGAGGTTATAAATTATGAAACTTTGTGCAATACGAAAAACCGAATTAACATTTCCTAATTTAACACTTGCACTTGAATTGAAAATACATTTTAATGTTATTTACTTACTTGTATTTGTCTACTTACTTTTGCGTTTCTTTTATAAAATTTTAAATGTTAAATGATGTTGACAGCAAACTGACAGCAAACCACTATGGAGCAAAGTATATTCATATTCGATTGCAGCACCATCTGCAAATAAAAACAGAATTATATTTTAAATATAAATAAAAATAATCAAATCAAGTTTAAAATTAATAAATTATAAAAATAATTACATAACATTTTTCGTGAAAGCAATTTTGCAAGTGTTTTTCGTAATTAAAATTATTATTTAAACAAAATTTGAATAGAAAAATTTATTTTTTGAATTGGTATATCGTTTTCCTTTATAAAACGTTGGCAATATTTTGACATTACCTAGTTATAATTTTAACCTACAAAGCAGTTTTGTTTATATTTTTTAAATTTAAATTATTAATTAATTGCAGCTGCAGAATGTTTTAATCTGGTTTCCTAGAACTCAACCGATATCCTAAATGGATATGTTTACAAAACCACCGAAAGTGCCCCCACAAAACATAGTTATCCGACTCTTTGACCGACAAACCTTTGGCTACAAAAAACCTGGCACACATTTCCATGTAGCACGACAATTTTACCAGAATGTTTTCCCAAACTTCACAGTTATCAACATAGAAAAGCCCCCTTGCTTTCTAAGGAAGTTCAGTCCAGATGGAAAATATTTTATAGCCTTTTCTTCGGATCAAACTTCTCTGGAAATATATTCATATAAAGGATCTAGTGCAGCTGGAGATTTGTTGCAAAATATTAATAGGAATGATAAGCAGAATTTCGAAATTAAGAGTAAAATATTTGAAAGGTTTTTTAAACTTAAATATACAGTTAATGTGGCACAAAGCTCGGAACAGTTAAATAGAGAATGTAGTTTGTTTAGTGAAGATGGGAGATATGTTGTTGTTGGGTCAGCGTCTTATATTCCTGATAATTTAAGGCCCCATTTTTACGAGATTTATACTAATAATGAATCTGTTACTCCAAATCCCAGGTAAATATTTTATACTTTGAATATTAAACCATATATAAATTGTTTCACTTTAGGTCTCCATTGGAGGATTATACACTTCACCTAATTGACTTACATTTAGGTAAACTTTGTGATACTCGAGACTTTAAAGTTGACAAAATCTTCATGTCTCACAATCAAGGTCTATATTTATACAAAGACATCCTAGCTGTTTTATCTGTACAACATCAAATGATCCATATCTTTCAAATCCTAGATGGCATGTTTGTAGATGTGAGAAAAATAGGCAGATTTTGCTTTGAAGATGATGCGTACTATTTCAACTCAGTGTTCTCAACCGAAAGAGCTTTCAGAGAAAATTTTATAAACTCCCTCAAGCATAGAATGTTAACATTTCTGTTTAAAAGAGCTTGGAATATAAGTAAGAATACTAATGATGCTTATGAAATTAGGAGATACTTTCAATATTTTGAGAATTTTAAATCACTGAGAATTTGGAAAATGCAGCTTTTGGATGAGAATCATTTACTTTTAAAATATGCCAGTGAAGATGTTGTTACATTGAAGTCAACAGATGCAAATAGTCAGCCTTCATTTTTTGTTGTTTATAATATGGTTGATAGTAAGGTTTTGGCGATCTATGAGAATATTTCAAGAGAACTTTTGGATCTCTTTGAACATTTTAGTGATTCTTTTCGCAATGCGAGTATATATAATGAGACACAATTCACATGCAGCTCTTCAAATAATATTTATGCTAGGCTAATACAACATAGGTGAGATATATTTCTTGTACTATGGAAACATCATATCCAGTTAGAATAACATATCTGATTTGGGATTAGATGATATTGAGAAATTGATTGACTAGTTATTTAATTTACATTAGTTTCAATTACAACTTGGGATCAATCAATTTCAGAATGTGAATTAATCTCAAATTGGGGATAATCAATATCAAATTGTAATCATTTTCAAATTATTTATTTTTTATTTATTCGTATCAGAAGCATCATAATTTAAGAAAGAAAAATGCAATATATATATATATATATATATATATATATATATATATATATATATATATATGTCTATCGTCACTTCAGACGTAAAATAAACATTTTTTGCTCAGAACCGGGTGACGTCAATTGCGTTCGGCTTCGCTGCCAAAAGTTCCTCTATGGTACATTTAGCGGGCACAACGGGCAGTGTACATATATTGCGTGGTTTGCATCTTGTCCGCATTAGGTTCAATTTGAATTTGTTCATTAAATTAACCATTCTATTTTAAGCCGCATTGCAACTTGTCTTGCGATCGCAGTTTGGACACCCCTGCACTAAATCAAATACTCAATCGCATTCGTCATCTGACATATATGACAGATATTTTCGCAAATCCTTTAACATCCATGTGGACGATACAAGTACTTCGTTCACTCGCCTTTCATAGTAGCGAATAAAATAGATAGTCTAAATATTCGACGACAAAAACTTTAGTCTTGTGATTACGCTGCGAAATAGACATTGTCTCCCCAGGAGAGTTCGGTAGAGTTGGTGAAAGTCCTCGAGGGTCGTAGCCGAGATCTTGGTGGTTGTTGTTGATGTTGATTTCGGAAGCCAGCAGCGATTCCAGCCAGTCGTCGGTGTCCATGGGCACGGTGGAGTTGTTGTTGGTCTGAGGCTCAAGTCCATCGTCTCAAGCATATCCAAAGTGTTTAACAGGTCCGCGGCGTCTAATCCAAGAGCCGATTCTGGCGTTTCGTTGATTGGGTAAGGCGGTTCTGCTTTAACAGAGTTTGGAGTTAAAGGATCTTGAGCCGCACTTGTTCCCCGTTCGGCAGTTCCCCGTTCATTTTTAAAATCTCAAGCACGTCGTCGACTGTTTGACTCTTTATACCCTTCTCCTTTTTAATAGCTTCTTCGTAAATCGGCGGCGGAGGTTTTTCTTCTGGTGCTTCGACCACTATCGAGTTAATAAAGTACGGCAAGGCGGGCGAATCCACGTGTTATTCTGCAGCTTGTTCCTCCTTTGCAACAAATGGTTCAAAACCAAAAGGGCGTCGTTCCCGAACACCAAGTTCCCGTTTAAATTCTTCTGATTCTGAAACGCCACGTGTTGTTCCTGCTGGATGGAGCTTTGTACTCGTGTAATTTGTATGTTCTTGTTTTGGGGAATGCTTTCGATTTGGATTTATTGCGGTTTTTGTCTTTGCCGAGGGCATCCGTCGTTCCCGGGGATGGGGTCGGGCGAGGGGTTAAGCTTACTTACTTAAGTGCGGGGGTTGGAGGTTGAGACGGAGCTGGACTGGCTATTGAGTAAAAAGGACTCAGCGTCGAAGTTGAGGATAGGGAAAGCGACGCCGGACTGGACGCTTGGTTGAGCAGAGGCGCCGCGACATATACATTGTAGAGAGACAATGGTGAAATCACAAACACAACGTCAAAAAGAGTATCGACAGAGAAAAAGTTTTTTTTTTCAAATTACAGATTCAAAACATCTGGTGGCGTTCAAATATACAGAAATAAATTTAAATCAAAGAAGAGACGTGTGAACCTGAACCTTTACAATCATCGAAAGAACACTTTCATTAGTTTAATAATAATTCAAAGAGAGAAGTTCCTGGCGGGGTCCCCTGACTGCATAGGTTTTTTTTTAATTAATTTTATTTAGATTTTCGAAATATAAATATTATTGCCAGACATTTTTATCATTGCTTACAATGTGCCAGACGCTAATTTTGATTTTAAAAAAAACAAAATTCAAAATATTTTAGTATGGCTGAAATTTTGATATGATGTTATGGTATGATGTACATGTTTATGATACATGTTTATATTACACATGTACATTATGTACATGTTTATGATGTTAACAAATCTAAAATTAATTTGCCAGACAATAATTCGACCGTTAAACCACCTGCCAGACCGATTTAAAACTGCGGTATTATTCTGGTTGACAAAGAAATGGTTGCCAAATAGATTTCTGAAAAAGGACCAACAGCTATTAAATTAATATGTGCATTAATATAGTACGAAAACGATCACATCTTCTTCTTCTTTCGAATAGGCCTACTTTGGACCACGCTTGTTCAACTGTTGGGCTTTGACCTTTGCCCAGTATTGTCGCATCTTCTGCCAGTGTAACTCCTTTCTCTCGTCTGTCCAGGGAGTACCTCTCCTTCGAGTTTTTTTCCTGAAATCCACGGACTTCCTTCAGGGTGCGTCTCACAGATTATCTGTTTTTGAGATCTGTCTTTCTCGGTCCCTGTCAACCAAGTGGTACGAAGCTTCTTGTTTTGCCAGAAGGTGAACAGACGGTTGGTTAGTCGGTTTGGAGGCAATCTTGCAACGTGGCCATAGAAAGCTACCCTTCTGCACAGTCAGAGAGCACAGTCAGTTTCCTTGCACAGTCAGAGAGCATCTCAATATGTTCGTAGAGTAAAAACAACGATCATTTATTATTGTATAAAATTAACAAACTAATTAAGTATCGAAATAAACATTTTTTAATCCATAATTGTGTCACAAAAAACGGAAGCATCTTGATAATCATAATCACTGCTCTCATTTTCATAATCATTATCATCCTCTTTTGAAATGTTGTCATTTTCTAATAAGTTTTCTGTAATGAAATGGAAAATGTTATATGGAAAAGATTATAAGTTTACCATACTTCCTAATCAATTATCACTGTGCTGTTTTGCTTTTCCATATCCACAGATTATAATCTATTGGTAAATTTTTTTTTTCCATTTTTACCATTAATAATAATATCAGCAACTAACGATGGTAATTGCTCTCCAACAAACCAGATGAAATCATTTTTATCATCATTTATGGTCCAACCGGAAACTTGAGGTGATAAAGATGTCGGATGTTTTAAACACTGAAATATATACTACATATATAGTATATATTTCAGTGGTTTTAAATGAGCATTTCTCCAAACTTTTGTAACGTAACGCACTCGTAGTAAGTTGTAGTATAATTCAGCTTTACATGGTAGGCTTGATGAGTCAAAATTACGGAAGTTCTTTTCAAAATTATTAGTTATTATCATTGACTCAAATCCGTACAAATGACAAATAAATTTCTCTAAGATCTTAAATTTCTGATCTAGCAATTATTCATCATCTGTAATAATATTTTAACAGGCTGACTGATACTTACCTTTCCGGGAAAAAGCTGGTGTGTAATCGCATCCTGTGAATGCGTAAAAGCACGGTAGAGCTTTTGATAAAGAATTACCTGGGATTCGGTATATTTGATACGACGCATATATAGGTTTTTAACTTCAAATTAAACCTTTTCAAATTCAAATTAAACCTTTTATAAACTGTAATAACATTTTTTTTATTTTAACGATAAACATATAGTATTTCGTACTTCGCTACGAACATAGGATGTTTTTGGTATTAATTTTTGTTTTTGGTATTATTTACTATTAATACTTTGGTGTATTAATATTTTGGTATTTAATTATTTTGTTTAAAAATTCTTGAAAGAGTTGGGGTTAGCGAAAAAATGCCAAAACCTAATTTAAAACATATGTCTAAATCAGGGGTTCCCAAAGTGTGGCCCGCGGGCCAAATGCGGCCCGCAAAGTCCGAGAATGCGGCCCGCGCTATCGATACGATATATTATATTTTTATTCAAAAATAAATAAGTAAATAGTAAAATAAATAATAAATATCCCAAATAAGATATAATAAAATATTTTAATTTTTTTTTAAATTCTTACAGAGCTTTAACCATAAGCGTTTGTATTAATAAAATAATGTTTAGTTTATATTTAAAAAAATATTTTAGTATGTCTAGTCTAGTTATTACATATTTCTACAGAAACATAATATAGTAGTCTCATATAGATACGGAACTGTTAATCATTTAAGACATGCAATTTGAATTGATAGAATTACAGGAAAATATGGATGCTAAGAATTTTTATCGGAACAATTCCTTAATTGATTTTTATAAAGAATTATCATGCGTGAATTATCCGAAATAGGAAAACATGCTCAACAAATGTTTCCATTAATTGAGAGCACATATATTTGCGAAAAAACTTTTTGTATACTAATAAAAAAAAAATAAGAAATAGTTAAATGTATTAAAAAATAATCGTGGTTATTGATTTTATTCCAATTTTTTTTGGCCCTCCAAAAAATTCGATAATATTAAATTGGCCCGCCTAAGAAAAACTTTGGGAACCCCTGGTCTAAAGAAAAACTTCGTCGGGAAGTGCAGTTTCCGCTTAGTATCAATTGCAACACCGATATCATTAATACTGCCAAAGAATTGCAGAAATCACTTTTAACCACTAGTAAATTTGTTCAGTTCCTAATAATTGTACTTTATTAATGTGTTGTATCAGAATAATTCATTACAAATGTTTCTATTATTGAAGTTCTTAAAATTTTTGTAATAGCTCACTTATTTTGGAATTTCTAAAAAGGTTAAATAGCTCACTTATTGTGGAACGGAGGTTAGTAATTAATATGGAAACAACAAATGAATTATCAAAAATTATAATGAAAACAATTATGAAAAATTATGAAAATAATGTTAATGTAACGGTTGCCCTGCTACAGCCAATGGTAATTTCATCGACATATCTACATAATATTTATTACAATCAGCAGAAGTAACAGTGACCACGGATTCCACAAAAATAAACCAAATTAAGATTATTTTCTGGTTCCGCCAGCAATTTCTTGCAGCTAATTTAACTTTTGAAAAAACTTTTTCAATAGAATTTCACATGGGTGAATATGCTGGAAGAAAAAACAGTCTATGGCTTGTTCCATTTATTTTATCACGAACTTCGAGTTTTATGGATTTTGCGTTGTCCAGAACCAGCCAAGCTTCTACGGTGTTACTTTCAGCCTTTTATTAAATAAACCATCAAGAAATGTAAACAAATGGAAACGTTTCTGCCTCTTACTGTTGGAACTATTACATGGGCTGGAGTTTTTTTTTTTTTGATCGGGCTTTATTTCGCCGGAGATGGTAATTGAAACCGGATTCATCAATGAAAATTATATTCTCCCGTGTTTGTGCAGCATTTTGTGAAAATAGAATTGTATAATTTTCGAAACGTTTAAACGGTCCGGACTAATTACAGAAGTTTCCAATGTTATTTTTAAAGCTCTTAATGCATTAAATACAGATGTGGTCAAATTAACGTTTTTATTTTCATATATCTTCAATTGCATATTTTTTAAAGTAATCGTTGGTTTTTCTTCAATAATTTGTTCTACATATTTTAAAATCTCAACAGATAATTTACTATTCCTTTTTCCACCACGATTTCGGCTAACCATCTCATATCCATCCTTCTTATAACGTCTAATTATAGATTTAGCAGTGTTTTTATTAATACCTGCTATTTCTGCTGATTCTGCAATTGTTCTACCTTCTTCTTAACATTTTATAAATATATCCTTTTTGTGTAAACTTGTTTTAGAATAATTACCTCTACGGTTTCTTTCACGACTAACAGGTAATAGAAATTTGCTGGCGGAACCAGAAAATAATCTAAATTTGTTTAATATTATTGAGGAATCTAAAGGAAATAAATATTATGTAGATATGTCGATGAAATTACCATTGGCTTTAGCAGGACAACCGTTACATTAACATTATTTTTATAATTTTTCTTAATTGTTTTCATTATAATTTTTGATAATTAATTTGTTGTTTCTATATTAATTAATATTTAACTGAATTTAATAAAAGTTTAATTTGAATTTAAAAAAGTTTAATTTGAATTTAAAAAGGTTTAATTTGAAATTAAAAAGGTTTAATTTGAAGTTAAAAACCTATATATCGCTCATTATTTCCCACACCCATATTAATTCAAAGTTTTGAAGATGCATTTAAATGATTCATGTTGCCGAGGAGTATTATTAAAATATCCGAATCTGAGCAGTGTATGACAACTTCGGCGTCGAAATTTATTTGGAAAATATGATATATAATTCGAGAATCTGCTTCTTCGTGTTCTTCACAAGATAAGGAATCTTCAACAGTTTTAATAACTTTGTTATTTTCAACCCGGTATAAGTAGCACCTGTTGTAATTTACATAAATAATTTTATTCCCAATGAAAGGGGCCATGTCACGGGCGTAGCCAGGATTTAGTTTTGGGGGGTGTTTTAAGACCAGGATTTAGTTTCGGGGGGGTTTTAATAAAATACAATAACAGAAATGGACCAATTTACTTTCTAAAACTGACACACAAGGGTTCCTAAACTTCACATCTACCATGCTCTCTTGAAGAGAGTCGTCTCTACTCGTCTCCTTATTTCAATATTACAATTTAATTATTTTGTCATTTGTTTATTTTGTGTGTTAATTATTTTTTGTTATATCAATTATTATTGGGGGGGGGGGGTGAACCCCCAAAACCCCCCCTGGCTACGCCCATGGGCCATGTTATCACCAGCACAATGATCAATAAAAAAATTAACTAAAATTTACACGTATTTGTAAAACCTCTTAACACTTTTCCATTTCTCTTCTACGAAAGTCATTATTTTTCCATTTCTGTCTTTACAGAAAACACATTTCATTTGATCACTAATCATTGTAATACAATTTTCTTGAAAATATTAAAAGCAACAAGTACCACGTGACTAAACTGACGCTACTTTGACAACGAACAGCGGATATCAGTCTACCGCGCTTGCGCAGTTGACGTGGCAGAACCCTTCCAACATGGCCACTCCCTTTTCAGTTTTAAATCCGTCTGGCTGATGATTTAACGGTCGGATTAGTGTCTGGTAAATTAATTTTAGATTTGTTGATACTTAAATAACATCATATCAAAATTTCAGGCATACTAAATTTTTTTTTTTTTTTTTATCAAAATTACACATTGTAAGCAATGATAAAAATGTCTGGCAATAATAAATTTACATTTCGAAAAGCTTAATGAAGTTAATGAAAAAAGTTCTTAAAATTGGAAAATTATTATTTTACCCGTACAAATATGATGCGCACTAATGAACGCAAACTCTGACGCCAGCCAGATAGCCCGTATGCCGACAGGGAAAGTGGGACAAAGATAAAGTGACGACACGTCCCGATTTTGGCGGGACAGTCCCGATTTTTGGAGGACTGTCCCGCCGATTTTTAAAAATGTCCCGCTTTTTAGAAAATCTCTTTTTTTAAATGTACTGTAATATATAATATAAGATTTTTCCACATATTCCCATAAAATCTCCTTTTTTAATGTCACCCAATGAAAATTTGTAATATCCAAGATTTGAACTGTCCATTCTTCAAGATATTCCAAGCAGTTATTATAAAAATTTCTGACTTCTTTCAGAAAATCCGGTCGTTTAATGGCACCTTTTATTGGGTGACATTAAAAAAGGAGATTTTATGGGAATATGTGGAAGAAAAATCTTTTGAATATACGCTCCGTGCATAACCGCGCTTAGCGCCACCTGTGGCCAAAAAGACAACTTCGTCTCCAATAATGGTGAATAAAAACAACAGACAAAAACAAAAAATTATTGAATTAATGAAATATACAATATATACACTATCTCGCATTTCCGGCAGATTTCACGCTGTCATAACGGCTCACCACAGAGACTTCTACTCTTCACCAATCGATTCATCGTCCCAAAATTAGTCGGAAAATGTATATAATATTCCTTAGGAAGCTTCCGATTAAAAAAATCGATTTTGCTAAAATTGTAATTTTTTGAGTTACAGCAAAATTGAAAAACGTTTCTGAAAGCATTTTTTGTTGCAGATTATAAATATGCAAATAATATTTCGCTGGCTCTTTCCGTTCACTATCGCCTGCTAAAATTGAGTAAAATTTTAAGAAATTTCTGCGCTCGAATAGAGATTTCGGAAATAATGCAATTTCCGCGGATGTGTGCAATCTGTTTTTGATTATCTGCAACCGTTTCTGAGATATCGACTTATCAAATCGAGAATCGTAAAATTTCAATCTGAAATTTCTCTATGAATAATTGAATCTTTCCGAACAATTTACACATCGAACACATTAAATTACAGACTTAGACTTCTACTCTAGCTCTATCCGAGATTCTCTATTCTAGACTAGATCTCCGTTCACTGTCGGCTGCTTAAATTGAGTAAAATTTTAAGAAATTTCGGCGCTCGAGTAGAGATCACGGAAACTAATGAATTTACCGCGAATAATCTGAGTGTGTTAATAGGAAAATGACCTTCTGAAAACGATGCCGCAATCCGCTTTTGATTTTCTGAAACCGTTTCCGAGATATCGACTTATTAAATCGAGAATCGAAAAATTTGAGTTTGAAATTTCTCGATGTATAATTAAATCTTTCCGAACAATGTACATATCGACTTGTTCATCTTGTCGAGTAGTTTCTGTGTGATTAAAATTATTTCGTTGCTGTTTGCCGTTCTGGAGAAAATTGAGAAAAACCGTGAAAGCAGATTCTTTTCTACCGAAATGATGAAAAATTTTCTTGGAAAATTCAATTTTGTGGAAAATTTTCTCGTGATTTTTTTTGCCATCCGATTTTTGTTTTCAGTGGTGAAAACGACTTTCGAGTTTATTTCACTCTAAAGCTATACATAAGCTATAGTCTATGTGTTGCCTTGAATCTATTCTCAATTTATGCACTTTATTAGTTTGTAAAATAATAAAACGCTTTTATTTAGCAAAATGCATGTCAATATTTACAAATTAATGTTAAACAATGACGATAACGTAACTGTTCATGAAGTTCATAAAATTGTCACCTTTGGCGCTAGTGCTGTTGCGCTCGGAGCGAATATTAGTAATCATTTTCCGAAAAATAATATTTGCGAAAATGATCTTTTTTTATGAGGTCTTTCTAATGAATTGTTAATGTTGGTTGTCTGCAAATGTGGTTATCAAAATATTTTGAAAACTGTAGAATACGCGCTCTCTCTTCCAGGAACAAAAGTAGCAACACAAAGTATTTTTTCTAGTAAATCAATAAAATATGGACAACTATAATATCAATAAAATATGGACAACTGAAAAAACGCCGTTGAACATCAAACTTTAAAATCTATAATTAGCGTAAAAAATAATTTGACGAATTCATGTGAGAAATTTCACATTTTAATAAATGTTCCGAATCTATTGCAAAGTAATTCACTCCGATCAAAAATATGACCGTGAAAGAAAATCATATTTTTTTTTAATAAAAAATTTAAATAAATTAAAAATCATAATGCTCAAATTATTGCAAGAAAAAAATAAGAAATTACTATATTCTCTAATTGACTCCTGACTTATAAAATAAATAAATAAATATGATTACAAGTACGACTTGGTTTCCTGCACTTTCGTTCGATAAGTCCATACTGATGAAGCCAAAAAGCAGAAACGCGACTATGGATGTTCATTATTATTATTTATCAGGTTATACTATTTTTTAGCAACCCACATGGTCTCATGGCACGAAAGTCATGAGTGAATTAGAGAACATAGTAATTTCTTAATTATTTTCTTGTAATATGGAAATTCAAATAGTAATTTTTTCCCAATTTTATATTCAAATTATTGTTTTTTTTAAAATATTTTTATAGTTATCAATTATAATAAATACATTTTTGTATATTTGGGAGATGTATATGAATGTATACAATTTTTTTTTAAATTATTGATCTGCTTTCATAACATATTTATAATTCTAAAATATTATAATTCTCATTTCATTTCCGCTTTGTCTCAATGAAAATGTGGTCACTTTAGACAAAGAGCATATCTAAAAACCAGCCAACCTAAAATTCCCTCTCGATAACGTCGCTAACTCCTAGACTATAGAGAAGTGGTTAAAAAATTATCCAATACATTTATGTAGTTGAAATTTTCCTATATATCTTTCCTTTTTTTTTTTTCTATAAGATACCTTTATCTGTTTATCTTTTCTTTATCTTTACATTAAATCATTTTTTTTTAGATTCAAACAGACTATTGTAAGTGCAAAATTTGGAGGAAAGACTGAAGCTACCAAAAGGCTATTAGCTCAACTACCAATTAGTGCACAATCTTATAGCAGCTCACCTTATCTAGATCTCTCGTTATTCAGCTATGATGACAAATGGGTATCAGTTTTAGAAAGGCCAAAACCTTGTGGAGAACATCCGATAAGGTACCGAAATCAAAATAATTTAAATCATCTACAAGAAGCAATCAGTTCTTAGCATTCATTGAATGAATAATTGATTTTGTTTATAGATTTTATGCAAGGGATTCTGGTTTTTTAAAGTTCAGAATATACGCAGGGAATACGGCAAGGACGACACCTGCTGCAAGAAAATTAGTAGCTTTTACCTTCCATCCAACAGATCCATTTGCAATTTCTGTGCAAAGGACAAATGCAGAGTATATAGTCAACTTCCATATAAGATATGATAAGAGCAGCGACATTTTGACGGACGACAACAACGTACTTAACTTTTTATAAAATTAATTATGCTAATTTTTTAAGCCTAAAAAATACATTCTGTGATGATATTTAATACGTTTATATATACAATTTTGAATGCAATTTTTAAAAAAATAAAATATGTAAAAATGACAGTCTTTTAAAAATTTATTCCTTCAAACATAAAATAGACATTACACAAAAAATAATAACAAAAAAGTACACAATAGTAATATTTATCAGTAAATGTTTAACAAAAAATGTATTTTGAATTATTACTAATGTTTCTTTTAACTTCAACTAATTGCAGAATGAATAAGCATTAAAAAAAGAAAATGTAATTAAATTCTTATTTTATTTTCTGCAAAGTTTGACCAGAATAAGAACAAATACTATTCAGGTTACACAAACAACCCAATAAATAATAAACCCCTTAATATAAATTTGTTACTAACTAGTTATATAACTAAGCATTATATTAGTTAGTGTTGCAAATAGATATTTTATATCAAGAGCGAAAAAAAAATGTTGCTCAAAAGTCCAATTTTAACATGTCCAATATATTTACAGTAAAATTATATAAACACTTATCATTTTATTTTAATCAAAAATTGATTTTATTATAAAAATGTTTATAAATCTAACTGAGGCTTAATTGCCATTATATAAACTGCCATATATCTATAAAAAAATAATAGATATTGGACTTTTGACAAAAAAAATAAGTATCGCATATGACATTATTGCTATAGATTGTTTAATTGACAAACAAATTTATTGCTATAAATTTATTCCTAAAACTATCAAAAAACTAACATTTAATACAACATTACAAATAAATCAGTTAAATTAATGTCAGTTTTATTGAAAATTTTCTTATTATTTTAATATGAGTACTTTAATATTTTTTGTGTAACCTGAGGAAAATAAAATTTAAATTTGTTAAAACAAATATTATAAAAGTAACTAAAAAATATAACAAATAGTAACTTTTTATAGAAATAATATCTTTTCAAAAGTTTGATAGAATTTCTATAAAACATTTTTTCTTTCTTTTAAATAATAATAAATAAAAATATGAAAAGAGAAATAAATTAGTATTCAGTCAGTAACAAAATAAAAAATGAAACAAAAAAACTTATAAAACTAACATCACTAGTTTCTTATGATTTTTTTTCCCAAATTTTGACCAAAAACGTGTTTTCACATTTCAGCCTTTCTTCAACAATTTTTGAAGCAAAATCTTTTTAATTGCACTTCGTGTTTTTTTTCACAAAGAAATAAAAAAATCCTGCAATAACAATATTTAAACAATCAAAAAATTTCCAAGGAAATAAATTGTAAAAAAAAAAACTTTCGATTTATAACAATACAAAAACACCTTTCAAAACATTTTTTTTATAACAAATAAAAAATATTTCTGTACCAAAATAGCGCTTTTTTTCTTTTTCCGTCTTTGTATATACTTACAAAATAAAAACTCCAAACAAAGTAACATCATTAAAAAATATATAGTGGTACATGTACTTTTAATTCAATTCTTGTCAAGCTGGTGTAATCAGACTTCAGATGGATCTGCATCCGCATAATCCGCACCCAAAACTGTTACCAGTTCGTCTCCAGATCTATCTGATAAATATTGCTTTGCATCAAATAATTCAACAGCCTGAAAAAAATATATGATTCAATATAAAAATGTTTTTATCCACATGCTATTAATATTTTGAGTTTGAAAAATATGGATTATAGAAAACATTTAAAGCATTTACTTTTTGGGAAAATATTAACAAATCGTAACTCCTGGACCAGAATGCACATCCTCAGGGAATACCTAATAACATGTTTATTTTCTTCAATTCCTATTTGTCAGAAGGCATCAAATCCATTTTATTGCAAATGTTTTCGTTAGTTAAACTATCTGAAGGGCCAATTAGAATTACACATATAAACACAAAGATTTTCTATCAGCAATTCTCAACCTTTTTCACTCTGTATCTTCACTTGTATTAATATCCATGATTCTGCTGATTACTAGATAATATTAGTAGAAAAACAAAACTACAATGTTATATATAAATATACGAAATACATTGAGGCCTAAAAGATATTTGATCTTATGGTTGGTTCATTATGTTGTTTCATATGTACATTTGCTACATATAAAACATTTGTTTTCATTATATATATATATATATATATATATATATATATATATATATATATATATATATATATATATATATATATATATATATATATATATATATATATATATATATAATGGTCTCAGTCTTATCATTGACAATAGAATTTTGAAAACATCAGGTATTATTAAATTTTTTTTAGTAAAATCTGTTGAAAAACAAATTCCAGTAATTACCTCTGGTGCATGGTTGACAAATTTTGTCTGACTAGTCCTGTCTGTACATATCTGTAAGTGTAGTCTTCTGTGTCCTGTGTCATTGGTTCAAACTTGGCTATCTAGTCTAGTCTTCTGGCAGGTAAAAGATGAATACTCAAGGCCCAAGGCAATTTGACAAAATTTCAAGGTCTTGTCTTAGTCTATAATACTAAAAAAGTGCTAGTAAATATCAAAGTGAGAAGTCTAGTCTTGTCCGTCTAATTGTAAGTCTTGACTGTTTAGTCCGGACTGTTCAATTTCTTCTCTCATCTGTCTATCAAATTCAAATTAATTTATTAACCAGAAAGATGTATATACAGATACATATTGGCAAGTCAATACAATGATTAAAATAGTTTCACATACCACCCAGGAACCCAGATACCCATGAAGTCTCGATCAGAAAGTTCAGGAAAAAAATGAGTATCAGTATAAAATAATGATTGATGAGTATCGTATATAAACATTTTGAAATAAGAATGTCTCTCATTTTTTTCCTGAACTTTCTGATCGAGACTTCCTGAGTAAGACTTGTAGGTAGCATGTTATATAAGTAGATTCCAGCAACAGCGGGCGTTTTACTGCAGACAGTCAATCTTGAATAGGGGGTGTATAGTTTCATGCATCCTCTAGTATTATAATTATGATTAACCTTATGAGGCCTGCACGATGTATAAGCCGGTAAACCAAGAAGGGCTCTTAGTATCCGTTTCTGTGCTTTCAAAACTTTCGGCCTCTCTGGTGAAGTCCCCCAAGCTATTATACCATATGAAAGAATTGACTGAATTTCAGCAAAGTAAAAGTGCAATAATTCTGGTACACTTAAAAATCTCTTAAGGTAGCGGAGACAGTAGGCTTTCTTACTGAGCGTGTTACACACGCTGTGGATGGTCATGAGCCAAGCTGTTTTCTTCAAAACATATACTAAGAAATTTTATGAAATTTACACGTTTTATCGCACATTGATCAGTTTGTATAGAAATATCCTTGGTGTATTCACTATGTTGAGTTTTGAATAAAATGAATTCAGTTTTGTTGATGTTGAAAAATAATTTATTCGCTGAAAACCAACTGGATAAGTACCGCACTAAGAAATTTGCATTTTGCTGTGTATATAATAAAGTTTCATTAGAAATGAGAAAGCTGGCATCGTCTGCATATAAAGTGTAGTGTAAGTATCTTCCTTGGATAGACGGAATCAGCTAAATATAGGATGAACAAAGTTGGGGCAAGAACACTCCCTTAAGGTACCCCCCTGAATTAAAAGCCATATCTAACGTAACACTTTTCCTTGAATGGGAGTGTATCTACATATTGCATATGGTTTTTTATGAATGAGTGGATCCAGTTTCCTGCTATTCCTCTTATTCCATACGAAAATAATTTGTTCATTAACTGGGCGTTATCTACACAGTCAAAAGCTTTGCTTAAATCACAGAATATTCCCACAGGGAATCTGCCCTTATCCACTTCTGACAGAATTTTATTATATAGGCCTACAATCGCTGAAGTTGTGGACTTGCCTCTTTGAAAGCCATGCTGTTCCATCGGAATTAAATTATGTTTGGAAATAAACAGTGTAAGTCTGTACAGAAAACAGTATTCCAGGATTTTCGAGAGTACAGAAAACAAAGCAATAGGCCTATAGCTATTCAGAGAATGTTTATTTCCTTTCTTGAAGATAGGTAGTATAGTGGCTACTTTAAGAATATCGGGAAACTTCGCTGATTTAAATGAGCAGTTGACTAGTTGACGTTGCAACGGCTTGAGCAGATGCGGAACGTTTTCTTTCAGTAAACGGCAGGGAATACCATCGGGACCGTGCGAATTTTGGATTTTTAATTCCTCAGTTAGTATATTTAAAACTTCCGTTTCACTAATGTCGTCGACATACATAGTTTCTCCTATGAAGGGAATATGGTAATTCGTTATTTCCGTAGGTGTAGGTGTGATGTCCTTCATTATTTCCCCCGGCGCTTTTATAAAAATCATTAAAAAGCTTCGCAATTTTATTGCTATCCTGGATCCGGGCGTCATCAATATCTATTATAAAACTTTCCTGTTTGGGCGATTTGTTTGTTTGCTGATTAATAAGTTTCCATAGATCTTTCTGCTTATTATCGGAATTAGCAAGAAGGTTACGAAAATAATTTCGTTTGCATTTGCTTATTAATTTGAAATGACTTATTTTATTTCTTAAGTAGTATGCGCGTAGTTGGGGTAATTCTTTTTGTAGGACAAAGAGGTCTCTTAAATTTCTACTAGAGATTCTGGCTTCCATTGTGATCCAGGTTTTGTTGTGCACGTTGGTCTGTGTTAGAGGGAAACTACTGTAGTAATGGTGTCGCAGCGTGTTTACCAGTGAACTGTTTTCTCATTGCAGTCGTCTGTGTTGAGGACGTCGGACCATGTTTCATGTTTTAGGCACTCTTCAAAATTTAGTTAATTTTGAAGTTTTAGTTTTTTTTAATTGAAAAGAAGTACTCCTCTGGGAGTCTTGACTGAAGCTTCTTACATGTTGCTTCCATGATTCCTTTTTTCTGCAAGTAGTCTATTATCTCTTTTTCTGTTAGACTCGGTTCTTGTTTAAATACATGTAAATGCGCGTATTTATTAGCGGCTTTAATATCATTCGTTTCTGAACTTCCAATAATAACATTTTAATACCTTTTTTTCTTGTTGTTTCTATTTTTTTTAATTTGCCATGTTTCTGTATTTTTAACTATATCAGTCTCTCCCGTGCAGTTTTTTCCCATACCGACGGCTTTATCGGTTTTTAGATTACTTTTTAATATATCGTGCTGTCTTTTATCTGGCTTATCAATGTCCTCAATATTGTTTGACTCGATGCTAACAGGTTTTAGCAAAGTGTCGGAGGATTCTTTATTGCCTCGAGACGAAATAAATTGTAACAATTCTTTGTTCTGTTCGCCTAAAATCACCTAAAAAAATGTTTCGCCTTAATATCATTAGTGAGGTGTGTAATACGCTCTTCGAAAATATGGGTGATTGCACTTCCTTTTTAATAATTCCAGTCAAAAGGTTATGAAATTCACAACCTGTTAGATATGATATTATTTTCTCACATCCAACAGAGGGTACATTATATATGAGTTCTCTCGCATTGTTTAAACAATCATAAACAGTTGATTTGTAGTTGTAAATAACTGAGCACTCAAGTACAACTTGCACGACCGCTCGCTTGGACGACTCACACTCGACTGACGTCTGACTATCTTGTCTGACTAGTTTTGAGTACACAGACTTTGATGTGTAGACTGTTTATTATTGGGTGTCTAAAGTAGAGTAGGGAAAGATCATATGTTCTAAATCCGCCGTCTTATGGGGATTTCCATGTAAACTCTAAATCCTCTATTCTTACGGGAAATTACATGAAAATGTAGCCCCGCCCCCGCCGCCTTATAGGAAATGCTGTACAAAATAGTTCTGAACGTGGCCCAGCGAGTGTATATGGCGCTAGGGGTGGGGTACCTAAGGAGGGGATTATGAGATTTTACCGGACAAGACTAGATGACATGCGGGAAAATTAAAAATGAGTTGCGGGGTGGGCATATTTGCAGATATATTAGGGGTTGATTCAAATGAGTAATTATTGGATCTGCGCAGATTTGATTCTGCGATTTAAAATTTAATTAAACAAACTCGCCAGGCATCAGGCTAACCATCTTGGTAGTAGATTGTACATCTTGAGGACCATACCGGATAAGGCTAGACTTGAACTTGTCTGAACAGATTTTTGCAAAATTCCCACAGATGAGCATATTACCTGTGATATTTGTACCAATAATTTCCTGTGTATAAAAAAATTCTTAAACTTGTTTGAACAACTTGTCTGGATGGGTCATAATTCTTGAAATTGCTCTGTTTTACACATAGGCTTAAAAATAGTAAAATTGACCTTGAAATTTTGCACATGGTAGTAAAATAGATTAATTATATTTATATAACAAAATAATTTAAAAGTGTGTGACAAGGATAAAAAGATGTAAGATTTTTAGAATTAGAATTTTTAAAAAGATGTAAGAATTATGACTCATCCAGTCAAGCTCAAACAAGTTTAATAAGTTTTTTACACATAGGAAATTATTCGGACAAATATCACAGGTAATATGCTCATCCATGGGAATTTTGCAAAAATCTGTTCAGACAAGTTCAAACAGGAAATATAAGAAGTGACGTGTTCAAATCTCACGCATGCTAATTACCCATTTGAATCAACCCCTAATTAATATATCTGCAAATATGAATAGCCCATTGTTCTCCGCAACTCATTTTGAATTTTCCCGCTTGTCTAGTCCTGTCCGGTCTTGTCCGGCATTGTTCTCAAGATATACAATCTACTACCAAGATGCTTAGCCTGATGATGGCGAAATCGTTTAATTAAATTTTTAATCCCCGAATCAAATCTGCGCAGATCCAATAATTACTCACTTGAATCAACATCTAATATATCTGCAAATATCCAAATATGCCCACCCCGCAACTCATTTTGAATTTCCCGGCTTGTCTAGACTTGTCCGGGATTATCCGGTTCAAATCTCATAATCCCCTAAGGACGGTACCCCTCCACTAGCGCCATCTACTCATACTCGCTGGGCCACGTTCAGAACTATTTTGTACAGCGTTTCCCATAAGGCGAAGGGGGCTAGATTTACATGTAATTACCCATAAGAAAAGCGGATTTAAATTTTACATGTAAATGCCCACTAGGCGGCGAATTTAGAACATAGGATCTTTCCCAAATGAGTGTCTCATCGCCATCCCATGCCTGTCCCATCTTGTCTCTCTGGTCTTGCCTGTCCCATCTTGTCTCTCTGGTCTTGCCAGTACCATCTTGTATCTCTGGTCTTGCCTGTCCCATCTTGTCTCTCTGGTCTTGCCTGTCCCATCTTGTCTCTCTGGTCTGCCTGTCCCATCTTGTCTCTCTGGTCTTGCCTGTCTCGTTTGTCCGACCTTTTTTTTTTAATGTGGTTTCGGGAAACCTTTCACTAAACCCCTTTTACACTTAGCTTATAATATGCGCCACCTTCAGGGCGGGCAGTTAGTGCCGCCCTGGTTGAAAATGCCGGCGGGGAATCGAACCCCGGTCTCCCGCTAGTCATACCCGTCTGACTGTTGTCCACTACACTATTGAGAAGCACAGTCTTGTCTGTCTGGTCTTGTCTTGTCTGTCTAGTCTTGTCTGTCAGTCTTGCATGTCTAGTCTTGTGTGTCTAGTCTCTAGTCTTTCAGCTGCCTACAAACCTTAAAGGCTATGATTATAAACTGCGGAAAAAACAAAATTGGGATATATAGACCTGCAACTAAGAACTGACTAGCTATGAAAAAGGCAATTGAATTTACGTTCGCTAATATCGATGTAGAGGTCAGAATATACAAGCAACAGGATCACTTAGCAGAGATCACCGGAAGAAAAACGTCACGACAAGGACAGAAGTTGTGAAGAAACGCTCGCATACAAAGGCAGAGGGAAATCAAAAGAAATATAATACATAGGTAGTTCTCATCAAAGAGGAAGGATGTTTCTATCCGGATCTCCTAAAGAAGATACGTAATGAGGTTGAAACAGCCAGAGTAGACATAGTAGACATAGAGACAGAGTAGACAGCCTTATCACAGCGATGAGAAAGTCCAAAACAGAGGAATTACTCTTAAAGGTGAAAGGTGGTCAGGCGCAGGTATTAAAGAGAAGCATAATTCAAAAGTGCCCAACGATTGATGTTCGCCTTAAAACAGATAATGTAAAAAAAAAAACAAGCCCCTAAGTGTACCTTCTGCATATCGGCCCCTCTGTATCCTTGATGTCACTGGCTAAAATGCCACTAGAAAACCGGAACCGGACGACTCGGCACTTCTAACTCGGCACCGGATAAATCGGCACCGGGAAAATTCGACACCGGATAAGTCGGCACCGGACAAATCGGCACCAAAACACTCTTATCCTTTTAACCTTTAATAAAGGTATTTATGTTTCATTATTAGTTTTTAATTTAACGCTGTTTTCAAGTCAACATGAATTCTACTGTTGGCTAGAAGGTGACTAAATAAATAGTTTACAATTTCCTTCATCTTTCAAGGGGCGTGCGTTACTTTTTTGAATTATAAAAAGATTTCTTTTGTTTTTGATATTACCAAAACCTATGTTATACTATATTGATGACTGGTGCCGATTTGCCCGGTGCCGACTTATCCGGTGCCGACTTGTCCGGTGCCGAGTTGGAAGTGCCGAGTCGTCCGGTGCCGACATATACAGTGCCGACTTATCATGTACCGATAGAAAACGGCATAAACCTATGTGATATGCAATTCTGATTTAGAGAAGGTAGCTCTACAATAGATAAAATATAACGGTAAAGATAACGGTAAAGTATGTCATAAATATAGCGGAAAAGGCAACAGAAGGCACACAACGAACAAGAAAAATATGAGCGCTTATAACATTAGACATCAGAAATGCCTTTAATTTGGCAGCGTGGCATACAAATCAAGGACTTAAAAAACCGGATAAAACCGGGGAAAAGGATTTTATTAAATGCAACCGTGGCACTACCGAAAACCCAAACTAAAGCTAAAGCACTAAAGCTCCTGGATAGAAACAGAATAAGAATAGGACTGGTACAATGTAGAATCAGAGAAACAATAAATCTTATAAAATGCCACAGATGCTGGCCGATTCGACATAACAAAACGGAATGCAACGGACATAACAGACAAAATCTTTGTCTACGATGTGGCCAAGAAGGTAAGCCAATCTAAAGGACATAGGGCAAACTCTGGAATGTGTCTAAATTTCCAGAAGTCGTTATCGGAGGCAAGGCGTAATCTAAATAGAACAAAATATTGAATATTATACAACTAAATGCAATGCGTTGCTGTGCAGCACATGATCTTAACGCCACAGTATCGGACCTTAACATATACTTAATTACCATAAGCGAAGCCAATAAAAAAATTATAAACAATGGAAAATGGTACTCAGATATAAGGAGTCAACAATAAGGGTAGTAAACAATACCATAATAGTACTGGACAGTGGAAGTGGAAACGGCCATGTGTGGATAGAGACTGCGGAATGTATTTTATACAGCTGCTACTTTTCACCTAACAAGGGACTGGATCACCTCGAAAAAACACTGGGAGATTCAAGTGATGCAATGAGAAATCATACAAAACCAATACTCTTCCTTATCTGGAGAAAATCATCATAAATCACCGTTTTGGGGTTCCCTAAAAATGGACGCACGTGGAGATATTGTCATGGACTAGGTCGGCCATGGACCTCTACATACAAAATATAGGCATCGAACCCACCTTTCTGCGCAGAGAGTCGCACTCTATCATTGAGCTCACATTCACTACAAGCGACTTTGCGCAGAGAACCACAAACTGGCAAATCCTTGAGAAGGAGTCTCTCAGCGACCACTAATATATATTATATATGGTGACAGAACATAAGGTGACAGTCCCACATAACCCCATCATTACGAAACACTGGATCATTGACCAAATAAACATGGACCTCTTTACTAGTAATATGACTAAGGAACTAAGCAATCGCGGAGTAAACTTTGTCGACTTGCTTATAAAAGCCCTTAGCATAGCATGTGACGCCTCCATGCGAAAAAGAATTAAAAATAGCAGGAGATAATGTGTATACTGGTGGAACCAACCCATTGCGAACTCCAGAACGACATGTATCATCACAAGAAGGACATACCTCCGGCACGCAAAAAGGACTAAGGATTTTATTAAATTACAATAATTAAAGCAAGCATACACCGATGCTTAAAAACATCTACGACGAGAAATTAACCATTCAAAGAAATCCCACTGGGAAAACCTATGTAAAAGCATCGACGACGATACATAGGGAGACGCATATCGAATAGCAAATAGGGGCCTAAGTATTCAGCAGACGAATGCACAACTACCGATGGACAAAATCAGGACACTAAAGCACTATTCCCAAACCAATGTGGGCGCAAACTGAAGTTGACAACATTCCTCCGTTCACAGAAGAAGAACTAAAGATAGCAAGTAGCCATATGCGCAACAACAAAGCTTCAGGACCAGATGGTATCCCCAGGGAGGCGGTAAAAATAATTGTACAAAATTTTCCTACTGTCGTACTGTTAATATTAAACGAATGTCTACTGACGCGCACGTTCTCAACCAGATTGAAACAAGCTAAACTAGTATTAATGAAAAAAACCAAACAAGCCCCTAGGTGTACCTTCTTCATACTGGCCCCTCTGTATCCTTGATGTCGCTGGCAAAATGCTAGAACATCTAATTTTAGCATTATTAAAGAAAGAACTAGAAAACGGCATAAACCTATCTGAAAGGCAATTCGGATTTAGAGAAGGTAGCTCTACAATAGATGCGGTAAAGTATGTCATAAATATAGCGGAAAAGGCAACAGAAGGTACAAAACGAACAAGAAAAATATGTGCGCTTATAACATTAGACATCAGAATTTAATTTGGCAGCGTGGCAGCACATTGGACGAATTAACAGAAAGAGATATACCGTCATATCTACTAAGAATGGTTCGTAGCTATCTATGCGACCGCAGTATCATCCTCCGTGCTGAAAACAAAGATCAAACCAGTGCCGTCAACAGTGTTGTTCCACAGGGCTCCGTAATGGGACCGATCATGTGGAACAACTGCCTCAAGTTAAAGTTACCCGAAGGAGTTAACGTCATAGGTTTTGCGGAAGATCTGGCTTAGAGCCAACTTGACGATTGAACAAATCATCATGGAAATGTCCGAAGCGGTTCTGATAACGGGATACAGAAAGTTAGCCCCTATGTCTTTTAAAGTATTGGGTGTGGACATTATACCAAAAAACTTCTTAAAATATCTTGGCATCATAATTGAAAAAAGTCTGTCCTTTGCAAAAATCTGCCTCGAAACCTCCCCGAATAGTGGCTCGCCAACCACGTACAAAACTGTAAGGGCTCCCTACACTTGTGTCTAAGATCAAGAAACCAAGCACAAGTGTAGGCCGTGGGAGGAGGTCCCAGGTCCTATACAGGACTGCAGTACCATTAAATAATGGTGTATGGATTCAGGTCACGTCTGTCCTTTGCAGAGCACATCAAAGAAACGGCAGAAACTGGTATGAAAACAACTGCGGCACTGGAAAAACTAATACCTAATGTGGGAGGACCTAGAGGCAGTAAACGCAACCTTCTAAGCACTATGGCTCAGTCTGCCATGCTTTATGGAGCTCCCATATAGGAAAACGCCTTTAATAGGGAAAAAAACAACCATTTAGCTGTATACCAGAGAAAAATGGCCCTACGAGTCGGCAGTGCTTACCGAACAGTATCTCGAGATACAGCTTTGGTAATTGCAGGTATCCAACCATCGAACTACAGGTAAAATATAGGAATGATCGATATGAGGTAGGCAAAAGTAAAACTTATAAAAAAGAGGCAGGTACCAAACTCATTATGGAGTGTCAGGACAAGTGGCATAACTCCACAAAAGGTACTGGACGAGGATCCTAATCTCGGACATTGAAACATGGATTACTCGACGACACTGGGGAGTGTCACATTATCTCACCCAGGTCCTCACGGGCCAAGAATGTTTTCGAGATTACCTCCACAAGATTGGTTTTTTTGCGTATACTGTTAATTGGCCGATAGTGTCACCCATACCTTATTCGAGTGTTCGAGATGGGACGAGAGGGAAATGCTTGAGAACGACAAACTCGATCCCCAAAATATGTTGGCGCACCTACTAAAATCGCAGGAAGAATGGAACACTAACCACAAATTGGTCAAGGCAATAATTACGGGAAAAGAAAGCGACGAGAGAAAAACAAAACTCAAAAAATCGAACCCCTAATCGCACGCAGTGCGGAAGGGGGACGTAGATAGTACAACTGTAGCAATATGTCAACCAACACCCTGAAGAAATGCGATAAGCGGTTCTGAAGTGTTTGGGTAAATTTCAGGGGGCTCATTTGTATGGTTAACCGAAAGGTGTCGAAACTCTTGTCTGTTTAGTCAAATCAAATCAGAAATATTTATTTCATTACAAAAGCTAATTATTTGAGATTAGTCTGCCTGCCTAGTCTTGTCTGTCTAGTCTTGTCTGTCTAGTCTTGTCTGTCTAATCTTGTCTGTCTAGTCTTGTCTGTCTAGTCTGTCTAGTCGGTCTAGTCTGTCTAGTCTGTCTAGTCTGTCTAGTTTGTCTAGTCTGTCTAGTCTTGTCTGTTTTGTCTTGTCTGTCTACTCTTGTCTGTCTAGTCTTGTCTGTCTACTCTTGTCCGTCTAGTCTGTCTAGTGTAGTCTTGTCCATCTAGTCTTGTCTGATCATATCTGTCTGATTTTGTCTATCAAGTCATCTCTATCTAGACTTGTCTATCTAGTCTTATCTATTTAGTCTTGTCTATCTAATCTTGTCTTGTCTATCTAGTCTAGTAGGTTATTAAATTGAAAAAATTAAACTTACCTTACGGACCAAACCAGGATATTCAATGTTAATTCTATCCCATTCTTCCGGTGGTGGTAAACACAATGGGGACATGGCTAGACGTGCCAGATACTCGATGGTATATTTATACCGATTCTCTACTGTTTCGATAGGAAATTTTCCTTTCATAATGTCTTCGATGGGTATGTTCGGCCTTCGCAATGGCACTACAGAAACCAAAAATTCAAAAAAAAAAACAGTTTTAAAAAAGTTTTGAAAAAGTATCTAACCATGTGCGGTGCTTTCGCTTTGGCCATTGGGTAAAGTTGGCGATGGGAGAGATTCGGGCGATAGAGGGATTGGTGGCAGATCGTTCGTTATGATTGGTTGAGGCAAACTGTCGAAACTGTAAAATTGACCGATGTCGTGGATTGGTTCGCCAGAAAAATACTCGTCTAAAACGAGTTTACTTGTCTGAAAATAAATTATAATTAATTATTTTACTATGCACTCCTCCAATATTAATTATTAAATCTAAGTCGTAGTTGGGACATCTATATGTATGAGACAGTAGACTAATACAAGATTACGATTATAGTAATACTTATCAGTTTATAACCTAAAGATTGATTAATGCAATGGATTTAAACATTACATGTCCTAAAGGCTGGGTCGTCCATTAATCACGTGATGTTTTTTAGCAAATTTTTAAGCCCGCCTCCCCCCGGTGATACGTGGTGAGGTTTTAGGTTTAACCACCCCCCTAACCAAAATCACGTGTATTTTCCTGTGATATTTCCCATGTGATATTTCGTGATTCTTCACAAACTCCCACTCTCCCTCGAGCTTCACGTGATTAATGGACGATCCCTTAATTAATGCGTCTAAAGCGTCGAAGACTCTCAAAACCTAGTTCTGTTAGTTTCATTCTCTTATCTTTCAATTATTATCATAATTATAATATTTCTTACACGCACTAAATCCAGATTATCGCCAGTAATCTTGATAGTGTTTCCACCTGTAACGACAGTATACTTATATTCTCCAATGCTAGCATCATTGGTGCTAAGACTGTGGAGTAGAGATCTTGAAGCTCTAACAGTTTGAGGCAGAGCGCTTTCATCAGATGCAGAAGAATTTATACTGGAACTGGAACCAGTCAAAGGTCCGCCTATTGCTATTCCATGCTCTCTAACCGGAGATGCATTTCTTCTTATTGTATCTTCAATCAATTGCTTCGCATGACTAAACATTAACAAAACATTACAATTTGTTATTAAATTTATGTAACTTTGTTTCTTACTTGATGCTTTCTTCGTTTGCTCCAGTGATTTGAACCAAACGCTCTTTAGCTCCTGGGTTAACTATAAAGGAAACGTTAAAGAATTACTGTTGTGGGAAAATTTGTTGTTTTTGTTGTTACTTATGTTAAAGCAGGTAGCATTAAAGTGCTGTAAATTTGTTGTTGTAGTTAAGAATTAAGGTGTTTATTACAGCGTAAAATGGGTGTTAAGCACATGCTGATTTGTTTAGGTAAACCATACAATCTTAATTTAAAAAGAAAAAAAATTAGTGCTGATATTCGAAAATTATTAAGATATAAATAAATTCTTGTTTTATGTAACAATTTTTAATGTTTGTCAAATCTATATAATTTAATTGCAATGTAAAAAAGCGTTTATATAAGTAAATATATAAATTATAAAGGATTATTATTTTTACGATTATCCTTTCTTCCGCCATTAGCCCGGATAAACGAGAGTAGACTGTATTCGAATTTGTTATTAGTAACATTAAAACTAAATTGCTTTGAATATATTTTCACGAATTTGAAAACAAATGGAATATTTAGCTTATTTTATCTTAATCAGATACTATGAAAAGGTTGGTTGATACTATGATGGTAATCCATACTTTGAATTGAAAAATTCACTATGTTTTACCATTAATTTTTGTGAAAATATTATATAACTTGCGAAGTTATATAAATCTATACATTTTATACGACTCGAGTTTCGACTGTTGAAAGTCATTTTCAAGTGAACTAAGAGGGTTGTAGTTGGGGACTAATCTGGAGACGATTGCGTTATGTTCCGGCCTATAATTATATCTTTGGTTGTCGGGATGGTAGGTCGAGAAGCCTAAATGGCAGGTGCTGACTTATGGCGGAGCCGTTCGCGTAGCTCCGGGCTTGAATATAACCTATTTGATTGGTTGGAGAAACGCATGTGGATCCTCTTTCGCCGAAACATTTCCCCTGATCTGCCCGAGACATTTATGTCGTCGGTGTTTCTTGGTTCTCGATTGCCATAGTGGTTTTTACCCACGAAAATATTAACGTCGTGAGCTGGGCCTTCCGTATCCGCCTCATCAAGCGGACTTACCGAAAACGGATGAATATCGGTGCTAAGGGATCCTTTCCTGAAATCCCGTCTTGCTTTCTTTCTCTCCTTTCCTGGTAGTCTCTTATTTATAGGAGAAAATATTAGGTCGGTTTGTCCGTTTATGAGATTTACTGATGGATTACGACTTTCTAATAGCAAAATTATTATAAAATTTCTAATAATGACTCCCGGGGATTAAGTTTCGGGTAGGGTTTCTAGTTCGGTTATATCCGAACCGCAAACCAGCGGTTTTCTGTGCAAAAACCGAAACCGCATAACCGTCATAAAAAAACTCGGTTTTCGTTTTACCTAAAGATAAATAAAAATAAAATACGTTTAATTAGTGCTCTTTCAAACATTGCAAACTGTTGTTGCCAAAAATGGCAACCATCAATGGTATATGTGTTCGAGCAATTTCAAAATCTGCATTTATTCGGAAAGCAATAGCTGGTCGATTTCCCAAGCAAATCTTGCCAAAATGTTCTTCAGGTGTTATGACCTTAATTCAAAAGGAATACGAAGAAAGAAATAATTTTAAAGTTTCAAGAATTAAAACCAAATGGACAAAAAATGAGTACTACGCTAGATCAGTGGACTAGTTTGAGACGCCGAAGATACATAAATATTCATGGAGAAAACATTTTTTATTGCAATTTAGGCTTTCTGCGAATTGAAGGAGCTTGTTCTGAAAATAATATCGTAATAAGTGTTGATAAACATTTAGATTCACTTAGTATCAGTTTCAGAAATGATATTGTGGGTGGCTTGGATTAGAAAGTTGAAGTTTGCGGTGAAGTCGCGGCGCCGTTGTCAAAAATTTTGCAATGCGATTTTTAGCCGCGCTTTATCGCAAGCTTTCCTTTCACTAAAACATTAAATTTTTTTAGTTATCTGCAAAATTGCGAAAACTGCAGCGGAAAAATTATCGCGTGTTCCCAAAACTCGACCTAGATTAGCAAGTTGAACTTTGCGGCGACGTCGCGATGCCGCTGGCAAAGATTTTGCAAAGCACTTTTCACTATCGCTTCCTGACAAGCTTTCCCTTCCACAAAACGGCAAACTTGTTTCGCTAGCTTGAAAATTACGAAAACTACGGCGGAAAAACCACCAGTCGCATTACGAAATTGAACTTTCCGGTGGCGTCGCGACGCCGCTGTCAAAGATTTCGCAACGCGGTTTTCAGTCTCGCTTTTCGACCACGTTTTGCTCTAATAAAACGTCGAATTTGTTGCGGCTGCTGCTAAATTTCGAAAAAAACAAATGGAACCAATCCTCGGTAGATCTAACTTTGACTTTTTAGTTATCGAGCCATATTAACGCGGTTTTTAATTTCTAGTCGCAAAAACCTCAAAGTTTGATTTCGTCTGGGATTTATTGGCATGGGATTATTATTGAGTAAGATACTACACATGACGATGCCCGGGTAATTAAAAAAATGGTACAGATTGTCCTGCTGAACCAAAAATTTGCAGTAACCATACAATACATCTCGCTGTGTGGGACACGTTTTACAAGAAATCATCTCAAGTAGAAAACAGCTGTAGCAGTGAAGATGAAGATTTATTTCCTGAAGTATCGCATGAAGAAGATGTGGATCATGAGTATTACGCCGAAGAAGATAATTAAATTAAAAGGTATTTACAAATGGTAAGAAAACTTGTGAATTATTTTCTTTTATCTCCGATAAAATCAGTTTCCTACAACAACACGTAAAAGCTCTTTTTGAAATGGAAATTGAATCTAGAATATTGCACAAGGTGTAATAGGATTCTTGGAAAAGAAATTAATTGGTTCTGATATAAGCAAAGCTTCAATGAAAAATATCATGGAACGTTTGAAGACTAGTGAAAATCTAGAATTAAGAGAATTAGATAGATGCTTACTAGATCCTTTGAAAGTTCCAACGAAGTCTGTTTTAATATTGGCGGAAAATCATTTTGAACGACTTTATCCAGACAAACAATAAGGTTGAAGTCGAAGGTGAATGTTCGGCAAATTCAGAAGAATTAGAAGAAGTGACCAATCCAAACTATTCCTTGCAAGACGAAGTACAAAAAGCTATTCAAGAAGTATTAATTAAAAATACTTATATGCAAACAAATCGCTATCCTAATTCTATGAAAAAGGTGTTTGCTAATTAAGCTACTACATCCACCTACTCCGAAAGATCATTTTCCTTAAACAGCAACTTTTGTACAAAACTAAGATCTCGTTTAAATATCAGACACTACTACCAGGAATTTTAAAAACCGAACCAGAAACCGAAACCGCGGTTTTTAATTTTCAAAAACCGAAAACCGCGGTTTTGAAAAAGTGCGGATATTCAGAAACCCTAGCTTCGGGCCATTGTTGCGTCGTGTAAAGTTTGTAAACTTACATAACTTCACATGTTATATAATATTTTCACAAACATAGAGTTGATCAGATACATTTAATCAGTGAACTTTTTTTATTTAAATGAATAAGTACTTTTTCTATAGTTTTACTTATCCTAGCAAGTAGTTTATTTAAAAAAGACATGTTTCTATTTGTCTAGTCTAGTAAAGTAGACTAGTACATTTTATTACATCAAAAATGTAATTGAAAAATCTGCTTAAAAATTTAGAGTCTATTCCTATTCTTAGAGTCCATTTGTTATATATTTCCTATATTTCTAGTCTAGCCTATGTTCTAGTCCAGCTTTGTATAGGCTAAATATTTTTTATGCTTTTAAACTTTTTATCAGCAGTCACACTATAATAGTACACATGGTAAGAATGCACAAACAAGAAATTAAGCCAAGCAAAATAAAATACTAAAACTAATAAGAGAACATGCTTAAAACTAGAAAATGTTTTATAAAATTTACCATAAAAAACCCTCTTTTTGTAAAACATAATTGCAAAACTAACTAAACTGCGAGATTTTTTTTAATTTCGTAAAAAATGCCGCGCTCACAAAAAATAATTAAAGTAAACTCAATTGTAGTTCGTACGGAAATATAATTGTTATCAAAGTTGATAATGAATATAAAACAGTTTGATTATTGCTTAAAAAACCGCACGATATCGTTTTTCACTGATAAAACTAGTAACGGAATTAAGTTTATAACCGAGTTTATAATAATGAAAAATTATAAATTAAGTATGACAGTCGCGCGGAGTACTTCAAACTATAGTCCATTTTTTTAAGAATGCAGTAACTAGATACCTGATTTACACGATGACAAATGTTCAATCTAGGTAAAAAATTTGGCGCTAAATTCAAATATAGTTACTTGAATATAAAATTGGTAATTTATTAATGGTTTGATTGAATATCTATTAAATACACCAAATGGCAACCATAGTAATAAAATATAAACAAATAAATGGAGAAAAACGCAATAAATCTAAATGATACAAACAGACCCGATGACAATAGACCTTTTCATAGTTGATTTTTTTTTGTGCACATTCGTGTCAATTTCCTCCATGTTTTTCGGGCACTTTTTGACGCATAACCAATGAAAATAACAAAATGTGCCCTAAACTTTCAAATTCCCGCCTTTTAAACATGACGGACGCACATGCGCTACTAACCGTAAAAAGGTATATTTAATGTCAACGGTTAAATTATTTTCTGTAAAAATCGAACAGACGAACGGATTTTTATCAAAATTTCAGGAATTATTCTTGAAAGTCTCTTTTAATTCCCTGAACTTTCAAATTTGCAAACTGGAAATTACCGAAATTACAACTTTGAAAATATTAACTTAACTAGTTTTACAAAATGGGGAATATGCATGAAATTTAAATTTGGTTCAAATATTTTTTTTCTGAATCTTTATTGACCGGACATTTGTACTAAACCATTATTTTAGTAATTAATATTTTTTAATTACTTAAAATTAAAATTAAGTGCAAATTAAGTGACAGAAATTCAAATTTGTAAAACGCAACATCATTGGTTAAAAGTATTAACCAATGGTGTTGGTAATGGTGACGTCAGAACACAACTCGGTATTGTCATTGAACTCTATATATATAGTTCAATGCGTATTGTTTACATTTGTATTGCATTGCAGGTTAGAAAACGTAGTAATAACGTGTGTGTTGTGAATTTATTTATTGTGTAATTTTGTTTTATTTATTGTGTAAGTGTAAAGCAACCTAGTGAGACTAGAAATCATTTAAGTCGACCATGGGCCGCGGATAATAAAATCTTCCAGGTAGAGATTATAAAAAATACAAAGTCCCTTAGAATTTGAGAAATTTGGTAATGGATATTTTATGATGGAATTTGTTCCTATAATCCCTCAGACAATTTATAAATCACCTAATGGATTTTACAATAGGGTTTCTTAAGAATTTGGAAATTTCATAATGTACATTTTATGACCAGATTATAGAAACAATACCCCACGAACGATTCCTCATACCTGGAAGGAGATATAAAAACGCTTACCCCCGAAAAACAATTCAGTTCACCAAGTTCACCTGAACAATTCAACCCGACCAGTTCACACCAAGCCACAGTCACGCCTAGCAGTTCATACCAAGTTGCATCGTTGAGGACACCCACAAGACAATGACTGATAGTGGATAAAAATGTGGATTAAAATTAAATCCAAATTACCCAATTATGGGTGTTTCTCCAGATGGAGAAACTGATATTTATATTATCCAAATTAAATGCCCTTTATTCGGATAAAGCCATGAATCGATACATATGTTCAGGAAATAAAGTGTCCAAGAAATGTATGGCGCAAGTACAATTGCAGATGCATTTTTCGAACAAAACAATGGCCCTTTTTTGTGTTGCGCAGAGTGATTTTGAAACAACAAAAGAATTCCGTATTTTGGAGGTAGATTATGATAATGAACTGTGCGTAACTCTGTTGGAAAAATGCATCCTGTTTTGGACTCGTGCCATCTTTCCAAAACTTATAATAAAATAAATGTACATTATCATTGAAATTATTTATATTATTTTAAATAAAACAAAGCTTTATTTGTATTTACTTTTTTATTAAGAAATCTTGCATATTTATTAATCCACAAGCTATTATTATCACTTCATTTATGAAGTGGATTAAATTGTGGTCCATGCAAGCATGAGGAAGCAGCATGTGAAAAATCTATTTATCACACGTTCCACATGAATCCTCAATGCCGCAATCTGTTTTGATAGTTTCAGTTCTTGTTTTGAGCTTGGTGACAACTTCGAAACTGATGGTGGCCTTATAAGTTTACATCTTTTAGCTTCTAATAAACAAGACAATAATAAATAAACAAGACAAATCTTTGAAGCCTCTATCTGCCATCACTGCTTGGTTAGGTGGTAAACACTCATAATAACCACAGTCTTGAACTATCAAAACATCTGTAGCCCTTCCGCTACAACCTTCAGAAATAAAATTAACCAACCCATCAGGTGTGCATAAAATTAAATACTTCAAGGTATTGCATTTTTTGTACTGCTACCAAGTAAGTGATTGGTGGACTGCATCAGATGGTTTCTCAATCTGATTTTCAAGGCAGTCGATTATAGAAACATCTGCATACCGGGACCTAAATGATATGGGTAGCTTTTTGTAGATTTCTTGTGGTGTTGGCCATGAAATTAGATTTTTCATTTTTTCAGCTATAATAGGTATGCTTTAACTGAATATTCTGCTTATTGTACTTTGTGAATATCCAAATTGTAAAGCTAATATATTAAATGACTCGTTTAATTTTATTTTCTTTAGAGTAATTAATATATCTATGGTAGCAAGGGGTAGATTTTCACTTAATAATTTTATTATATGATATGATTTTTTAGGAAATCCTAACAACATTTTAGGCTCTTTTTCTATAGCAGTTAACATGACAGTACGCATTAGACTTACTAAATATTTTTCATTCTCTGAGTCTTCATCTTGCATCCAGCTTGATTCGGATGAACAACTTGGTACATAATCTTGAGATTTCACCGAAGAATAGAAGATTTTGACGTACGATCTGGGCTATAGGCAAATGATTTTATTGGTGATGTTGCATTATTTGTTAATGAAGGAGGACATTTTAATGGAGATAGTGCTACATTTTTCTTGTCGTGAATTTTCTTTTCGTGTTTCTTGTTAGTGAAATTTACATGAACACCTTTACTTCTATACTTAGTTTTAAAATTCACTTGCACAGCTTTATCAATAAGTTGTTTATTTTCAATCTTGGATGAATTAATTTTTTCAATATGGGAAGAACAGGATGCTGCTTCATCGTTATTTGTTTGTGGTGGTTTATTATTCACTTGCATAGCTTTATCAATAACTTGTTTATTTTCATTCTCCGATGAATTAATTTCTTCAATATGTGAAGAACAGGATTTTGCTTCATCATTATTTGTTTGTGGTGGTTCACATATTTCCAGAACATCACTACTACTGGCAGTAGACTCCGAGAGAGCTTCTTCTATCAGTGCTGACCGTTTTCTCGTGATAGCACCCATTCTTAAAACGGGTGGCTGCATATTTCGATTTTGGTAATGAAATTTGTGAGGTAGAACTCCTTTATTTAATCGTAGTGACACTTTTACACCTTCTTGTTTCATTATGTTGTATTGTATATAATTTTGTGTATCCTCCTCTATCTGTAATTAAAGATGTATTGTAAATATAAAAACAAAACACATAAGTAGGTATAACTTTGTCAACTGGATTTAGATACAGTTATCTACTGCTTGTGTGATTGATTTTCAATACAAAACTTACTTCTGATTAACTGAAATCATATTAGGTATCGAAATAAGTTATACTTACATTAAAGTGATCTTCACAACAATGTAAACAACTTATTGCAGATGTTTCATCTCTTCTGATAGCCTTACACCATTCCCTACGTATTTCTTCACCTGTCGGGACTGAAAACAACACTTTATCGGGTGTATTTACGGTAGTGTTCTTGCATTGAGGCACTAAGCAACACCTATAACCTGGCGGCTTTTTAGTTTTCTTCATGGTGAAATAGGTTAAGAACGAGAACACGTGAAGTAAACAAACAATCGACTAGACTCTAAGGCCGCGGTCCGAATTGCGCATGTCCATATAATCGTGTCGTGACGTCATCAACGGAGAGCGCGCCCAAATGGTGGCGTTTAATCAGCTCAAAATTATTCTCTATTTAAAATATTTTTTTTTAACATAATTAATGCATTTTTAAACAATATTTATATTTTTTACTATGTTATAACGGTGTAAATAGTGAAATAAACATATTGCATAGTGAAATAAGTGAATTAAACATAGTGAAATAAGCATATTCCCCATTTTCTTGCAAGGCGCGGAATTTATTTTCTGTAAAAAGCGAACGGACGAACAGATTTTGATCAAAATTTCAAGAATTATTCTTGAAAGTCTCTTTTAACATATTCACTGCCGCGCCTGATTTTATGACTTTCCTGTATCGCCGATTTAAACCACTTTACAAAATCAATAGTTATAATGATTTGGTATTTATTTTCTTTCTCTAGGGGCCCTATAGAACAATGTAGTGAGATATCAATCACGTGTTTTTATTTTTTCGTTGAACGCGCGATTTTTAAACCGAGAAGCGGCGCGCGTCTCGCTGCCAGTCCCAGTAGTAGTCAGTAATTTTTATATACCTTAATGTAAATGTTATTAGGTCCAAACAAACAATTCAACATGTAATATGTTTCACCACTTATTGTTAAATTCATTTTTTCTATAGTTTGCGTAGTAGTGGTTGTTGGTCCGAAGCGGAATCGACGGGGCCCTGCTGTTATGGGCATACGCCGCGTTGTGGCATTGATTGAGTCATGCAATTTCTTATATGTATTAATTTCTCTTCGGTTGTGTGCTATAGAGGAAAAAATGAACAGTTCAGTGATCCGAATAACAGAAATTATAGTATGATTTTAGAACTGTTAGCTGAATTCGATCCTTTTTTAGCGGGTCATCTAAATCTAAGACTAAGAATATCTAAGACTAAGATTTTTATAAATTCGACACAACGCTGGCAAATGATTGAAATTGGGAAAGGGAAAACGCTAAAGAGAGTAAATTTGACACGTTAGTTTCTTGGTACGAAGTTCTTAAAACTTTGGAATCAATCAATGATGATTGTACCGAAAAACCTGTAAAAAGCTACGGGAAAATATTAGACATGTGGGACAGTGGGACGAAAAAGAGATGGGATAGGACAGTGGCAGGGATCCGTCGCACGGAATGTGATCAAAAACGAAAAATTCGTCCCATGCTCATCTCTACTTCAAACACCATCTGTTGTAATAAAAACTTACGTTACGAAAGTTGCACATTTAGCCCTACACATGTGCAATGTGATGAGAAGATCAATCAAATCGAGTTCTTGCTAAAGAAAATAAATATTTTGTAAACAAAACCGGCTTAAACTAAATATCCGCATCTTTTCTATAAATACTCCATGTCATAAAGACATTTCGTATGGTGTTTACTACTTTAATTAATTACTTTAGGTTCTACTGTATGCGGCAATTTCGTTTTGTGCCTTTGTCATCAATCGAAAACATCGTATCGAAAACATCACTAATTTAGGAATTTATAACATAATATATTGCTGTCATTTGCTAATAAATACAGTATTTTGTTTAACTTTTTTTTAACTCTCTGTAGTCATTTGTAGTAAAGTAAAATAGTACAAGTTATGTTATGCAATTTACTAAATATTCTAAAATAGAAATTAATCTAAGTCTATCAGGTTTACGGTGGGGGACTAGAATTAACAATATAACTCCCACTATCAGAACTGTTAATTTAGTCACTCGCTCCTCCGCTGTCACAAGATGAACACGTTTATTCCGACAACGCCCAACGAAGTTCTCGCAGCAAAATTCCTCGACCCCGACTACCTGGACACCGTGGACGACAGCGTCCTCGTAGAGATGATAAATTATATAATTAAACTGAAAAAGACCCGAATCGCCAACGAGAAACCCCTTCAAACCGACACCGAAAAGACAACTGAAGCTGCCCCCGAGAAGACCAACGAAGCAGCCGCCGAGAAGACTAACCAAGCCGCCGCCGAAAAAACAAACGAAGCCGCCCCCGAAAAGAAAACTGAAGCCGATGCCGAAAAGACAACCGAAGCCGCCCCCAAGAAGACAACTGATGCCGCCCCCGAGAAAACAAATGAAACCGCCGCCGAAAAGAAAACCGAAGCCGTCGCCGAAAAGAAAACCGTAGCCGCCGCCGAAAAGACAAACAATGCCGCCCCCGAAAAGAAATCTGACGCCGCCCCCGAGAAGACAAACGAAGCCGCCGCAGAAAAGACAACCGAAGCCGCCCCATGGAGAAGAAATACACCAATGGACACTCACAGCCCCACCGAAGCCGCACCCAAGCGTAAACCCGACCAAGAAGAAGAGCAACCCATCACCATCAACGAGAAGACCAAACACATCAGGACCACAGGCCCCTGGAGAACAACCACAGAAGATGAAACACAGAAGAAGCAACGAAGAAAACCGAGAACCACACCGAGACAACAGGACCCAACTGTAATCAAGTAAAGCTAACGAAACCCAAACTCAACGAAAGACAAACAACAGACGACACAGACAAACAAACAGACTAAAAAAAAAAAAACAACGACAACCAAACCCCAAGACGACGGAACAGCTGAGCGGAAGGCTCAATGACCGTCAAGAAGCAAAGGACACATGAATGACTGTTAATTTGCGTTAGGTACGTAAAATATAATCGAAAGCGTCAAGTTAATATACTCTGTGACATAAAAAATCCACCAAGGTGTAGGAATTTTTGGACCAAACTTGGAAGAAATGTTTTATTAGTCAAAAGTAATAATATGCAGTAAAATTTCAAATAAATTAAACACAAGATAATAGTTATTTACATTAGAGTGGGGAAACATTGATTTTACAATGTAACAGCTAGTTTGAGGAACGAGCCCGAAGGGCGAGCTCCCCATTTGCTGGAGCATTGTAAAATCATTTCCGCACGAAATTTGTATAAGATTTTTTGGCCGACAATTATTATTTAAGAAACAAATAGATTTAGATTAATTACAATATTGGGAATTATTTATTTTTTAAATGTTGGTACTCACAAACTTTGACATTTTTACTAATTCAAATTTATTAGTTTGATTATGTCATTTTTCCAAATGTCAGACGCACAGTAAAATTTAAAAAAATCACTCTTATTTGCTACATTATCGTGACTAATGTGGTGTAAAGTAGCGTTTTTTAAATTAGATTTTATTGTCTTATATTTAATTTATTTTGTAAGTGTACCTGAAAGGTTAAAATTTACTGGTCACTTTACCGCGTCGTAGCCGTACTTTGCAACTTTGTACGTAAAAATCTAGTTTCACTGGACGTATACACGATGTCAAAGCTAGCTTTACAATTCAGGAGGCCAAAAAGGTATTTTTTTAATTAATAATGAGTTGAACCACCCCTATTAGTTTCACACACCCGCACCCTGCTGGGCATGGATTCCACCAGGTTGTCGATTTCTCCCTGAGGTATTGCATCCATCCCAGGTAATATGTAGTTCATGCGGAAAAGCTTCTAGTGTCTGTGGAGGTTGGGCTAATTGCTCGAGTCTTCTACCCATCATGTCCCACACATGTTCGATGGGCGAACGGTCGGGAGATCTTAGTCGTCACGGCAAGATATTGATGTTAGCCTCTTCGAAGCGCTCCATTATCCTGTTGGAAAATCGGTTCCTCCAGATCCTGGAGGAATATGGGGTTCTACCACTTCATCAACATATCGGTGAGCATTCATATTGCCTCGGATGAATACCAACGGAGACCTGCTTCCATAAACAATAGCACCCCATACCACAACCCCCACTGGGTGGTGCACATGCCGCTCAACAAAAAACTGCACATGACGATATTCTCCACATTTACATCTGACCCTCATGCGACCATCGTGCATTCCCAAGCATAATCGGGATTTGTCACCCGAAGACCACTCTATGCCATTCCACGTCCCAATCCAGTTGCATGGCACACGACTCCAAACTTTGCTGTCGATGACGAGCCATCAGCGGAAGCACAAGATGTGGTCGATAGGACAGCAAGCCAAAGCTCTAATTCGTCGGTAAACTGTACGAAAGGTTACAGGACGTTCTTCGTTTCCAAACCATTGATCTTGTACTCAAGAATCGGTCTCTTTGCATTAATGCCATTCATCGGAGATGGCGGTAGTGGGCCACATTTGTCTGTTTTGGCCGTCCACTTCCTCTTCTAAGACGTTCTGAACCTTCTTTAGACCATGTTTGATAACACCGTACTACAGAGGATTGGTTAAGGTTCGGTTAGGTTTTTTCATTCAATCCAGTTGCATGGTACACGACTCCAAACTTTGCTGTCGATGACGAGCCATCAGCGGAAGCACAAGATGTGGTCGATAGGACAGCAAGCCATAGCTGTAATTCGTCGGTAAACTGTACGAAAGGTTACAGGACGTCCTTCGTTTCCAAACCATTGATCTTGTACTCAAGAATCGGTCTCTTTGCATTAATGCCATTAATCGGAGATGGCGGTAGTGGGCCACATTTGTTTGTTTTGGCCGTCCACTTCCTCTTCTAAGACGTTCTGAACCTTCTGTAGACCATGCTTGATAACACCGTACTACAGAGGATTTGTTAAGGTTAAGACGATTAGCAATTTCTCTGAATGAAAAACACATTGCCGTACTCTCGGAATAATCGCAACCGTAAAAGGCACAGAAGATCTCAAAAAAAAAAAGATTTTTTTGTTGAAAATTGGTTGAAAATTGCAACCAAAAACAATATCGAAATCGACTTAAGCTCGTAAGAAATACACCCGATAATTTTCATTGTAACAAGTGAAACGTTAAATTTGCCATGGCTGCTGGATTATTTTGAATGAAATTTTAATCAAACCTTTGACTAGTTAACATTTCTGCCAAGTGTGGTCCAAAAGTTCCTACCCCCTCCTAGTGCTACATCATGTCACAGATTATGGGTGCATTCTCGTTGGACGCTTACACGCTTTGAGCGCACATAAACGTCGTTTTCAACGTTCGACTTGAACTTCGGGAGGCAGTTTTCGCGCTCACAGACGCTCACGCTACAAAGGTAGGGCAGCAAAAGCGTGAGCGCCATACTTATTATACTATTATACTATTTATCAAAACGAATACCATGTGAGCGTAAGCTAACCAAACATTTATATTCATAATCAACACAAGACATGGAAACTGAAGAAGTTCTGGATTTTACATTCTGGGACTTTTCTTATTGAGGATTGTTTAATTGCATCAAGAACAAAATTAAATGTTGACCGACACATCCTAAAATTATTGAAACATTTATTTGAATATAATTAATATAATCTATAAATTTAAAATAGAAGGTAAAGATCAATAATTTTGGAAAAATAAATATTAAACTTTTAATAATTACCTAAAGTGAGATTTAAATTTATCAGTAAAAGATGGTATAACCTCTTCAAAAAAATTTTGAAACCTCTCTAAACGTTCTTTTTTACAAGGTAAATTTAAATAAATACTTCTATATTTCCCTTATATTTCATCATCACTCTCTTCAATCATATCATATTCATCAATATCATCAGATTCATCGTTGATAATTTCCTATATATTATTTACTAATGGATAAACATTTCTCACATTCGCCATATTGATGCTAACTAACTCTCAACGCGTCCAAAACGAACGATTTTTTTTATTGATTCTAAGCGCTCATAGGCCAAGGGGTCGTCCATTAATCACGTGATGTTTTTTAGCAACTTTTTAACGCCTATATTCTGAGGTTATAAGCGTGAGCGCTCAAAACGTATGAGCGACCAACGCAAATGCACCCTATAATATGTGTAGGATATATTTCTTAAACAAAATGAAAATATTGTATGGTTTACCTGTACGTTAGATTATTATAAGATAAAATTAAATATTTAATACTAGAAATATAAACGAATTAATAATTAAGAGTAAAATGATTGCTCTGCGGAGAAATCGCCGTCTTCATATTTTGGGTTAAAATTGTGATACGAAGTAATAAAAATACACATAAAAATCATAATAAAAGAACTTAGTGCATGGTAGTTTTGTAAAAAAAAATTAGAACAATCAGCAACACTATCTATGTTTTACCTCTCTGAAACGAAATAATCGTTTCGCTAAGTTCCTCAATCATATGCACTCTGCGTCCTTTGATACCCATAACTATAAATAGCAAAAATCTTAACCTAAAGAACTTAATAATAATATAGAAACAGAAAATGTAGATATAAGGATTACAAACATCGACAAACTTCGAACGTTTATAATTCGTAAGCAAGAAAATATTTTTATATAAAGATATCTTCTCTCAGTGTTCTCCCCAGCGAATCTCTTCCTGCCAATTTTCTGTACCACACAGGTGATACACTCAAGCCAAATTCACTTAATTTGTTATTAACAACTTAGTCATTACTTGTCAGTTTTGAGAGACCACCTGACATTTTGTTTTTACGACATTTCCATTTAGAGAAAAACATTCTGGGAAAAACACTGCTTTCCAAAGAGAGAAATCAAGAATACAAAAACATTCCCAAAATCAATAATAACACTATTTATACCTGTACAACATAAGCTATTAAAAAAAACCGTTACAATTAAAAATTGACAAACCTTTTCCAGAATCGGCGTTCCGAATTACCACCTCGTCCTTACAGTAATTCTTGCCGGGAATTCTCGTGGGCTGTTTGAACTTGCCGGAGGGTTTGATGACTTCTCCCGGAGCAAGAAGCGGAGGACTCGAGGCAGATGCCGTTGACATTGACATCAAGGATTCTGACATATTGTTTATGGTCTCTGATTCAATCTTGAAAAAAAAATAGAACTAAATGAAACGGATTCAAGAATTTTAGTAAATTACTTTGCAAATGACATTCAGTTAAACGATTTGATTATTTCTTGTTTACATTTTGGAAAACTATATGAGTTAGGCCAGTTACTTTCAACACGTGGGAAATGACTCGCTGAAGAGAAATTATTTATTATTATTATTTATAATTATTTTAATAGTATGGTGAGGTGGAAGTTTGCTCACGAGCGCCAGCGACTTAGGTTTTTTACACCGAACCAAAAAAAAAACACTTTCATCTCGAGTATTAAATGCAATTTTTTCTACTGCTTTCGGTTGTAGACTGCATAATTCTAAGACTAATAAATCCAATTCGAAGCGAACTGTCGGAACTGTCAATACAAATTTAATTGTTGGTTTGGTCGTTTCCATGGTAACATATTGCATTCTCATAGAAGGTGATACTTTTCAAGTCAAATGTCCTAATTTTATTTCGTTTTTTTTAATAGTTTCAGGCTCGTTTTACGTTTCTACATAAAATATTTCATTGAAATTGGTGTAAATAATAAGAAAGTCCATGCAAATTTGGTTAGTTTAGTGTTTTAATCGAGAAAATCATAAATTTAAAATGCTTATTTTCGTCTCTAGCTGTGAAAATATTTTCATCTCTAGAATAATGGAAAAATGTCACTTTCATGCAGGGTAAGCCGTGGAAAAAATGCCATTTTCACATATATCAATAGAAAAATATTTTTTTCTGCTGTGGAAAAAATGCTATTTTCACATATATCAGTAGAAAAATATTTTTTTCTACTGATATATGTGATAATGGCATTTTTTCCACGGCTTACCCTACCTGAAAGTGACATTTTTTCATTCTAGAGATGAAAATATTTTCACATCTAGAGAAAATGAGCATTTTAAATTTATGATTTTCTCGACTAAAACACTAAACTAACTTCCATGGACTTTCTTATTAATTACATCAATTTCAATAAAATATTTTATTTAGAAACGTAAAACGAGCCTGAAACTATTTAAAAAACCTAAATAAAATTAGGACATTTGACTTGAAAAGTATCACCTTCTATGAGAATGCAATATGTTACCATGGAAACGACCAAACCAACAATTAAATTTGTGTTGACAGTTCGCATCGAATTGGATTTATTAAAGTCGAATTATGGATTCTACAACCGAAACCAGTAGAAAAAATTGCATTTACTACTCGAGATGAAAGTGTTTTTTTTTTGGTTCGATGTGATTGCTAACTCGCTGGCGCTCGTGAGCAAACTCCCATCTCACAAAAAAAAACGCCATTCTTACTGTAATTTTTCATCTCTTACTGTAAAATATACTATTATTTCATAAATAACATTTAACATACAGGAAATGAGAATAATTAATGCCCTATGATAAGATAACTTTAATATGAACTAATTAAAAAAAAAATGTTTTAAGCAAAATTAGAATAGTTCATCCATAGCCATCGGTTGATAGGCAAACTAATAATTATCAGATGAAATAATTCTTGCTTCACCTTCTTGTATTATCTGTAATTACTTCAATTGAAAACATTTTAATCTACTGTAACTAGTTTCTGTATATTTCTTCTTCTATTTCTTTCATAATTTAACCGTTTGAAAAGTTTCTTGTTATTGCTAAACAACACCAAGTGACTGTAACACCAAGTGACTGTAATTACAAAATTTGTCTAGGAAGTGAAATTGTTTCAATTAAATGTGTAAATAATTAAAAATGTAATCATGACAAAATAAAATGCAAATTTATCGGTACGTATTAATCATCGAAAGTGTACTTCTTCTTCTGTTAGTGCATCTCCTGTTGGAGGTTTGCTATCGTCACAGCTTTCCTAACCTTGTTGTACGCGACTCGGAATAATTAATTATCGATGCAACATAACAGTCCGGTAGGTTTTTAAACCAGGGCATCCGACGTCTACCAATGTCCCTTTTTCTCATAATCTTCCCTTGCATTATCAGTTGTAGGAGGGTATATTAGACTTGGTAAAGAATACGGGATTGTTTTGAAACTTAATATTGCGGACTTTTTACCTGATGTAACTGTTATTAATCGTCTTTGGCACTCTTTAACTGAGATCCGAAAGCAAAAATTAAGCTTCTACGTTTTCTACGTTGGTTCAATAAATATTCGTGTTTTTGTTGAAAATAATTGTTCACATTTTCAAGATGACAGATTGTAGACGAGAACGCAACTAACTCGACTTTGTCACGTTTATTATTTTTGATTGATTCAACGGTCCTTGCCACGTCCTATATTGGATCGAGAGTTCGCGCTGCCGCGCGTATGTTCTTAATTTATCTGCCCGCTTCGCGACGGGCAACCTAATAAACCGGGGTTAAACCAATGTTCTTTGTCACATCGTCCTATATTGGATCGAGAATTCGCGCTGCGGCGCGTATGTTGTCTTGATTTATCTGCCCGATTCGCGGCGGTCAACCTAATCCAACCGGGGTTAAAGCAACAGTCCTTTCCACATTGTCCTATATTGGATCGACAGTTCGCGCTGCCGCGTGTATGTTTTTTTTTTTAATTTTCCAAAGTGACTCCACTCAAAACGGAAGGACAGAGGGACCGCCAGCGATGGCATTATTGCCTCTGCCCACCCTTCGAATAAAAATACAACAGTATTTACACGAAAGTAAAAAAAGTAAAGCAAAATATGCTATACAATAGCATTTACAATTGCAACAATTACAACACAAGTAATAAAAAAAACAAAAACAGAGACAAACAAAAAAAAAAAACAAGAAAAAACTCTACCGCCCTTGTTCCCACACAGGCAACTCCTTAGCCCGTATGACTGTGGCCGCGAATCGGCTTAAGGCTGCCCACACGCCCCGCCCCACCTCGCCGGCGAGGCCACCCGCCACGGCTTCGACCGTGACTTCCCGTTCCAGGGCCGACGCCAGGGCCTGTCGCTCCTTCTCCCAACGCGGACACGCCACGAGAGTGTGCTCCGCGTCGTCGCGCACGCCCTCTCCACAGGATATGCACCTGTCGTCTGGGGCTTTCCCAATCCTATGGAGATACGCTCGGAAGGACCCGTGTCCGGTAAGAAGCTGGGTGAGAAAGTACGAACCCGCCTCATCCAGCCCTCGCCCCATCCACCGAATTAAATCAGGGATGAGACGACGAGTCCACGCGCCGTTTCCGCCACGTGACCACCTCTCCTGCCAGCAGGCAAGTAGTTGCTCCCGAGCAGCTCTCCTTGCCTTCCCGCGGTTCCCACCAGAAGTTCTTGCGTCCCTCACCGACGCGCGCTCCATAACAAGGAGGTCCGCGGGAGGAATCCGCGATATGACCTCCACGGCGTCACTGCTAACAGTGCGGTAAGCCCGGGCGACCCTGATGGCCACCGGGCGCAGTGCCCGTCGCAAACGCTCCCTGTTACGAGCGTTACCCCTCACCGCCGTTGCCCACACCGGTGCCGCGTATAGGAGTCTACTAGTGGCCACACTGGCCATAAGCCTCATCCTACCCTCACCAGGCCCGGAGGCCCTCGGCATGAGACGCGCCACCTGTTGTGACGCGCGTACCGCGTTGCCGGCGGCATGGCACACGTGTAATCCCCACTGACCCGCCTGGAGGATCACACCGAGGTACCGAATCGACCGTTCAACCGGTATCTTCTCTCCCAAAATTTCGATCTCCAGAATGCCTCTGCCTGACCTTCTAGTGGAGAGCAGGGCCGCCTGTGTTTTAGAGTCGGTGAGCTGAAGGCCGTCTCTATCCACTCCCGAACGAGTTCCCCCGCGCGCGTGACCCTGAGACGCAGCATATCCCAGCACCTGTCTGTGAAGACGAGTGCCAGGTCGTCTGCATATGCCACAATACCCACCCCTGTGGGCAGTAACCGTCTCAGCGTCCGCAGAAGGCCGTCATAGGCGACATTCCACAAGAATGGTCCTAGAACCGATCCCTGCGGAACCCCGGCAGACAACCCCCGCTCACACCAGTCCTCCCCCTCGCGGTAACTGATGGTTCTGTCGCGCAGGTAATCGGCAGTAAGCCTCAGCAACGTCTCCGGTAGTTTCCAACGGGCTAGGGCCTCAATAACGAACCACCATTGTACCGTGTTGAAGGCATTGGCGACGTCAAAGCTGACGACCACACAATGCCCCCTGGTGCGGTACGGTCCGCTGTTGGCCCCCTCCGCGACACGAAGGACAGCCCGAATGTCATCCTCCGTCCCAACACCTTTACGGAAGCCGAACTGTTCCGGAGCGAGTCCGCCCCCTTGCTCTATAACGGCTTGTAACCGCCATAGGAGCAACCTTTCCAGAACTTTTGCCCCACCGTCCAGCAAACAGATCGGTCTATACGCACCAGGCGTCGAGGGATCCTTACCCGGCTTTGGAATAAGGGCCAAAATGGCCTTTTTCCAACACCTGGGAAACACTCCCTCTTCCAGACATCTGTTGCAGACGTCAGCAAGTCCTTTGAGGTCCCCCCCCTGCTGCCAGCCGGAACAGCTCGTTAGGCAGCCCGTCTGGGCCGGGTGCCTTTTTCGCGGGTAGTGAGGCTACCGCTCTGCGGACTTCATCCACGGTGAAGGAGTCCACCGCAACGTACCGCCCCACGACAGCGCGTCCCACCCCCCTCGCCGTGGCGGGGAAAAGGTGCTCAACCACAGCTTCGGTTCCACCCAACACGCACGCGTCAGGACCCTTCCCTCGATGTCCGAACCGACCGGTGACTATGCGGTACTGCAAGCCCCACGGATCGCGGTCGACCAGAAGGCAGAGTTCCTGCCACCGCTGGGATTTCCTCCGCGCAATCGCTCGTCGAAAACTACCACGGTCCTGTTTCGCCCGCTCCTCCGCAGCCTCACATAGCTCCCCTCTGCGCCGCGCCCTCTGAAGTTGACGCCTAGACGCCACCGCCACGCGTCTCGCTTGCGCCACTTCAGGTGTCCACCAATAAACTGGCTTCCGCCCCCCTGAGGACAGACGTCTTTGAGGGACGCCAGCCCTGCACGCGTCAACCACCCTGTTCACGAATGCCCCGGTAAGATCCTCCGCGGCCAGCCCGTGCGGTGCATTTCCTCGAGCCATCTCCCGAGTAATATGTTCCTGGTCAGCTCTTCCAAGTATCCAACGAGCGCGCTGCTTGCGCGGCTGCCCCTCGATGGCTTTACTGTCCAGGTGAAAGGAAACGCATTGGTGGTCGCTCAGCGACTCCCAATCGTCCCTAACCTGCCAATCCCTGACTCTTCCCATCAGTCCCTGCGATGCGAACGTCAAGTCCACGATTGATGTTCGCGGACCTCTCCTGAAAGTCGGAACCTTTCCCCGGTTGCAAATACCGAGGTCCAGTGCCGACGCCCAGTCCAGGACCATCCTCCCTCTCGCGTCCGTGACGTCGCCGCCCCATTGGATTCCCCAAGCATTAAAATCGCCCCCAATAAGGAGCGGCTTCCCGCTATGCGCCTGGTTGGAACGCGCCACGCCGTCCAGGCAGTCCGCAAAAACCTCATCTGGGTTGTTGCGGGAGAAGTAACAGCTGTAAGCGTGGAACACACGGGCCACTAACTTACGGAAAGTTGCAATATTTGCCTTTGACGGCACCTTAATATCCACGCCCCTCCTTCCCTGGCGCGCCAGTAGGTCCCTCACCGAAGTCAGCAGCATGTACAGCCCTTCAACGTCCACCCCTGAAGTGTAGGACACCTTAGCCAGCGTCCATTCCTTGGCATCCTCTTCTTTTTTTTAAACACCACTGCCAAGTGCTGGATGGTTCCGCCTCCCTCGACGGTGATTTCCTCCGCCTCGTCCATGGGGTAGCCGTCAAGCAGCCCCGTGCCCTCTCCCTCTGCGGTGAAAATCGCCACGTGCTGACGATCTTTTTGTGCCAGTGGGTTCCCAACGCGTCCCTCTACTAGTTCCCACGCTGCCGGAGGCCACAACTCCCTGGCCAGCTCGCAGGCCGCTTGCGATGTGGTCACACTGGCCACCCTCGCAAGAAACGAGGCCTCAGCCTCCTCCTTGTCCTGCTGCATGGTCTTCTGTATGGGCGGGGCCCTGTCCGTTTGGACGCACACGTCCATTTTCCTGGGTTTGGGGACCGTGGCCGCCACGTCGCGTAGCTCCTCCATCTCCTCTCTCGGCATGGCGTAGATCCTGCCCATGTCGCGCGCGACCGCCTTAATTTCAACTTTGGTGTTCCTGGTGTTCCAGGCGACGAGGTCCAACAACTCAGCAATCTTCTTTCCCAATTGAGCGAAGTGGTCCGTCGCCTGCCTCTTCGTCACGTTGACGTCCGGCGACGATGCGCACCGCCTGCGCTTGGTCGCGTCACTAACTTCGAAGTCCGGGTCCGTCATGCTTAGGTTTCCTCCACTGAATACGTTTTCGTTGCTCACAGCCTGTTTCGGGCTGTGCCCGAGCGACATTCGCGCCTCGAAAAGGTTAAGTTCGCCGTCTCCCGCACGTGCACCGTCCCCGGCGGAGGCCTTGCGTTGCCTGCCACTCATATAGCCGGGTTATCGGGAAGAAAATCCAGTAACGCGAAGGAAAGTCAAGAAGACCCCAGTACCTTTATGGTGGAGGCGCAGAACGGAAATAAAACGACGCCGGGCGACGGCGCACTAAAAATATAGGTACGGATCGACGCACTGGTCCGCGGGAAGTCTAAAGACAGGGTGGTGTCACAACCTGACAACCCTATGCGGGCTAGGATGTCGCGGATGTCGACGGATAAAGTTATGGAGATTTCGCAACACCTTTCGAACGAAAGTGCAGAAACTCACCCTGGGGGTTTAAAACCGGGGTCAATCGCCACACAGGTCATCTGTGGACGACAAGGGGGGACAAGGCTGATAAAAAGTCACTTGGGGGCACTCGCGGGCAGCGTCAATATCGCACACACAAAAAACGTCAAATCGCGAACAAAAACAAAAACGCACAAGCACAAAAATTGGACAGCACGTTTGTCTTTGGACACAAAGCTTCCACTGTAAATGGCACGAATTAACTCTTTGGACTTTCCTAGAAAAACTCAAAAAACTGCGGAGCACCAATAAATACGTCTACACACTGTCGAGTACTACGAGACACTCTGCCGCGTTTATGTTGTCTTGGTTTATCTTTGCGGCGGGAAAGTTAATCTAACCGGGGTTAAAGCAACAGTCCTTGCAACATTGTCCTATATTGGATCGAGAGTTCTGCCGCGCGTATGTTGTCTTGATTTATCTGCCCGCCCGCTTCGATAAATTAGGTAAATCAAGACCACATACGCGCGAACTCTCGATCTAATACAGGGCAATTTAGCAAGGACCGTTGGTTTAACCAACTCGGCTGATATCAATTTACATTCAAGAAATTTTTGAATTGTTTAGTCGGGATCTCTTAAAATATTCGGAATATTCAGAATAGACAAATAATTTCAGTTATTTGGTTGAAGATTTTTTTCAAATTTTTTTATTACAAAAAGTAAAAAAAGAATCTGGTGGATATCCAGGACACTAAAATAATTAACTCGAGACATTGTAGCTGTTTGTGGCGTGGCTGTTCGTTGCAATATGAATGCAACTTCAATACGACGCTTAAGATTGTATATATGTTGCCAAAATTATAGTTTTTCATATAAAGGGGCATATAAACAAAAATAAACGTGGCAACGTCAAGTTAGTTGCGTTCGCATCTACTATCTGTCATCTTGAAAATGTCAACAATTATTTTCAACAAAAACACGAATATTTATTGAACCAACGTATACAACGTAGAAGCTTAATTTTTGCTTTCGGATCTTACAATTAGTTAAATAGTGCCAAAGACGATTAACAACAGTTACACCAGGTAAAAAGTCCGCAACACTGAGTTTCAAAACAATCCCGTATTCTTTACCTAACCCGCGTATAGTTGTGTCCTCTCATTATGTGGACTAAGTATTGTAATTGTCTCTCTTTTATAGTGTTACTAATTTCATAACCATTTTCCATTTTCTCCAGTACTTCTATGTTAGTGACCTTGTCAGTCCAAGAGATCCGACACATTCTGCGGTAGCAGTAGTAGCACCATATTTCAAATCCTTGCAGTCTATCAATATGGTTCTTTTTGAGAGTCCATGTATCTGCTCCATTTAACACCATTTAATTTAACAGCGTGGAAGTAATACGTAGCAACCCAACATCCTCATTTTTAGTGTTATGTTAATGTCTCAGCTAACGAACATCTTTTTCATTTTCAGAAAAGTTGCTCTGGCTATTTCTATTCTAGCTCTTATTTCTTTTGTGTGATCGCACATTTCTTCAATCCACGTTCTAAAGTAACTATGTATTTCTACTTGTTTCATGGTTGCGTTTGCTATCGTCAGATTTATATCATTTTGAATTTGTGTAGACTTTGTGATTATTATTAATTTGGTTTCCTTCAGGTTTATTTTTAGACCATAATAATTACATCGGTCGTTTTGTTTTTCTGTGTGGTTTTGTAGGTCTCTGGAATTTCTTGCCAACGAGACAGTATCGTCTGCATTACGTACGTTATTAAGTACTTCTTCCATTATAAATATTTTTGAATATTGCGGGAGGCTGGAATATTACTCCAAATACTTCAATTACCTCATACTGTCTATGGTATGTGCTCTTCGTTATTTTATTTTGCCGCTCCTGCAGCTCGACTTCCATCAGCCACGCCACCAGCCTTTCCTTTACTCGAAACCCTTTCGCCCATTGGTTCTCCACCTCTGTTATTGACATACCCCCTCTTTCACACATTTCCCTTTTGATTCTTCCCCAATTGGTCTCTCTCCTTTCATTCCTTCCTTCCCTACTTGCTTCTCTGAATACTTCTCTAATAATTCTTTCCTCCTGGATTCCATCCACCTTCTGTTCATATCTTGCTACCCTTCTACTTGCTTCTACTGACACCTTAAATGTAAAGCTCCTGTAAGACTATATAGGAAGGAGTCGACCTGTCTAATTGCAGGGCCTTTTTAAGAAATTGCAGCTGAATTCTTTCAATCCTTTCTTTCTCCTTGACTCCCCACACTTGCGCTCCATACATCAATATACTCCGCAGACAGGCCTTCCATATCATTTCTTTCGCTCGGTAATTCGATTTTAACTATTTTCCCCATACTTTCCGAACCTTCCCCCCGCTACCCACGCTTTCTTCGCCATGTACTCAATGTGCTCCTGGTTACCACATCCACTCCCAAACATATATTCTAAGTACTTAAACTGATGCACTTGTTCTACCTCGCTTCCTTTACATTCAAAACGCTCCTTATTGCAGCTTCCGCTTTTCCTAAATCTTATCCATTTCCCTGTCATTTACACTCAGTTCTCTTTTATGAAAGAATCTTTCCAGCTGTTTAATCATATCAGTCAGTTCCCCAGCAGACTTTGCCACCGCCACTACATCGTCTGCATAGGCAACGCTCCGCACTTTTTTCCTCCGAAATCCAACAGCTGGATTAGTACAACTAATCCAGCTTGACCCGCCGCCAAAACTTTTTCTGCCAAGTCCGCCACATGCATGTTAAATAGTGCGGGACTCATCATTTCACATGTATGTATGTATGTAAACATGTATAAAGTATGTATGTATGTAAACATGTATAAAGTGGATGGAAAGTGGATGGATTTAAGAGCTTGACCTCGTTTTGATGATTTATTGAACCTGTACAAGTATGGAATCGTGTGTGAGCGTAGATTTCATATACAACTTCAGAAATCTTAAGATTCCATGTGAAGGGTTGTGCGGCTTCTCGTACAACGGGTGATCAATTTACTAACAAAGCTATCTATATCAATCACGTGAACCATCAATTCTATAGCTGACCACTCTGTTCTTAAACTGACACAGGCTTGGATGATGTTCTGCTGGACCGGTTTCACTGTTGCTTGGAGACGTTTCTGTGATCGTAGATCACCTGCATACTTTAGCCTTGTTGTGGATTGCATGTTTTACAGATATGATTTGGCTCTCTGCGGCTCCAACTTTATCTTTTTGGAGGTGTATGGTGAATATCTTCCCACCATCATTGTTGATTTTATAATATTTTCTCATATGTCGCTATCTTCTCTTATGAAAATTGAATTGCAAACGTAGAATTTGTAGTACATTTTTTGATTATCACACCTTATGGCTACCAAGATTATCCTTGCGAAAACTTTTACACATTAATCGCAAGGATACAGTTTTAATTGTTGATGAATTTAAAGCTCAGGCCTAAATATCAATCGCGTTCCGAATAGCTACAAAATAATTATCAATGCTATACATCCGACCGCGCTCGAGGCGTGTGAGTAAATATATTGTAAACAAAACGTCCGAACATCTGAATGTATAGCGATAAAATTATATAAGTTGAAATACGAAAATGCAGAGGCGGTTCTTATCAACTATTTCACAATTCTTACATTCCATTCTCGCGCGCGTTTACAAGTTTAAGTTCAAACACAAAATTAGTTTGAAGCTTGAGGGCCCTCTCAAAATGAGTAAGTTTGTGCGTGTTTTACATAAGAAGTAATGTTAATTTTGATAAATCCACTGTTAAAGTCACACTTTCCCATAAGATTACATGTGAATTGAGACACAAGGTCAACTGTAATTATTTATTCATTAATCAACCAATCAGCATCAATATAATTCGTTTGGTAATATCCGCGGCGGCGGATGACGAGGGTGGCGGCCGGACGGTATCTCTCTTAGGGTGCATGCTAGAGCCGTTCTGACACTAGATTTGATTTTTCTCATCAACCCCCTCCCCCACGCACTCGCTTTTGATCACAACCACCCCTACTTGTTATTTTCATCATTGTTGAAAGCGACTAAATGGTTAACGACTAAATTCTTCCAGTTGAGGTTCAACTGAGGTCTCTCCGACCCACCAACCCCCTGGACTGGGTGAAAAATTAAAAAATGTAAATTTAGACCCCTATGTAGATCCTTATGGGATTGTGCGCTAGAACTCTCACAGCACCTGTACTAATGCGATAGACAAAATGGAGTGCATTTCCCAAATGTAATTTTTTTAAATTAGATTGTATTAAAAATTGCATTATGTATGCAATAACTGTATGTAATGCTAATCTGTGAGTTTCAATTATTTAGCTCACAATCCTAACTTAAAAATCATCAATACCTGTTGCCGGACTCTATAAATTGAAATGTTTTCACAGCATGTGTATCATTATATATCTGTCTTAGTCATATAGTGAAATCCGTCAGATTGTGTAAAACCGAGTCATTGCATGATCTGCCGACATATCGCGCATTCTATTTGAAATACTCGATTATAAATAATACTAGCTAATTCGAGAAACCATCTCAAATATGTATGTTTCTTTATTTATCTCTTTATTAATAGGTCTGATAATTAAGACACGTAGCTTTATATCAGATGACGGCACATCTTGAATCGTCGAATCGATAAGTAAGATAGTGTAAGATTAACTTCCCAGTTAAACAAGTGCCTCAACTGCCGACAGATCAGGCAATGGCTCAGTTTTACAAAAATCTAACTGATTTCACTATATGACTACGACATATCGACATACCATGATATTCATTAGATTATATTTGTTAGTTTCTAGAGTTATTTGTGATTCTAGGATTATTATATGTTAATATAAAAATCTCTTTACTTTTCTTCTGTAGTACATTTCCATGTGGTCTGTGCCCTTCCAATCTTTGGCTCGTAATTCGATAAGTTCGAGTAGATGCAATCGAGATAAGTAATCGAGTCGTATGTCGTCTTGTGAGCTGTTCCTGAAGACAATGAAGGCTCGGTTCAGCTGGTCTTGAAATAAAATATCCAAATATGCCCCATAAACCTAACAAATAAATGTTTAAATTTAATAATAAATCCAGCTTAAATTTAATATCACTTTAAAGTTTAAATTTAATGTCACTATAAAGTTTAAATTTAATATTAAAACTTAACTCTTGAAAAATTGTTTAATTTCTACTTACTTTTAAATGTTGGCACAAATTTATTATGCTGTCTTTGTAGCATACTGCTGGATTTATATTGGGGGAGGTCAACATGGACGCAACTTGATCAACGGCTTGCATAACATGCTCAACTGAAACAAGAAAAGATAATAAGTATTGCAAAATTTGTAAAATTATATTTTCCTGAAATCAAAACAATTCGATTGAAAAGGTCGATTGGATTTGTAGATTTTCTATTTTTAAATTAATTGAGAAATTTATAAACACCCCATAACATATTTTTATCTACGACCACTATTGTAAATGCCCATTATTGTACAGTTCGTGGACTATGTAAATACATCATAACCCACACGTATGTAATAGTTCGCTATTAATGATAAGTTATGATTGATAACACACACGTGCGTTTGGTTCACGATTCGTTGATTGGTTGAGCTACTACTACGTGCTCATAGTTCAGCGCCCCCCGTGCCACAATTCAAACTAACGGAAATTGATATTGAGTGCATTGGGTTGCCTATATCTATGAGAATTCTTATTCCAGAAATACAACTGTTTGTTTATTATAATGTTAAATAATGTATAATACATAACCTAATAAGAAATAACTTTGTTACATCAAACATATTTTTCTTATTAAACAGAAACAAATTAGTGTGGTCGTAGATAAAGTATAGGTTAGGTTAGGTTAGGTTAAAGTATAGTACATAACTCGAGTTGTAAGGCAATTACGTACTCGCGGAATTACGAAATAACTGTTCCGCTCGTACGTAATATGCTTCTTACAAGTCTCGTTACGTAAGTATATTACGTAACTGTATACTATTGCAAAACTGACACAGTAACTTCATCGCTTCTCTACAAAGTGTACAATTTTGTTGTTCCACCTGGAGTGAAACGCATTAAGACGATTTTTTAGTAAATCCAGATAAATCCACATCCAGATAAATCCACTAATCTTTGAATTTGGTTCACTCTTCACGTTTCCGCAAATCGAACTTGGTTTGTGCGTAGATACTCAATTTACACGTACAGTGGTACCTCGACATACGAGTGCCCCAACATACGAACTTTTCGAGATACGAGCCGGTGAGCGTGTGATTTTTTGCTTTGAGTTACGAGCGAAATTCGAGATACGAGTTCGTTTTAGCAAGTCGGCCGGTAGCACGTGCTTGCGCGTGCCACGCCACCACGGTCAGTTAATCAGTTAGCAGCGTGCTCCCGCTGTGATAAGTTGTGTTCGCGTTTTGTGTTGCGTTTACATTTACAATTGTAGTTCATATATTTTTATAACCATGGATCGGAAGAAAGTTTGTGAAAAGTCAAGTGCTAAGAAAAAAATGATGAGTATTGAATTAAAACGTGAAATTATAGAAAAACATGAGCAAGGTGTTGGAGTTGTTGACTTGTCGAGGCAGTATGGGCGTAGTACGTCCATTATATGTACTGTGCTTAAACAGAAGGAGTCGATAAAGAGTGTAACGCCGACTAAGGGCCTTACGATAATTTCCAAGCTGCGAACCTCCATGAAAATATGCAGAAACTGCTGATGGTGTGGATGACAGAGAAGCAACTCCAAGGAGATACCTTGACGCAGATTTACGCATCATTTGCGAGAAGGCAAGAGCGATCTACGGAGATTTGCTGAAGCAAACCCCGCAGACTTCCATCGACGAGGCATCGGAAGAGTCATTTAAAGCCAGCCGGGGCTGGTTTGAGAATTTCAAAAAGAGGATCGGTATTCACTCCGTTGTCAGGCATGGTGAGGCAGCAAGCTCAGATATGAAGGCAGCTAAGGAATACATTAAAACGTTTTCCGATCTAATAAAAGTCCAAGGATATATCTCTCAGCAAGTCTTCAACTGTGATGAGACAGGGCTGTTCTGGAAAAAGATGCCGAATAGAACATATATAACGGCAGAGGAGAAGATGATGCCAGGCCACAAACCTAGGAAGGACAGATTGACTCTAGCACTGTGCGCCAATGTGAGTGGCGACTGCAAGATCAAGCCTCTGCTCGTATACCATTCGGAAAACCCCAGAGCATTTAAGTCACATAAGATTTTGAAAGAAAAACTGCAAGTTATGTGGAGGTCGAACCCGAAGACATGGGTCACCAGGAAGTTCTTTGTGGAGTGGGTAAACCTGGTTTTCGGCCCTTTTGTTAAGAAATATCTACAGGAAAAAAACCTACCCGTGCAAGCCTTTCTCATCCTCGACAATGCCCCGGCTCATCCACCAAACCTCGAAGATGTCATCCTCGAGAAGTTCAAATTTATAAAGGTTCTCTACCTACCACCCAACACCACTCCTATTCTGCAACCCATGGATCAGCAGGTGATTTCTAATTTTAAGAAGCTATACACCAAGCATCTGGTTCGGCGCTGCTTTGAAGTGACGGAGACCACAAACCTCACCCTTCGAGAGTTCTGGAAGGACCACTTTAATATCGCGATTTGCCTAAAAATTATCGATCAGGCTTGGCTGGGTGTTACAACGAGGACCCTGACCTCTGCATGGAAAAATCTGTGGCCTGAAGCTGTAGCTGAAAGGATCTACGAAGAAGTGGAACCCGGTATGTCAGTAGGGGAGGAGATTGTGTCTCTGGGGAAATCCATGGGTCTAGAGGTGAAAGAGAGAGACGTGAACGAGCTCATCGAGGAGCACACCCACGAACTGACGACTGAGGAGATACAAGAGTTACAGTCACAGCACCATACGGAGGTTATGCAAGAAATTGGTTTCGAGGAGTCAGAGGAGGAGGAGGTTATTTCTACAAGTGAGATAAAGGAGATCTTAGGAATGTGGGAGGTTTCACAGTTCGTGGAAAAGAAACACCCAGAAAAAGTTGCAACAGGTCGTGCATCTGATCTTTTTAATGACACTTGCCTAACTCATTTCCGGAACATTCTGAGAGGGAGGAAGAAACAAACCTCCTTGAACATGTTTTTTTCTAAACGGCCTACAGGTGAAAGCGAGAAAAATGTAGCGAAAAGGGCAAAGACCAGGATGGATATCTAATTTATTTCTTTACATTCTCTTTTTTGTTTTTGTACAATAAATATTTGTCATTTATAAATACGTTTTTATTATTCAAAACCACGTAACAAAAATAAATGGGGTGACATTTTGGGGGTTGAAACGGATTAATGGAAGTTCAATTGTTTTGTATGGGGAAATTTGCTTCGAGATACGAGTAATTCAAGATACGAGCAAGGTTGCTGAACGAATTAAACTCGTATGTAGAGGTACCACAGAATATTATAAGGGAAGGAAGGAGTAATTCATTCGTGTTATTGAAACGGCTAGCGGCCGAAGCAAGCAAAATTTACAACCCTTGCAGAAAAGAATTGCGGCGGTAAAAATTGCTAAAGTTGAAAAAACAGGTGAAATATGATAACTGTGTATTAGTGTTAGAACTATTTTATGATAAAATGTTGATTTCTTAAGAAGAACTGAGGAAGAACTTGAAATGTTGTTCAATGAACATGAAATTGAGAATAGCTTCAAATTCAATACAAAATAATTTTTTGATTTATCACACAATTTATCAAAGAATTGTCATTGAATTGGGAGACTCATATATAACAGCTCAATGTTGCTTGAAGCAAATAGTCAGAAGACATGTGCGAAACGAAGATTTCCGGACTCAATATCACCGGTTCATGAAAGAATATGAAGATATTGGACACATTGTTAAGGTTGACAAATCTCATTCAGTCAACACAATACAGTATTATTTACTGCTCCATGGGGTTCTAAAACTTGACAGCTCGTCAACCAAGCTGCCAGTAGTTTTCAATGGCTCCGGCGTCACCACCTCCGGATATTCAGTAAACGATCTCATGCACACAGGGATCTCATTCCCGACGTTCTCATTTGGATCCGCCTACACAAATACATTTTTGCCACCGACATCACAAAAATGTTTCGGCAAATAAAGGTACATCGAAACGACCGGGATCTACAGAGGATTTTATGGCTCAATAATCTTCTTGATCCAGTTTCCTATCAGCTCACCACAGTGACCTACGGGATAAAAGCTGCTCCTTTTCTTGCCGTCCGAGCACTACTCCAGTTGGTAGAAGATAAAGAACATATTTTTGCGTTGTCATTGCCACCTCTACTGCGTGGCAGATACGTAGATGACATCTTCGAGTTCTTCAAAATACTAACAGAATTGAAGATAAGGAACAGACTAACACATCACACGGAATCTAAGATAGGCCTATACCAGAACGGGTTGTTCAGGAAAATCGAAAATAGACGCCATTCACGTATTGACACAAATTATAGCAAAAAGCTACGAATTCGGAATGGAGCTACATATCCTATTTATAGACTTCAAACAAGCGTTCGACAGCGTGAAAAGTGAACTAATAAAAGAAATGGATGAAATGAGAATACCAAACAAGCTGATAAACCTAACAAAAATGACAATGAAAAACTCAACAGCAGAGATTATCACAGGAGACGGTAAAACAAATAAGGTGAGCACAGAAAAAGGAGGAAAACAGGGAGACGGACTATCAACAGTACTTTTTAACATCACGCTAGAAGGCATAATAAGCAAAGTGGGAAACAACAAATCATTACGAATACAAAACGAAACACATATAATTGGCTACGCAGATGATCTTGCACTGGTAGCAATAAGCAAAAATAATCTAGACAAAACTATGGCAAAAATCATCAAAGAGGCACGCATAAGAGGATTAACTATCAACGAAAAGAAAAGAAAGTACATGCATAGTGCACGTACACATGAAGAAGAGCAACAGATACATATATAAATTATGCACAGTACATATTCCAACGGGTAAACAACTACAAATACCTAGGAGTCACAGTAAACGGAAGCAACGACAGATGTATCCAAATTAACGAAGAATAAAGGCAAGAAAAATGGTTTTCTGGAAATACCAAATGCTAAGACAACGCTAATTGTAAGACAAAAACCTCAGCACAAGCACGAAAATAAAAATGTACAAAACCAGCATAAGAGATAACATACGCAGCAGAGACAATGTGCCTGACCAAGAGAGACGAAGAAAGAATGAGAATACTGGAAAGAAGAATTATAAGAACACATTGTGTTATTAACACAACTTTCATTATTTTTAAAATATCGTTCAATCATGAAAACACGTTGTTGTATCGTGTAAAGCTCCATTTTTTTAAACCCTAAACTCTTAGCTATCAAATTATTTCTTTTGCAAGGTTGCTAACAATTTACTGCACAAATAGCGGCAAATTCAAATCTTAATTTATATAATTTAAATATTTTTGATAATTTTGGGACACCCTTTATAATTATAGGTTATTTTTATGTTTTAGATTTAAGCATTTCTTAAAACCTTGGTCAATTCTTGATTATTAGCAATTGGCCATAAAGGTAATTTTTCCTCAGAAACTTCTTCTTTAATTATTCTCTCTGGACGATTACTAAATTGTGATCTAGAATAAAGACCTTTTATCACTCCATAAGGTGTCCCTAATCAGAAGTTTTCAACAAAATAGATGCTAGAATTGCTTAAGCATTTCCCTTGCCCAGATCAACGATCAGGTACTTTAACTCTTACAGTCATTCCCACTGTACGTGGCTTCACGGTGTGAGAAATCAAAAATATGATTCATTCTTTTGGCTTGAATTTGAAGCTATTCTCAATTTCATGTTCATTCAACAACATTTCAATTTTCATTCAACAAGTTCTTCCTCAGTTCCTCTTAAAAAATAAACATTTTATCATAAAATAGTCCTATGAATACTTTTACTAATTTTAAATAGCGAGTGTAAACAGTTTCTAGTGAAACTATTCTTAAATTAATTCCTGTATACTTTGTCTGATGATTCAGTTAATGTATGCTTTTACAAGTACACCGACCGAGTTAACGCTTTGACTGTAACATCTAGACGGAGAGCCGGCGGCCGCGGAGGTACTATGATATTACCTCAGGCTGGAATTTTGTAAGATGGTTGGGGGAACCATTAAAAAGTGTCATCCGCCAGGATTTTGCTGAAAACCCCTGCAAAGGACACGTCAGACGTGTCAAAAATGAAAAAAAAACATGCTAAAAAAATGTTATTACATCCGGCTGAAAATTTGTAGGCTAGTTCTGTGGAGGTTATAGATGAGGCATACAAATCGTCAGACGGCTAGGTCTCTGTTAAAGGGGTGTCAGACGCCCCCAAACTTGTATTTTTTTTTCCGATTTTTTTTTTATTACCTCCGTCTGACGTGACATATTGCTTTATAGACCCTCCTGAGCACATTCAATAATTGTCAGACGAAAAACCCGCTGCAAAGTTGCCCTTTTAATTCGCGAACTCCGGCCCGGCCCGGCTGCAACGAACGATTGTGTTTTTGGAAAGAAAAATTGCTTACCTCTGTCTGACGATTTAGTATATTATCTAAAGCGTAGATCTTCGTCTAAGCGTAGATAAAAAATGTCAGACGAAAAAACCCCTGAAAATTGCTCTATAAAGTTGCAATATAGTCGTTCCCCTAAAATTGACTCACTATTATTTTTGATATTTAATTTTCAAACATTTTATTAGGGTCTTTTACAATGGGGGTTTATTGTAGCCACCACGGGCCGCTGCTAATAGATCCCTATGATGAAGCTCTCATTGATGAAATTGGTAAAATCCAGCAACAACATCTCTCGGACACCACGTCCTTGAGTTCGGAGCTGAAGCATTTAATCGCCAAGTTTGAGGAATACGAAGCTGATACCAGAAAAGGCATGTTCGGCAAGACAGCACAATTTTATGCGATATATATATATATATATATATATATATATATATATATATATATATATATATATATATTAATCTTGGTGATCATTATCTGAACTTGACACGAAGTATAAGGACGGGAGATTTTGATTTGTTCAAATACACTTTGCCAAGAATCGCAAATCTCTTCTTCAGCTTTAACCAGCAAAACTATTCACGTTGGTTGGTTATATACCATAATAACCTGTTGATGATTAATGACACACATCCTGGGCTTAAAGAATCTTTTCGTAAAGGGAACTTCGGTGTCAGGCGCACCAATAAACCTTTTTCGAGACAGCCCATACGCTTGACAGGGGTGTCCCACTTCACCAATTCCATTAGAGCTCGCCAACGTTGGTCAAAAAGCCACGGGATTCGTTCGACAGTCATTTCACACACCTACGAACAAACGGGTTTATACAAAGCACAGGACATATCAGGAGAATTAGAAGCGAGCAAAATTAAAATCAGCCATTCCCAGCTCCAAGCTTTCATGGATACTGTCAAGAAAAAAATGAATCCATTCCATCCTGATATTGACAATGACTATTTGAACAACTTTCATACTGGAAAATCAGCTTCACCGGATGTAACGCGCTTCTTGCTCCATATTGAAAGAGAAGGAGAATCATTGCGTACAGCTTTCATTTCGAAATGCTCATCAGATGCCACGCAGTTTGAAAAGGCAATAAAAAGAAACATTGTGCATAATTTCGCTTCTACCTTCAAGAAAAAAAAATTGCGATTGGAGATAAAATTCATGAAGTCAGAATGCAGCGCGATTTGTTTGATTGTGCGCGAAAAGAAAAATTGATCTTGTTAAAATACTTTCTTGTCCCTTGACTCCGAAGCCTCTGTCGTTATGCCATGTTGATGGCACGATATGCAAAACGAACAAATCAGCTTTGATGAAGGAAGTGGATGACAATTCAACACCAGAGCACGTCGACGTCATGATTTTGGACGGATTTTTTATTTTACATTTGTTGAAGGACCTTCCTGCAAGCTTTGGGAATGTTGCAAAAAAAGTTCTGCAAATGTTAACATAATAATGCCGAAAGAGTCGTTGTAGTCTTTGATAGGTACTTCCATCCATCCATCAAATAATTCGAGCATGAATTGCGTGGATCCAGCTAGGACAGTTATGAAAATTCGACAAATGACAAATTACGACAATTATTACTCCTTCCAGGTTTTCGATGAGAAAATCCAACGTTCCATTGATACAAATTTGTCTTGTGTTTTGCACGAAGAGGCTGATACCAAAATTATACATGTATCAAAAATTGAAATCGACTCCAATATTATAATTCGTAGCTCGGACACAGATGTACTCATAATATTGTTGGGCAACATGAATAAAGTGAAAGAATCTCACAATATCTGGATGCTCACTGGAGTTGGAAGTTCGCAGCAACACATCAATGTGACTGAATTGTATCGTAACTTGGGGGTGCAACTTTGTCGAGCTTTACCGGGCTTGCATGCTTTTACGGGATGTGATATATATAACCCAGCCTTTTATGGGAAAGGGAAGATCAAGCCGTGGAAAATTTTGACGGATTTTGAAAAACCCCGGAGTTTCAAAAAGCTTTTGAAAACTTAGGAGACAATGACGTCACTGCGAAGTATTTTGCAGCGATAGAGGAATTCGTCTGCTGCATTTATAATATTCGAAGCGTCAAAACCGTAAATAAAGCTCGATTGGAAATCTTTGACAGGATGTACAAAGCCGAGGAAGGGCAAGAATTATTCCACGAAAAAACTCGTAACACCGACGCTTCAAACTTCCTTATTTGCTCCAGGGAATTACGTCAACATTTACTGCCATATATATTGCCTCTGTGTGGTTGAATGCGGACCAGAAAAATCCAACTATGAAACGTCCAGAAAACTGTGGTTGAACTATAAACGATAATGGATGCTACGACTTCGTTTGGTTTGTGGGTGAACAATTGCCGGCAGCGGTTGAGGATATAATTCTCAAGGACACACAAGAAACAGAAAATGATTCAGGTATGCCTTTACCACCAATAATGTCTAAAATCGAATATTCATCAAATTATTTAATACCATCTGTCCTATTTTGCAGCAACACAGTATCAGTATCAATCTGATGAAGAGCATTTGTGGGATATTGATATAGAAGACGATGAATCGGAGGATGATGTCATTGCCTCAGATACCAGCATCGACTAATACATTAGAATTAAGGATTCCAAATTTTTTTAATTTCTTTATTTAATTTTGTTACGGTTAAGAAATATTCAAAATAAATGTATTAATATTTTTTTTAAAAGAGCGTCCGTCAGTCATGTACCTACCTATTCCAGAACGCATATAATTTATTCATCCAAAATTCGATTAGAAGTATACAAAACTCAACATACAATAAATGGATAAAGTTCTACAATAAATAGCTGGATAAATACAAAAATAAATTAATCAATCCAAAATTCGGTTACTTCGTACAGTGTAAATTACTTCATCCAAAAAAGGTTAATTCATCCAAAATAAAATGTAATCATCCAATAATTGATTTTTTCTTACAAACTATGACTTTTATTATACACACACTTTTATTATATGCATAAAAATACTGAAAGGAAAAAACTGTTCACCTTATTGATGAGTGGATTAGCTCGGAAATAAATTGCATTATTCTATCTGCTTAAATATAGAATATATGTGCTTCTTATATATAGTGCATCTATCTACTTCTTCTTGTTTCCAATAGACCTACTTTGGACCACGCTTGTTCAACTATTGGGCTTTGATCTTTGCCCAGTATTGTCGTATCTTCTGCCGGTGTAGCTTCTTTCCCTCTTCTGTCCAGGGGGTACCTTTTCTTAGGGGTTTTTCCTGAAATCCACGGACTTCCTTCAGTGTTTTTCCTGAAATCCACGGACTTCCTTCAGGATGCATCTCACAGAAGACTGTCTGTTTTGGAGATCTGTTATTCCCACTTCTTTAACATCCTTCTCGGTTTCTGTCAACCAAGTGGTACGAACCTTCTTGTTTTACCAGAATGTGAACAGACTGTTCGTTAGTCGGTTTGGAGTCATCTTGCAACGTGGCCATAGAAAGCTACTCTTCTTTTCCTTGCACAGTCAGAGAGCCTCTCAATATGTTCTTAGAGCTCAGAGTTATGTCGTCTTCGGAATTCCCCATCTTCCTTTACCGGGAACGCCTAGGATTTTCCTCATGATTCTACTTTCTCTGATTTCCAATTTCTCTACCAGACCTCTTCGGTTCAAGGAAAGACACTCCATGGCATACAGTGCTTCTGGCCGTAAGACTGATGTGTTTGCGCTCTCTCTTTCGTTACGTTTCGTTACGTTTGCGTTAGTTAGAAATAAAATTTGAAGGAATCAAGTCCTTGTTTGTAAAATTCGTTTATTGTGAAGATATAATTGTATTTTGTATACAAAAAATTGTTTGTAAAGAGCAATCAAATTTTGGATGGATCAACCTTTTTTGTACAGTTAAACCTTTTTTTGGGTGAATTGATTTTATTTTGTACAAATCTATCAATTATTGTACTAAGCCATTATTATTTGTAAGATTCAATCGATCATTAGGCGTTTATATTTTATTTTGGACGAAGTAACCTTTTTTGGATGAAGTAATCGTTTTTTGTATGAATAAACCGAATTTTGTATTTTTCCAGATATTATTTGTAAAAAAGAATCTATTTATTGTACGCAAAAAATCCAAGCCTTTTATTTTGGACGAAGCAACCTTTTTTGGATGAAGTAATCTCTTTTTGTATGAATAAACCGAATTTTGTATTTTTGCAACCATTTTTTGTAAAAAAAATCTATTTATTGTACGCAAAACATCCAAGCCATTCCAGAAATCTTTCATGTAAAAAAAGTTACCCCTCATAGTGGTTTATAGAATACGATAATCTCAATAATTTTTTTTTTACGGCAGAATTAATGTTTCCATTTTATTTAGATATAAAATTATAGTTTTCATGGGCGTGTTAAAAAATTTCAGCTCCATATGGACTGTTTCTTCTTGTAAAGAACCAACATGCAGTTCAAGTAATTAAAAAAAATGGATTGATTTTATGAAATTACAGAGGGGTCTGATCTGACTTCATAGCTTCATAGATCAATTTTTTAGAGGATTTTTGTCTGACATTTTTTATCTATGCTTAAAAGGGCCTCTTAGATAATATATTAAATCAGACAGAGGTAAGAAATTTATTTTTCCAAGAACACAATCGTTCGTTGCGGCCGGGCAGGAAGTTCGCGGATTCATAGGGCAAGTTTGCAGCATGTTTTTCGTCTGACGATTATTGAATGTGCTCAGGAGGGCCAACGTCAGACGGAGGTAATGAAAAAATTTTTTTCAAAAAAATTTACAGATTTAGGGGCGTCTGACGCCCCTTTAACAGAGACCTAGCCGTCTGACGATTTGTATGCCTCATCTATAACCTACACAGAACTAGCCTACAAATTTTCAGCCGGAGGTAATAACATTTTTTTAGCATGTTTTTTTTCATTTTTGACACGTCTGACGTGTCTTTTGCAGGGGTTTTCAGAAAAATCCTGGCGGATGGCACTTTTCAATAGTTCCCCCAACCATCTTACAAAATTCCAGTCTGAGGTAATATCATAGTACCTCCGCGGCCGCCGGCTCTTAGTCTAATATACATGATATACAAAGGGCTATCGCGACCACGAGGTCCTGCCCGGAAATACAATTTGTCAGAAAAAACAAAACAAAAAAGCGATTGGAATGAGATGATATGGCGATACATTGAGATGAAGATTGTGGATTTGCAAATTTCGGTGGTGACTTGTACTGCGTATACCTTCATAGATCTATTGTACCTGACCGTCTTCCTCTTCAATTAAGATGAAAGAATTTTTTCGTATAGCGTCTTAGTTCGGTGTCTGCGTGTAGTGGTTTTTATGTCGCGTTTGGTGCATACATAGAGGGTCTACAATAGTTCAGTGATTGTTGTATTTTTATTTCGTCAGTAGTTGTTTATGTCAGTCAAAGAATTTTGGATCTTCTGTGGGGCTGTATAGGAGATCATTGGAAGCATTATGAAGGAAGTTGTGTGGGAGCTGCGAGAAATTAGGATTATGTGGTTAGGTTAGGTACATCACAGATGAGGAGTTGGTATTTAGATGGATTTGCGGAGAGTCCCCAACGATTAAACCATGTAATCGTTTTGTCTGTCAGGGCTTGGATATCGTTAATGGTGATTTTAACGGCTTTATTGTGGCAGATGAGTACGGTGACATCGGAATATTGCAGGATGTAAGACGTGAGGTTGGTTTGGGATTTGTTGACCGAGTAGTAATTATATACATATATCATACATAAATCAAAAGGATTTTGTTAGTAGTTCTCTCTTAAGTAAATTATATAATCTTCTAGACAAGGTTTAAAATTACAGGCAATATTTTATACTGTCTTCAATACTTGTGAATAACTGAATTTGCTATTTGTTTAATTTGATTTGGAGGGATCTGTCTTCAAGGAAAAGTTAGTTAAGTACAGTAGATACGGGGGAATATTTAGTTGATGCATTTTGTAGAGAATTCCGGCGTACCACACTTTGTCAAAAGCTTGGGTGATGTCAAGGAATAGGGCAGCTGCGTGTTTATGTTGAAGATAGGAAGCCTGAAGTTTATTTGTAAGGACGAACAAATGATGAGTACTAGAGTTCTTCTTCTTAGGACGCCGTCTCCCATCGAAGGTTGGCGATCCAATTGGCTATAATGGTGCGTGAAACCGCACCTCTGAAAATCTCTATAGATGTCGACGAGTTCTGCCGACTGCCCACATATCGACCCACAGACCGTCGATGACGAGACCCTAGAAGGAACTCGTAACGCTCTCCCCTCATAACGTGCACGATGTATTGGAGCTTTCGTTCTTTGACGGTTGTCATCAGCTCTTTACCTTTACCTATCCTGCTCAGTACTTCCTAGTCGGTTTTCCTGTCTACCCAGGATGTACGCAGCATACGGCGGGTAGTAGAGTGAGATTCTTTCAATCCAAATTGATATTTTCGGAGAGCGTTTGATAGGATGTTCCATAGTCTAGATTTGAGGACATGCTATAGGATTTTACGTTAAACTGGAAGGAAAGTAATAGGTCGATAGCTATTTGGGAGGGAATAGTTTTGGACAAGTTTTGGATGGTGGTTATTATTTCTTTTCCCGACACTTGGGAAACGAACTTTTGTGGATGCATACGTAGAATAATCTAATTATGTGGAGATGGTCTCTTCGGGGCAGGTTTCGGAGTTTTTTTTACCTTATCAGAGCCTAGGAGAATTCAGGTTTATATATCTATGGAACCAAAATTATTCTATTTTACCCAAACATTTTTTTTCAGTTTGAATTTATTATCAAAGCAGTCCAATGTATTGTTTGCAAGTTTATCTGTAATTCCAAAATGAATCTACACAAAAATAAAATAAAATTTTAATTTGTGAAAAATTCAGATATTCACAAGTATTGAAGACAGTATAAAATATAGCCTTTCTAATTATATCTTACCTAGAAATACCAACTTACACTACAGATATTGGCGTTATTCACACAAATATCTGTTGTGTTCCAACACGAGATTTGTTTTGTAGTCTTAAAAAGACTTTATAATTATTATAGAGCTTCGGAAAGGTTGAATATATTTATATATTCACGCTGTGTTCCGCTTTAATAAGTTGGTATGATTATATCTATAATTACTTTAGTTTGAACCCTTTCTTCACTTGCCTAGAAGATTATATAATTTACTTTAGAGAGAACTACTAACTAAATCCTTTTGTCCTGCACCAATACTATATATACTATGTAGGGTTTTATTTGATTAATTGGAATGTTTATTAATGAGAGATATGAAGTGTTTGAGCGAAGAATTAGAAACCCACGCGTACGCGTGTTTACCTACGACTGGATGCACACGATTAATGAAATATGTAATTTGCTCACAGCTCGGAACTTTCTTGAAAAAGAAAAAGTTAATAATAAGAAAATTTCGCCTCTCCCGGCCATTTCATTTTTGAATACGTTGACGAAATAATTTTGACGAACGGCTAAATTTACACGTTTATTCATATTAACTGACTAATCTGAAAATGTTTTACGCGTCTTTGTTGTTTGGATAAAATTATTTTAGTGAGAAATTTTCCTAATTTCTAATAAAATTTTAACATAGATACATGAAATTTATTTGAAATTATTTCGAAATTAGTAAAGCAACCTACGAAATAATATCTATCTAAAAAATATTAAGTAGGTAACTTTTGTTCTACATAAAAAACGACTTAGGTCCGTCCAGTGGTCGGCAATTTTTTATAAGTAATTGTATTATATCCATTATATAGAGCTTAGACCTTTTCATAGTTAAAATTTTTTTGTGCGCATACGTCAATTCCCGCCATGTTTTTCGGACACTTTTTGACGTATGACCATTAAAAAAAATTCTCGCCTTTAAAACATGGCGAATGCGCATGCGCTTATATAACCGTAAAAACGTCTATTGTTAAAATCTAAGTAAAAGATTTGGAAGGCTCAGTTTCTGGTTAAATAACTAAATAATCAAGACCATACAGTTTTACCATTAAATTAAACCATTTCTTTTGATCATAAAGATTTAGATAGAAAGATAAAGATTAAGGTGAGGGTTTAGTTACTTTTTCTACTTTGCGTCTATAATGAAGTCATTAAAGCACTCATATGGGTTCGTTAATCGCTCGGCGAGTGTGATACAATTTTCTCAATATGTATCGGCGATTTCTTTATTTAGAAATGGCATAAAAGGGCGCAAAATAGAAAAAATAATATAAGAAACTAGTTCATAAGGCGTTCTTCGCACTTGTCCATTAGAAAAGAAAACTCCTCGCTACATTCGTCGTTTTCTAAACATGGACGCGTGCTGAAAAATCGCACTTATTGAACTCGTTCTTAATATATGTACAGCTAGACAATCAAGATTTAATATAAATTAATTTGTAAGCAGGAACTAAAAACGAAAAATATTTCGGTCGTTTCTGATTCCAACGAAATCGGAAAATTTCGTTTTCGTTATTTACGTTCTCACCGCCGAAATATCGTTGTCGTTTTCGTCAACCGAAATTAAAATGAAACTATCAAATAATTTTTTTATTCCGCTAGCGATTTAATAATAAAGTGCGTCTCCTGGCAACGCATCAAAATAAATGATTCAAACAATGCTCTAGGCGAAATTTTGACTTATGAATCATAAACAATTTTATCGTTGTCAAGACAACAACATAATCATGGCCAGTCGTCATGCTAAAATCACGGAACATAGAACTCTTGCAAAGGTCATTTTCAAGTGTTGCAAGCACTTGAAAATGACCTTTCACAGTCGAAACTCGAGTCGTGTTAAATGTGTAGTGTTATATAACTTACAGTGTAGTGTAGTGTTATATAACTACAAGTTATATAATATTTTCACAGTTAGTGGTATATAAAAACATTATTAAACACTATTTATTTCAATTCATGTATGTATTAAACTGTGTTCCTCTTTTCTTCTTCTTGTTGTTTCGAATGGGCCTACTTTGGACCACGCTTGTTCAACTGTTGGGCTTTGATCTTTGACCAGTATTGTCGCATCTTCTGCCAGTGTAACTCTTTTCTCTCTTCTGTCCAGGGAGTACCTTTCCTTCGGGGTTTTTTCATTCCGGGTGCGTCTCACAGACTATCTGTTTTGAAGATATGTTATTCCCAGTTCTTTAATATCCCTCTCGGTTTCTATCAACCAAGTGGTACGAACCTTCTTGTTTTGCGGTGAAGGTGAACAGACAGTTGGTTAATCGGTTTGGAGGCAATCTTGCAACGTGGCCATGGAAAGCTATCCTTCTTTTCCTTGTACACTCAGAGAGCATTTCAGAGTTATGCCGCCTTCGGAATTCGCCATCTTCCTTTACCGGGCCTAGGCACTTCCAGAGGATTCTCCTCTCTCTGAATTCCAATTTCTCTATCAAGGAAAGACACTCCATGGCATACAGGGCTTCTGGTCGTAAGACTGATGTGTAGTGTTTAAGTTTCAGGTTGCGTGACAGGCATTTCTTATTGTTAGTGTTCTTAGTCAGTCGATAGGCTAGTTCTAACTTGTTGACTCTCTTGGAGAATGATGCTCTTTCTGATGAGTTGGGTTCAATCCATTCGCCAAGAAACTTAAATTTCTCAGTCCTCTTGATGTTTCCCAAAGCAGAGGATTTTCATCCCACCCTGTTGCTCTTTTCGTTATATTCTTAATTGTGTCAAGATGCTTTTTTTGGTTTCAAAGAAGAAGTTAGCACAATATCCCTTACGTTAACCGCTTAATGCACCAAGACGAGATATCTCGCCCGCCAGATTTTTATTAGTTTAATTTCTGCCTGGAAGAAGGTAACTCGTTCCAGGCATGCTTTGCATCCCCAATGTAATGCTGCCGTGCTGATTCTGAGTGGGAGGTTTTACACTTTGCACATAAGCCACCTAGTAACACAAGTAAACCTTCAGCCATTAGTGTGCTCTGAGACTGTTACCTAGGAGTATTGTATAATTATGTATAGCAACAAAGAAGCTGACGGCGAAAATTTATTGTTAGATTCTGATACTGGTTTGGACAATGCCATAGAATTAAGCGGACAGATTCAATTAATTCAGGAAATAGTGCTTCATCTTCAGATGGCATTGCTTCAGCTCGTGTCTGGTGCAATTTGACACCCAATTCGTCGTCTCCTCCACCGTTTCCATTCACGGCTGTACCGCAAATAAATTTAAAAGATGGTGCAACTTTACTTCAATGTTTTGAATACTATTTCGACGAAGATCTGGTGACACACATTGTCAATGAAACCAATAAATGTGCAAATTGGAGTCTGCCTAACGGAAGGTCTACTTATACTACAAAGCGTCGTCAAAAAAATAAAATACCGTCATTATTGGTAGAAGAATCCTCTGCTTTTTTAACACCATTTTTTACAGTGTATGTCTCATTTTGCAAATAACGAAGACCACGACCCACAAACACATCCCGCTCCAAAACTAAACAAAATCTGGCCCGTTTATGACAAACGAGTAGCAAAATTTCACAATGCTTGTGTTCCTGAAAAGTTCATAAGTAGACATTGGATTATATGCACTAAAAATGGGCGAAATATACACAAAAAATGGGCGAAATATGCATAAAATATGCACAAACAAAATACTATTCATTATTGGAATTTACTTATTTTTTACAATATACGTAGTTCTTGTGACAATATACAACTAAATATATTTTTCTATTTTGCGTCGGTAATGGTACTCATAACAGCACTCATACGCGTGCGGTTATGGCTCACCGAGTGCTGTTATGAGGTATTTTTTTCAAGGTTGGCACTGAAATTCAGAGCTGTCAGTGCCAAATTTTCGGCGAGTTTAGATGTTGTGTGATGTGTAGAAATCGCGAATACACAAATTTAATTAATTAATGGGAATAAGAGCACTCGGCGAGCCATAACCACACGCATATGAGTGTTGTTATGAGTCCATTACAGACGCAAAATAGAAAATTAGTGTATTAAAGGACGAGTTCAGTAAGCGCGATTTTTCAGCACGCATCCATGTTTAGAAAACTCTCGCTACGCTCGTCGTTTTTTAAACTTGGACGCGTGCTAAAGAATCGCGCTTACTGAACTCGTCCTTTAATATACTATTCTAGATTTTCTAGAGCAAACTTGTAACGTTTGTCATTTAATATTAATTTGTAGGCTGAAAATGACCTCTTTACGCCAACTGACGTTACTGGACAGAACTTGAAATTTGGCGAAACTTCTGCAAAAACCTCTTCAGGTAGAGTTTGACTGGTAAATTTTATAAAGCATTTACTTTCTTTATTCCTTCAAGACCTGTTTTTTTATAGAGAAAAGCATTTAATTTGGCACGGACCTTTTCTGATAGTGAACTCGGAAGGTCCTTGCTCTGTCCAATCATTTTTTCCAATATTTCCAAGGGCTTGCACAGAGGAAGGTTTTTAGTATCTAGAGTCTCAATTGCGTCGGAAATATTGCTGAAATGTGTTACAATTAGAGCAATATTTTCTTTGATTAAAGGAGCCTGAAATGCTAGCTGGCTTGAATTAATAGACCTTTTCATAGTTATTTTCTTGAGCGCATGTATCAATTTCCGCCATGTTATACGTCAAAAAGTGTCCAAACTTTTTGACCTATAACTAAATATGTGCCCGAAACTTTCATATTCCCGCCTCACAAACTTGGCGGATGCGCATGCACTTAACTAAGCGCAAAAAGGTCTATTGCAATGGCTTCTGAACCGTCAAATTGACCAACTACTTCTTTTATGGCCTCAAAATTCTATGCATAAAACAATACAGCTTTCAACCATGTTCCTCACCGCGTTAATATTGGTTCTGGAGGTAGTGCTAGGTTTGGTAGTCGGTCTTTATATTTTTATTCGCGCGATGGTGCTTTTAAAAACACTTTCTTTGTAGAGGAAATCAATTTATAGACTAGTGCAAGCCAGTAGTCGAGTTGCCGAGTGTGAGGTGCCCGCATGGCACGTCACTGGCTGCGACCTGCCACCGTTCCCGCCTAAAGGTCGATTCCCATATCCGCGACACTCAGCTACGCGACGACGTGCGACATCGCCTGTTAAATAATGATTACATTGTTTTAAATGGGCACGTCGCGTAGCCATAGTGAGAACGTGCCCATTTAAAACAATATAATCATTATTTGACAGGCGATGTCGCGTGCGACGAAGCTGAGTGTCGCGTATATGAGAATCGGTCTTTATTCAAAACACATTTAACGACTGAAATAAGCGCTATAAATAAAAAAGTACTAAAATATGCAATAATGCTATAAAAATAGCGTTTTATGCATTTGCATATGCAAATGCATATAATCCGATGTCTATTCGTAACGATCGATGAAAGTCTGCTTTTGCCATATACAAGGGTAGGTTTGGGTGGATTCAATATATTCCCCTAAAACGTGCACGGTTCGGAGTAAAAACATACCTTTTGTGTTAATCTAAAACTGGATACGTTAGGAACTTTATAATATAGTCGAAATTCTTTTTCGCCTACAGGTTTCTCACTAATTGTAAGCCGAGTTACATTAACGATACAGCAAATATGGAATGAATAAATATGTATTGATTAAATACATAGATTTACTTATTTACAAAAAGAAAAGAAACAATTTTAAACATTTATTCAAAAAAAAATCCGTTAACCTTTGCTGTATTTAATGCTTTCTAATTAAAAGATTATTCAAAAAACTTATGTTCCTTCACCAGCGCCTTCAAAATTTCTTTCTTCTTTTCAATGTTCTCTACTTCTGTATCCAAAGTTTGTGATCAGTCGGTTTCATCTTCACTGTCATTTTCGTCAGTACACGTTCTCACATAATTCTGCATTCTGGTCGTCGTCAATTTGCACAAAATTTTTAAAGGTTGGCGTCACAACATCACCAATAGATTCATGAGTCACAAGCTTGGTCCATTCCTCATTGCTAGGTCCAGCATTTTTATGTACTTCATTATCTCCTGGCAGAAATTCTTGTACTGATACAACATCCGGCTTTCTTGAAATAGTTTTTGACAGTAACATCACTTACTGTGAACCATGCTTTCCTTGCAAATTTCATGGTTAGAAGTACGTTAATATCCGGGCTATGATTTGCTTCGAGGCACCTAAGAGTATGTTGAACAACAACTTCTCTGCGATAAAAGCGTTTAAATGTGTGTATGATACCTTGATCTAAAGGTTGAAGTTTACTGGTGGTATTTGCAGGTAAGAACATGACTTTTACATTTTCAAATGCTGGTAATTCCTTATGGGCAGCACAGATTTTTTTTACGTTTTATCTTAATTTCCTTGTTAACTTTTTTCAACCAATCTTGATTTAATTTCTTTCGTCATCCAAGGTTTTGTATTATAGGAATAATCAACAGGTAGAGTCTTGATCTAGGCCACCGAGTCTTGACCACCTTTAAAACATCTAGGTCGTTTGATTTCCCGATGAAGAAAAGAGGGAGCTTGTCCGTACCGGGCATGTTTACGCATTGAAGAATAGTTAGACGTTCCTTACTTTTTTTCACTCCATGACATTTTTCTCGTTTGTATGTAAATGTTTTATCGGGAAGGCACTTGAAGAACAAAGCAGTTTTATCCGCATTGTAAATATCGTCTGGATGATACTTCTTTAACCCTTTAACTACGGCTGTCGTAAATAAACGACGGTGCGAAACTTTCGTGAGATCCGGCTGTCGTAAATAAACGATGTGATGAATTTTGCCTGGAACGGGCGTCGCTTATGTACTTTTATTTATTTTATCATGTACGTGACGATGGGACAAATGTGTAGAGTGTTTATATTTCGTTCGTTGGGTATCAGTTGTATAATAAACACGACTTTATATACCGCATGTATTTGTTTGTTGCATTCCCTTCCTCTGGAGTGTTTAGGGTCCATATTTTCGAAAGCGCATAAGAAATGCCAGTTTAGCAGTAACATTTAGTGTGTCTAGCTGCATCTTATATTTTTTGATCTAAAAATATTTTTATTTTCCACTATATATTATCGAAAATGGATTTACCATCAACATCTCGTGGTACTAGCGGTTCAAAGCGTCTATGAACAGAATTGAGTAACAATGCTATACATAGAGATGAAGAAGAAATTCCTTTCACTTAGTGACTTGTATAGTGCAAATGATGGTATTGAAAGCTACAATGACTCAAATAGTAATTCTGATGAAGAAACTGTTGTAGAAGATTTACGTTGGCAAAATTGCGATATTTTTCAATACAACAAGATTCATCATTTTGACGATAAAAATTCTGACATCTCGGTTGGGTTTGAAATTGAAAATGTAGATAACGAGTACGAATACTTTGTAAAATATTTTGATAAGCAAATGATAACAATTATTGTGAACGAAACTAATAGATACCACCAGTACAGTGCCGAAAACGATCTTGCTCCAAAAAGAAAATCATGGGTGCCCACAGATGTAAATAAAATGTATAGTTTTTAGCAAAAAAAATGTCGATGCCTCATATAAAAAAACATAAAATTTCGGATTATTGGTCAACAGATCCGATTATTGCCAGTAACTTTATTAGTAAATACATGACAAGAGACAGATTTACACAACTGTTGCGTTATACACATTTTGGTGATAATAACAACCCTCCGTCACAGGACAATAATGATAAATTGTGGAAAATACGATCTTTATTTGAAGAAGGGAATAGAAGATGTTCAACATTTTTCCATCCTTTTCAAAAGCTGGTCATCGATGAATCCCTGATATTGTTCAAAGGCAAGTTGCACTTCAAGCAATATTCCATCAAAGAAACATCGTTTTGGAATAAAAACTTTTGTGCGTTGTTTGATAGTGAGCCGGGAATAATAATACACCGGAATAATAATATACCGGATCAGAAATTGACATTCCTAGAAATGACCCGTTGTTTGACCCAGTGTTTCAGGTGCAGTGATACAAAAACTAATGGTGAACTATGAAAAAAGGGCATCGGTTATATACCGATAATTGGTATACCAGCCCTAAACTGGCACTTTGCTTCGACCAGCAGAATACCGGTATGTGTGGCACTGTAAAAAAAAATAGAAAATATTTTCCCAAATTTTACAACGGGAGGCACGCAGAACGTGCGAACGCAAAAAGAGCAAAAATGTAATTGCTCTTACAATTAGATGGAAACACAAACGGGACGTGTTAATGCTTTCAACATTTCATAAAGGAATCATGACCAAAAGCGGATCACAGAACTGGCGAGCATATTTGGAAAACAGATTGTGTAATAGACTATACTCAAAATATGCGCTTGATTAATAAATGTGACACACAATCCCTGATTATAAAAGGGTGGTTGTATAATATATAAAAATATGTGTACGTATAATATAAGTTCAGAGGGTCTCAGAGTCTCAGCAAACGTTTTTGATGACATGTAATTGCTCTAAAAACCTACTAATTTTGCAATTTTTATGTACATATCATCTCATATAGATAAGAAATGGAGATATCAGCCTTTGTACAACACTTTTTGCTTTTAGGGTTCCGTACCGAAAACGGAACCCTTATAGGATCACTTTGTTGTCCGTCTGTCTGTCAAGACCATTTTTCTCAGGAACGCGTAGAGGTAACAAGTTGAAATTTGTATCAAATACTCAGGTCTGCGGTCTCTTTCAGTTGTGAAAAATCAAACTTGTAAGTCAACGCGATCAAAAGATATCTGGGAAAAATCTGAAAACCGTAAATATGTAGTTTAATTACAAGAAAATGCGAATCTACTATTAGAAACTTATGAAAATACACTAATGTTGTCGTAGTGGTATTGTCAGGCTCCAGAAGCATATGGGTTGCATACAGTTAGGTCCTCGTCGGTTAGGTCCGAAGGTTAAAAAGTATGTGTTGGCACCAAGCTGTTTATTCTGATTTTTTTTTGTTTATATTCGTTATGCATTTCATCACGTACGCTCTATATACATAATATATACAGGGTATATATTATGTCTAAATTTTGCTTGTTTATAACCGACATGCGACATACTCAAGTCCCGTTACATCCTGTATATATTATATTTCGTCTAATTTTTCTTTATAATCTACATATACTTAAATCAGTCAATTGAACAACTGAATGTTAAGAGTATCGAAATAGATCTAGAAATAGTTAATATATTAGTTTATATTAGATCTAGAAATAGTTAGATCTTAATATAAGTTAGTCAATAAGTATAATACTAAAATAAAGTTTTCTTTTTATAAGTTTAAAAATATTCGCGTTATTTAAAAAAAAATACCCTGTATACCTTAATACAGGGTATCTAGGTATACAAGCAAAATTGAGCAGTAAAAACAAATACTGAAGTTTCAGAACCCCTAAACACTCATAGTGAATGGGGGATGTACGGTAATAAAATATAGGGCAGAATTCCATTGTACGACAGCGACATCTTGAGGTTATGCTTGCAGCGGTACTAAGATGGTCGTGATTGCAGGAGGGCCACTTGTCAAGTTAACTGAATGTGCTTGCTACGTCCTCCAAAAAAAAAAGATACCTTACTTACAAGTTTGTACGGAACCCTCGGTGCGCGAGTCACAACTCGCACTTGGTCGGTTTTTTTTTGCGTTTAGACAGACAGATTTGTGAAAATATTCCAGTAGTTAAAGAGTTAAATGTGTGTATGATACCTTGGTCTAAAGGTAGAAGTTTACTGGTGGTATTTGCAAGTAAGAACGAGACTTTTACATTTTCAAATGTTGGTAATTCCGTATGGGCAGCACAGTTATCAATAAAAAGCAGGATTTTTTTACGTTTCATCTTCATTTGTTAACTTTTTTCAACCAATCTTGAATTAATATCTTTCGTCATCCAAGCTTTTGTATTATTGGCAAAATCAACAAGTCTTGGCACCTTTAAAACATCTAGGTCGTTTTAATTTCCCGGTGATAAAGAGGGAGCTTGTCCATACCGGTCATTTTTACGCCTTGAAGAATAGTTAGACGTTCCTTACTTTGTTTCCCTCCATGACATATTTTTCCTTTAAATGTAAATGTTTTATCGGGAAGGCACTTGAAGAACAAAGCAGTTTCATCCGCTTTGTAAATATCGTCTGGATACTCCTTTAAGAAACTAGGCAAATCTTCATTCCATTAGTTACACACGCTTTGGTCCATAGATTTGATTTCTCCGGCTACTTTTTTAAAAGCTATATTACTACGCCTTTTAAAACCCTCTAACCAGCCATTACTAGCCGAAAACTTCTGAATTCCCAATTTTGAAGCAAAATCTTTCGATTTTTGTTTTAACAAGGGTCCATCTATGGGAATATTCTTGTCGAGAGTTTGTTTGATCCATTCTAAAATGCAGTTTTCGATATTGGGAAACTTGGGAAGTCCACTCCTCTTAAAATTTCCGTGTCCTCAGAGCACTGAGACTTAATAGAATCATTTGATTTAATAATTTTATAATAGGTGAATTCTGATAATTTTATAATAGGTGCAAAAATTTTATCGTAGAAATTATGTATTTTGACTGGTGCAAAGTACATAGGGAGTTCAAGTTTATAGTGAAAAACAAATAGTTAACATTGGATTGATGTTGGTATAAAAAATTGTGTAAAAACAAAGTGTATTGGTGATTTCTATTTTGAAAAGAATTTATAAATTTGATTAATTTCACATTTTATAAAAGAAACCTACTCGAAATTATGAATAAACAAAAAAAAAATCTAAAACAGATCTGGACCTAGTAATATAATATGCACGGCTTGGACATCTTTGGTAAAAAATGGCACGGAGCCTAGCACCTGGGAAGAGTGAGGTGGACAAGACTCCTTAGCCCTAGTGAAGGCCACCTATCTAGGGGTAACAACCCCGAATAATAATCCTCCCAAGCTAACAACTTGTGTAGTATCTTGGACAGTGGCTCGCCACTGTCCCACGAAGAATATTCTTCAACTGAGCATCAAGGAAAATTTCGCTAAATGCAATACCTCGGGTGGTAACCAATCCACCGTTACCTATAGTGATGTTAGCGGACATTCGGATTCTGGGGAGTCCGCACCAACATGCTTTAAGGATGAGTCGGAGCTTCCTGAAATCACCGGACGTAAACTCAGACTAAGACGGCAAAGTTTCTTCGCAACATTTAATGCCAACTTACTACTAAAAGATGGTAAACGAAACATTTGACTGTTTCACTGACACGACACAACATAATACTGACAGCAGTACAGGAAACCAAATTTACGGACGAACATGCCATCGAGTCCCAAGGCTACAGAATCCTCCCCTACTGAACCCTCAAAGGAAAAGTGGGTCAGCGGGTAATGAAGAACGTACCCCACTAAGGTACAGGATTTACAATCAGTCCCAGGATACTGGATTCAGTCACCGACTTTATCTCCACGAGCAGTCGTGTATCCATCCTCTCTCTCAAATACGCAAACAAGGGCTACAGTATAGTTAATGTACATGCCCCAATCAAGCAGGACAACAGACGCAATCCAGACAGAACTGATGAATTCTGGGAAGACTTAGAAGATATTATCTCTAAACTTCCAAAGAGGCACAACGTCATACTGCTTGGCGACTTCAATGCTCAATTAGAAAGAGAGAAAATATACAGAAACATAGTGGGCAATTATCCGGCGCATAATCGAACCAACCGCAATGGAGAACGATTGGTGGATCTATGTAGGACTTTTGGGGTGCTCATGAAGTTTACAGCCTTCAAACACTTCATAAGGAAGCAGCAGACTTGGATTTCACCTAATACCAACCTGGATGAATTCCAGATAGATCATGTCGCCATTTCACGAAAATCTCAAAAGGAAATACAAAACGTGAAGGTACTAAGAAGCGCAAATCTGGACTCAGACCACTACCTCTCAATGATCAAAATAAGACTCCAGCCTAGAAACACTAGATTACACAGAACCTGCAAAATGGTAGGATTTGACGTAGAGCGACTGAAGAACAGTGAAGAAGTAAGTCAGAGACTGAACAATACAGATCTAAACAGCTGGGACCAACTGAAGGAGACTCTTGTCAAGGCGGCCAATGAACTCGCCCCTCTCGCAAAGAAGTAGCGAAGAAGAAGGAAGCATCCGTGGTGCACTGAAGACTGTGACAATGCAATAGCCCAAAGACAGACAGCCTGGGTGAAGTGGAATTCTAAAAAGTGAATTCGAAAAATTGGCATAAATTTTTGGGACAAAGAAAGGTTACAGCCAAGATAATTCGAGAAACCAAACGAACCTTCACACAAAACCAACTAACCCAAATCGTAGAGAGCTTTGCTAAGAATAATTCCAGATATTTCTTTGGAACCTTTAAGCAGGCACTCAGAAAATACGCTAAACCTGCTCTGATCCATCCGCTTCACAAAAAGGGAGATTTTTCTGATCTAAACAACTACCGTGGAATTTCTCTCGTCCCGGTAACATACAAGATTCTCTGGAAGGCATTACAAACAAGGGCAGAAAATCAGTTGGATAGTCAACTGGAAGAATACCAGGGGGGCTTCAGAAAGACCCGATCCTGTGTTGAACAGATCCTCAATCTTAAAACTTTACTTGCATACTCCAAGATGAGAAACCGCAAGGTGGTCGTCACCTTTGTTGATTTTAGGAAGGCCAACGATTCCATTGATAGAGAAACGCTTAACAAAGTACTCCAGGAACTAGCACTAGAAAACATAATCCGCAGACTCACCCTAGAAACTTTGACCAACATCCATTCCAAGGTTAAATTTAGAGGCGAGATTTCAGAAAGCTTCCAACTGTGTCCTTGAAAAAGTTATGAGAGAATGGAGCAAGGAACTGATCAACTTGGGTGCTCAGAGTGGTATCTATCTGGGACGTAAGAACGATGGAATGGTTGTAGATTGTCTGGCCTTTGCACAATGGATGTAAACTGTCTCAGAAAACAGGCTGCCAAAGTGGGTCTTCAAGTGTCGCTAGAGAAAACAGAATTCTTCATCAACATCAGAGAAGCAAACAGAGAGATGTTACTAGATCAGGGACATATCAAGAGGACTGAGAAATTCAAGTATCTCGGCGAATGGATTGAACCCAACTTATCAGAAAGAGCATCATTATCCAAGAGAATCGACAAGTTAGAACTAGCCTATGGACTGACTGAGAATACATACAACAAGAAAGGCCTGTCACGCAACCTGAAACTTAAGCACTACACATCAGTCTTACGACCAGAAAGCCTGTATGTCATGGAGTGTCTTTCCTTGAACCGAAGAAGTCTGGTAGAGAAATTGGAAATCAAAGAGTGGAGAATCCTCAGGAAAATCCTAGGCCCGGCAAAGGAAGATGTGGAGTTCCGAAGGCGGCATAACTCTGTGCTCTACGAACATATTGAGATGCTCTCTGAGTGCGCAAGGAAAAGAAAGGTAGCTTTCTATGGCCACGTTGCAAGATTGCCTCCAAACGGACTAACCAACCGTCTGTTCACCTTCTGGCAAAACAAGAAAGTTGTTTGACAGCAAACGAGAAGGATATTAAAGAAATGGGAATAACAGATCTCCAGAACAGACAGTCTGTGAGACGCACCCTGAAGGAAGTCCGTGGATATCAGGAAAAACCCCGAAGGAAAGGTACCCCCTGGACAGAAGTGAGAAAGGAGTTACACCGGCAGAAGATGCGACAATACTGGGCAAAGATAAAAGCCCAACAGTTGAACAAGCGTGGTTCAAAGTAGGCCTATTCGAAAGAAGAAGAACAATGTGGATTCTGGTAAAACAAATTCGCTCTAAATTTCACTACGCGATTTCCCTCACTCAAACGCATTAACGATTTTGAGATTATCACTTAGAGACACAGTTTTCTTTTAGACATGACGTTATTTAAAAAGATTGCCTTTTGAAATTCGTCTGCACCCTTGAGAGATTTGTCGCAGCCTAACTTATTATGCCCGATCCACACGTTTTCCACTTGCAGCAAACTACAAACCTATACAGATGCTTGAATATGTAAATACAAGCGAATGGATATCGCACAAACGCTTGCCGCAAACTTCTTTGATTTTGATTAAAAACCGACTCGCATAAATAATCGACTCTCTCTTATAGACGTTTCTATTTTTCACTCATAGAGGTTTTAGATCCTAAAAATGACGGAACCAAGCAATGACTCTAATTAATAGAGTTTTTTTCCCTTATCCATTTCTCGCTTACCCAGGTTTGACTGTACATCATTACTCTTATCTAATTAATCAAACCATTACGTTTGGTATGGTCTGGGATTTTTCCGTTGTAGTAGAGAAACTTTAATACAAAAATTATAATAATGTTGAGTTTTGGATCATTTCTAAAGGTTTATAAAAATCAATGCGTGAGTCACTTAAAAAGCTTGTGTGGTCAGTGTATAACCCGCGGATCATAGGTTTGTCATCCCTGGTCTGACGAGAGAGATTGCAGAGATCAGATTCTAGACAAAAAAAATGGTATAACTATCTCACTCAAAATTTTTTGGGAGTTTTCTTGTTTCGCCGACGAAATACCAAAATCCCACACAGGAATATTATTAAAAACAAATTTTATTTCAAACACTACTAGCACAGTATTCATATCGACGCCAATAAATCTCTTAACATGCCATGTGAAGTCATGCTGCGATTCGACCAATGGTGATGCGTTTCACAAATTTGAATTTCGTTCGCATATTTTGCACTTTTTGATTTTAGGTTTTGAAGTGAAGTTTTATAGAATTAAATACAAACTAAATGAGTTATGTCAAGACCATAAAGTATTGGGGGCTAAAAAATCAAGTAAATTTAAATCACTTGCATATCCCCTATTGCTCTATTGAAATTTAATATTCCAAATCAATTTAGGGGTCGTCCATTAATCACGTGATGTTTTTAAGCAACTTTTTAATATTAAACCGCCCTTCCCCCACGATAGTCAAAGCTTTAAATGGAAATAACATAGGGAAAATTCTTTTCTTTCTTTGAAATTTTTAAGGGCGTTGACAAATAATACGATCGTAATAAACCAGACATATTCTTGTAGAAAACTTGTAGGTTTTTTCCCTTCTTATACTCTGCAAATAGGTCTTTACACAGATCTCCTAGTTTAGATATTGTTTTCAGGCAAAACATTTACGCATGTATTCGATTCGTGTTAAGTTGGCCCTGAATTTTTGAAAATTTTAAATTTTTTTTAAAGTTCTCGGAAGATTTCGAATAGTTCTAGAATACCTGCTTGAAAATTCCAATAGCACCGGGAAATAGTTCCTAGAATCAGGTATGTCATTTCGAAAAAAACATCACAAAAAAAATTGCACAGTCGATAAACACGACTCTTACATTTGCCTTTTTGATCTGTCTCTTTTATTTTCTCATTTCAAAAGATTGGGCACCATTATATAAACAATGTATGTCAGTTAGCAACATAATGTAAAATTTGTGCATTGACACTAAAACGTATTCAACTATAACAACTTTAATTACTAGGTCAAATATATTTTATTTGTGTATTTTTTGTGACCATTGTCCGCTGTTGCGATCACACTAATTGCTTTCAGACCAGATAACATTTTTTATAAATTTTCAAGATCATCATTTTCAACATTATTTTGCAATATATGCATATTTTTGCTAATCTAAATCTTATTATTAACATAATTTAAATTGATATGAAAATGTTAATTGCTTTTGATATAGTAGTAGAATATTTACTGACCATAAAAATGGTAGAAAAGCTTATCGAACATTTGATACATTTTTCATTATTTTAAAAATAAATTAGATTCGTTGTTACATACCAGTATATTGATTCCACATTTTTTTTAAATAGTTTAAACTATAAATTTAAATTAGCAATTAACTTTATTCTCTTGTAAAATATTAAACAATAAAAATACAAAAATGTACAATGGAGAAGCGTTAACGTTCACTCACTAACTACTGCATTGTTTGCTCCTAAACGATGGAAAGTAACGAAAGCAAGTAACGATATCATGTGTATTTATTTTTTTGTCGAACGCGCGATTTTTAAAGCAGCGCGCGGCGCCGTTGCCAGGCGATGATTTTCCCGCGCGTCGCAAAAACTGCTCGGCTCCGCTTGGCAGTCCCAGAACTTCTACTTCTACAGTGTTGTTTCTACTTACCACACTGACTTATAGTGGATTTTCCATCAAAACTGGTGGTTTCAACCCCATTTTAGTGGCGAAATATTGCTTTTAGTGGCTAGTGGATTTTTTAGTGGTATAGTAGAACTCAAATTCAATTACTGAAAAAGCGATCACTCATCCGCGAAACCACTTACATATATCTACATCAGGGATGGGCAACATACGGCCCGCGGGCCAACTGCGGCCAGAGAAAGTGTTTATGCCGCCTTCAAGGTATCCGCTCCATTTGAATGTCTAGATGAGCTAAAAAGACCTGAGATATGGCCAAAATATACGATTATCAACCGTTTCTTTTTCGTATATCCAGAGAAGATGAAGTTAACCAAGTACAATGCAAGTGGGGAAGACAGAAGACAACAGAATTTTACGAGAACAAGCCAAAGAAGAGAGGACTCCTAGATAAACAGACAACGTTTGCCATCATTAACCAAAACAGCCAGTCCATTGGTAACTCTGCTGACAGAATTGAAGGGATGATAGAACAAAATCAACAGTGCAAAATTCTCATCATTACGAACACTGGAAGAGTAAACAAAAACTACACACATACGTCATTAATAATTTTATTTTAAGATCATGTTTTTTCCGCAAGGAAGGCACACACAGAGGGGTTGCACTATATTCCAACAAACATTTACCCAGTGAACCAAGAATGGACATTAATGATATGGCAGAAACATTCATATTCGAGTGCGCAGCGCTAGAAACGACACACAACAACGAATCTGTGATAATTATTGGTGTCTATAGAACACCACTTTCAAATACCGAGAATTTTTTTAACAAATTACATCTACTTCTAACAAAAATTGCTAAAGAGGCCAAGAAATTTGTAATAGCGGGGGACTTCAATATAGACATAATTAGTAAATCTAGAAAAAGGGAGCAGTTTGTGGAAATGTTGGAATCCTTCAATGCTAGAATAACACTAAATGCTGTAAGCCATCCGTCATCAGGCACGTGCATAGATAACATTATTACAAATATAGAATGGCTCTATACTACAAATACATTTAATAATTACATCTCAGACCACTGCGCCCAACAAATCACATTTAATATTCCCAAATCAAAAACTAATTCCTATTACACGTATAGAAACTTCTCTATAGAAATCAGAGAAAAGAGTTTTTAAATACACAAAAATGGGACAATGTATATAAAATAATGGAATCAGACGTAGATAAACAATGGGAAAGCTTTATGGATATATTTATCATGGCCTTTAATGAATATTTCCCTAAAAAAACTTCAAAAACCAAAGAAAAGTTCAAAAAAGTGTTTGACAACATAGAAATAAAAAGTATTAAAGCAGAATTAGAACTAATGCAAAAGCTAACTTTGACAATAGTTTTAAAAAACATTACAACAGAACACATAGAAAATATAAAAGCAAACTAAAACAAGAAAAAAGTAAATATTTTGCAAATATAATACAAGAAAGTGACAACAAAAGAAAAGCAACTTGGCAGGTAGTTAGGCAGTTGCCAATATAATAAGCAAAAACAGTGAAGACTTCAATAACCCTGTGTTAAAGAACTCAAAGATTTCAGTTGATAGTATAAATAAATTCTATGCTGAGAGGGCGCAACATCTATTAAGCAATTTAGGTCACATTGAACACCAGGATAATATACCTAGAAATCCAAAACGCTATTCCTTAACCCAATAACGGAAGAAATATGTACCACAATTATGAATCAAAAGAACAAAAAAAGTACTGGATATGACGAAATATCTATGATAATAATAAAAGACGTCAGAAATGAAATTTCAAAACCAATAGAACATGTACTAAATAATTGCTTACTACATGGAATATACCCGTATCAAATGAAAGTATCGTGTATCGTGTATCTCGTGTACAATTGACAACCTACCGTCTTAGTTAAAAAATATACTATTGCCATCTTTCCATCTTTCTTTTGATTACTTTATTATAAAACTATAAGACATTATTATGTCATTATTTCATATTATCAGTATAAACACCGGTCACTGGATGGACTTTAGAAATTCAAGAACTGTTGCACAGATTAGCCACGAAATGTCACGAGTATTGAGAGAAGCCATAGAGATAGAAAACGAGACTACTGCATGAACAAGAGAGACGATTACTTGAGACTGCCCCCAGCATGGCGACCGATCATATCCACCCTCAAAATGCAATCCCAGACACCCCAGACTCATGTACGACTAACAAGACAAACAAACAACCGAACCGAAGCACCGTACACAACGCGCATGACCCGAAGCCAGACAGCTATAAGTAGTCGCATCGCACGAACGAGCTCTCAGTATGCGTCTAACGGTTGACCCGCACGGGCGCATATCTCTTGAGAATGGCGAATGTTAGTTCGAGAATCCGGTTCTTTTCAAAGCCAACCCTCCGCATCAACGCGGAATTCCCGAGAAAACAATACAACACAGGTATCTACATATATAAATACAACATATATATATATATATATATATATATATATATATATATATATATATATATATACATACTAGACTAGACAGACAAGACTAGACAGACAAGACTAGACAGACAAGACTAGACAGACAAGACTAGACAGACAAGACTAGACAGACAAGACTAGACAGACAAGACTAGACAGACAAGACTAGACAGACAAGACTAGACAGACAAGACTAGACAGACAAGACTAGACAGACAAGACTAGAGAGACAAGACTAGACAGACAAGACTAGACAGACAAGACTAGACAGACAAGACTAGACAGACAAGACTAGACAGACAAGACTAGACAGACAAGACTAGACAGACAAGACTAGACAGACAAGACCAGACAGACAAGACTAGACAGACAAGACTAGACAGACAAGACTAGACAGACAAGACTAGACAGACAAGACTAGACAGACAAGACTAGACAGACAAGACTAGACAGACAAGACTAGACAGACAAGACAAGACTAGACAGACAAGACTAGACAGACAAGACTAGACAGACAAGACTAGACAGACAAGACTAGACAGACAAGACTAGACAGACAAGACTAGACAGACAAGACTAGACAGACAAGACTAGACAGACAAGACTAGACAGACAAGACTAGACAGACAAGACTAGACAGACAAGACTAGACAGACAAGACTAGACAGACAAGACTAGACAGACAAGACTAGACAGACAAGACTAGACAGACAAGACTAGACAGACAAGACTAGACAGACAAGACTAGACAGACAAGACTAGACAGACAAGACTAGACAGACAAGACTAGACAGACAAGACTAGACAGACAAGACTAGACAGACAAGACTAGACAGACAAGACTAGACAGACAAGACTAGACAGACAAGACTAGACAGACAAGACTAGACAAACAAGACTAGACAGACAAGACTAGACAGAAAAGACTAGACCGAGAAGACTAAACGGACAAGAGTAGACAGACAAGACTATATATATATATATATATATATATATATATATATATATATATATATATACATATATATATATATATACATATATATATACATATATATATATATACATATATATATATATATATATATAGTCTTGTCTGTCTAGTCTTGTCTGCCTAGTCTTGTCCGTTTAGTCTTGTCTGTCTAGTCTTGTCTGTCTAGTCTTGTCTGTCTAGTCTTGTCTGTCTAGTCTTGTCTGTCTAGCCTTGTCTGTCTAGTCTAGTATGTATATATATATATATAAATATATATATATATATATATATATATATATATATATATATATATATATATATATATATATATATATATATATATATATAGGGCAATTTTAGGTCAATTTTTAAATTGTTAGCAAGATCCGGCGATACAAAATTGAAGGAATGCAAAATTGAAATCATAACAATCGGCCGACAAAACCTTGCATTTAGAGGTCATCGAGATGACGACTCGTTAGATAACTTTCCTAATAACCCTTCTGGATGTACTACGAACGAGGGCAATTTTAGGTCAATTTTTAAATTGTTAGCAAGATCCGGCGATACAAAATTGAAGGAGAATCTACAAAATTCATCTGCAAACGCTATATATATATATATATATATATATATATATATATATATATATATATATATATATATATATATATATATATATATATATATATATATATATATATATATATATATATATATATATATATATATATATATATATATATATATATATATATATATATATATATATATATATATATATATATATATATATATATATATATATATATATATATATATATATATATATATATATATATATATATATATATATATATATATATATATATATATATATATATATATATATATATATATATATATATATATATATATATATATATATATATATATATATATATATATATATATATATATATATATATATATATATATATATATATATATATATATATATATATATATATATATATATATATATATATATATATAGCGTTTGCAGATGAATTTTGTAGATTCTCCTTCAATTTTGTATCGCCGGATCTTGCTAACAATTTAAAAATTGACCTAAAATTGCCCTCGTTCGTAGTACATCCAGAAGGGTTATTAGGAAAGTTATCTAACGAGTCGTCATCTCGATGACCTCTAAATGCAAGGTTTTGTCGGCCGATTGTTATGATTACGTCTAAGATATGAGCTAGTCGATTCCGGTTATCCTGAATTTGAATCAAACGTTGCCATGATAACATATTTTCAATTTGATTTTCCGGCTTATCATAATTCTGCAAAAACGAAATTTTTGCAAATTTCAATGGCATTTTTATGATAGCTTGCACGTTGATGTTTCTCCAAATATCCTTCTGCTCCCAGCAGTTTAGCAAATTTTGTCACAGGTTTAGTGATTAAAGCACCAGCCAAATCCATAAAGCCCCCATCGCATCCCCTGGATCCACCAGTGCTTCTACTGCAGTCAATATGCATCTCTTATAAATCCTCCTTCAGAAAAGGGTTTTGAGTTATTTGCGATTTTTTGTTGCAATTAAGTAAATGGCTTTCACAGCATCTTCTGAATCTGTATTAGATCTTTATAAATAGCAACTGTTGTTTACTAAATATTTTCTTTAAATTTTAATTTTTTTGATTTTCTTTCATCGCCATGAAATTTATCAAAGCTACTATGCTTTGTATTGTAATGTCTCTTAATATTATATTCCTTATTAACAGTTACATTACATCCAAACAAATTAACCAAGTTGGTTTACCATTTCTCTCATTCATGAAATAATCGAAGTTCCATTTCTCATTAAAAACGCTACTTTCTTGATCTACCTTTCTTTGCTTGCTATACAAAGAAATCCTATTCAACGTGTTTTCATACGTATGACTGTCGCTGGCAATAGTAAGAAACTGAGGCAGAAGCAGATAAACACAAGCACCAATAACTATCAAAACTGCATTAATTGAAAAACTGCAAAATTCATTGGGCATTTTATTTCCTTCGGCAGCGAATTGTATAGTTTGATATTTGTATAGTTAGATTTTATATATAGTTTGTACGTAAGGTTGTAATATATATATATATATATATATTTACACACTTACAAACTAAGTGAGATTGTCTACATAATACTAATACTAGTTTACTTTCTATAACAATTTTATATTTTCAAAATATTCGGCCATATAATATGGTTGCATATTAATTAATAGTTTGCGTATATCTTTTTTAACTTTATTTAAATTCATTGGGCATTTTATTTCCTTCGGCAGCGAATTGTATAGTATAAAGTTTATATATGGAGGTTCCTTTTCCGTCATTGTTAGACTTAGATTCCCCTTAGATCTTAGTCCCTTAGACCTTACATCCTTAGACCTTAGGCCTGTATATATATATATATATATATATATATATATATATATATATATATATATATATATACATATATATATATATATATATATATATATATATATACATATATATATATATATATATACATATATATATATATACATATATATATATATATATACATATATATATATATATATATACATATATATATATATACATATATATATATATATATATATATATATATATATATATATATGTATATATATATATATATATATATATATATATATATATATGTATATATATATATATATATATATGTATATATATATATATATATATATATATATATATATATATATATATACAGGCCTAAGGTCTAAGGATCTAAGGTCTAAGGGACTAAGATCTAAGGGGAATCTAAGTCTAACAATGACGGAAAAGGAACTTTATACTATACAATTCGCTGCCGAAGGAAATAAAATGCCCAATGAATTTAAATAAAGTTAAAAAAGATATACGCAAACTATTACTTAATATAGAACCATGTTATATATATATATATATATATATATATATATATATATATATATATATATATATATATATATATATATTACAACCTCAGATAGTGATAAATAAATAAAAAAGTGCTTAATGCGGCCCGCGAAAATCTGTTTTAAATACATAAGAATTGGCCCGCAGATAGCAGAACTCAATATAACTTTTAATTTTGGTATCGAATCATGAGACAAATTGGCAAATTCTTAAAAATACTCGAAAAAGTTAAAATATTTGATTTTCAGCATTTGCGGTATTTCAACGACTTTTGAAGATTCGTAAAATTGCTGGCTTTCGCAAAGGGTCCAGGCTTGACACAAACACTAATGCGCTCAAGCACGTGAATGCTCACGCTTGCATCGTAGGTGCGTGCAGTTTTGATAGTTATTGGTGCTTGTGTTTATCTGCTTCTGCCTCAGTTTCTTACTATTGCCAGCGACAGTCATACGTATGAAAACACGTTGAATAGGATTTCTTTGTATAGCAAGCAAAGAAAGGTAGATCAAGAAAGTAGCGTTTTTAATGAGAAATGGAACTTCGATTATTTCATGACTGAGAGAAATGGTAAACCAACTTGGTTAATTTGTTTGGATGTAATGTAACTGTTAATAAGGAATATAATATTAAGAGACATTATAATACAAAGCATAGTAGCTTTGATAAATTTCATGGCGATGAAAGAAAATCAAAAAATGGTGAAATTTAAAGAAAATATTTAGTAAACAACAGTTGCTATTTATAAAGATCTAATACAGATTCAGAAGATGCTGTGAAAGCAAGTTACTTAAGTGCAACAAAAATCGCAAATAACTCAAAACCCTTTTCTGAAGGAGAATTTATAAAAGATTGCATATTGACTGCAGTAGAAGCACAGGCGGGATCCAGGGGATGCGATGGGGGCTTTATGGATTTGGCTGGTGCTTTAATCACTAAACCTGTGAGAAAATTTGCTAAACTGCTGGGAGCAGAAGGATATTTGGAGAAACATCAACGTGCAAGCTATCATAAAAACGCCATTGAAATTTGCAATATGTTTTTGCAGAATTATGATAAGCCGGAAAATCAAATTGAAAATATGTTATCATCGCAACGTTTGATTCAAATTCAGGATAACCGGAATCGACTAGCTCATATCTTAGACGTAATCATAACAATCGGCCGACAAAACATTGCATTTAGAGGTCATCGAGATAACGGCTCGTTAGATGACTTTCCTAATAACCCTTCTGGATGTATTACGAACGAGGGCAATTTTAGGGCAATTTTGAAATTGTTAGCAAGATCCGGCGATACAAAATTGAAGGAGAATCTACAAAATTCATCTGCAAACGCAACTTATATATCCAAAACAACTCAAAATAGTTTAATTAAATGTTGCGGTGATGAAATTGTAAGTAAAATTAAATTTAATGTAAACAAAGCCGGTTTATATTCCATAATGTTTGACGAGATGACTGACGTATCCCAACCTGAACCGGTTTTAAGTGGAAAAGTACTTGGGAGATTCGGTTAAGAAAATGCTGCAGAAACATGAATTCAATTTGAAAAGTTGTGTCGGCATCTGTACAGATACCTGTAATATAATGTCATCTAAGCAGCGTATAGCGGTTGCAGAAATTATGAAATATACTGAATGTGCAGTCTGGGTACCATGTCATAACCATTCTCTTAATTTAACCATATCAAAATGAAGCATATCATAGAAGTCAAAAGTATTAAGAACTGTTTTGGAATAATTCGCGAAGTGCTTTCATTTTTTAATGCGTCTGCAAAACGGTCTTTTGTACTAAAAAATTTTATGGTTAAAACTTCATTGGGTACTTTATGTGACACTCTGTGGATTGAAAGACACACAACAACGCTAGCGTTTGACCAAGATTTTGCGGCAATTTTAGAATCATTGAACAGTATTAGTGTATGGGACGATGCCATATCATCATCGAAAGCTAACATATTAAATACCTCATTTTTGACACTTGAGTTCATTGTTTCATTAAAATGTATCAATTACATTTTTGCCTTAACGTTACCATTCAGTAGAATATTTCAAAAAAAGACATTTGATAAAGGATCTTATCTTAGTACTCACTTCTGAAAGAAATAATGTGGAATATATTTTCAATAGCATTTGGAAAAACATTGAGAAATTAGCAAGCGAACAAATATAACCATTACTCTGCCCAGAATTGCACGAAAACAAACAAATACGGACAATCAACCAGCAAGTAGCGCCAAAGAATATTTCAGAAGATGTATTTTTATTCCTTTGTTTGATTTTATTTTAAATGATGTGAGTACTAGGCTTTCTTCAGATACTATTGATGCTTTTCATTTTAGTAAATTACTACCTCAAAACTTAATCAGATTGGACAATGAAAAGTTTCAAAATTTAACTGAAGTTTTATGGAAGAAATATGAGACTATATTTCAGAAAGTTCAAAATTTAAATTCGAAATCAATATTTGGAGCCGAGTTAAGTTGTTTTAAATGTTTTCGTTTAGTAGAACTCGGAGGAAATAATTTTCTACAACCTGTTCGTGTGTATTCTGAACATTGCGATCGCGAATGTTATCCGAATTGTAGCATTCTATTAAAAACTTTACTTATGTTGCCAGTTAGTGTAGCTACTGCAGAACGAAGTTTTTCAGCCCTGCGTAGGTTAAAAACCTGTATTCGAAATAGGATTGCTGAGGATGGATTGACGGGATTGGCGTTATTACACGTCCATCAAGATATTTCTATAGACATTGAAAACGTTATTGATAGGTTTGCAAATTCGCAAAAGCGAAAACTTGAATTTATTATTTAAATTTAAACGCTAAACTTGATAAATATTTTTTTTAATTTCTCAATTTATTATTTGTTATCAGAATAACTTGATTCTATTTAAAGGAGATTTCCTTTCGAAAAAATGTGCTGCTTTATTTTCCTTGTGAGCACCCAGTCAGAAAATACGCTCCGCCAAGCCTCCACTTCAGAGAATCACATGGCAAACTGGCTTATTACGACAAGAACAACTGCAACCTTTTGGCTCAATACTTTAAAAATCTACTCAAGCGAAGACTTCGACTATAAACAAACCACACCAAACCCGGACTCGCTTCCCCCTTCATTGGAAGAAGTTGGCCAGATCATTCATCTGGCCAACATGACATATGGCCAAGTTGGCCATATGTCAATAATAAGACAGCTGGAGAGGACTCTATCGTTTCTAAAATGTGGAAAGGTGCTGGAAACAATGCCGTGCGCAAGCTAACCGAGATCATCCAGGACATCTGGGAAACAAAGAAATTACCACCCGATTGGAAATCTGCTCTGATACATCCGCTTCACAAAAAGGGAGATTTTACTGATCTAAACAACTACCGTGGAATTTCTCTCGTCCCGGTAACATACAAGATTCTCTCGAAGGCGTTACCAACAAAGGCAGAAAATCAGTTAGATATAAAGATCAACTGGGAGAATACCAGGGGGGGCTCAGGAAGACCCGATCCCGTGTTGAACAGATCCTGAATCTTAAAACTGTACTTGCATACTCCAGGATGATAAACTGCACTGTGGTCGTCACCTTTGTTGATTGTAGGAAGGCCTACGATTCCATTGATAGAGAAACGCTTAACAAAGTACTCCAGGATATAGGGCTAGACAACAAAACCCACAGACTCATCCTACAAACTTTTACCAAGGTAAAAGACATCCAACACTCATTCCAAGGTTAAATTTAGAGGCGAAATTTCAGAAAGCTTCGAAATAAAAACTGGAGTGAGACAAGAAGATGGACTTTCCCCACTTCTCTTCAACTGTGAAAAGGTTATGAGAGAATGGCGCAAGGAACTGAACAATTTGGGTCCTCAGAGTGAAATCTATCTGGGACGTAAGAACGATGGACTGGTTGTAGATTGCCTGGCCTTTGAAGATGACATGGCACTGTTTACTGATTCTGTTGAGATACCAACAATGCAGGTAAACTGCCTCAAAACAGGCTGCCAAATTGGGTCTTCAAGTGTCGCTGGAAAAAACAGAATTCTTCACCAACATCAGAGAAGCAAACAGAGAGATGTTACTAGAACAGGGAAACATCAAGAGGACTGAGAAATTTAAGTATCTCGGTGAATGGATTGAACCCAACTTATCAGAAAGAGCATCATTATCCAAGAGAGTCAACAAGTTAGAACTAGCCTATCGACTGACTAAGAACACTTACAATAAGAAATGCCTGTTACGCAACCTGAAACTTAAGCACTACACATCATTCTTACGACCAGAAGCCCTGTATATCATGGAGTGTCTTTCCTTGAACTGAAGAGGGCTAGTAGATAAATTGGAAATCAGAAAGAGGTGAATCCTCAGGAAGATCCTAGACCCGGTAAAGGAAGATGGGGAATTCCGAAGGAGGCATAACTCTGAGCTCTACGAACATATTGAGATGCTCTCTGACTATGCAAGGAAAAGAAGGGTAGCTTTCTATGGCCACGTTGCAAGATTGCCTCCAAACTGACTAACCAACGGTCTGCTCACCTTCTGGCAAAACAAGAAGGTTCGTACCACTTGGTTGACAGGAACCGATAAGGATATCAAAGAACTAGGAATAACAGATCTCCAAAACAGAAGTCTGTGAGACGCACCCTGAAGGAAGTCCGTGGATTTCAGGAAAAAACCCGAAGGAAAGGTACCCCCTGGACAGAAGTGAGAAAGGAGTTACACCGGCAGAAGATGCGACAATACTGGGCAAAGGTCAAAGCCCAACAGATGAACCAAAGTGGTCCAAAGGCCTATAAATAGGCCTATTCGAAAGAAGAAGAATAAGAGAATAAGAAAAAGAAAGAAGAAGAAGAATCCCTCCCGCAGAAAAACTCAAATTTGACTATTATTCCTTGGCTTTTGATTAAATACTGATCTGACGAATTCTGCACAGTTATTATAAGAGACATAAATTAAGAAATTAACATAACATAAGAGTTACTGTCCCTTACTCAGTTGGAAACAACAACTATAGGTGAGGTTTTCAATAAGGTGAAGGAAGTTATGGAGTGTATAACTTAAATTACAAAAACATAATTGGCATATGTACTGATGGTGCGCCAGCTATAGTCGGGGAAAATAATGGCGCACTAGGTCTCATGCGAAAAGATATGTTTTTATCTCACCTTGTTCCACAAGAATATCAAATGGAGTTATTGGAACTTCAAGAAAAATGTGATCTGAAATTGAAATTTATGGAAGTAGCAAAGGATTACTTTTACAAATCTTTAAATCCAGAAGAATTTCCTCAGTTTATAACTAATGCAGAGAAAATTATTGCATTATTTTGAAGTACTTATAGATTTTCTCAAGAATGTCCTTTACGAAATCTAAGAATAGGTCCCGCATAACTGATATAAATTTGAAAAACACTCTTCGCATTGCTACTACTGATATTGATATTAATCGTTTATTAAAAAATAAACAACTTCAACAATCTCTTTCAAGATTATTAAAGTTATTATTTAGAGATTTAAAGTACTATTTTTTGACGTTAATTGTGTTTTTTGATGAAGTATTTTTTTTTTAATATTTCCATTCTGAAATTTGATCCTTCACTGTTGTTCCGCGAAATTCGTTCCTCGTCTTAAAAAAAGTCTAAAATTTATTTACGCGAGCAAAAAAATAAAAATTCGGGCCCGCATCAGCTAGTATGAACTCTCACTGGCCCATCACCTAAAAATGTTGTCCACCCCTGATCTACTTCTTTTAAGATAGAATTGGTGAAACTAACCTACGTTATAGAAATCATGCAAACTTAAAACAAACGGAATACAGCCTGAATATATAAATATATTCAGCCTTTCCGGAGCTCTATAACAATTATTGAGTCTTTTTAGGACTACCAAAACAAATCTCACATGAAATTTGTAAGTTATTTTACAGCTTTCAGTGCACCTTCGTGGCACTCAACAAAAACCATTAAAATAACATTGTTTTTTAAGATCATGTCTTTCCGATACCTTAAGTGGATAGCCATCTGTGGACCCGTTTCGAGATTTATCTCTCATCAGCACAGCTTTGCTTCCATGAACAATAATTTGTAAACCACTCACTTGAAAACCCATGTGGTGTTTAGGGTTAGATGTTTATAATTTTGACATTTTATGAGAGAGACATGAACTTAGCAGGTTATTGATTGAACTGATAAGATAGCATTGAGGAAACCATCCTACGTTATAGAAATGATACAAACTTAAAACAAACGGAACACAGCCTGAATATATAAATATATTCAGCCTTTCCGGAGCTTTATAACAATTATTACTACTACTTCTTTTAATTTTCAGTGTATATTTTTACTGCGTAGTCAACACTGGTCCGTCCGAATTGTTTCATAATAATTTATTACAGTAAATTACACAAAAAATGTATCTCTACATCTCTAGACCTTGCTGAACTGCACGAGTATAATGCTGGAGGTATTGTCTCTGCTATAAAGAAGACACTTAACCGATTCGAATAGTACAGATAATGCTTCTGTGATGGCTGGAATAAATAACAGTCTTCACCAGATTGAAAGAAGAGGTACACACCTGATTTTGGTGCGTTGCTTGTGCCATTCTTTGCAACTGGCTATTTCAGCTGCTGCTTGAGGGTTTTTTAACGAAAAATTTTGAATTTGTAATTAGAGAAACATATGATTATTTTAGTCGCTCCTCTTCCAGAGAACCTCTTTATAAGGAGTTATACAAAACCATCAACAATCGACAGAAACCGCTAAAAATAGTTCAAGCATGGTGCTTGCCAATAGTCCTATAGTGATTATATACACGCAATGGCAAGAGCTAAAAACGTATCTTACACAAAAGTATGTACTATAATGTAATGTCCTAAGCAGGACAGTACTGCTTAGGACTAAATTTTAAACTTCTCTTTCGTTATCCCTTAGTGTTTTAGGTGGGAAGTACTACTTTAGGAATAGCTACAATAAAATTTAACGGAAAAATAAGTGAATTTCTGGTATTTATGGAATAAACAAGTAATATAAACTTCCTAATCTCTAAATGTCGAAAAAAAGTTATCTGGAGCACTAAACAAAAGAATACGTTTTATTACTAAATACACCTACAGCAAAGAAGCAAGAGGGAAGTTTTGGAGCTGGCACTTCGAGCGCGAATATCTCTACTCCAATAGAATACATACAACATGAAGAACAGACATTGTAAAACGATGATAATGTTGACCATTTCGATATATCAGTCCAGATTGGCATTATCACAAATTCACGACAAAATAATTTGTAATTGTTAGAGCAACAAACCACAATTTAATTTTAATGATTTAGGTTTAGGTTATACTCGGCCCAAAGTTGAACAAAATTAGGATTAAGGATAAGTGTTCCGCTAACCATCCAGAGACGACTGATGCCTTGAAACACGATATCGTGTTGCCATGCATGCGATTGGAGCCCAAACAATCGCAAAAGTACTAAAAATTGAGTTGATCGGATGGTCGTGATACTGTCAAGACAGCCGAGGCAGTCATTTGAATGATGTTATGTTTAATTCTTAAATGAAAATTGTTCTTTTCTTAAATTTACTTGAAAAAAATTTACTTGAGTTTAGGTTTTAATTTGAGGTTTTTTGAGAAAGACATGTACTTAGTAGGTTATTGATTTAAATGATTTGTTATATTCATGTCTTTTTCAAAAAACGTGAAATTAATAACTAACCTCGTTAGTCATACACGAAGTGTTCAAGTAAGTGTATTCTAATTTATAATTCAAAACAGCAAAGCTGCACTGATGAGAGATATATCTCGAAACAAGTCTGCAGGTGGCTATTCACAACTTAAATAGAACGATATGATCTTAAAAACAATGTTATTTATATAGTACTCGTTTAGTGTCATGAAAGTAGACTGGGGGTAAAATTGTCTTTTTCTTCTAATCTATGTGTTTTGAATCTTCTGTTTGTTTCAGTAAATAAACTTTTTCTGAATTGAGATTAATTATTTTCTTGTAACTTCTTGTATCATAGAAAAGGGCGCTAACTAACACACGTGCGACTCTTAACCACGCGGCTGCCATGCATACAATAATAAGCAGATAAGACTACACAGACAAGATTATACAGACATATCGTAGGACTTTATAAAAGACTGTTCTAAATATTTTTTAATTATGTTTATTTATTATAAAGCATTGGCCAATTAAGACAACCAGTTGTTGTATTGTATTTATGTGGCCGATAACTATGATTTTGGATGAATTATCGTTTTTTACAATTACTGGTTTACTTATTACTACTATATATTACTATATATTACTACTAATATAATAATACATAAATTCATTTTGTACAAGCATGCAATTTATTATATTATTTGTTCAATTTCTAAAAGGGCCGATCACTGTACTGTTTACCCCTATTCCAAATAATAGATTATTTTTACATATTAATCCATATATAAAGTGAGCATATTTTCATTGAGACAAAGCGGAACAAATGGGAAGAAATGAGAATTATAATTGAGTTTGTTTTCTTCCAGAATGGATGTTTTGATCAATTCTCTTATGATTTGCAATATTGAATTTACAGTTATTTTGTTACAATTTACATATTGAATTTACAGATCTACGTTGTTGTCCTTTTTCATAGATATTTTTGCTTTTTTCGATGACCTCATTTAAATGTTCTTTTAAATGTGCATCATATTTACTTACTAACAATATTCCAAAAAGTTACCATGGTCCAATGTGGGATCAGTTGTAACAAGTATATGCAGCTTCATATTCCTTTCGTCTATAACTTAATCCGCGTTTTCCAATAAGTTTTATAATGTCTATAATCACTTCTAATAATCGTAGTTTTTTCTTTATTTGCTGCTGTCTGATATTTAATGTAGATGAAAGAACCAAATTGGAAATGTTCTTTTCATTCTTGCACATGCATGCTCTAACGGCCCCCGCTATTGGAGGTCACCTTGTCATGGAGCGGGGGTTAGTTTCGCGCTGGCCCTTTGGACGGCTCTGACGCGAAAAGGACTGTCCAGGTCGGGCTACTCGTGTCGGAACGGACATTGGGTCCCGAAGAACTAAGAACTTCCAAACCCGAGGGGTTTGCAACTGGCGAAACAGTTTGTTGACAAAAACGGCGTGCCTGACTTACGATAGATCTCCACCTACTCTTCTTACTCTATCTTGTCTAAGACTCTTTTGGCCTAACTCTTGTTAACTTCAGACCATAGGGTCGTCTTTATCTGTCTTTTCCGCCTTCAAAACTCCCCAATCCAAGCTGTTAGCAACCGTGGTGATAGATGAATGGCACTGAGGTAATTTCAGTGTCGATAACGATGCAACCAGGAAAAAGGGCGCCCTCCCGGTAACCATAGCCTTACTCCTGCATGTGGGGCTCTGCAGGGGCGGATCAACTTATTTCCCTAGCTACTCGTGGGACTAAAAACGGAGACCGAAAAAACAAAAATAAAAACGGAACTAACTAAAGGGAACATCCTATGGATGTAGACCTAGTAGAACAACCAAGAGCAGAAGCAGGGACAACTTTCCTGTCTTCGGCTCAAAAATTTGTTAAGAAAATAAAAAATTCTTTCCGGTTCTTTACTTTCGGTAAGTACATGTTTATGAAGATAGGCTAGTAGATAGCACTTAGACGTACTTTCAGCCACCGGAGACACTAGATACTCTTTCGCGGAGACACTACAAAACTAGAATGCTCTTCTAGTTCTGTTCGAACATCATGGAAGTTATGTTAGAAAGTGAGCATAACTGGGATGCAGTAAAAGCTTACATAACCGAAATCATGTTGGGAAAAGAACAAATGGAGAGAGAATGGAAGGCGATTATAATATCGCACGAGACACAAGGAAGCTAACATGGACGACTAGATATGTGACGAAAAGACCGAAAAATGGATTATCACACGACTACATAACTAATACGACAGAAGACGAAAGACGAAATCGAAACGAGTAAAGGACAATAAAAAGAACGATAAGGAAACGATTGGTACAAACACTACCACCCACCTGAAGTAATGCTCACGCAGTTCCGGGTGGAGTGTAGTGTAGAGACAGAGGAGGGGTTTTAGTGGGTATGCTGGTCGCGAGGAACTCGATCAGGGAGCCTCACACTACACGGATTTGAATATCCGGTATGCAACAATGCATTTCGAAAAAAAAGCCACCGGTCCACTGGGAAATTTCCCGGTTCGTCTTATGGCCCATCCGCCCCTGCTGTCCATTCATTGGAATGTTCAAAGACTGGGAGAATGTTTAAAAAATTCTGACTTCTTTCTGACATTAAAAAAGGAGATTTTACGGGAATACGTGTAAAAATCTTTTGAATATATTAGTAAACATTTTCGGAAAAATAATATTTGCGAAAATGATGTTTTTTATAAGGTGTTATTTATGATGAAAAAATAAAATGTTGGTGGTCTGCAACTGTGGAAACAGACAAAAAGTGTACGGAGTTATTGCATCATTTTAAACAGAATAATATTCCTTATCCAAATATTCTGAAAACTGCAGGCCCGCCGCTAGGCGCTTGAGCGCCCGCGTGCAAAACTGACAATGCCGCCCTCTCTTTACCTTCCTGCTTACCCCCTTGGAGTGGAATTTGATGTTGTTTAAGTTGTTGTGGAAGTGAATAAAAAGGAACAATTTTAATTATCAAACAATTTATTTTAATATGTATAACAAAACTTAGATGTAGGTACCTGCATGATTTTACAAAAATTGAACTGTTCTTACTTTTAAACTTGCGAAATCTGCTAATATTTGTTTTATATCGAAACTATCCAATACTACAGATTCTATCGAAATTATAGATAAATTAGTCAGTCTTTATTGATGCATGTGTTGTTGTTTTTTATTGCAATATTTATTTATTAAATTTCAATTTATGTTGTAATATTTTCTGTGCAATTGGACACTACACAGGATATTTCAGTTCAAGATCAATGTTCAATTGTAATAAGTTATGTTTTGGGTTAAGAAATCTATGAAAGACTGGTTTCCGTTGTGTTGTACAGACTCTACCGGGAAAGGTATGTTTAAGCTCATTCAAAAAGAATTTTCATCTTTAAATATTCCACTGCAGCAAATATACAAGGGGCTTACAATGGTTTCCCTTAATGTGTGTAAAATCAATTACATGTGTGTTGTTACAGCCATATCCTGAATCTAGTTGTATCCGACACCGTCAAAATAACAATAAATGCAGCGTCTTTCTTTTACTTAAAGAAATTACAAGTAATAGGATAAACTTGTTGGTGGGCAAAAGAAGCAGCTTTGAAAAAAATATTTGGAAATTACAAACGCCAATGCTCTTTACATCGATGTACTATTAGCATTGCCTGATATACAATTGTCTGAAAACATACCACCAGATGTCCGTGTGAAGGCCTGTACCTGCTAACACAATTTATAGATTATGAAATATGATGCCGATAGTTGCGGCTCAAAGTGTGCCGTAGTGACGTTAGTAGCGTTATGAGCCGTTAGTAGCGGCTCAAATTTTTTCAAAATTATTTTCAATTATTGGTCCTGTATCGAGATATTTGCAAACTAGCGGATTAGACTTACTAAGATGCCACGAAATGATTATGAATTGTACATCGCAATTAAAGTCCGTAAGTCGCGAGTGATATTGAAACATCTACGCAAACATTCATGGACACCAGATGAAATTGACAGCCGTGAAGAAATCGACATACCAATTTCCTTTCCCGAGAAAAGAATAAGAAAACGAAAGAAAATGGCTGGAGAATTGGCGGAAGATTATTTATTATTAGCCTTATTAGATTATTTTATTAGCCGAAAAAACTATGAAGTATGTAGAATTTATAATTTTAACTTAAAATTCTATTATGGGTTTCACATAATAGAATTTTAGATAAAATTATAAATTTTATATAATGTAGATTTAAGAATAATGGTGAGCTTTATGAGAATATTGCCTTATTGTCTCCAACAAATTTTGTTGGAAGTTAAACACGTAGTACCATCAAATAGCATTAACAATTTGCGTGAACTGCTAGAAAACTATTACCCAAATATTACAAAAGAAAATCTGCAAGAAGAATTGGTTAGTTTCGCTATAAATTGGAACAAATTTAAAGTTTCGGCAACAACAAATGCGGAGAGTAATCAACAATTTTAGAGTAATGTTACAGTTATGGATACAAATAAAACTGATAAAGACGACAACGATGATTTTGAAAGAGATGGTGCTTATGATGTTAATGATAAAAAATGTAAATCTTGTGTTAAATGTGCAATTTGCTGTTATTCTATCATTAAAAAGTATAATATGTACAGTGAGGCATATTCTACACTAGGAAATGGTTACAAATATTTATTAACATTATCAATAAATCAAGTGCAATGTGAAAAATGTTTTTCCAAGTTAAAATACATTAAAAATAGATTGGGGAATTCAATGTCGAATAATGATTTGGATGCTTTTATGTTAATGGCTTGCGAAAATGGTATTTTTGTGTATAAAGAATTTTTATGGAAGAAATTGAATTTGAAGACGAGATGATAAAGGTACAATGGGTAAAGGTAACGCTGCTAGGACTGCATATCGATAATAAAGTAGATTGGACATCTCATATCGTGCATGTCAGCAAGAGGCGCAACAAAGCAGTTTTGCTTTGAGAACTCTCCGCCAATATACAGATAATGAAGTCTTACGCCTGGTGTATTTTTCTAATTTCCATTCGTACTTAACACATTAAAGGCGGGTGCGGGTATTAGTACCCGTCTCGCCGACTGCTGTCTATCAGCGGGCCGGGTATTAATACCCGTTTAAAAGTACGTGCGTTAAAAGCGGGACAAGATATTATTACCTGCTTAAAAAGGGCATATGGCCATAAAGGAGTATTGAATTTAGTATTTATTTTCGAGATTATTGATTATTTAGCATATTTAATCCGGATATCGCCCTGCAATAAAATATTACCACTCATTCTTTGTGTTCCATAAACATTTGTTAAATTATTTCATTTTACAACTTACACAGTATTTAAGGTTTATTGTTTGTCATATTTTGGGTCTTAAACCAATTTGTTATTCTCACCCTCCCCTACATTTATCTGTATATAAACGGCCTATCTCGTCAAAATAATTCACACTTGCTCCTCCGCTGTCGCAAAATGAACACGTTCATTCCTACAACACCAAACGAAGCCCTCGCGGCAAAGTATTTCGACGACGACTACTTGGACACTCTAGACGAAAACCACCTCGACCAAATGATGAATTACATTACCCTACTGCTGCTGAAGAGACAAACCGCCAACGATAAACCCCAGGAAACTGCCGCCGAAAAAACAACCGATGCCGTCCCCGAGAAGAAAACAACCGATGCCGTCCCCGAGAAGAAAACAACCGATGCCGTCCCCGAGAAGACAAACGAAGCCGCCCCCGAGAAGACTAACGAAGCCGCCGCCGAAAAATCAAACGAAGCCGCCCCTGAAATGAAAACTGAAGCCGATGCCGAAAACACAACCGAAGCCGCCCCCAAGAAGACAACTGATGCCGCCCCCGAAAAGAAAACCGAAGCCGCCGCCGAGAAGAAAACCGAAGCCGCCGCCGAGAAGACAAACAATGCCGCCCCCGAAAAGAAAACTGACGCCGCCCCCGAGAAGAAAAACGAAGCCGCCGCAGAAAAGAAAACCGAAACCGAACCAAGGAGAAGAAATACACCAATGGACACTCACAGCCCCACCGAAGCCGCCCCCAAGCGCAAACCCGACCGAGAAGAAGAGCAACCCATCACCATCAACGAGAAGACTAAACACATCAGGACCACAGGCCCCTGGAGAACAACCACAGAAGACGAAACACTGAAGAAGCCGAAAGAAAACCGACAACCACACCAGGACAACAAGACGCAACTATAGCCAAGCAAATCCAAATGAAACCCAACGAAACACTGACAACACAGACAAACAAACAGACTAAAAAAAAAAAAAAAAAAAAACCAACGACAACCAAACCCCACGACGGCGGCATAGCTGGGCGAAAAGCTCAAAACCGCCAAACCAGCACAGGACACATGACAAAATAATTCACTTGCTCCTCCGCTGTCGCAAAATGAACACGTTTATTCCTACAACACCAAACGAAGCCCTCGCGGCAAGGTATTTCGACCCCGACTACTTGGACACTGTGGACGACAACCACCTCGACCAAATGATGAATTATATTACGCTACTGCTGCTGAAGAGACAAACCGCCAACGATAAACCCCAGGAAACCGCCGCCGAAAAAACAACCGATGCCGTCCCCGAGAAGACAAACGAAGCCGCCCCCGAGAAGACTAACGAAGCCGCCGCCGAAAAATCAAACGAAGCCGCCCCTGAAAAGAAAACTGAAGCCGATGCCGAAAAGACAACCGAAGCCGCCCCCAAGAAGACAACTGATGCCGCCCCCGAAAAGAAAACAGAAGCCGCCACCGAAAAGAAAACCGAAGCCGCCGCCGAGAAGAAAACCGAAGCCGCCGCCGAGAAGACAAACAATGCCGCCCCCGAAAAGAAAACTGACGCCGCCCCCGAGAAGACAAACGAAGCCGCCGCAGAAAAGAAAACCGAAACCGCCCCAAGGAGAAGAAATACACCAATGGACACTCACAGCCCCACCGAAGCCGCCCCCAAGCGCAAACCCGACCAAGAAGAAGAGCAACCCATCACCATCAACGAGAAGACTAAACACATCAGGACCACAGGCCCCTGGAGAACAACCACAGAAGACGAAACACTGAAGAAGCCGAAAGAAAACCGACAACCACACCAGGACAACAAGACGCAGATAACACAGACAACACAGTAATACAGACAACACAGACAAACAAACAGACTAAAAACAAAAACAAAAAAAAAACAAAAAAACACAACGACAACCAAACCCCACGACGGCGGCATAGCTGGGCGAAAAGCTCAAAACCGCCAAACCAGCACAGGACACATGACAAAATAATTCAGTTTGTAGTACCACTATTTCAATGCAACAATATTTCATTAAGAGTTTTAAAAAAGCATATATATATATATATATATATATATATATATATATATATATATATATATATATATATATATATATATATATATATATATATATATATATATATATATATATATATATATATATATATATATATATATATATATATATATATATATATATATATATATATATATATATATATATATATATATATATATATATATATATATATATATATATATATATATATATATATATATATATATATATATATATATATATATATATATATATATATATATATATATATATATATATATATATATATATATATATATATATATATATATATATATATATATATATATATATATATATATATATATATATATATATATATAATATATATATATATATATATATATATATATATATATATATATATATATATATATATATATATATATATATATATATATATATATATATATATATATATATATATATATATATATATATATATATATATATATATATATATATATATATATATATATATATATATATATATATATATATATATATATATATATATATATATATATATATATATATATATATATATATGTATATATATATATATATATATATATATATATATATATATATATATATATATATATATATATATATATATATATATATATATATATATATATATATATATATATATATATATATATATATATATATATATATATATATATATATATATATATATATATATATATATATATATATATACTAAGTTTTTTAAGTTTTAAACTATTTTATGTTTTTGAGTCAATATTTTGTGATAGAGTATAAGAAATTGTAAAAGTTATTCTCAACTATTTGAGGTTGGACTTTAACCTCGAATAACTTTTAAACGAGTCAACTTAGCAAAAAATTATTTCAGACTTTTTTTGTAGATCGTTAAATTTCCTACAAGAATATGTATTTATTTCCACGAGGCATTTATTCGTTCGAGTGCATTAAAAATCCACACAAAAACAAAATAACTTCTTATGTTATTTAAATGGGAAATCAAAAATCACAATGAGCCACCTCTTAATATAAATATTAAGGGCTGAAACTTTACTAGAATTTTTTTTTCGTCATCTTGGACGATATTTTCGTAGTAGCTAAAAAAAAAAAAATTAAAAGTTTTTTTTGGCCCACCCTAATATATATATATATATATATATATATATATATATATATATATATATATATATATATATATATATATATATATATATATATATATATATATATATATATATATTAGGGTGGGCCAAAAAAAACTTTTAATTTTTTTTTTTTTAGCTACTACGAAAATATCGTCCAAGATGACGAAAAAAAAATTCTAGTAAAGTTTCAGCCCTTAATATTTATATTAAGAGGTGGCTCATTGTGATTTTTGATTTCCCATTTAAATAACATAAGAAGTTATTTTGTTTTTGTGTGGATTTTTAATGCACTCGAACGAATAAATGCCTCGTGGAAATAAATACATATTCTTGTAGGAAATTTAACGATCTACAAAAAAAGTCTGAAATAATTTTTTGCTAAGTTGACTCGTTTAAAAGTTATTCGAGGTTAAAGTCCAACCTCAAATAGTTGAGAATAACTTTTACAATTTCTTATACTCTATCACAAAATATTGACTCAAAAACATAAAATAGTTTAAAACTTAAAAAACTTAGTTTTCGTAAATCTTATCGAGTTCTTTTTGATAAAACAATAAAATTTTTACAAATAATCGATAACCGTAAGAAAAATCGATATTTTCATACCTAATTAAAATAAAAACACTCGGAACTGTACTTTACCTGAGAGCATCATTCCCTGAAAAATTAATAAGTGCTTTATTTGCACTTGACTATTAGGTTATGTATAATATTAAGAATCATGTTTCTTTAATTTTTCAATTGTAATGAAACTGTTTATTTTATAACTTGCCATTTTTTAATCTCAAAATCAAACTAAATTTTTTTTGTTACAATTGGGAAATTTTTGTCTGTGATTTTTAACTACTTGCAATAAATAAGTTGCAATATTATCAATAAGTAAGATATTTTATGTTTGTGAGTCATTATTTTGTGATAGAGTATAATAAATTGTAAAAGTTATCCTCAACTATTTGAGGTTGGACTTTAACCGCGAATAACTTTTAAACGAGTCAACTTAGCAAAAAAACATTTTAGACTTTTTTTGTAGATCGTTAAATTTCCTACAAGAATAAGTATTTATTTCCACGAAACATTTATTATATATATATATATATATATATATATATATATATATATATATTAGGGTGGGCCAAAAAAAACTTTTAATTTTTTTTTTTTTTAGCTACTACGAAAATATCGTCCAAGATGACGAAAAAAAAATTCTAGTAAAGTTTCAGCCCTTAATATTTATATTAAGAGGTGGCTCATTGTGATTTTTGATTTCCCATTTAAATAACATAAGAAGTTATTTTGTTTTTGTGTGGATTTTTAATGCACTCGAACGAATAAATGCCTCGTGGAAATAAATACATATTCTTGTAGGAAATTTAACGATCTACAAAAAAAGTCTGAAATAATTTTTTGCTAAGTTGACTCGTTTAAAAGTTATTCGAGGTTAAAGTCCAACCTCAAATAGTTGAGAATAACTTTTACAATTTCTTATACTCTATCACAAAATATTGACTCAAAAACATAAAATAGTTTAAAACTTAAAAAACTTAGTTTTCGTAAATCTTATCGAGTTCTTTTTGATAAAACAATAAAATTTTTACAAATAATCGATAACCGTAAGAAAAATCGATATTTTCATACCTAATTAAAATAAAAACACTCGGAACTGTACTTTACCTGAGAGCATCATTCCCTGAAAAATTAATAAGTGCTTTATTTGCACTTGACTATTAGGTTATGTATAATATTAAGAATCATGTTTCTTTAATTTTTCAATTGTAATGAAACTGTTTATTTTATAACTTGCCATTTTTTAATCTCAAAATCAAACTAAATTTTTTTTGTTACAATTGGGAAATTTTTGTCTGTGATTTTTAACTACTTGCAATAAATAAGTTGCAATATTATCAATAAGTAAGATATTTTATGTTTGTGAGTCATTATTTTGTGATAGAGTATAATAAATTGTAAAAGTTATCCTCAACTATTTGAGGTTGGACTTTAACCGCGAATAACTTTTAAACGAGTCAACTTAGCAAAAAAACATTTTAGACTTTTTTTGTAGATCGTTAAATTTCCTACAAGAATAAGTATTTATTTCCACGAAACATTTATTCGTTCGAGTGCATTAAAAATCGAAACAAAAACAAAAAAAAATCTTATGTTATTTAAATGGGAAATCAAAAATCACAATGAGCCACCTCTAAATATTAATATTAAGGGCTGAAACTTTACCAGAATTTTTTTTTCGTCATCATGGAAGATATTTTCGTAGTAGCTAAAAAAAAAAAAATTAAAAGTTTTTTTTGGCCCACCCTAATATATATATATATATATATATATATATATATATATATATATATACATAGCTGGGCATTAACTCCGTTAATCGTTAATTAACGAAGTTAATATTTTGATTAACGGATTAACTTTTAAGGTAACTTTTAAAAATGTTAACGGACACGTTAACTTCCGTTAACATCAGTCAGCAGTCCGTTAATCGTTAATCCAATGTTACCTACTATTTACCGCACGGCCGACATCGCAACGCGGCGCGAAAAACAGGTTCAGTGCAGTTCAGGACAAGTGCCGGGCGGCACGTGGCAGCGAGTGAGACAAAAACAAAACTAGATATATTTTGCCGGCGCGTGCAAGTGAGAAAACTGCGAAGAGATTTGTTTCGTTTGATCATTTCATTACTTAGCGCCGCGCAGGTACTTAGAGTGACGATGTATCAAGCCTGAATAATTTGAAACAACATGTAAGAAGGGTACATGAGTCACAATATGTACAGTTTGAAGAGATTGTTAAGGCGGGCCCTAACCGGGGCAAGATAAAAAGAAGAACTCATTCTGACAATATTAATGATGATAGCACAAGTAGCAGTAATCCAACTCCCGTTAAAAGAAGAATACAACAGGGTCGACAGCTGAGCATCGGGGAATCATTCGGGATTGCAGCTACTGACAGCGGTGTACCCCAAGCCAAAGTGGACAAATGTATAGTAATTTTTTTGTTTCAAACATGATTCCTTTACATGTTATCGAAAGCAAGTCTTTTGGTGCGTTGATAAAAACGTTAATCCCGAGCAAAAATTCAATTTCAAGAAGAACTTTGGGTAGACGCATTACTGACGAACACACTGAATTGAAGCAACATCTGATAAGGTAAGTAACTAAAATAAGTACCTATTTTCTATTTCTATTTATTTTTAACAGATAAACATCGACCTACGTATACGTAGGTATCATTTTATTTGATTTTTTTTTAAATAATTAGAGGTTCATAAAATAGGTGAGTATGGTATGCGTGCATATATGTAAGTAAGTATATAATTTTAATTTATTATTATAGCATTTTTTTAAACGTGATGTATTTATTTCATAATTTTTAATTTCAGTTTACTTGGAAAAATTGATAGGGTGGCCACGACGGCTGACTGTTGGTCAGCTCACAACAAAAGTTATTTGGGCATGACAGTTCACTGGTTAGATCCTATCACAAGAGCCAGAATGCATGCAGTATTAGCGTGCATACGCCTAAAAGGTCATCATACATACGATATCCTGGCCCAAGTAATGATAGATATTCACTATGAATTTCACATAGATAAAAGAATCACAAGGTCAGTTAAGTCTATTTTTGTTTTTTTTTTCTTTATTTTCGTACACATACAAGTGAAACCATGTACCTATGAGTACGGAGATGTGGATCGGTTATATAATCCTTACTTAACATTACAAATGAAATGTGAATATGAGTTTGTTCCTTTGTTACGCTTTCACGTAGGGTATCTAAAAAAGCTGGTTAAATATTTGATAAAAATGGTCAATAAAGTAGTCTAAAGCGTGTTTTTATCTCGACGAGACTTGAACTATCAACATTTTTTCGTCATATCAACATTTTTTTTCGTTTTTCGGGTTAAAACCTTTTTTTAATATTACTGGTTTAATTTTATTTTAGGACTACTACGGATAATGGCAGTAACTTTGTAAAGGTATTTGTGCAATTCGGCTCGGATATCGACATATTTCCAGAGTTGCCATCATGTGATTTAGAGTCTGAGTCTGATCCCGATATTGACAACCTTTTAAATCCAAACTCAGAAGAAGAAGATGACTGTTTTCAAGACTCCCTACAGAAACGCCTTAGCCAAGTCACGCACTCTCTGGAATCAGCAATCACGTAGTACGGTAGCAGCAGATAGCATTCAGGCTGAATTAGGCAGACGACTTGTCCTTCCAAATACGACGAGGTGGAACTCTCTGTATGATGCTATTGTCGTTCTCAACGATATATTGGAAACAAAAAGGCCTTCTCTTCACAGGATTATGACAACTAAAAATTCCAACTTTCAATGACCAAGATGTGACTGTAATGATGGAGTACGCAAAGGTAAATTTATATGTGTATATAGTTTAAATTAACGAATTAGTAAAGTTAGTTTCTTTCCACATCATATCAATACTTATATTAAATACTTATTTACAGGTTATGGCACCTGTCGCGAATGCCCTCGATCAAATCCAAGGAGAAGCTCAAGCATATCTCGGATCACTACTACCGATGATTGCAGCAACTGTCTATAAATTAAAAAATATTAAATCTAAGGGCCTAGTAAATTGCACAGCTTTAGCCAATGCCTTATTAAATGGCATAGAGAAAAGGTTTGAACCACTCTTGAATGATGAACAGCGCCAACTTGCCGCGGCATTTCACCCAAAATTCCGATTGATATGGCTGGAAACGTATGACAGCAGTAGAGTGGATGCAGTAAAAAAGTGCATGGCAAAAAAGGTAGAAGATGCCTTACGACAAGAAGCAGAGGAAAATTCGAAAGATATTTTAAGTGGCGGAGGGAGCAATACGAGTAACAATGATGATGACGAGGAAGACTTTTTCAATTCTGTCACTCAGTATATAGAAAAACCAAAGAGCTCCAACTCTTTAAAGAGTAAAGCGCAAAGTCTCGTTAAAATGTGGCTGGACATGAAATCAAAAGACTCGTTCAACGATGCTTCATTCCTCGGAGAACAGATATTCATAAATCTATTCATCAAATACAATACTGCTGTACCCTCAAGCGCTGCAGTTGAACGTCTGTTTTCCACGGGTAAAGACATTTTAACACCAAAGCGAGCCTCGCTTTCAGACGAGAACTTCAATATGTTAATGTTCATGAAGGGGAATATGCACCTTATGCCAGGCGATTAAATTACACATTTGAATTAAACAAGTATTTTGTTTTCTTCCTAACTTCCAGAACATAAACCAACAGGTTTTATAAGTGTGAACAAAAAAATTGTAAAAATGTGTGTAAAATTGCATTTTTAAATCGTTGCGTTAGTGATAACGCAACGATATAAAAATGCAATTTTACACATATTAACGGATTAACGATTAACGTTAACTTGCGTTAATTCTTGCGAAATGTAACGCTTTAACGTTTAACGAAGCTAACTTTTTTTGTAGCGGATTAACGATTAACGAAGTTAACTATTTGATTAACGGTGCCCAGCTATGTATATGTATATATATATATATATATATATATATATATATATATATATATATATATATATATATATATATATATATATATATACAAATTGAATAATTTTATTTGCAATGGATTACGATAGTGAGATTCCCGAATTTGATAGCGAAAGTGACGAGGAAGAACTGATTCGACCAAGAAGAAACAAAGCCTTGCCAATACCTTCTAGCGACGAAGAAAGTGATGGTGAAGTATTGGACTGGTCGGAAAGTGATAATGTGCCAATTATCGTTTTAAGATTTCTTAGGACAAAGTGGGGTTTTCGTGATGCAAAATAATTCAGAAAATGTAATTGATGTGGTTCAGTTATTTATTGGAGACGATTTATTTAAATATATGGCGACAGAAACAAACCGCTACCATGCACAGAATGAACATTTATTTAGAGATCCTGCTAAGTCCGTAAAGTGGAAAGATGTATCTGTGATAGTACTAAAAAAATGCTCGGATTGCTTCTACTAATGGGAAGAGTTCGTAAGGATACGAGGGATGAATACTGGTCGACAGATGAAACAATTGAAACTCCAATTTTTCCTCAAATAATGAGCAGGGATCGATTTAGCCAAATGTGGTATTCATGGCATTTTTCCAATAACGATGACAAAGATGATAGAGATCGCCTTAAAAAAATCCGCACCATTTCATACATATTACCCAAATTTCAAGAAGTTTATAAACCACAGAGAGAATTGTCCTTAGATGAAAGCATCATGCCATGGAGAGGTCGTCTAGCATTCAAAGTTTACAATGCTTCAAAAATAACGAAATATGGTATTCTCATAAGAATGGTTTGTGAAGCGAAAACCGGCTACATATGTAATTTCCGAATATACTGTGGTGAAGGAAATCGACTGCAACACACAATTTTGAATCTTCTTAAGCCATATGTAAACTTATGGCATCACATATATATGGACAATTATTACAATAGTGTGGACACTTGTGAAATACTTCTACAATATAGATTTCGGAGTTGTGGCACTATTCGCATAAACAGAGGCCTTCCTCTGTTTAAAAAACGCGAAATTGAATAGGGGGGAATCTATGTTTCGTCGACGACAAAACATTTTGTTACAATGTTGGCAATCAAAAAGGCCTGTGCGTATGATTTCGACAATACATTCAGCTGATATTGTAGAAATAGTGTAGCCATAATATTGATTGGGCGACAAAAGAAAAAATCTGGAAACCAATATGCGTAGTGGAGTACAATAAATTTATGAAAGGTGTAGATCGCGCCGATCAATATTTATCATATTATTCGATAGTACGTCGTACGAAGAAATGGACAAAGAGAGCTGTGATGTTTATTGTCAACTGTGCACTATTTAATGCTTTTAGTGTATAAAACTAATTCCTCATTGTAATAAAAAATACAAAATATTTTTACATAATGTGGCAAAAGAGTGGATAAGCGAACCGCCTACGGAAAATGTGAATGAAGAGCATCCTGTTCCTAGTACATCAGCTACACCCAGAAGGGATGACCCTCCAGGAAGGTTGTCAAAGGATACCAGAAAGCATAAATTAGTTTTAGGCAATTAATTAGGCAAAAGCCTAAATATTAATTTTCATCTCCCTAACTTGAAAAATGATCGGTTCCTCATACAACCCTATCTCATCCCTTTCAGGTTTTTTTTAGAAAAAAGTATCTCAGGGTGCAATCAGAAGTCCTTTCTCATGGTGCAATCGTTCAAATACCCAACTTTTGATAAAAAAAGGCCTCGAAAATTACACCCGCTACGCAGCACAGTTTCATATCTTGGGATACCCGCTCAAAATGTGATAAAATACGGAATTATATTCTGGGGTAACAGTACAAATATTAGGAATGTAGGGTACAAAAACAAGCTATCCGGATTTTACACAATTTGCAGTACCGGGAAACATGTAGCGGTGTTTTTAGAAGAGCAAATATACTTACAACTACAGGAGTCTACATTTATTAAAGTATTCTGTTTATTTACGGACATAAGAACTTATTCGTAGGTTTCCATAATCCGACCGTACGGACAATACGTTATTATAATGAACTGTATGATTTTCCGAAACACAATCTAAAGCTGTGTCCACACTGTGCCGATCGGCAATGTTGAACGACATGGTCTGCTTTTGCCCTGTCCACATTAACTCAGTATGTGTGGACGTGTCAACCGGCACAAATGAATTCAAATGCGTAGTTTAAATAGTAGTTTAAATAGTAGTTTAAAAGTGTTTAAATAAATCTATAGTGTTTAAATAAATGTTATTTGTTTCATATTAATTTAAAATTTTATTTTATGAGTGATTCGCATGATGCTGCAGCGGCGGCTGCGGCAATTATCATTGCAGTTGCTGAAAGTCAGCAACATCGTTGTAGTCGCCGCCCAAGAAGGTTTTGGGTTAGGCCCAGTCTTGTCTGACAATGAGGCAGAAAAAAGTATAGTACGGGGGAATTTTTGAAGGATATAGTATTTGATGATGTTGATGAATTAAACTTAGAATAGAGAAATGACATTGGATTTAAAAACTTCTTTAGAATGAAAAATTCCGATTTTGAAAATCTTTTAAGTATGATTGCGCCGAAAATAATTAAAAAAAGACAAGCCTTTCAGACAACCAAACGAAACTGCGATTTCTATTAGGCCATCGTGTCGTTTATTTCGATTTTTATAGTCGGGATTTGTAGGATCTCACAGTAAATTACGCTTGCGGTACATTTCAATGAATGTCATTGAATGTTCGTCACTCGAACTCATGGCGTATAAATAACTAAATAATTAATAAACTAAATAAAAAATAACCAAACAAATAAAAAAACAAACACGGAATGACTGAACAGTCGATTAACACGTCCACACTGCTGTTGATAGTTTTGCTTAGGTATGTGAAAAAATAATCGATTTTCATTTTAATCGATTATTTTTTTCATATAATCGATTTTGAAAAGTCGATTTTTTTAATAACAATAATCGATTTTTAATAAATCGATTATGTAAATTACACGCTTTAATCGATTTTTGCGACGGATATGAAAATACACAATTAAGTTCGGGGCGGCATTTGTATGTATGTAAAGAGTTTCGTTTCTTTTCAACAGTTTTCTTTCTTTGGAGAGTGCAAATAATTATTTAACAATAAAAATCTGTCTTGTAAAACAGCTAAAAGTGGCTGGCGTAATTATTTTATAATGAAGAAGGATAATACCATAGCACAATGCAAAAACTGCCCGAAAAACTTAAAAACATGTAGTAATACTACAAAAAAACATATGAACTGAAAACTCCCATTGTCCTACAAGTTATCGAGGTATCACAAATTAATATATTTAATAATGGAATTAGCATGATCCTTATGACAGCAAAATTCTGAAATCTGTAAAGTTTGGTTTTCTTGATTGAGCCAAACGTTTTATAACCTCAACATTTAAATTAAAAGCAAACGTGTCATGGTAGAATTGACATGAAAACGTTTTTAAAAATTAATAGAATAAAATTAATAGAATAGGAATAAGTATTGCGTTCATTTGACTAGCCTAAACATCTTTTAATTCTGATAAGATAGAATTGGTGAAACCATCCTACGTTATAGATAATCATACAACCTTAAAACAAAGGGAACACAGCCTGAATATATAGATATATTCAGCCTTTCCGGAGCTCTTTTTAGGACTACCAAAACAAATCTCACATGAAATTTGTAAGTTATTTTACAGTTTTCAGTCCACCTTCGTGGCACTCAACAAAAACCATAAAAATAACATTGTTTTTAAGATCATGTCTTTCCGATACCTTAAGTGGATAGCCATCTGTGGACGCGTTTCGAGATTTATCTCTCATCAGCACAGCTTTGCTTCCATGAACAAGAATTTGTAAACCACTCGCTTGAAGGGGATTTGGCTTCAGAAGATTTGTTTTGGTAGTCTTAAAAAGTCTCAATAATTGTTATAGAGCTCCGGAAAGGCTGAATATATTTATATATTCAGGCTGTTTGTTTTAAGTTTGTATCTTTTAATGCAGTGAGCAATTTGCCGGCCTGAAACTCCGGTAAACATCTTATGAATGAATACCTTGTCTTCGTAGGTCACACTACAAAATTCCCTTTTCATTGCTTATAAATTTCTAAAATAATTACGAGAAAAATTTGATAGATATTGAACGAAACGTAACAAAGGCGAACAATGTTTTTGTATATGAGCGCTAAAGCATGTCAGTGAAGCATTGGAGCTTATTTTTCGAAAATTTTAGCATACGCCTAAGGTGGAGATAAAAATTAGGAAACAACTCAGAATATAGCAGAAATGATATGCCAGGACAGTCTACCCTACAGTATGGTAGAAGGAGTAGGTTTCAAAAAAATAATGAAGACTGTAGCTTCTTTGTACAAGCTTTCGTGATGTAAAACTATCACATATACTAAATATGAAGAAAAAAAAACCCTTCTCATAGAAAAATTACGATTAGTGAAAAACGTCTGTTTCATAATAGATGAATGGAAAGATTTGCAGTTGAGAAGTTTTTTAGGCGTGACTGCACTTTATAGAAAACTTTGAAATGAAGTCAAGAAACATAGCATGTGAACCACTTCACATTGAAAAATGACAACAAAAAAATGCAACCGAAAATTCGTTGATGTGGTTATTTTTTATACTTCATTTTCTTTATTATATATATATATATATATATATATATATATATATATATATATATTTGTTTTTTTTTTTTTTTCGAAGAGAGGAGGAAATGCGTTATGCACACCAAGGTAGTGTCGGACCCGCCCCGACTAAAACCTCCTCTCATGACTTCTCGTTTTCCTGGAACCGCGTGAGCATTACTTCGGGAATATAAGATATTCCGAGCAAGGGTATCCACAATATTCCACGTATCCTGGTTAACAAGCATGAACTCCACACAATTATGGCTAGTTAGTGTAACTCCCGCTGCATTATGTGCTGCGTCTATTAGCAGTCTCCATTTATCGCAGTGGAAGAACACGTGGTTTGCATCTTCTACCACCATACATTTTCGGCACAAGTCACTATCGCTGAGGTGGAAGCGATTCCGATAACTATTGAACCACCCGTGTCCACTCAGCAATTGGTAGAGGTAGAAATTTATCTCTCCGTGCTTGCGTCCTATCCAGTTTGTAAGATCTGGCATCAGTAAGCGTGTCCATGCCCCTTTTTCGGTTTCCGTTGCCCATTTTCGCTGCCATTCGGTAAGTATTTCCCAGTCGGTGCTACTTTCTATTCCTTTGGCAATTTGATACTGAAGACACCTCTTTTTAATTTGGAGATCAATGGGTGGTATTCCGGCCAGTACCAATGCAGCTTCCGTAGACACAGTTCGAAAACTGCAGCATATCCTCAGCGCCACTCTACGTTGTACCCCTGCCACGAGTTTTCTGTATTTTTCCCACTTGGTAGCTTGGCTCCATATGGGAGCTGCATACAGGAGGATCGAATGTGCCACGTTTGCTAAAATCTTCCTATTGTATGATTTTGGTCCCCCTAGGTTTGGCATTGTTCTGCTTAGTGCCATTACGGATTTTTCAGCTTTGATGCTGCATGTCGCCACATGTTCCTTCATTTCGCAGTTGTGATCGAATACTACTCCGAGATATTTCAACCGCGATTTTGTTTCTATCACTTCATTTTCGAGCTGCAAGGTGGCTCTTTTAAATTTTCTGCCTCCGTAAAGTATTAGGGCTTCCGTCTTTTCTGCTGACAGTTTCAGGCCCTTATTGCGGATTTCTGACGACAGCTTGGCCAAGACCCAGTTAGTGTTACTGACTAACTCCAGCTGTGTTTTTGCTTTGCAAATAACGGCTGTATCATCAGCGAATCCAATAATGGTTGTCCCGGTAGGTACTTCTATTGTAAGCACTGAATTATAGAAAATATTCCACAAGATAGGTCCGAGAATGGAGCCTTGTGGTACCCCACATTCCATTTGCATGTTCATGCCCCGCCCAACAAGTATAGATCTCTCAGAGAGATAGTTCGATATTATTCGACGCAGGTACATTGATACTCCCATGTCTTTGAGCGCCAGCATGATTCCTTCCCACGGTGCTGAGTTGAAAGCATTGCGGATATCTAGAGTAGCCATTATGCAGAGTTCTCGGTTATTTGGTGCCTTTGATTTGATGCTATTAACTATCTTCAGTACTTCTTGCATTGCGTCAGTGGTAGACCGGCTTTTCCTGAATCCGTATTGGTGGTTATATAGTTTCCCATTGATTTCGCAGTAGAGCCTGTTTGCAATAACTCTTTCAAATAATTTCCCAAATACGTCCGGTAGACAAATTGGTCTAAACTTAGTGGAGTCATGTTTCTGGATAAGAACCAATTTCGCTATCTTCCATTGACGTGGAAAGATTCCCTTTTGTAGGAGTGTGTTATATACTTCAAGAAGGGTGTCGAGTTCCGATAGGGCTGCAGCCTTCACTACCTCTGGTGGTATTCTATCTGGACCAGCAGCCTTTTTATTCTTTACTTGAGATATTGCTGTTGTGAGCTCTTCAGCATCAATTTGAGTGGGCAGTCAGGTAGTATAGCTTCCCTTATTGGTGTCGTTTCGGTGCGTGGAAAAAGTTCCTTCGCAATTTCCAATTGTCTTGCATCATTTAGCTTGACTCTGGGGTACAATGGGCTTTCATGGGATTTCATTCATGGGATTTTCATTCTTATACATATATCATACATGTAAATAGACATATACATATAAATAGACATATCTTCGTCTATTTAGTCGCAGATTTTAGTCCATGCAAGCTGTTTTGACTTGTAGATCGCGGCCTTTAGTGCCTTTTTGTGCGATTTATATTCGCCTTTGTGTCTCTCTTTCTGTGGTGGTGGAAGGCTTTGGTTACGATTGCTTCTTACAAGTTTTCTCTTGTACCGCAGGCAGGTTTTGCGTAGATTCGCTATTTGCTCGTTCCACCAGTATGCTGGCTGTCTTCTAAAGGTCTCTTTTTTTGCTAGAAACGAGTTATTACAGGCTATTGTACATTCTTGGACTACATTTTCTGGAGTTAGATGTTCAAGCTTGTTTTTCCTTATTTTCATTCCTTTCTTGAAATTTTGAGTAAAGATATCCATGCTTTTACTATCTATTTTCCAACCCACAATTTTCCCTGCTCTGCTTTTCTTTCCTTTTTTGTTAGCGTCTTTTACTTCGTAGTAGATATACATGTGATCACTCAGACTCTCATCTTCTAGGACTCGCCAGTTACTGATATTTATGGCTGTGTTTTCGGATGTTAGCGTGAGGTCAATTATTGAATGGCTGGTGCCTCTCCTAAAAGTCGGTTGGTTCATTCCCTTAGTTGTGCAGTATAAGATTATTACCTGCGATCCAGTCCAGAAGAATAGTACCTCCCTTGTCGCAAGCTTCATTTCCCCATATAGTAGATTTAGCATTAAAGTCCCCACCTACTATACATTTGGTTCCCACTTGCTTTATACTACCTTGGAGTCTATCTAAGAAATCTTCAAACTCGCTTATTTCACAGTTAGGTGAGATGTAGCATGAATAGTAAGCTATTCCACACACCTTAACCCAGATAAATCCTTCATTATCCAGTCCGAAGCTGTCGATATCGACTATTTGGCTTGTTATTTTGATGGCGACATCTCTAGATTTGTCTGTAAATCATCCTACCTTGCGTACTGTTTTATTATTCGGTTCGGAGATAATTAGTATATCGACATCGTGTGTCGTTGCGTAGTTGCATGCCAGATCCATCGCGGCGGTACTTCTTGCTGTGTTAAGCTGCAGAGTTTTTATGCTCATTGCAGGTCAGCTCTCCGATCCTTGCTGTCGTATCCTCTCCTTTTACTCCTTATATCGTTAACATATTTCGCATACACTGGGCATAACATACTATCTGCTCTATGTTCCTGTGTGTTACATTCGAAACACCTAGGCGGGTTTTTGCAGTATTTCGCTGTGTGATCACTTTGTCCACATTTAAAGCATGCTTTCGTCCTGTCTTCCTTGTTAGGACATTTCGCTGCCACATGGCCAAGCCTAAGGCACTTAAAGCATCTGCTTGGTGAAAATTTTTCTTCTATTCGGCACCTGCTCCAACCAACATGGATTCGGGTTTGTTTCAGCATCTTCCTATAGCAGTTTCTGGCATAGTAATAAAAGCGTGCTTAAGGCCCCTCTTGTTCATGCTTCCCATTATTCCTGTCTCTATGGTAGCGTTTTCGCCAGTTATTATTTTAACAGCTTCTTCTAGTTCATCTTGTTCTATATCTGGATCTAGGTCTCTAATTACGATGGTTCCTGTCTTTTCTATTACCTGAGCTTTGGCAGATTCTCCTATCTTACTTGCCACTTGTTGTTCGAAAGATTGTATGTTATCATCTTCCTTGCAGGTAAATTGTATTTGTATCTTCTTATTATCGGGAGATGTATGTACTCTGTGCACTTGAACGCCGATCTTTCTGACATCAATGTCTTTTTTTAAGCCCTTAAGCATTCCAGCATAGCTTAAATTGGGCTCCTTTGGTGTAAACGTCATGGTCTTTATCTTTCTCTTCCTAGTCCGTTGGACTTCCCATTTTAGTGGATTATCGTTTTTCATCTCGGGAGTATTTTCGGTCCCTGTGTCGTGAAGGCTCATCTTCCTTGGACTATTTTTCCTTCTACGATCCCTGTTTCGGGAAACTTTGAGCTTAAACTTAGTGTCCGTTTTATGTCCAAAATATTCCAAGACTTTCCGGATTGGAGTTTCCAGGTTTTGGTGGGGTGTTCCAAACAAGTACAAACACTCATTTTCCTTCAGAAAAATTTCACCGGTGGTGTCGAAGAGTTTCGAGATAACACTTAGGGTTTCTTTTGTGACATTTTTTTTATCCTTCGATCCATCAATTCCCACTATATACGTGTGGACGTGGCGCTCCCGTTCTTGGTTATCTTCTGTGATTAGGACTGTACTTGACTTCACCCTTAAGATGTCACCAGGTTTAATTTGTTTGTCCTGCATAAATAGCTGTGTCTGTTTAGGAAGTTGTATTTCATTATCGGTTTCGGGTGGCACATCTACTATCACCACTGTATTTTCCTGGTGTGTCTGGACGAGAATATCTTCTTTCTTGGTTTCGGTTTTAACATACGTTTCTCCGGGCCAGTTATTGATTAACACCTGTATTAGGTTTTCTTGATTATCTTCTTTGTTAAGTATCTCGTGTATATCTGCAATCCTTTGTAATCGAGACTTTCTTACTTCAATTTTATCTGTTTGTGTACTGGCGTCCTGTGGCTGTCTTGTACTGTTTTTTCCCGCACCGTTTCCCATATTTATTCCCGCATTTTCATCTGATTGTGACTTCTGGATCGCTTCCTGTAGAAATGTGTCTTGAGTCGTAGAGTTGCGTGTCTCCAGCGGAGTAGCCACATCTAGGGCAGTTATTTTATCTATTTCCTTGCGAGACGAAATTTGTTCTCTTTCAATCAACATTTGCGACACAAGGTTTCTTAGGGCGGCACTAATATCCCTTATCTCCTTTTTAGTGTTTGAACACTAAACTACTGTCGTCGACGCTTTTACACAGTTTAGCCACCATTCGTTCTACCTTAAGAAGAGTGTCCTCGACGCACGTACTCTTTGCAGGTGGTTTTTCAGCATTGTCTTCTCCTTGCCGTTTCCTCTTGTTCTGATAGGTATCTGGGGTGTAAAAAATGTCTCCTACTGATGCCGATCTTCTAGGTGACCTGTTTATGATAGTGCTTCTTTTAAATGGATCAGGCGCGTTACCTATCTGCCTTTCACTAGGCGAGCCCGCTCGATCATCAGCATCCTGTCCAATTTTCTACCAGTAGCTTTTGACCCGGGCCTGGTTACTCGCCACAGGTGTAGGAGCTAGGAGGTGTAGGAGGTGTAGGAGGAGGTATAGGAGATATATATATATATATATATATATATATATATATATATATATATATATATATATATATATATATATATATATATATGTGTGTGTGTTGAAATCAACAATTTATCAGAATAAAAATCAAAGAAAATGATTGTAAATTACAAATTTAAACCACTAATCTTTATACTCCAAAACTAACATTAAGACTAACTCTAGCAACTACATCTTCTGTCACTTTTGGCACACTCAGCTGAAGATACTTTGTGTAAAAGCGAAACGGCTCACACAAAGTATCTTCAGCTGAGTGTGCCAAAAGTGACAGAAGATGTTGTAGTTGCTAGAGTTAGTCTTAGTTTTGGAGTATAAAGATTATTGGTTTAAATTTGTAATTTACAATCATTTTCTTTGATTTTTATTCTGATAAATTGTTAATACTATACAAATCTTTTCCTTTTTGGAAAAATAGAAAAAAAAACAATTTTTTTCACAAAAATCGATTATTTCTTCTAATTAAAATCAATTTTTCCTAAATCGATTAATTGTGAAAAGCAAAAAATCTATTTTTAAGAAATTTTTTTCACTCAATGTCACATCCCTAGTTTTGCTCCGTTCGGTTTCCTTTGATCCGTACCGACTCGTTCGGTTAGGCCCAGCATCATTTGACAAGGCCGGGCGGCACATTGGCACGGCCATACTTGTTCGGCATTGCCGAACGACAATGTCGATCGGCACCATTCGGCATAGTGTGGACGTACCTTAACACTGTCAGAAAGAAACCCACCTTATAGGGTAGCAGCGTTAAACTTTACAACAGGCTACCAACAGATATCAAGCTCATTAAACAATTAAAAGAATTTAAAAAGGAACTATATAACATAATTAACCATATTGAACCACACAATACGGAAGAAATTTACTCAAAAATAAATGTTACCTAAAATTGTTCTACATGTGAATTGTTATATTTTTATTTTTTGTCTTTTCTGTATGACATATTTTAAATAAAATATATTTGATTTTGATTTGATTTTATGAAGTTGTAAGTTCTCTAATCGTTTATAACAAACCTAATTTCTACTTTGAATAAAATGACTTTAAAATTGATTTGCTTTTATTTTGTTTTTTTGTTTGTTGTTGTATGTTTCTATATACAGGGTATCCCAACGAAAATTTGACCCCCCCCCCCCTATAATTGGAAAACCGAATAATATTTCAAAATTCGCCGAGACCCGTCGATTTTTGTTCTTGGGGGGAGCTTTTTTGACAATCAAGCCAACTCGATATGTTCATCCCCCTAATGCCTAGCAACCCCAACTTAAAAATTTCAAATGCAACTACCCCACTTGTGGCACATCATTTTAAAGCCCTTTTCATTGCGAATATAGTGACGTACCGTCTTTAGAAATCGGTTGAGATTTGACAGAATTATTATTGGTTACAAACGAAAAGATGACAAACCAACTTACGCGTATTAATTTCTACACAAATGCCCACCACTAATAAGTTTTTCATTTACTACACATGACCGCATTACCTAATTGTTATTGATGTGTCTATCAGTTTACAAAAAAGTCAGAAATGAAATAAAAAAGCTGAAGCAAATAAAACTAGATACTAAAATAGTTATTAGTAGAAGATACTTAAGTTTATAGGACCTTTTCAAAATAACAAAAAATCAGTGCTACAAAAAAAGTCGGTGTTTTTTGCTTGTGACCAAGAAATCGTTAGTTTCAGCCGTTATTGAAAGTATTAACGTGTGTTCGAAATGGTTTATTCTATCGCGGAAAGAGTAGAAATTATTGCAATTTATTATCGAAATCACGATTGCGCTAAAGCTACAGCACGAATTTTTAATGCCAATCATCCTGAAAAAAAATGTAAACCACCAGTAAGTTAAACACCTCATTGACAAATTTGTTGCTACAGGTTCGCTTTTAAACAAGAAACGTGAAGTAATTGGGCCAGTTCGAAATGAAGCAGTTGAAGTGGCAGTTTTGGGTCATGTACAGATGGATAATAAGCAATCGATTACAACTGTGTCTCAAGCTTCTGGCGTATCCCGTTCCAGTGTTTATCGAATTTTGAAAAAAAAAAACACAAGTTTCATCCATTTAAGATGACGCTGGTTTAAGAGTTACATGAAGATAACTTTGATCGCCGTAACCAATTTTGCGAATACTTTAGTGAACAACTTCTACTGAATCCATATCTTCTCTACAATACATGTTTCTCGGACGAATGCACATTTATGTTGAATGGCGAAGTGAATAGACACAATTGTCGTTATTGGAGTGATACTAATCCGCATTTAATCAGGGAATTTCAAACTCAGACACCTCAAAAATTGAATGTTTGGGCAGGCATTTTGGGCGACCATCTTGTTGGACCATTTTTCATCCAAGGTAATCTCGATGGAAACACCTATCTAGAATTATTGGAAAGTACAATTGATCCTAGGATAACAGAGATTTTAGAAAGTGACGACAATTTACTAGAAAATGAAATAACCTTCCAACAAGATGGTGCGCCCCCGCACTATGCTGCTGCTGTGCGAAAATTTTTGGATGACCATTTCCCGGGGCATTGGATTGGCAGAAGAGGTCCCGTCGAATGGCCACCAAGATCTCCGGATCTGTCCCGTTTGGACTTTTTTCTGTGGGGTCATTTAAAATCACGAGTGTACGTCACTCAGCCGGAAACATTGCAAGTGCTACGTCAGAGAATTGTAGAAGAATGCCGATTAATAACTGCGGATGTCTTTAATAATGTTCGAACAGAATTTGAAAACAGACTGTATTATTGTTTGGAAGTTAACGGGGGTCATTTTGAGCAATTCATCAAATAAATCTGATTTATTATTTGCTTCGGCTTTTTTGTTTCATTTCTGACTTTTTTGTAAACTGATAGACACATCAATAACAATTAGGTAATGCGGTCATGTGTAGTAGATGAAAAACTTATTAGTGGTGGGCATTTGTGTAGAAATTACTACGCGTAAGTTGTTTTGTCATCTTTTCGTTTGTAACCAATAATTCTGTCAAATCTCAACCGATTTCTAAAAACGGTACGTCACTATATTCGCAATGAAAAGGGCTTTAAAATGATGTGCCAAGTGGGGTAGTTGCATTTGAAATTTTTAAGTTGGGGTTGCCAGGCATTAGGGGGATGAACATATCGAGTTGGCTTGACTGTCAAAAAAGCTCCCCCCAAGAACAAAAATCGACGGGTCTCGGCGAATTTTGAAATATTATTCGGTTTTCTAATTATAGGGGGGGTCAAATTTTCGTTGGGATACCCTGTATGTACTTGATTGGAAGTCCGGCATTTTTTTAGTAAAAGTACGGTACTTTGATAGTCAATGTAATCTGATTCAAAAATCTGTAATAAACCTATGCTTTATTTAATTTTAAAGGAAAAATGCGTAACACCCTGTAAATGTATATTTTAGACATATCCGGAAATTATAAAAGGGCCGACAAATATTATTTCCCGGGTCGCTAAGATGTTGCCCATCCTCCTCTGATGGACAGTTCAATTGGAGAATATTAATTTTTATTATATAATTTTTATAAGATTTTATGGGAATATGTGGAAAAATTTTATATTAGATATTACAGTATATTTAAAATAAGAAATGCAGATATTTTCTAAAAAGCGGGACATTTTTAAATATCGTCGGGAAGCGGGACTGTCCTCCAAAAAGTGGGACGTGTGGTCACTTTATCCATATAGCAACAAATTAAATCCGTTTTATATGCATAAAAATCTTCAAATAATTCAGTACTCAAGGGGTTAAATAAATTGAGAATTTAATAATTATTAAAGTTGAAAATTAAATTTTTTTTTCAATTTTATTTCGTCCAAAATAAGTAATTCTTGCTGCATACCAAATAAGGAATTAGAAAATCTTGCCGCGCAACAGGCGCGTGCATAAACTTTTCATTAATAACTATTACCGAATTGAATTATTTGGTAGGAAGAAGACTCACAATCAGTAAGATTTTAAAAATAAATTCCTTTCAAAACCAAATACTTATTTTTATTCGGTCGAAGACAAAAAAGAAGTGAAAAATAAAACTTCTGAAAAAATATTTACCTGTGTTCATAAGTCCGTCCTGCCTCAATTTATTGGCCAATATTTGAGATTGACTGTGCGATTTGAGGTCATGTTTTTTGGGGAATTTGAGCCTTTGCGAGATTCCAAGCGACATCCTTCGAAGTGAATGATGACAAAGACTGTCGTCCTAAAAAAGCGATCAAATATAAAACAGTTAACTGTATTTATACGAAAAAACTGGATGACTCATGGCTTAGAAAACTCTTACTTAACATGACAACCCTAATTTTAATCAACACAAAGATTTTGTTTTTACGTTAAGTCAAACTTGCGCATTTGATCCTGTTAAAGAAGGGAAATATTTAACGGTTCATACCTTGTCTTTCGATGGAAATAAATACAATTCAAGCGCAACTCACACAGCTGCTCAGCTGTCGCACCGCACTGTCAAAAAACGCGCAAGTTCCCAACCTTTACCAAAATATTCATCAACGCGCCAAATTTAAAAATTCATTCATTACTAAACTATTTACATCCTTTACGTATTTCTATTATTAAACTTGCCATATATTACTAACTATAGAAGTCATTAAATTATAAACATATTTGCCTATTTCCCTAATTTGTGCCTAATCGGCAAATCATTCCTGTTTGTTTACAATTGTTGCATGTGTCCATTGTATCTGTTCATAACTAGTGTATTTAATCTCACCTGAATATTTTTATATCTCTTCTTGACTAATCTAATCTTGTCTGTCTATTCTTAACTAATCCAATGTTGTCTGTAAGGTTTTATTTGTGTTGTCAATACAGTGTGATATATCAGTGTCTCGTTATTTCTAGACGTCTGTTTAGCTTTATTTTGTCAGGTTTTATGACTATATAGTTTTTTTTTTCTAATTTGTCTGGACAAGCCTCTATGGTCAAAACTTGGCGTCTTGTCTAAAAATCTTTATTACCGTTAAAGTACAGCTACTTGCTATTATTATTATTATTATTATTAACTACCGTTTAAGGATCTAGACCAGGGGTGAGCAACCTTTTTTATCAATGGGCCAATCGACATTTTGAAATTTGTTGGCGGGCCGCAGACAAAATAACACATTTTAATAAATTATAAAACCATATATATATTTAATAAACTTAACACAAAATACATATAATAGAAAATTTGAAGAAAAACAAAACACTCCTTAAAATATAATATAAAAAAACAATAAAGCATTAGAATTAATATGAATTTTAATGGGAAATTTGGCACTGTTTCTTCGCTACAAGTTGGTCAATATTAGCCGGTATTTCGGACACGGCTATACGGACGCAGCTCTCCAATCGGTTATCGCTCAGTCTTAATCGGTAGTCGTTCTTATTATCTCCATTGATGAAAATAGTTGTTCGCAAGCATGTTGTTCGCAAGCATGTTGTTCGCAAGCATGCAAGTTTGCATTTTCGTAGGGAAATTTTTTAGGGCTCACATACAATTTATAAAACTTATCGATGATCACTGACTTTACGGTCATTTTTTTTTTAAATTTGTATTGTTTGCATGTCTATTAATTCCATTTGCAGTTGTTCTAAAACCATCCACTATCCACTTATATGTTGAATGGCGTTGAAAATATTTTTATGGAAACCACTGTCCCTTCGACTTTAAACATTTTGAGTCGTGCTTGGAATTTTTTTATTAAGATATCTATATATGCAACATATTTTTGACAAGTACGCGCCTTTTCTTTCCCTAAATATTGGAAATGGGACATATTATTTTCCAAAAGATGTTTTCTCCACAACTTCAATTTGCTTTCAAAGCCTTTAATTTTATCATACAAATTGTGGATAAATTGTCCTTTGCCTTGAAGTACCACATTCAGATCATTGAGATGCCGAGTTATATCGATAAGAAACCCCAAATCTTTATCATCGAATAGAGGGAAGGAATATATCCCTTCATATACACTGTTGGGAAGGTGGTAATATTTCTTAAACATCGGTGTACACTAGTGATGGGTCAACTCGATTTTTTAAACCGGGTTTACTCGAGTCAAGGATAATTCGAGTCAACTCGATTTTCGATTTACCAACTCGAGTTGATACGCTACATCACCGACCGACTAATCGGTTCGGCTCCTTTACGATCAAAGTCAAGGGCGTAAACGCAATACATCGTGGTGCGCATATACCCGACCTACGCCGATTGTTGCTACGTGTAGTGTAAAGTAAATATTTTCTACATATTGTTGGAGTAGTTTACCGGAATAATGCCAGATCCTAGAAAAATATGTAAAACATATTCTAACACATATAAATATTCTGGAAATATAACCACATTGATGAATCATATTAAAAAGAAACATCCTAGTTAAAACATTGGCTTGATGGCGCTCGATAGTAAGTAATACAATAAAATCAACAAGTCAATTTTAGATGAATCGCTGATTCCGGCGATGCCTGTTCCGGTTTCGTCAAATGATGTCGAACCTCCAAAAAATTAAAACAAAGCCATTTAAATTTGAATCTATACAATAAATCTGTGCAGAAATCTGTGGACGATGCCCTAATGCATATGATAGTCAAAGATTACCAGCCATTACAAATCTTTGAAAATGAAGATTTTCGCAAATTTGCCAAAACATTAAACTCCGAGTACGAAATTCCATCTAGAAAAAAACTTACAAAAATGATTGAAGAAAAATATGACTTATGAGTCCAGAGCTTACAAAAAGAGATTGGAGGATATTGATTACATTGCAATAACATCTGATATTTGGTCCTCAGATAGCAATAAAAGTTTTATAACTGTGGCAGCTCATTTTATACAAAATGTAAAATTACATTCATTTGTTATTTCCACTTCAGAAATACTAGAAAATCATACCGCTGAAAACATAGCAAATGCTATACAACTAGTATTGGATGATTGGAAAATAGATTCAAAAATAGTCTGCATAGTCACTGATAATGCTACACCTATGAAAAAGGCAACTAGTGAGATTATTAAAAAACGAAAGCATTTATGTGTTGCTCATACACTTAACCTTGCTGTCAAAGACTGTATAGATAAAGAAAGGGCTGATTTAGAAAAGAATCTGGATAACAGTCAAATATTATTAAGTATTAAAAATGTGCCGTTCGATTGTTTCCCACTTCAAGCATAGCAGCAAGTCGTCCTATGCTTTACTTGACATGCAAAAACAAATGAATATGGATTTACTAAAAGTAAAGCAAGACGTTTGTACCAGGTGGAACAGTACTTTCTACATGCTGGAGCGCTTAATCAAATTGAAGGTACCCCTTTCTGCTGTTTTACCCACATTGAATTTACCACCATCAAATTTAGAGTCTCATGAGTGGTTATTGGCTGAAGAAATGGTGGCGCTTTAGCATCCTTTTGAACAGCTAACTGCCATTTTATCTGGAGAAAAATACCCATCCCTGTCTTCTGTTATACCTCTTGTATTTGGTCTCAGGAAGGCTGTAAACAGCAAAACTCCACTAACAGAGTCAGGCAAGTTTTTACAACAAATTCTTGACAATGTAGCAGAAAAATGACTAAGAATTTATGAAAATATTAGAACAGCAGCCATAGCTACCTTTCTTGACCCTCGATTTAAGAAAAGAGAATTCTTATTAGAAAGTAATGCTAAGAATGCACAAATGTGGGTAATAAATGAATTACAGGACATAATATCAGTTTCAACAAATACCTCACATTTACGAGAACAACCATCAACTTCTACTGTATCTGAATTGACCTGTTCAGATGATGACATTTTGGCTGTTGTGGATAAAAAAATAACAAAATCGAACGAAAAGTGTACTCCATATTCTTCAGCTGCTATGATAGTAAAACAGTAGGTTGAAATGCCATATTTAGATGGCAAAAATGATCCATTTTGGAGTGATATAGAAAGTTTATTTCCAGCATTGTTTAAAATGGCGAAAAAATACCTTTGTATACCGGCTACATCAGTTCCCTCAGAAAGATTATTTTCGAAAGCTGTCATTTTATGCAATGAAAGATGAAACCGTTTAGCACCAAAAAGAGTAAACCAAATATTATTTCTTAATACCACACAATAGTTATACCACGTAATAGTATATATATATATATATATATATATATATATATATATATATATATATATATATATGTTATATTTGAGGTTTTCGCGGATAGATACCTGTGTTGTATTGTTTTCTCGGGGATTCCGCGTTGATGCTGAGGGTTGGCTCTGAAAAGAACCGGATTCTCGACGTTTCGGCGAACTAACATTCGCCATTCTCAAGAGATATATGCGTCCGTGCGGGTCAACGGTTAGACGCATACTGAGAGCTCGTTCGTGCGGTGCGACTACTTATAGCTGTCTGGCTTCGGGTCATGCGCGTTGTGTGCGGTGCTTCGGTTCGGTTGTTTGTTTGTCTTGTTGGTCGTACATGAGTCTGGGGTTGCATTTTGAGGCTGGATATGATCGGTCGCCATGCTGGGGGCAGTCTCAAGGAATCGTCTCTCGTGTTCATGCAGTAGTCTCGTTTTTCTATCTCTATGGCTTCTCTGTATACTCGTGACATTTCGTGGCTAATATGTGCAAGTGTCCTTGAATTTCTAAAGTCCATCCAGTGACCGGTGTTTGTGTGTTGGACAAGTGCCGATGAAACTTTGTCTCTGTGTCTGACTGAAACTACATGTTCTTGAATCCTAGCAGATATTTTTCTATTGGTACGTCCAATGTAGGTTCGTTCACATGTTCCGCAAGGTATTTCGTAAATTCCATGGGATTCTAACGGGATGGTGTCTTTAACGCTGCGTAGCATGGAGGATATTTTCTGGTTAGGTTTGAAAATGGTGTCGATGTTGTGTCTTTTAAGAATTCTGGAGATTTTGTCAGTATATATATATATATATATATATATATATATATATATATATATATATATATATATATATATATATATATTTAAATATTTAGTATCATTTAACATCCATTACACATTGTGTATTTTCATGCAAAAAAACACCAGTTTTTCTATGAAAATCAATGGGCGAAAAATAAAATGGTTCGATTATAAGTGCCAATTAAGTTCATAAGTGAGCCATACTAAGCCATATTGGGCGTCCATAATCTAATTTACAATAAACTTTATATTTTTCTGCTAACTCGGTTTGGATAACTCGGTTTGAAATTGGGTTACGCAAATTTTTAACCGGGTTAACTCGAGTTAACAAAAATACGAGTTTTGCCCATCATTAGTGTACACCATGTACAACTTATTTATTATAAATCAGTAAATATATTTACAACTCAAATGGTCTCCTTTTTTGGACCACTTCTCTTGATGTTCTCTTACGTACTATCTCTTACTAACTATTTACAAGTACCCCTACTTAGGGTTGAAAGTGGGAGGACGCCACCTCCGTCCCGGCGCAAGACTCAACATCCTCCCGGACTTGAAAATGTGAATTTCTCAAAACTAATTAAATACTACATGTTAACACAACCATGAAGCACAATTGTTGAACACCTATTACATCCGTGAACAAGGCATGCATGAACAGAAATAAAATCTTATGAATCTTAAAAATAAAATACATATATAAAATAATTATTTTGCTATGTACCTACCTATATATTGTGTATATGTACTGAATCTGATCAACCAACTAATTTCAAATTAATTATAACATAAATCATGCACAATCATTGTCCGCCTTGTCTATAGGAAGTACACAAACGCGGTTTACACCTCTCTTTGTGATTCCACTTTTGGTTTTGATCGACACTATTCTGGTGATTCCGTCACTCCCAGGGTGGACCTGGACAACCCTGCCCAACTTCCAAAGAAGCGGAGGTAGATTATCCTCCACTTGAACTACCATACTTTCTTCCTGTACTTCCACGGCTGAGCGTCGGTACCACTTACTACGTCCCTGCAACTCCACCAAATATTCTTTGCACCTCCGACGCCAAAACACTTGACACAACTTTTCAACGCGCTGCCATCGTGACAGTCGATTTTCTTACAAGTGCTCTAGACTGGGTTCTGGATTTGCTGTTAGTGGAGCTCCAATCAAAAAATGTCCAGGGGTTAAAGATTCCAAATCATTAGCGTCATTACTTAATGGGGTTAGTGGACGAGTATTTAGGCAAGCGTCAATTAGGCATAACAGTGTGTGCATTTGCAGTGTGCATCTAGCAGGTAGAACCCGATTTGAAGGTAAATTTCCCATTAATTCTTGTACGGGAATTGGTGCTACTTTAAAACATTTAACGCACTTATTGATTACTTGTCGCACCACCGTGCGACCCGATATAGGCCAAAAAAATTGACGAACTGCAGCTAAAGTTGCTTGTATTCCTGCATGTAACTCTTTTTCATGATAATATTTAATTATAAGCTTGGACACTATATGATTTATTGGCATAAGAATTTGATGCTTATGCTCAAAGCTTAATATTGAATTTTGTAACCTTCCACCTACTCTAATTAGACCCTGTTCGTCTAAAAATACGGTCAAAGTTTTTAAATCATTGTTTTTATCAACTTGTTTCGCTGATAAATCTTTTAATTCTCGAAAAAATATTGTTTTTTAATCACTTTGAGTATAGTATTTTCCCCTGTTTTAAGCTCTATCACTGTTAAATGGCCAGTTACTTTACTAGCACTATTTTTGGCATTATAAGTAAATCTTAAACAATAAGCAACAACACGTTTAAGCCTAGAATACGAACTTATTTTATCAAACATTGGAAGGTCTATTTTTGCACAGTGTGCCAACTATATGTGTCGTATTACGTTTTTCAGGTATTTCTGAATTGACTGTAAGATTTTTATTCGGCCATTCATTCTTAGATATAAAATCTTCCTCTTAGATAGAAAAATTCTTATATAGAAAATCAGGACCATGAAACCATAACTTATAATCTTGTAAATGTTCAGGATCTATTCCTCTCGATATGATATCTGCAGGATTTTGTTTACTATCTACGTAACGCCATTGATTTTTATCTGTTAATGAATGAATTTCACTAATTCGATTTGCTACAAAAGTTTCCCAGCGATTTGGTGACGAAGCTACCCAAGAGAGAACGATACTGATGAAAAAAAAGGCCGAAAAAGTACGCAACGTTTAAAAAAGGCTGCAAATCGGACTAAAGTCCGCAAAACGGCAACACTGCATTTTATTAATTTTCCTGTCATTATCAGTAATTTCTAGATTAGTCGTAGAGTACGAGCCATGAGGAGTAACGTGACACGACATCTGGCGGACACAAGCGGAAATAGGTAGTACCTTCTATCGCTAACAGATGGCGCTAATAGCACGTACAGAATAATCTCGTTGGTTCGAGAAAGTTCTGGTGTCTTCCACTCACTTCTAGATGGCAGTAATTGGAATATATAAGAAGGCTAGTGGCGCAACCACAAGTCAGTTCCTATGACACTGTTGTGAAATAAAATAGTGCGTACCTCCTTAAAACGTGTTTGTGCGTGTTTAAGTTTAAGACATCTTTGTAACAGTATTTTGATTTGAATTGTTGCATTTGTGTGTGATTTAGTAGTATGGAAAAGAAGCGAAAAATTGATAGTGAATGCAGAAAATTCAAAGATCAGTGGAACATTCAGTATTTCGTAATTGAGTCCAGTAACAAGGCGCTATGTTTTATTTGGGGTGTAAGGGGCTAGCATTGAAGCGAAACCCAAATGACAACCTCGCCTGCATGTGGTACACCCTGCTAGAAAACTAAAGAGGCAATGTCGACCGAACATCTACCGGAATAAGTAGATCCCTCCTACAAGCCAACAGCTTCGGGTGGAAGAGCGAGTAGGAGTAAGGGCACCTACTTGTCCTAGGAAAGAGAAATCAATCCTAAAGGCGGACGAATCAAGAATGATCAACGGCATCTAGATGCAGAAAGCAATGGGAAACTAGTGCATTAAAGACCCACAAGGGTATCCTTAGTACAATCATCATGGAAATGTTCAGAACTAATAATATTAATAGCGGAGTAAAAAGTTCTCCACTCGGATCTCCGGGGAGAACAGTTAAGAACAAACATATGACAATATCACCAAACAACATGAAAATAGGAACATGGAATGCACGAAGCTTACTCGCACCAGGAAAAATGGCGAACATAGTAATGGAAATGACAAGACTAGAAGTAAACATCCTAGGGATTAGCGATAGTAGATGGTCGGGAAGTGGAACATGCAAAACAAACAATGGTACATTTTACTATGCGGGAAACAACGACTCTAAACACTTATATGGGGTCGGAATGATCGTGGACAAGAAAATAGCAGGATCAGTGGTCAGTTTCACTCCATACTCAGACAGAGTCATGATGCTCCAACTAGAAACAACCACTGGAAGTATGTACATCATACAAACATATGCACCAACGGCAGATAAGGGAGATGAGGAAATAGAAGAATATTATACGCAATTAGAAAAGATCACTAGAGACATCAAAAGTTCTGATATAATGATCATAATGGGTGATTTTAATGCAAAAGTTGGCAAGGAAAAAGTTGTAGGATGTACTGGCGGTTTCGGTCTGGGAGAAAGAAATGATAGAGGTTTCCAAGGGGAGGTGACCGTTTGATAGAATTCTGACTCATTCTCACTCATTCATCATAGGGTTAAAGGGATGGTAAACGAGTATATGCGAACCACCAATACAACAAGGGAAAACAGTATACAGGATAAGTGGAGATGTATCCAAACAGGATTGGAAACAATAACTAAAGATCAGCTAGTAAATAGGAGTGGCAAAAAGAAAAGCCATGGATAACGACAAACATCTTGGAAAGCATGGAGAAACGAAGGAAAAATAAAAACAACGTTGAAGAATATAAGAGAATACACAAACTAATACAAAAAGATATTAAAAGAGCTAAGGAACAATACCTGACCGAACAATGTACAGAAATAGAGGCAATGGAAAAGAGATTTGACTGGTGCCACATGCATAAGAAGATAAAAGAAATGACTGGATGCAAGAAATATAATAACACTGGTAATGTACTCAAAGATACAAATGGACATATAATAGTTGATATAAAGGCTAAATTAAAGAGATGGAAGGAATATGTGATGGAACTATTTAATGACGTAAGATCTCCCAAGCCTACCATAGAAGGGGACAACACAAACCTAAAAATACTTAGAACAGAACTAGAAAATGCCCTAAACTCCATAAAGTCTGGAAAATCTGTAGGTCCCGATGAGATACCGATAGAACTTATCAAACTTTTTGATGAAGAAGCAATAGATATCCTCTTAGACCTTTTCAACATCATCTACGATAAAGGAGAAATCCCTAAACAGTGGCAAACGTCGACCTTTATACTTGTTCCCAAGAAAACGAACGCAAAAGAATGCTCAGAATACAGAATAATCGCGCTCATGAGCTACACACTGAAATTGTTTCTCAAAATAATTCATAAGAGAATCTATAAGAAACTCGAGGAAGATATAAGCAGCACACAGTTTGGATTTCGTGCGGGACTCGGAACAAGAGAAGCGCTTTACGGGATCAACGTTCTATTGCAACGTTGCTTGGATATGAACCAAGATGTGCTGGCATGTTACATTGACTTTGAAAAAGCATTTGACAAAGTAAGACACGACAAACTACAACAGATATTAATTAGTAAAAACATCGACTTGAGAGACGTAAGAATAATTAACAACTTATACTGGGGTCAAAATGCAAACATAAAGGTAGAAAATCTACTAACGGAGGAAATAGAGATTCGCAGAGGTGTAAGACAAGGATGTATTTTATCGCCAATGTTATTTAACCTGTACAGTGAAGCTATTTTTACGGAAACCATGGAAGAGGAAATGACGGGAATTATTATAAATGGAGAAGCGATCAATAATATAAGATATGCTGACGACACAGTCCTATTAGCCAGCAATATAACAGACATGCAACAACTAGTCAATAAATTAAATGATCGTTGCAACGAATATGGACTGAAAATTAACTACAATAAAACCAAAATAATGCTAGTCACAAAATCTTTACAAAACCAAAACCAGATAAATCTAAGAATTGGAAACACCATAATAGAAAATGTAAGACATATAAATACCTAGGGGCATGGATGGAACAAACGGGAGACATAACAAGAGAAATTAGATCGAGAATTGAGGAAGCAAGATCTTCCTTTACGAAAATGAGGAAGTTATTCATAAGCCGAGATATTAACATAGAGCTTAAAATAAGAATGCTGCGATGCTACGTTTTCTCCACGTTACTTTATGGGGTGGAAGCATGGACGCTGAAAAAATGGCACATGGACAAACTGAAAGCTTTCGAAATGTGGTGTTACCGAAGAATGTGGAGGATCTCGTGGACTGATAGGGTTACCAACATCGAAGTCCTAAACAAAATGCAAAAGGAATGCGAAATCATTCACACCATAAAAACGAGAAAACTACAATACTTAGGACATATAATGCGAGGCCCCAAGTACGAACTTCTGCAACTGATAATACAAGGGAAGATAAACGGGAAAAGGAGCATCGGCAGGAGACGAACGTCTTGGCTCAGAAACTTAAGAGAATGGTTTGGCTGTACCAACATCCAACTGTTCAGAGCTGCCGTCAACAAAGTGTGCATTGCCATGATGATAGCAAATCTCCGATAGGAGGAGCACTAGAAGAAGATGTTTGATTTGCAATGAAAGCATAACCGTTCTCAAGGAATATAACATTAAACGTCCTTATGAAACAAAACATTTTCAAAATTACTCAAAATATACAGGAAGTTTGCGGACAGAAAAATTCGAAGCTATGAAGCGCGGATTGAAATCGCAGCAATCTTCATTTACAAATTTTCAAAACTGAACAAGAGGCTGCAACTCGTGCCAGCTTTCGCGTGGCTCTTGAAATTGCAAAACGTGGAAAACCATTCACCGATGGAGAAATGATCAAAGAATGCATAATTGCAGTAGCCGAAGAAATGTGCCCTGAAAAGGTAAATTTATTAAAAACTGTCAGTATGTTAGCAAACACTGTGGCTCGAAGGGTAGAAAACATCGCTGAAAATATATCCTCTCAACTGTTCGACAAAAATGGACATGTTGAGTGGTTTTCTTTGGCCTTGGATGAGTCAACGGATGTGTCAGATACTGCTCAGGTGTTGATTTATATTCGAGGAGTAGATAAAAGCTATGAAGTGCATGGAGAACTTCTTGATATAGTATTCATGGCACAACTACTGGTACAGATATTTTTAAAGGAGTTCAAATGGCCATTAATCAAAAGAACCTTCGATGGAAAAACTTGAAATGTATTACAACTGATGGAGGCAAAAACATGAGTGGGAAAGATAAAGGAGTGGTCGCTCTTGTGTCAAAGGCTGTAGAAAATGACGGTGGTTCAAAACCATTAGTCTTATATTGTATCATTCATCAACAGTCTTTGTGCGGAAAATGTTTGGATATGTCTGAAGTTCTGAAACCAGTCATATCAACTGTTAATTATCAGATCTTTTGGGCTGAATCACCGACAATTCCGACAATTTATTGAAGAGATTGGAGAAAATGACTTACCTTATCATACTGCCGTACGTTGGCTTAGTTGTGGGAAAGTCCTTCAGCGCTTTTTTGAACTTCGAGCAGTGATCGAAATTTTTTTGAATGAAAAGCATCGCCCTCTTACTGAATTACAAAACAACGCATGGCTGTGGAAGTTAGCATTCTATGTTGATTTGACAAAACATGAGAACGAACTGAATTTGAGATTGCAAGGAGAAAACCAGCATCTTCCTGATTTATATACTAATATCAAATCATTCCTGAAGAAATTGATACTGTTTCAATCACAACTACGAAGTAAATGTTTTTCACATTTTAAAACATGTGAAATATTCAGCCACACCACTGAGACTGAGTTTCCTATCGATTTTGCAATCGAAACTTTGAGTGCTTTGAAAATAAATTTTGATACTCGTTTCTTGGACTTTGATGCCATTGCGAATCAAATTAAGATTTTTCAGAATCCTTTTGATGACATTGAAACCCTAGCCCCGGAACTTCAAATGGAAAAGATTGATCTACAGTGCAGTGATATAATTAAGAACAAATATAAAAACTCAGCTTTGTTGGAATTTTATAAGAGTCTTCCACTGACACAATTTGATAATTTGCATAAATTTGCTCGTGGGCTGTTTTCTGTTTTTGGAAATGATCAAAGAATGCATAATTGCAGTAGCCGAAGAAATGTGCCCTGAAAAGGTAAATTTATTCAAATACTACATATAGTAGTACTACTTATTTGTACTACTTATTTGTGTGAGAAGACCTTCTCCAAAATGAAGTACACAAAAAATGTTTACAGATCTAAATTAACTGATGAGCATCTTAAATCTCTTTTAATAATTGGTACAAGTAACATTAGTCCACAACTAGAAACTATTGTCAGTGGAAAATCTCAATTACATAAATCTCATTAGTATTTCATATGTCATTATGCTTGTTATAAGTTATGTTTTTATTTAAAATGTATAAAATGTTAGTTGGATTCATTTCAATAACTTGTTAGTTAATATATACTGAAGTTAAATTTTCTGCATATTATACATGTCTTTACTCATTAAAATTCTGTGTTTCTTAATCCAACTTATCACAAAAACAATAACAATAAGCCTACAACAATGTTATGAGTAGTTAGCCCATGACCATATCAATGTAGATGTCATATTAATAATTATTCAACATAAAATTAGAATACATCAGTTAACTAAATTTAATTTGCTATATATGTTCTCTAAAAGGAGTTTTCAAGTATGCTAGCTTTCCGCGGGCCGGACAAAATCTGTCCGCGGGCCGGATGTGGCCCTCGGGCCGTAGTTTGGAAACCCCTGCTTTAGAACATAGCAAATTTACGGTGTGTTTATTTGATTTATCTGTCGTTCTAATAAAAATAACCCCTCCATACGCTTGAGTACTGGCATCACTGAACCCATGAATTTCAAATGTTTTATACGGATTTCATTAATATAATGTAAGTGAGATATAAAATATGCAAATTTATTTTTTAATTCTACAGGTATCGGATCATCCCAATCACATTTTAATTGCCATAGTTTTTGTAATATTAATTTTGCTGTGATCAGTATTGGACCAATAAGACCAATTGGATCATATATAGTTGCAATCGCACTTAAAATACTTCTTTTTGTTACAGCTTTATTATTAATTCTACTTTTAACATAATACTTCAAATTATCTTTTATACAATTCCAACTTAAACCTAAAGTTTTAGTCTTTGAAAATGAATCTAATGGCACAAGTTCGCGACTTAATTCTGAATTGGGTAATAAATCTAAATGGATTGAAGCCCATTTTGCTAATTCAAATCCACCACTCTTTAAAATTTGAATTAAATTATCTCTAATAATTAATGCTTCTTCTGGAGTATTTGTTCCAGTAAGCAAATCGTCCATATAAATATGGTCATTAATTACTCTACTTGCTTCAGGGTATAAATCCGATGATTCTACAGCTAATTGTTTCAAACATCTCATAGCTAAATATGGTGCACAAGCTGTCCCATACGTAACCGTTTTTAGGTTGTAAAGTTCTAACAATTAGTGGTAATTTTCAGTGGGTTAAATTTGACCAATTGGGAAATATTGAAATAAACATAAATGAAATGAATAATAGTTTATTATGAAAAGAAAAAAATATATTTCTAGGTTTCAAATAATATTATACAATGCAATTAGATATGATAGGGTGTAAAGTAAAATTTACCCAATGGTATATTGCACATCTGACAATACTGCTGGGTTCTTTTTTCAATTTTTCTTTGCACACCGTGCATAACGTCTTCAAGTTTCTCCAATTCTTGGCAAGTGTCCCCCCTGCGTCAAGCAATTGTTTATTTGACTTGGATGGTCTGCGTAAGGATCGTCTTCTGCTTATTGTTTTAGTAACTTTCTTGTCGTATTCAACCATTTCTTGCGATAAAACTGCTAAAAAGTCAATAAACAGTTCTTTCTGTCTACTTTTTTCTCTATATATAATCCAGCTATTCAGTGGCGTAGCGTGGGTTTTCGCCGCCCGGGGCCGAGTGGAAATTCTCCGCCCCCTATTTTAGTCATTAGTCATGAAAATTGGTAAAAATAAAAAACTTTAAATTTAAAAAAATTTAATTTTTTTTTTTTAATTTACTCTTTTTTCGAGTTTTTCTCAAAGCAAAATCTTTTACGCAATTATCAATGACAATATGTACGTCATGTTCGATTGTCAATATAGCTAAATTGGATAGTCTAAATGTGTACATAGTCGATCTTAGATAATTTTTAATTAACTTTAGTTTAGAGAAGCTTCTCTCGCAACTGACATTGCTTATGGCAGCTGTTAAGAATATTCTCAACATTATGACAATGTTTGTTAAGCAATCTTCTAGTTTAGAGTCAATAATATATTTTAATAAACCCAGTGAGCCGGAGTTAATGATCTCTTTTTTATAGTCTGGGTCTGTTGCGCTACGACAGCTCGTAGACGTACGCGTTCAAGTTTGAACTCTTCTCTATTTATGTCATGAGGAGCTTGATCTAGATTAAGTTTGTCGACGCCCAATATCACCGAAGGTCTTAAAAAGGCGTATTTTTGCGCCAGATTCTGCAATTGTTGGAATCTTTCTTGAATTTCAGCAGTTACTCTGTCTATTGAAAAAAGCATAGTTCGTCTCAAGTCGTCGTCATACGATAACCCAACATCTCTACTTCCGTCGCCATATATATGCCTCCTCCTAATTCGTCTTGGGGGTTCAAAAGAAATTCCAAGTTCTTCACATAAACTTTTAGCGTATCTTAAAGCCTTGTTTACAGATTCCTCTCGTTTTTCTTCCAATACGGTCTGTAAAGCGCCTATTTTTGGAGCACACTGATGAATGTTTAGTCCCTCAGTTTGCAAATAGTTTTGAGCATCATTGACTTCACGCAGTATCGGTTGCCAGAGGCCTAAGTAACATAAAAACGAAAATGATTCCATCGCCACTAATAAACTCCCGCGTCCGTCCGTGTGTTCAAGCTTTCCTCCATTTCCGTCAGATTTTCTAGTGCAGTTAAAGTTTCTTTGTAATGATCTCTAATGAAATTTACAGCATCGCCTCTAGCGCTCCAACGTGTGTCCTGAACCCTCTTCAAACTTTTTCCCGTGGCTGCAAGAAGAACTTCCCACCGGTGCGTCGACATAGAAAAAAAAAGCGTAGCAGAGTTCTAGCGTACCAAAGAAAGTCACCGAATTTACCTCCCCTGAAGCCGCATGTAGGCAAACTATGTTTAGTGAATGGTTTGAACAGGGAACAAATTCGGCATTAGGATTGATATCCTTTATTCGCTGTTGTACACCTATGTGGCATCCAGCTATCGTAGCAGCATTATCGTATGCTTGCCTTCTACAGTTCATAATGTCGACCCCATTGGCCTCGAGTTTGCTTAGTATCATGTCACTAATACCTTCCGCAGTTTTGCTTTTCGTTTCAATGAAATCTATAAAAGATTCCTCTACTCGCACCTCCTGGTTTTCAATCATCACATATCGTAGTACTTGGCTTGTTTGATATTTGTGGGAGATATCCGGGGTGCTGTCAAAAATCATGAAATAATACTTGGCCTTTTGAACACGAGCTATAATTTTTTGGCGAACTTTATTTCCTAAAACTTCAATGAACTCGTTTTGAATTTCAGGTGACAAATAAGTAAGAGAAATTTTCTGGCCCATTTTTATTCTTACTAAATGCTCTCTTAAAACGGGATCGTACTTTGCCAGTAGATGCACCAATTCTAAAAAGTTGCTTCTGTTGGCATTGGTGTCGTCTTCCCTGTGGCCACGTAACGCCAAATTTTGTTTTGCCAGAAATTGTATGATATCAAACATTCTGGTTAGAATTTCATGCCATTTTTTAGTTTCTCTTGCCACTACTTCTTGTTCTTTCTTATCAATAGTCTGTCCTTTTCCACCAAGTATTAAATCCGTCGCAGGAGTAAAATTTCGGCGCATTTGGTGAATGTAAATTTGCGTTCTGAAACAAACGACAACAGAAGCAGAACAATGATGCTTTAGGCCTAGGCCGCACTACGGCTAAACAGCCGAGGTTTTCAACGGAGTGATCTTATGACTCAAGTAAGTTAATACAAGCGGCCTCACTTGCGGTTTTTTTCCGCGACTGATTTTTCCCTATAGTGTACTGAGTGTTCCTCGAGCGGTTTCGCGGTTGTAGCGGTTACCGCTCGCTGGAAAAAATCGTAGTGCGGCCTCGGCCTTAGAGGAGAATATGCCATCCAAGAGCGTAAAAGTTTATCGCCGTTTGGCAATGTGCGGTAAAACCAATCTCGCCTCAGCCGCCTCCTGGACAATACTTTTGCTGTAACAGAGTCTGCGTCTGATGAACCATACGTGGTACTGTTGACTCTACTGAGAAGTCTGTATTCATATGTTGAACGACTCCAGGACCTCTCTGTATCAATAGCAGCCTTATGTTTGAATTTATATTTTCAGGCTATTTCCCAATGTCATTGATATCAAAATCGGATTCAATATGTGTGGTTACATTTCGTTCTGGTGTCGAAATTTCAGCAATCACAGCAGAAGTACTTGAATCTGACAAATTCGAACAATCAATTGAAGGTTGTAGCAAATCATCGGTATCGAATATTTGTACTACATGAGCTACTTCTTGGATTCGAACGGCACTAGACCCTGAAGAACTAACATCTGAAGGCCCTGACGTAGACTGTGGTGACTCTGGCGTACACGGTGGCGTCTCCGAAACTTTCACAAACTTTAATATAGCCCCTTCATTTTTTCTAATATTCTCCTCCTTCGCTTTCTTCTTATTTCTATACCATGCTCCACTTTATTTTGCCCTTTTCATATTAAAAAAGTATAGTCATAAATAAAAAAGTAGGTATCCGTCTCCATTATATAATATCTATCGAGAAGAACGAAAGAAACCAGGTGTCAGGTTTAGAAAGTAAATTGGCGCATGCTCAGTAAAATCGTAGCGCAATGGTAAAAAACAGTTTTTAAAATCTAAATCTTTGTTGTCTCTTACAATTTCAGTCTGTTAAAATAGATTTGGGAGTTTTTTCTTATTTTAGATCGAGAGTTCGCACTCCCGTGCGATAGTTCTTGACTTATTGTCTCTTGGACAACTTAACCTAACCAATTTATTATCGAAACTGGATAAATTTCAACAATTCTCCATATTTTGGATCGACAGTTTATAATTTATTGTCTCTAATACAACTTAACCTGATCACTTTTTTTTCAACTTTTTATCTAATAATTGCATTAATTACAACTTAACCTAACTCCACATCAACCCAAATAAAATATTTATCTACCTTTACTCCTTAGTACTTGCTCGACGATGTCTCCGTAGATAGTAGGTATAAAGCAAATACCAAACTTTTTATTAATTGGTCAGTAAGTAATTACATTAACAAAATTATCTACTCGTACACTACAGTAAAATAACTATAACACAATAAAATAACTAGGTTTAGGGAGCAATATTTTCGCGTGTTTTAGTTTGATATTTCAAAATTGATTGATGATTTTCCGAAGTCCGTTAATCGTATTAGTTAGGTAAAACCTCGGATCTGTCCCGTTTTCTTGTAGGGAGGTACTTTAAGGGTTGTCCTTGGTCAATGTATTTGTAGTGGGCGTTTAAATCGTGACGTAACGTACCAAGTACGAGTATGACGTATTCAGAGGGTGTGGTATTGTATTGTATTAAAAAAAGTTGCGGCGCCAAAGATTGTCGTTTGTTCCTCTAATTTTCGTTCTTGCCGTCCCCTTTTCATGTGCCGCCCGGGGCCATGGCCCCCCTAGCCCCCCTCACGCTACGCCACTGCAGCTATTTACAGCTGCTACTATTGTCAACCTATAAATCATCTTTTTCCACTATTTGGTAGATCTTCTTTTCAAGTCATACAAAGTTGACATTTGGTCAGCCAAATCTACTCCACCCATATAGTGATTGTAAAATTCAGTCGCTTTTGAATAAGAAACATCAATTTTTCACCGTTTTTTTGTTTTCGTTTTACATCTACAATATCAGCAGAGAAACAATTAGTCAAGACCTGTACCTCTTTTGTATCTTGCCAAATATCGTTTTATCCCCATTACATAAAATTGATTCTCTTTTACTTATGTTATCTACGAGAAATACCATATTCAACGTTTAAAAGGTGATTCTGGGATAAAATTCATCCAGTAGAATACATGAAACAATGAGTGGTTCCCAGGGTTAAACGTGCCATTGTTGCTTTGACGATCCTTGGCCATATGTGGTGGCTTGTAATTATTTAATCCATTGTCTTTGATTGTTTCATTCATACAATCTTGAAGAGATAAAAAGTTTATCTAATGTATCACAACAAATTGTGCAACAAATTTGATAATGTCATCAATAAGACTGATTAGTTGGATAATAAGCACTTTGTCTAGGCACCAAATTCAAGATATTCATATCGGGGCTATTACGCGGCTGACAGATCAAGCGAATATCAAAGTCATCCATTGCTACGTGTTGGACAAATTCTAAATCGTTTGGTAAAATATGAGGACTACCGTTGTATTGTTGTTGTATTGTGGGATTCGGAGTATTGTGGGAAGTGCGATACGGTTCTACCTCGTCTGGTTCAAGGTAATGACGGCTTTGTTTCTCAATTAGATAGAACCATTTTTCATCAATGTGAACCATATCAAACATATCCGTGAATCGAATATTTCCATCTTCAAAAAAATCTCTTCTTTATTGGCAGAAAGAAGCTTTAATGTTGCACATCTCCAGCTTTTATTCGACGATGCAGAGACGTTTTTGGTATATTCAAGGCGCCAGCAAGTGATGCGATGGCTTTTTTTGTTTAATGGCACATTGCGAATTCTGCCACTTAACCCATAATTTTTCATTTTTGAAGTCACATTCGATGGACTGATTTCTTTGCCTCGCTTTATTCTGGCTATAGTTTGAGTACGGGCACTGTATTTAGCTGCAACTAACTTGTATGCATCTCTCTTAAGAATGTTATTGTCACTTACACTTTGCAAATCGTCATATATTAGCCTCATTTGTTGATCTCTTAAGTTCACGTTTATTTCGATACATATTTATGGGTAGGAATTTGAAACAAAGCTTTCCCTCTTACGGCGAAAGACTCTATAAATAGGTATATACAAATGCAATAACAATACTAATGCATTTAAATAACAGTGTACGGAATAGCTCTATAGAGCATTTTAAACTATCCAACAATTTTCGGATTTTTTGACCATTTATGAAATAATGATGAAATAAAGCAAGAAGATATGATTATATTTATGGTACATGATGTTCTTTTACGAAGAAGTATGATCAAAGTATCATCTCGTAAGAAAAAAATATTGAAATTGAGCCATATATTTTGATAAGCTGCGGCCACGAAACGAAAACTATCAAGTATTATGGGACAGAGGGAGTATAACATAAGATTGTTTCACATATTTACATAAAATCTCCTTTTTTAATGTCACCCAAGGAAAATTTTTACTTTCATGCAATTGAGCTGTCCATTCTTCAAGATATTCCAAGCAGTTATTATAAAAATTTCTGACTTCTTTCAGAAAATCCGGTCATTTAATGGCACCTTGTTCTGAAATTTTCATTAGGTGATATTAAAAAAGAGATTTTATGGGAATATTTGAAAAAATCTTTTGAAAATATTAGTCACCATTTTCCAAAAAATAATTGTTGCGAAAACAATCTTTTTGATAGGTGTTATTTTCCAAATTTTATCACTTTTAAATTGTTTAAAAAGATTGGTAAAAAATAAATAAATTTAGGTTGTCTACAAATGTGGAAACAGACAAAAAATGGACGGAGTTATTGTGTGTATGGGAACTTCATTTAAAACAGAATAATAAACCTTATCAAAATATTTTGAAAATTGTTGAATACGTGTTCTCCCTTCCAGTAACAAATGTAGCATCAGAAAGTGTTTTTTCTAATATCAATAAAATATAGACAACTGAAAGTTATAGCCAATAGCTATAACTTTCCTGGATCTTGCCAAAGCTTTTGACACGGTGAATCATAAAATTTTATTGGAAAAACTATACAATTATGGTATCAGGGGAATTGCACACAAACTAATTGAAAGTTACTTGACAAACAGACAACAAAGAGTTAAATTTGAAGGTTGTTTAAGTAAATACGAATATGTAATTACAGGTGTTCCGCAAGGAACAATATTAGGGCCATTATTTTTTATTTTATACGTTAATGATCTATTAAAAAGTATGTCTAATGATATAATAATATCATATGCGGATGACACAGCTGTCATATCTACTGATGATACCTGGAGTAAGGTTGAAATCAAGATGAATACCTATTTAAATAAAATCTCAAAATGGCTAGCATTTAATAAGCTGTCTTTAAACATTGAAAAAACTGTCTACATGACATTTGGAAACTATATCGATAGCGTTCCAAAAGACATTAATTGCCAAATAGAGGGAACAATTCTAAAAAGAGTTGAATACTACAAATATTTAGGAATAGTCTTTGACTTCAACATGAAATGGAGGCAGCACATAGTAAATTTGTCAAGTAAAATTAAATATTTGATTTTTGTGTTTTATAAATTTAGACGGTTTATGCAAGTAGACACTTTAAAGATGATATACTATGCATTTTTTCACAGTGTTATGAGTTATGGTATTATAGTGTGGGGTGGAGCATATTCGAACAGCCTAAATTTATTACAAAATATACAAAATAGGGTATTAAAAATAATTAGTAAGAATAATCTCATAAATCGTGACAAACCTCTGAACATTAGACAACAGTTTGCATATGAGTCATTAATATTTCACTTCAATGACATGAAAAATAAATATAGAGCATCAGATAGTATAACAAGAAAAAAATGAATACAGATTCCACAAAGAGACAAAACAGTAAGCATAAAAAATAGCTATATAAAGGCTATAAATCTATTTAATGAGCTTCCTAATGAATTAAAAACGTTAAAGAGTAATATTAAAACGAAAAGTAAATTAAAGGAATGGGTCAGGCAAAATGTGTAGTCCGGATAAATGTTTATTGTTCTATAATAGTTAGTTATATTGGAGTTATATTTAGTTTGTAAGATCTACCAGTCCTGCCAACAGGTACCTGCGTGTACCTCTGCAGGATTTTACGGGTAATTAATAAATGTTATTTGCTCATGTAAAATTATACTGGTTAAATAAATTAAAAAAATTTAAAAAAAAAAATCGCAGATGAACATTAAACTTCATGTGACATAATTTTTTTCATAAAAAAAATATATTTTTTTTTTTATAAAAAATTTAAAGTAATTATAAATCATCATGCTCAATTTATTGTTTTTTTTCTAATATTTTTATAGTTCCCATACACACACATTTGTCCCGCTTGGTCTCAATGAGGTCTTTATCCGGTTCCCGTAGTGAAAGGGTTAAGAAGAATCGCCCATCCCCAAATTGTATATTTTTCAACAATCCCTCCTCCCAATTACCTCTCCTTATTGATACTTAAAATTCCACCCCGAAATGCACGTCGCACAGTAGGGTATTTCAGCGATTTAGCGGGCCAAAATTATTTCTTAGTTTGTTATAGTTCAGGGGTGGGGAACCTGCGGCCTTAAGGCCGCAGGTTCCTTAAGCCGCAGGTCTTTGTTTAACACAAAACTTGGGGGGAAATTAAATCACATGATCTGATAGAACGGGCCAATTAACGTGAAGCAAATTTTCCTCCTTTCTAGGTGCTGCGTTGTGATTTATATTTCAATATTAATACTTATTTAAAACAATTGGTTGTTGTTTCGACTGACCTATCGTGCCGGATGCAAAATTTACATTTTTTGTTTGTTGTTAGTGGCGTCTGTTAGTGTTAGTGTGTTTTATTTTTATCAAAAATCGTTTAAAGTTAGTTATTTGTTAATTTGTGTTTTACCCATTATGTCAAAAAAGAGAAAATTTAATAAAGAAAACAGAACTTTTAACGAAGATTGTCAGCTACAATATTTCCTCATTTCTGTGAAAGATAAAATGGTTTGTTTGATATGCAATTCTACAATAACCACATTAAAAAAATACAATGCAAACCAGCATTATGTTTCTCACAAAGACCATAAATATGCTAAACTAGAAGGAGAAGCGCGAAAAGCTGCTCTTCATAAGCTAAAAAAAGAAAAACAGAATCAAAAACAAGCTTTCAGTAATTTTATTAAGCAAAGTACTACTGCAACTGATGTTACATATAAAATAGCATATATTCTTGGAAAACGGGGAAAACCATTTAGTGATGTGGAAATGATAAAGGATTGCATTGTTGAAGCAGTAGGATGTTTAGATCCAGAGAAAGTTGAGAAATACAAACAATTACCAGAAGGACCATAACTGATAGACAGCACGAGTTAGCGCAAAATATAACAGAACAGCTTCACTTAATTATACAAAATGAAGATATATATTTTTCGCTAGCATTAGATGAATCTACTGATGCAACGGACTCAGCTCAGGTTTTGTTTTTCATTCGTGCTGTCACTGAAGATTTTACTTGTTTCGAGGAACTACTGGCATTGGGTACTCTTACCGGAAGAACTCGTGGAGCTGATATCTACAACAGTTTTAAAGAAAAATGCCAAGAAGCTGGACTAAATATGGATAATTTAGTGAGTGTGTGCACTGATGGTGCACCTTCCATGAAAGGATCACGAGAAGGCTTCGTTTCATTGCTGAAAAAAGACAATTCAAAATTAGAAATATTTTTTTTTTTTTTATTAATATATACTTATTTTCTTCAAGAATAATAATAACTCTTATTACCAACTAGTTTCGGCTTTATTAAATGTTAGCCATCTTCAGGGTAAATATGAACAAAATAAATATTAAAATAAAAATTACTATTTTTATTATTAAATAAATATTTATAATTAAATAAATATTAAAATAAAAATTACTAAAATTAGTAATTTTTATTTTAATATTTATTTTGTTCATATTTACCCTGAAGATGGCTAACATTTAATAAAGCCGAAACTAGTTGGTAATAAGAGTTATTATTATTCTTGAAGAAAATAAGTATAAATTAATAAAAAAAATAAATAATATAACTTCAAGATGGTCAAACAGACAAATATTATTAGAAAATTTATTTTAATTTCACTTCATATTGCACCAACAAAATCTTTGTGCTAAATCCGCTACTTTAAGCAATACTATGGATAAAGTTATTAAAATTGTTAACTTTATACGTGCAAATGCGACTCGACATCGTCAATTTCGAAATATGCTTATGTCTGATGATGAAACATATAGTGTAGATTTGCCATATCATTCAAAAGTACGCTGGCTATCAAGAGGACAAGTTTTAGCCAAAGTTTTAAGTTTGCGAAAAGACATTTTGAGGTTTTATGAGGTACAACAACAGCAATGCGAATTGTTGGATGACGAATTTTGTAGAAATGCTGCATTTTTGTGTATTATCATGATAAAACAAAATGATTTAAATATTTCTTTGCAAGGCAGAACAAAACATATATATGATATGTGGCAAAAAATCCAGGCGTTTAGAAAAAAGTTATTATTTTTCAAAAGTCTCTTCTCTCAATCACAAATTTCTGAAGAACATTTCCCACAGTTAGCTAAAATGATAAATGAACAAGAATATGTATGTGAAACATTCCAAGATTACATAACTATTTTGGACTTATTAATTGAAGAATATACTGAAAGATTTTCCGATTTTGAAAAACATACTATTACAATGAAATTAGCGTACGAACCACATTTAGTTGACATTTCGAAGACACCTAGTGAACTATAAATGGAATTGTTTGAGTTATGTGAAGATACTATTATAAAAAATCTTTTTGATTCCAAAAAAGACGTAGTGGAAATATGGAAAAATGCAGTTGAATATCCAAAGTTACGTCAACATTCTCCTCGATTGCTTTCTTGCTTTGGAACTACATACTGCTGTGAATCAACTTTTCATATTTAACACAAATTAAGAACGAATTAAGGACCCAGATAACTGTGCACATTTAGAAGACCAATTGAAGTTACGAGTTACAAAGCTGGAACCTAATATTCAATTTCTTTCCAATAAAAAACAAACTCAAAAATCCCATTAAATTACGAGGGTGAGTCAAAAGTTATTTGCAATGTTAGGCATAACTCTTACATTGTTCATACTGACGCCTGACCTCGTTTATTTTGATCCCAATTCCTCAATTTGTCTTCCTTTTATAGCAGATAGATCGTGGCCGCTCCATTAGAATTTTGTACCAAAGAGGAACGAGCAGTGATTTTTTCAGTGGGTTTTAGTGGTCGGAAGGTGTACCAGAGGCCGCATTTCATGAAAGACTTTCGTATTTTGCCGCTACAGAGTGTCTACGAAAGTATTGAAAAATTAAAAAATGGTCCCGTCATGGTCGTACCATTTTCGAATTTTTCATCTATTCGTAGACACTCCGTTGCGAGACATTGTTCCCAAATTGTGCCCAAATTTTTTGATGGATTGCAGCCCCTGATACACAACAGCATAGCATTAAAATAAACGAGGACAGAGGTTCGTACTTGCAGACTATTCAGTTGTAAAAGTGATCGTAGTCTTTCTGTTAGTTCTGTATCTATTTTTTTTCTAACAAAATGTTAATAAAGTGCGGGACTTTTTTTTTAGCTTTGAAACCCCACACGCTCAAGAATTTTCATAATTTTATGCGGCCTCTGTATTATACCCGAAATTTAAAGTGGCCTTCCATGATAAAAAGGTTCCCCACCCCTGTTATAGTTGATTGAAGTACATAGGAGTATAAATAAATAGGAAAAAATAGTATATTGAGACAAAAAAAACAACTTTATATTAAGGGAAATGAAGCAAAAACTAAATTTTTCATAAAAACAAGAAAACTTATTAGTTAACCTGAAGAGTCCCACATCTTGTCGTCAGTTTGACATTCCCCAGTTTCCTCCGCAGATTCTTCTGAAGTACTTTCGTCGTTTTTATGAATGGGCTCGGCGGAAACAAGCACTTGCATTGCTTCTTTGCTGTCCATCACTGATCCTTTTCTTGGTTTCGGCCTCATATTAGTAATTAAAGGATCAGAGCTGAGCAATAATCTGTTAATAACATCTAAATTGCACTGCTCTCTCTCTCTCGAGAATTTAAAATTACCTCTAAAATCACTTTGATTCGTATTATCAGGTTGTAGTCAATACCGGTAATTTCAGCTGCCATCTCGATTGGCGAAAAATCTCCTGCTAGTGTTACCATCAATAGTGTTGTCCTATCTAGCTTTAGGCACATCGACGATCTAGCGTGCAATATAGAAAGGCCAAATTGTAATGCGTTTGTGGAGACATTTCTTGTAATATTAAGGTCATTAAGGTATTGTAGGTAGCACTGAGGAGGTATACATTGGAGGTAGCTCCACAAATGTAGCATTTCATAGTTGAGGTAGTGGACGTGACAGCATTGCATACTTTGGCATCCAACATAGTTAGCGTCAATAAATGCTTAATCGAAATAGAGCTCTTTCCTTGTAGGAATTCGCTATTTTGTAAAGCGTTTATAGCTTCTTCTACATAGGCGATTTCGGATTTTGTGATATCCACTGTTTCTTTGACAAACCGAATCCTCATTGGTTTCCAGAGGGAGTTAGGTTTTTTGACCAAACAACTTTTTGTTTATGCTACAAACCAATTGCAGTGGAACAAAGCAACTTTGAAAAATATTGCTGCCTGTGGAATCTTCTTCCTGCATCTTCTGTTTATATTGTGTTTGTAGCTATCCGTACAACCCCATTTCTAAATTAGGGTCAATGGTTTACGCTCTTGTATATTCATTGTCATCAATACATCCTCCAAATATGTAACCAAATGTTTTGCTGTGTGGTCCAATAAATGCTGCAAGTTAATTTCAGCACAACTTTCAGTTACCCGATAGGCTGCTTTTTCCTGATAACAAGTATTTTTTGCTTACTGTACAATGGTATAAATCGGATAATAATCCTTGTTACTATTTTTTAATAATTTCATATTGCCGCCTTGAGATATCGGCTTCTACAAACATTGAGAGGGCGACCATTGGATCAAGTTGTGACCTTTTTCCGTGCATTGACTTTTTGTATGCTGTTTAGTAATCTTGAGCTTTCTGCGGAGGATTTGTTATATCTTTCAGAATTTTCGATGCAATTCTCTCTCCAGAACTTTGAAGAGATGATTGAGCATCTCGCATTAACACACCTTTCTCGACAATACTGCGCACTTCAATTGTTTTTCTGCGTTTGCTCCTTTCACTTGATGCTTCAAACGATTTTGTTGGTCGGCCACTAGAACATCGTTTAACCCTCGGTATTTCGAATGTTCATTGTAACCAATTGTCATTGTTTTTATAGAAAACTTCTGACTTTTTATGCCCTAGTGTCCATTTTTTTAATTGGTACTTTAAATGGGAGAATTTAACTTCCTTCATTTGGCTTTTACAATATCCATCTTGCGATAAAATATATGTCAAAATTTGGTAAATCTTGTTCCTGCATTTTGTCAAAAAGAAATCTACGCGTTACTACTCGAGCGCCTGAGGTACCTTCGGATACGGGAACGCAACACAAACTATCGATAAAAACATCGTTTCCACGGGAGTCCGCGGCTAATTTTGGTGTTTTTAGTTAGTACACATACTATTTATTCTATTATAACTTAAAAAACCACGGGGACGCACGCGGAAGTATAACAAAAACCTTTTTGAAAATCAATCATGGATTTTTTTTTCATTAATTTCGATTACCATTTTGTATCCTTAAAATTATTACTAATTATTCGATAAATTTACATAAAATCGATAAATACATATGTGGTATTACCTGGTATATTGGAATCCACCACAATTTTTGTCAAAACAAACTCCAAAAAAATTAAAATTCTTTTTTTCAAGAACTGTATTTTCGAGGAGGCCGAGAACTAATCACACACTTACAACAGAGATCGAATTACGACTAATACTACTGTGCGTACTTAAACAAGTGATTAAAAAAGGGTTATACATTGTTCTATGTCTATTAAACATTATCAGGATCTACTTTTTTTCACCTGGAACAAATTCTAGGAAATCGATTTTTGGCCCCCTAAATGGCGTAAATACCCCACTGTGCGTCGTAATAATTTAAAAATAACAAACCCTCCTAAGATAATAAAATAAATCCCCAATCTATTTGGTTTAATCTACAACAAACAATGATTGTTGGGCTTGAAAATACTATTTGCAGCTGTTGGGTTTTTTAACACTGCCCGCCTTGAAGGGTCTTAGATAACTATATTTATCATCCTAAAATATATATAAAAACTATGTAAATTAAAAATGGTTTACACTCACTTAAAATCACAACAAATAGCAGTTGTTGGGTCTTAACATACGATATTTATTTTCTTAATATATTTACTAGTACATGTGGATCGTATTTTTCGGAATGGAAAAGTTTTTGTGGATGGAAGAGTTGAAAACAATGGAATAGTTGCTAAAGGTGGAATAATTGATGAGGGTGAAATTGTATAATGAATTTTGACATTTGTATATGAAAGAGTAATCAGAATTGCGAGCTGCGCGATTCTTGTAGAAAGCGCATCAGCTAAGGTTGTATGAGTTGCAAGATGTACAACTCCTACTGCACAGAATATTAACTAATAATTCATCCGTCTCAAATGATTTTAATGCTGTCAGGTTTGTAAAATAATATAATCAAACACTTTTGAGGTGTACTTAATCATATAATGTTACCAATTGTCTGAAATCAAAGTGACTTTAATTTAAGGAGTGATATTAGAAATGAAAAGTTCCCAACGTTCATAAAAAGGTTACTATATCTAACGATGTGATATTAGTTACTAAGGTGTACAACATGGACGATAAAAAATCAGCTGTGGAGTAAAAAGTTACTGAAAATCTCACTAAAACTTTCATAACCTTTAAATTGATTAAGTGACATTGATGTTGTCAACTTTGACGTTCAACATAACCAACATATTGTTTTAATCAAGTTGGTATCTTGTGTTTTTGAGTTACCAACATACTCAAACATAATCTCACCAACTATTTGTTAAAGTTACATTGTTGTCTTTTTTTTTCGTCAAAATTGCAAGCCTTACTCATTAACTTCACTTCATCATATATAGTAACCTCCTTTTATGAAGGTTGGCAACTCTTGATTTCCAATATCACTTCTCCAATTATAGTAAGTTTGCTTTTAGACAATTAGCAACACTTAGCAAAATTATGTTACTAAAAGTTTCACAAAAAAAAATAATAACCAATAAATTACTCAACTGACGTTAATGTCAACTTTGATTTAATTTTCATGTATTTCTTTATTTAAAAAATCCAGTGTCAAGGTTATCGGCCATGAAAATACTAAAATGGTCAAATTGTTTCAATAGAAATATCTATGATCTTAATAGATCTGAAAGAGTTTTTATTATATCTATTGCAGTTTTCGAGTTGTTGCTATTTGAATCCATTAATATCAGTTCCAGTTAATATCAGTTTGACTTGGAGGGATGCGTATGTGGTCTGGATTTCTATGGCGGGAAACCTAATCTACGGGGGTTAAACCAACGGTCCTTTTTCAAATTGACCTATGTTGAATCGAGATCTCGCGCTGCCGCGCGTCTTGGTCTTCATCAGATAAATCAAGATTGATTTATCTGATCTGATGGGGTGAATCAAAACCAGATTGGTCAAGAACAGATATATCAAGACCACATACGCGCTGCCGCGGTTATGTGGTCTTGGTCAGAAAAAATAAATTCTGTGTCAAGGCTATCGGCCACGAGAATACCAAATTTCAATAGAAAGATCTATAAGCTACGCCGAACTGAAAGAATTTTGAATACAACTGTCCAAGTATTCAAACTATAGTTATTTGAATGTCTTACCTCGTGTGCGACTTTGAGTTTGAGGGGCGGCGACTGCCGCCAGATAAAATATTTTGAAAAACTAACGAAAGGATATCATAGACTGACTAATTCTCTACAAATGTGTGAAATTGTATTGTTCCACGTTGTGTGAAACTTACTAAAATAATTTTCCACTTCTCTGAATTTCGTTTATGATTTTTTTCATTTATAAAAAAAATTTCGGCCAAACGGTTCGCTTTGGAAAGATGAAAATGACACAACATTTAGATGAAAATGTGCTCTATAAAATAGCGCTAAGTGCATGTTTCTTAGACTTCGGAAAATTGGGCAAAAAAATATATTTGCAAGTTTTCAATGAATATTTCTTTATTAAAACAATTATGTGTCCAGGCTATCGGCCATGAAAATACCAAAACGTCAATTTCAATAGAAAAATGTATAATCTATATAAATCTGAAAGAAATTTCAATACATCTCTTGCAGTTTTCATTTTATAGTTATTTGAATTTTTCTTTCTTTTTTATTAATTTCTGTTACGTTCGAGTTTGAGGGCCGCCGCCAGATAAAATATTTTTCAATACTAACAGTTCTCTAGAAAATTCTCTAGAAATGTGTCAAATTCTCGAGAAAAAATTCTCTAAGAAATGTGTCAAATTTTGTTGTTCCACGTTGTGTGAAACTTACTAAAATATTTTTTTCAACAAATCCAGACATGTCAATCACGAATTCCGATCAAAAACGAACGCGAAAATTTCAAAATATTCAAAAATTGCAAAAAAATATATTAATCCTTGAAGGATTTCAATGAAACTTTTACTGAATCTGGGTATCCACCAGAAGTAACAGCTGATAAAATTTGAACGATCCCACTCCAATGGGGACGCCGTGAGGAATTATTTTTCCATAAAACCTTATTTGCAAATTACTCGTCAACGCCTCAAGGTGGAAAATTATAACCGGGATATCCGTTTGTAAGACGTCGGTGTCTACAAAAAAGTATTCTTTGAAAATATTGTAAAAACCTTCAGCTTGGTCGCAAAAGTAAAAAATATAAAATTGAAAAAATTTTAGAAGGGGTACCTGAATTTCGTTTCTCAATTTACATGGATTTAAATGGCTCTTCCGCCAAAACGGTTCGCATTGGAAAAATTAAAATGACATAACATTTAAATGAAAATGTGCTCTATAAGATAAGCTCTAAATGCATGTTTTTTAGACTCCGGAAAATTGGACAAAAAAATATACTTGCAAGTTTTCAATAAATATTTCTTTATTAGACAAAATTATGTGCCCAGGCTATCAGCCACGAAGATACCAAAACTTCAATTTCAATAGAAATACGTATAATCTATATAGATCTGAAAGAAATTTCAATATATCTCTTGCAGTTTACACTTTATAGTTATTTGAATTTATTAATTTCTGTTATGTTCGAGTTTGAGGGGCGGCGGCCGCCGCCAGATAAAATATTTTGCAAAACTAACTAAGAGATATCATAGACTGACTAATTCTCTACAAATGTGTGAAATTTTATCGTTCCACGTTGTGTAAAACTTACAAAAATAATTTTTCAACAAATCCAGACATGCCAAACAGGAATTCCGATCAAAACCGAACGCGAAAATTTCAAAGTATTCAAAAATTGCGAAAAAATATATTAATCCTTGAAGGATTTCAATGAAACTTATGCTGAATGTGGGTATCCACCAGAGGTATGAGTTGACAAAATTAGAACGCTCCCACTCCAATGGGGACGTCGTGAAGAATGATTTTCTCGTCAACAATTTTATGGAAATATCTCGTCAACGCCTCAAGATGGAAAACTATAACCGGGATATCCGTATGTAAGACGTCGGTGTCTACAAAAAACTCTTTGCAAATTTTGTAAAAACCTTCGGTTAAGTCGTAGAAGCAAAAAATATAAAATCCGAAAATTTATCGAAGGGGTCTCTGAATTTCGTTTTTCAATTTACATGGGTTTAAATGGACTCTTCCGCCAAAACGGTTCGCTTTGGAAAAATGAAAATGACACAACTTTTAGATGAAAATCTGCTCTATAAAATAGCGCTAAATGTATGTTTCTTAGACTCCGGAAAATTGGACAAAAAAATATATTTGCAAGAATTTCTTTATTAAAAAAATCCTGTGTCATGAAACATGTACACTCTATATAAAACTTATGTAAACTACATAAAACTTTATGCGTTTGTTAAAAGAAAGTGCGCTCTATAGATCTGTGTTAAAATTATTTCATCCAAACCCAAGGAAATGAGGCATATGATTTTTCGAAGACGAAGCAGAAAAGTAGACGACATTTTTAAGTTCATGCAGCACATTTCAATAGGCCTCAATGAGCACTATTCGATTTTAAAAAGAAAAACCGGATAAATTTACAGATGGCTTTTTCTTCAGCCGTCAATTGGTAGAACTGATCGTTTTTCAACAATAACTCTTTTGTTATACATGCTAAGAAGTCGCGGAATACACTTTTAGATTCCAAATTAAATGTGCAACTTTTAACTATTCTTGTAGGAAAGTCGTAATTCTCACCGTTTGGAAAATGAATTTTAAATCACCAGATGACCCAAAAACTTACATCGTCCCCCATGTAAAATTAGCCGAATTTTCAGAATGTCCAATCAGAAATTTGTAAAACAATAGTTTTCTTTTATAAAATCAGTAAAACCTCTAATCAAATATGGTCGAGCTTACCTTTACTCAGGTAGAAGTGTAAATTTGCTAGAATATTCAATTGTTTCTAATGTAGAATTTACCAACTTTAACAAATCTGAGAAATAAAATTTTCCCGGACACCATTCACCACGGAAAATGGAAGAAAACTTCTGTGGGGCGGAGTTGATTATGCAACCGTTGCTAGCCACCCCGAATCCTGGCAAATGAATTGCATTTAAAAAAAATCCTGGTAAAACGGTTTGCAAAGAAATGATAAGTTTACTCTATCGATTCATGCTAGAAGAATTTATTAAAAATGTAGGGAAATGAAAAACACAAATGTTTGAAAATCAAGTAAACAGTTGGAGGAAGATTTCAAACGTCGGCCACGTCTGGACCGTCAGCCGCAAAAAATTCATGCAACATATTTTAATAGAACTTGATGAGTTGTTATATTCGAATTTGAATCGAAAATGCCAATAAATATTGAAATGGCTGTTGTTTCCAAAGTGAAATCGTAAAACTGACAGTTTTTCGCCAATAACTCTGTTGCTATACGTTCGAGGAAGACTCGTGTTTGTATCGTTGGCATCTAAATTTCATTTAAAAGCTCCAATTATTCTTACAAAAAACTCGTAAATATTGCGGTTTATGAAGTAAATTTTAGAATTCAAATGTGAACGGAAGCAACTATTTCTGATGTAAAATGGTCTGAATTTTAAGAATCTGCTAAAAGAAAAGTGTAAAATCTTCGTTTTCTTGTAGAAATTTGTGAAAAATTGCGAATTTTGACGTTGCTATGTGTTGCTAATCAAGAGCCAGAGTCGCCGAAATCAGCAATTTAGAGATTTCAAGATATCTCTTTGAATTTGATTTGAATTTCAACCTAACAATGAGCGAAAAATCAGAATTTTGATTTAAATTCCTTTTTTTAATTTTATCTTCTCACAAGAACACGGATAATCAAAAACGGATAAACTTCAACAATGACATTTGCACATAACCTGAGCGAAAATAGTGTCAGAATGATCAGCAGTAAGTGTAAATTGGCGATTCAGCGGCAAGCAATGGTCTTACTTTTTTTGACCTGGAGTGCGAATCCGTTGATGGATTTGAGAAATTCAAACGCCATACTGCTGGCCTTTTAGCCGGGCATACACTTCTCAGACTGGAAATGTAAATTTTCCTTTTCGCGTTTTCGTTTGTAGAGGTGAAAAAAAAGTGACTTTGCGAATTGGGGCCTGCGGAACGTACCCGGAGGTGTAACGCGCCGAGAGAGATGTCGTTTGAAAGTAGACACGTGGGGCTATAATCCCAGAGAAGAGCAATACAATTCTAAAACATTTCACCGAATATTGAAGGTATCAATTTGCTCAATTTTGAAAAATTCGTTTCGAGTTTGGACGGGCGTCGAGGCCCCCAAATTCGATCGAGCGATGCGTCGTTCCTATCGCCTTATAGACCCTTTCGTTCTCTATTCAGAAACCACCACCGCGACGCCCTGCTATTTAATTTAGCGAATCCCAGAGGATTCTCACGTACTTCTGCAAAACATGGTTTTTCGGGCCTCCCGGCGCCATCCGACACGCAATCGCAATTAAAGTCCAAAACAAACTTAAAGACACTATGCCGAATCGATTGGTGCCGGTCCGGTCCCGATCCGACTGTTGGGTATCCCGGGAGAGGGATCCCCGCAAATTAGGTGAAAAAAACATCGCGTTTTTTCGATTTTTGTGTTAAAATTGACCCAGAGCGGGAACAGGATGCCGAAGGTACCAGATTCTTCCACCGCCGATTGCGGGTAAACATCTCGCATCGAACGAACCGGTTTGGAGACACGGCGCTCTTCAATCAAGAGAACGGCGTCCACAGATGTGATGGAAAAACGGTTTTTTTTCGCTTACATTTTCCGCCGCACCGGGTGAACCGACGGTCGCGTACTTTTCCGCATGACGTCAAAAAACGTGAAATCGACGCGGCAAGAGGACGCAGTAAAAAAATCGAGCCGCTGACCAAAATTGCTCCTCAAAGGTGCTAGAAACGATCTCCTATTTTTGGCACCTGGAGGACGCCGTGTGGGACTTGCGAGCGGCAGACAGACACGGGTCGAAGGCCCGTTCAGTTTTACAACAGAAAATGACAATTTCCCGTTTCGACACGCAAGAGGAACGGAGTTTTTGAAGAAAAAGTGAAAAATTTAAAACACACCTACAGGCGCCCCCTGCGGGGGCGGAACTTTGTAAGGCACGTCAAAAAAAACCTAATTTTTTGTTCAATTTACTGGAAAAAAATCAAGACGTAAACCGCATTTTTTGACAATTTTTCTTAATTTTCAAAAAATCTTGACTTTTGACCCCTTCCGAGTTCAGTGACGGTACCTTACTCGATTAGTATATTTCGAAAATCTATGTAAAATAAAGATGGTTTTAATACCACAACGAAACACAATTGGACATTTGAAGAATTTTTTTTTGTCATAAATCGAAAGCTCATATATAAATTTTATAACAAAACTCTTTTTTGTTTTCTTTTTTCGTTGGAATTAAAAAGTTATAACAAATTGAAAATATGTTTTTAAATTCGGTACCAAAAACAGGCCGGTCGCGTTGTGACGTAAAATAGGTAATTTCTACCCGCGCCTGACTTTGTTGATACAGTAGCTGTAGTAGACATGTCAAATATGTCAAATATTAAAAGTCAAATATTAAAAGTTATCGCGCTTGTTTCGTACCATCGTGTAGGAGTACTACAAAAAGAACTCCTCCAAAAATGTTTTTAAATGTCCCACACTGTCCGACAAACGTCGAAACCAATGGTTTTAAACAGTGCGCCGAAAAAATCTTAAAACGACGATTTTATAAAGAATGTTTATGTGAATGATTGTTAAAATGAAGTTTCACCCTTTCGACGTCACAAAAAAAATATGGCGCGTTTGGAGTCACGTGATTATTTTCAAAATTTTATCACTTTTAAATTGTTTAAAATTAATTGATTTTTTTTTAACTTTTTCGCATAGCACAACCGAATTAGTTATAATAAAGTTTTAAAATACATAAAAAAATCGATCTTTTTTTATTCAACTATTTTATTCAACTACCCAATTGTTGGGTTTTAATAAATAACGTATTTTATATTGTACAAATATAGGTATATAATTATAGCCATTATTTTCTTCGACAATTATGTATGTACGTATATGAATTAATTTATAATAGTAGTAGGTAATAGTAATAGTCCCCTCTGTGGCGTAGGCCTCTCCTAAACCTTTCCATGCATCTCTATTGCATCACCTTTCGCATCCATCCGTATGCATATCTCTGGTTATCTTAGTCTCTCCAGATTTTGCTTGGTTTTTGTTTTCATATCTCTTGGTATCCATTCTGTTAAACGTTTTGTCCACTTGTTATTATTCATCCTACAAATGTATCTTGCACAATGCCACTTGAGTAATCTTGATCTTTCCCTTACATCTATTATTTTTGTTTCTTTCCAGATGTTTATGTTTTTAATCTTATCTGCTAGTTTCCGACCAAGCATGTTTCTTTCCATCTGGCTTTCGCAGATAGCAATTCTTTCTTCGCCTTGCTTTCTTATCGCAGTGACCATGACTGGCAACAATATGTTAGAACCGGCAATATCACTACTTCGTAGAGTTTTTTCATGATGTTTATATTGATATCGTTATTTCTCATTAAAATATTACAAATATAGGTGAATGTTAAATAACTTAGACTGGCTTCGAGTGTTTCCCCTATTTATGGATGCTGATTTTTAATTTTTGGATGCTAATTTCACATAGTTTTTATTAAGGAGTCAAATCTCGTGAATTCAAATCTAGTAAAAACTTCTTTAGTCATAACTTGCTGTAGGTATCGTAATATGCATGTAGTTATGGCGTGTTGTATAGTAAAATATAAATGCATCATAACAAAACTATAGCACACAAGTAAAATTAATTTAATAAAATTGTAAAAAATAGGAAAAAATTAATAAGTGAATTTTCATATTACAAGAAAAGAATTAGAAAAAATACTATGTTCTCTAATTCACAAGACTTAGAGAACATAGTATTTCTCTTAATACTTTTCTTGTTAAAAAAATGGTTTCAAATTATTTGTTATATTAAATTTCATTTTCCTTTCCAGTTTTTCGAATAAAAACTGCAAACTCTTTACACCACATTTGAAAAAATAATAAATAATTTATTCAAATATATTAAAATATTTGAATACTAATAATTATAGGGCGGATTATATGCACCAAAAAACGAAATATTTGCGCATATATATACATCGATTTTTGAGGAAATATGCACTCAATTCAACCATATATGCAGTACAATATGAAACTAAAACTTGATGAAGAAGAAGAAGAAAAATTGGTGAAGAAATGATAGAAATAATTATGGCCATCTAATATTCTTATTCACAAAAAATTTTCTTAATTCTAATTAACAATTATGAACTAAACAAAAATATAGGTACACTATTTAATTCAATCTATATCTAAACTTAACCACTAATCAATTCACATATTCCACGATACCGTTTTATTTACATCACAACATACAACATACACATCATAACATATTTCTGTGAAATTTTTTTGACTATTCTAACAACCAATCAAATTTTGTCATTTTGTCTTATATGAAACAATTTCACCCAATCATGTCAAAATTTCACTCACCGTGACAACACGATTGAGTTTGACAACTTCATTCCAAATAAATTTCAAAATGTCACGTTTTGGCAATGCGAATGTTCAAAGTATATATGCGCTAATCAAAAAAATTCCCAGAAATACAACTTACAGTCACAAATATATTTGGGGATTATTTATGGAATTTTGCTACGAACGAGAATATGAATTAAATGAACACAGAAGCTTAGAAGAATTGGAGTTGATACTAAAAGATGCGGTCAATATGAGATAGAAAGACGGGTTATGTTTCGTTGTGTTGAGTTATAAATTTTTTGTCAAAAAAATTTCTGCCGAATATCCCTCGAACATTGACAAATGCCTCATAATTTTATTACAAATTTCTCAAACTAGTTGCTTGGTAACAGCTGTTACCAAGGAACGAGCTTTCGATTGTCACAAAATTATCTCGTCTATTATCAATGTCCTAGGGATATTACTATTGATAATAAAATGTTCCAAATTTTCTAACAGAAATTTTTGTATCCTGTCGGAAAACATATGTTTATAAATCGAAAAATTTCTTTCAACGTCTACAGAAGTAATTGGTGCATTTTTCATTTTTACAATTATGTCTAAATCAAAATTAAAATTAATATCCTCAACTATTTCGCCTTTTAAGGTTTTGTTAATATTTTTTAATTTTAAAAATACATCATTTTATTGTATTACCACCACTTAGATACCGTTTAGATTCACCTACTTTTAACTTTTTGAAAGGATTTCTTCTATAACCCTTAACCACCTGGGTCCAGTCACTGAGACCGCAACGGTTTTACGAATCGTGTGTATCTTTTTTCAAACAATACTCACAACTTACAGCGCCTGGCTAATTTTTCACTGAATCATAGCAACAAAATGTCTAAAGTTGTTTTGTCATTAAATGTGTGTAGACGCGTAATAAAAATATTTGAAATATTCGAGCGGTCGCCGCGACCGGTCCCGGATCTTTACGAGAATTTTAGTACCTTCCACATGAACGAACTTTTGCAATTTTCGCCATCCAAATCTAGAGGTGTTAACACAAGACTTTTTGGTTTTACTAATAACATTACATAAGTGTCGTACATCACAAAAAAAATTAAGCAGTTCTATTAGTTTCATCGATACATCACACCAAAACTGTTGATGAAGAGAGCACAAAACCTGAAATAATCATGTAGGTACTATAACAACACAAAGGGAGGGGTTGATTCGTTTGATCAAAAATGTGCCAATTACTCAACTGCACGTCTAACTAGGCGTTGGCCTATGGTGTTATTTTTTAGAATGCTGGATATAAGTGCTAATAACGCGTTTGTTTTATATAATTCCTGTAAAGACACTCACAACATGACAATATTCGATTTTATATCTCTTTTGGCAGAGCATTAGTAACACCACATATGCAAAGAAGAAATGAAAACTTTCAATTGTCATATGAACTTCGCGCATGCATCCACAGAGTACTAAGCATTTAAGCAGAAATTCCCCAAGGAGTTGCAAAACTGTCAAAGAGAAAAACTTATTACATGTGTGACCCGAAGTTGAAAAGAAAAACATTCTACTTATGCCATTATTGCAAGAAACCAGAGTGTTTAGAATGCTCAAATAAGATTTGTCGTAACTGCAGCGAAAATATTTAGGGTGATATTAGCGCCTTGCAATTTTTATGTTAAATTTTTATTTTTTGTTTCAATCTATGATTTTCTATTAGTTTAGTCCTTTAATTAAGAGAAATTAGTAACTGTATTCACATTTTTCAAACAAGTTCTACTATGAGCGATTTTAACTAAGATATGCTACAAAATTGCAAATAAATCTTGTTAATAAATTTGTATCTTACAAGTAAAAAAAATATTTTTAAAGGTTTTATACGGTTTTATTACTTGTACTAATTCCAATAAATAGTTTAAGCTACTAAAAGCATATAAATAATAATTTCAACTTAGTATAATTCTACAAGAAAAGTTGCGGTCTCGATGACCGGTCCCGGGTATGTACGTTAGGGTTTCTAGACCCAGGTGGTTAAGGGTTAATTTCAAATTCTCAAATAAAATTCTTCTATAATTTCAATTGATTCTGATAGAGGCAAACCTTTTGTTTCCAGTCTGTGAATAGAGTTTGAGACAAAGCAATAGTTTGCCGTAAGAAATGGAAGGTGCTGGGCTGGTACTTTTAACATTTTTTTTTTGCATTTTTCGGAAACGGCGCTGGAATAACTGATTTCGAGAATTATATCTTTAATACCTGCTAAATTATCAGCATAAAAATTTGCTGCGTCTAACCACGTACCTACTCCATCTGGTTATTATAGGTTTAGGAGGCAATTAAACATTGGAAAGTCGCTTCTTATAAAATTGGACTCTCTTTTAAAGGGGCTTTTAAAAATATTAAAAAATTAAATTAAATTGCTAACAACGAAATATCGATTCCTAATATCTTCTGCTACACGATTTAGATAGTGAGCTAAACAGGTTGTGTTAAAATTTAAAAAAATGGAACTGTTTTTATCATGTAGGGTGCAGAGTCCAACAACATAAGTAAAAAAATTCAGAGGGTTAAAAGAAATTTGATAAACCTTCTTGTATAAATCGGGTAATTGTTAAATGATTCGTTTTTTCAAGTTGTTTCATTGAAATTAAATATGATTTTCCAAAATGGTCTTCTTGAAGAATTCCATATAATGGCCACATTTTTCGATACTGTCATCTACGATTAAATAAACAAAATAAACAAAATTATTGCATTATTGCAGTGGTGGTCTAATTTCCAACAATGTTTGAATATAATAAGAATTTACATAATTTTTTTTAAGGTACTCTCGTCAGGTATATTATGTTTACAATATTTTTGTAAAAATGATTTTGAATTAACATTATTTAACTTTTTCAATGTATATTAGTAATTTTGTGGGTGGTCGATATGTATTTCCAGAAAAAAATTGTAATAACGACTTAAACATGCAAGAATATGCAGCTTTTGATGAAATATGCAGGAGCATGCCCAAATATGCAATATATGCAATTACTAATTAGCGTTAATTAACTCTAATCAATGTAATTCATCCACATTATTAACTATATTTATATAAATGGAAAAAAATATATATGCGCCTTGCGTATAATCCGCCTTTTACTAATAATATTCAAATATTTTTTGCCGAATTTTTATTGACCGGACATTTGAAATAAAACGTTATTTTTGTAATTAATATATTTTTAAATACTTAAAATTAATAAATAAAAGCAAATTAGGCGAAGGAAATTCAAATTTGTAAAACGCAACACCATTAGTCCGGCCATTTTAGACATAAAAATAGTGATCAAATAAAAAAAATTCCGACAGAGCCAAATCTTCGTAGAGACCTTAGGTTTACCACAAGGAATAAAGTGTCAAAAGTCCCCATCAGTTCCATGTGAGCTTAGGGACTTATTCGGAGCCCAAGGTCAAAATTTTAGGTTTTTTGGATTTTTCTCGAAAACGGTAAGTTTTATCGAAAAAGTACCTCAGAGCAAAGTTGTAGATCTTAAAATTCTCTATAAAAATGGTTTCTATGATTCTTTCTCTAAGACTCACTATTTCCCAGATATTGCGCTTGTAAGAATCACGTTCTACATAATATGTGAATGTAAATGATGTAACATACCATATAAACAAGTCCGTATTTTTTACATTTGTATGTCATTGCAGTCTTTTGGTTAGATAATGTCAAAAACGTTAAATTAAAAATGAAAACAGCTGTAGGAAACAATGGACAGAGATCTTTGACGTCATCAATAGACATTTTTCTCAATTTTAAATATTTTTTTAAACTTAATTACAGCATTTTTAAGCAGTATTTATATTTTTAATATGTTAAAACATTGTAAACAGTGAATTAAAAATGTAAAAAAAAACATCCATATTCCCTATTCTTAATTGTCTTAAACCTTGGATTCGTGCTGATCTATTTTAAATTTCTTTTTTCATAAACAACATATAAAACTTTCAAACCAATATTGAATTAAGAAACTGCGAGTAAGTCAAGATTAGATAATATTCAACACTGAAGAGATAGACTTGTACGCTTTTAGGGTACTCACTTGGTAAATCTTCTACTTTTGGTATGGTGCTGCTCCGGGATCAAGACTATAGGTTGATGGTGTTATACGCAAAATATGTCCTTTATGTGTATTACTAAGTACTACTTATTAATTAAAATTATTTTAAAAATATAAAAAACTAATCACTAACTTATACTTAACAAAATTACTTTTAATGCTAACGAACTTGTGATCAAATGCAGAAAATTAGTTATTAGCGAAATTAAGTAAGTCTCCCTACTCGAGACCCAAAACTAAACTAAACTCTTTTCACTTCTCCTCTACCCAATCACCACGGCCTTGATGTAAGTCCTCCCCTAATTTTAATGGAAAATTTCCAATATTCATAAATTACATAAACAATCTTGTCGCCTCGACACGACCCTTACGCTCGAGCGCATGAAATAAAACAGATTAAGGGTCGTAAATAAAACAAACTAATCGGCTGTCCACTTTTTTTCATTATTTTTGGTTCAGTGCTAATGTATATTTAATTTAAATTTGCTTATTGACTATTGTACGTATTGAATTAATATTGGTGTTAAGTCGTTACCGCTTAGATTAATTTTGCTGAGTGAGTTGTGCGAAGAAAGCTCTTCCGCGCCTAAAAAAGGAAGGTCTGGTGTAAAGAATGGTACCAGGATCGATCAAAATTTACACATTCAAATTTAATGAAAAAACTGAGAATAAGCTTACCTGAATATTTAAACAAAAATTTAAGAATGCGCAGACATATGATGAGTTATTGAATAAAGTTCGACCAATAATTGAAAAAAAGACATGGTGATGAGGGATGCCATTTCTGCAAATGAGAGATTGTCGGCAACTCTCCGATTCTTAGCCAGTGGTCAAAGTTTCCAAAACTTAAAATTTTTACCGGCGATCTCATCTCAGAGTCTGGGAGAAATAATAATGGAGACTGATCTCTGAGTAGTAATTCCGTAGCTTCTACTTCTATTTCTTTGTAAACTTCCAATAAATTGGAACCATTTATTGGTGGCAAGCCTCTTTTCGCCCTGTCTTTATAAACATCAGACTTCATCCATAATTCAAGCAAAGATTTAAAGCATTAAAAAAAATCTCTCTACTCTTGAGTATCAGGAATACTTGCCATATTTATAGAAACAAATAAAATAACTTGAAACGAAATACAAATAACTGAAATAAATATGTTTTAACCTCAAATTGCAAAAGCAAAATAGTGATAAGACTGATGTTGAGACATAGGTTGGTCAATCGCGCCACACACGCTTCAACATGGTTGGATGAATTAGGCTCCGCCCACCAAATATCAAACCTACTTTGATTTTATTCAACCACTGGCCTCAACCAAGCCTCAACCATCCAACCTGCCTACAGACGTTCAACAAACACTTCAACACTGCATTTGACCAACCATGTTGGTCAACCATGTTGATCGTCTGTAGGCCCCTTTAGGGTTCTTTGCCGGCCTGTGACAAAATCAAATTCTTGGAAACTAACTCACAAGATCACAACACAACATATAGAGTTTTCTACATCTTATGTTAATTAACAAGTCTTGATATGTATAGTCTTGTATATTTAGTCTAATCTGTTTAGTTTACCTGTCTAGTGTTGTCTATCTAGGGTTTTCTATCTGGTCTTGTCTATATGTACGGTCTTTTCTGTGTGGTCTTGTCTGTGTGGTCTATCAATCAATCAATCATACAATTATTCCTTGAATATACAGCAGTACATATAGAATGCGTCACAATACAATAGCTGTATCACATATAGTTAAATTTACTCTTCGTGTCATAAGCTTTTGGCAATTTTGCAGTGTCGTGATTATGTTGATCCTTTCTCGTGGGAAATTTAAGTTTGTTTATACATATATATATATATATATATATGTATATATATATATATATATATATATATATATATATATATATATATATTTATATATATATATAAATATATATATATATATATATATATATATATATGTGTTGTATTGTTTTTTCGGGGATTCCGCGTTGATGCTGAGGGTTGGCTCTGAAAAGAACCGGATTCTCGACGTTTCGGCGAACTAACATTCGCCATTCTCAAGAGATATATGCGTCCGTGCGGGTCAACCGTTAGACGCATACTGAGAGCTCGTTCATCATGTGTCCTTTGCTTTCTGACGGTCGTGAGCCTTCCGCTCAGCTGTTCCGTCGTCTTGTTGTTTGTTTCTGTGTTTTTTTTTTTTTTTGTGTCGGTTTGCTTGTTTGTTTGTTCTTCTGTTTGTTCCGTCTCACTCATAAACGGTTTTCTTTCCTTTTTTTTTTTTTGGTTCTTTTTTTTTTTTTTTTTCTTCTCGTTGTTGGTCCTTGGTTTGTCCTGGTGTTGGTTCCTGGTTTGCACTCCTGGTGGTTCCTGGTTCGTCCTTCGTTCTCGTGGTGGTTACTTGTTCGTCCTCGTGGTGGGTGCTGTGTCTCTCTGGTTTGTTCGTGTTGTTCCTGCCTGTTTTTGTTCCTGGGTGCTCCGCTGGGTTCGGGGATGTGGGCTTTCCTGTGAAAAAGAAAGATCAGTGATTACCTATGTTGTTGAGGTTTTGTATGTTTCCATTTAACGTTGATGTTGTAGTTTGCTGCGTTGTTGATTGTTGGGTTGTCATGCGTTTTCATGCGTTCGAAGCTTTTCGTTGCTAGTTTTTCTATGTGTTGCTTGATTGTCTCCATGTTTAGATCGCTGTGCAGCTGCTCATTGGTCATGAACCATGGCGAATATGTTATTTCTCTCAGAGTTTTGTTCTGGATGATTTGGAGTTTGTAGATTTTCCTTTCTTTGGATTGTATCCAGCACGTCGATGAGTACGTCATTGTCGGCCGTATTATGGACTTGTAGATTTGTAGTTTGTTCCTTATGTTCAGCTTGCTTTTCCTGTTTAAGAGCGGGTAGAGGTAGCCTTTAATTTGTTTTGCTTTTTTCGCCGTCTGATCGATGTGTTCTGAAAATGTAAGAGCTTTGTCTAGGATTATGCCTAGATATTTGATTCGGTTTTCCCATTTTATGTCTGTGTTGTTGATTCTCAAGCAGCTACTGGGTTCGTGCTTAAATTTTTTCTTCGTGAAGATAATTGCCTGTGTTTTTTCTGCGTTTAGTTTGATCCTCCAGGTGTTACACCAGTCGTTAATCCTGTCCAGGTGATTTTGGAGCCGTTTTGTTATGGCCTCGGTCGAGTATCCTCTTGTGAAAATTGCTGTGTCGTCTGCGTATAGTGCAATTTCTGTGTCGTTTAGTTTTGGGATGTCTGCGGTGTAGATGCTGTAAAGAAGGGGGCCCAGGACAGATCCTTGTGGGACATCGGCTGTCATTGTCTGAGTTGTGGAGATGCTGTCGTTTATTTTGACTTGGAATGTTCTGTTACAGATAGAGGACGTCACTAGTCTGATCATTGGTCTTGGGATTTTAAATTGGTGCAGTTTGTATATTAAACCTAGGTGCCATACCTTGTCGAAAGCCTTAGAGACGTCCAGAAAGACGGCTCCCGTGGCTAACCCTTTGTTGAAAGCGTCGATTATTGCTTCGGTTATTCTTGTCGTCTGATAGGTGGTAGAGTGCTCTGTTCTGAAGCCGTATTGTTCGTCGGGTAGAATACGTTTGTCTTCAGTTATTTCTGTCAGTCTTTTGTGTATTACTTTTTCTGTGATTTTACTGAGACCTGTCAGCAGACTTATTGGTCTGTAACTGGAGGTGAGGTTTCGGGGTTTGTTCGGTTTCGGGATTAGAATCGTTGTTGCGTGTTTCCATTGGGTCGGAAACACTCTAAGTTTCAGTGCGGCGTTTATGATTTGTGTTATTCTGTCTATTGCGTTCGGTGTTAGGTTTTTTAGCGCGACGTTGTTGATGTTATCGCAGCCTGGTGCTTTCTTGGTTTTTAGGTTTTTAATTATACCTTTTATTTCTTCCGGTGTTGTTTCCTCTATTTCCGTGTTTTCTACGCTACTATTTAGTACTCTCAGTACGGTTTCGCGTATTTCTTGCCTTTTGCGGAGTGGGTGTGTGTCGGCGTTCGGTTTAAACTGCTGTGCAAGCGACTTTGCGAATTCCTCCGTTTTCTCCTCGTCCGTGCTTGCTACAGTGTCGTTTGTTGTTTTCAGTGGGGGAATTGTTCTCCTCTCCTTGTTTCTAAGATTCTTGGCTAATTTCCACGGTTCCTCTATTGTTTCGTTGATGCGTTCTAGTTTGTCTTCCCATTCGGCGTTGTGCTGTTCGCGCAGTGCCCATTTCAGTTGGTTTGTCAGTCTGTTTAAGACGTTCTTGTCCGTCGGTGCCAGCGTCCGTTGGAATACCTTGTTAGCTTTGCGCTTTTCTTTTAGTAGATTCCTGATTTCCTGTGGGAGGGTTGTTGTCGTGTTGGCTGTCCGTTTCCTTGTGGCGGCCTCGAGTGCTGCTTTTATTTCGTTTTCTATCGTCCGTGCTGCTTCTTCTAGGCACGGGGGGCTTGTAATTTCTGTACAAGTGACGTTCGTCAGATTATCTTTGAATTTGTTCCAATTTGTGATAGTTTTCTCGATTGTTTTCCTGGCCGTATTCGCTTGGAGATTTATGTGCACTGGGTTGTGATCTGAGCTCAAGTCCTTGATGCAGATTATTTCCACGTTTGCTGTGATGTTTTTCATAACGGCTATATCCAAAATATCCGGCATTCGCTGAACTCCTGGAAAGTGTGTTGGTTCGTTCGGTGCAATTACTTTTAACTTCCGGTTTTCCGTGTACCTTAGTAATTGTCGGCCCTTGGTGTTTGTTACTCTGCAATTCCATTGCGAGTTCTTTGCGTTGTAGTCTCCTGCGGCTATGGTACCTATATTTCTGTCGAATATTTTGTCCAGGTCGTCGGCATTTATTTGTTTCTGTGGCGGCGAGTACAGTGCGTAGAGGGCTATGGGTCCGTCAGTTGTCTGTACTTCTACTCCTACCGTTTCCGTGTCCGCGGTTGTTTCTACTTCCGGCAGTTCGTGATGTTTTATGTTTCTTTTGATGACGATGGCGACTCCACCTCCGGCTTTCTCGCTTCTGTCTTTTCTATAGACTTGGTAGTTTGCTATGTTCAGTTGGTTGCAACGTCTGAGGTGCGTCTCGTTGATCAGGGCCACGTCGACGCTGTGTTCGTTTAGGTGTGCTACTAGTTCCTGTTTCTTGTTTTGTATTCCGTTTGCGTTCCAGAATGTAAGTTTCAGATTGTCTCTAGTTCTTCTAGTGGTCATTGTTGAGTGTGAGCATGATGGTTGTGATTCTTCTACTGAACTTTGCTGTTTCCTCTTTGCTGTGTCCCATTTCGGCAAAGTCGAGCATCATTTCCGTCAGTTCAGATCTGATTGCTTCGTTGCTATTCCTTTTGTTTCGGCTGGTTGAAGGTTTTGTCTCCGGGTTGGGGTTGTTGCTTCTTTTTATCGGTTTTGGTATTTGGCTCGTTGTCGGTGTTTGGGCTGTTTGTCTCTGTGTTTGGGCTGTTTGTCTAGGTATTTGGGTTGTTTGTCTCGGTGGGGGTCTCGTTTCCTGCTGTCTTTGTTCCGTTTGTCTACCTATTTCCGGTCTCGCCGGGCAGTTTCTCCATATAGAGGTGTGTTCGCCTCCGCAGTTTGCGCATTTCGGCGGCAGTGTTAGCGGTTTCTCGCACAGGTGCGTGCTGTGGTTCTGTCCGCATTTTATGCATTTGTATTCGGCGTTGCAGTGCCTCTGCACGTGGCCGAACATCTGGCATCGGTGACATTGCACGGTTTCTCCTCGTGTTTTCAGTGGTTCCATTTTCACGCACAGTCCGTAGAATCGATCCATTTGGTAGATGGATTTGTATTCCTTCCCAATTTCTACCAGGACCATTTGGATTGGCGTGGCTTCTCTCCCTTTCATCCTGGTCACTTTTATGGCCGGGTATCCGTTGTCGTTAAGGTTCTCTTTGATTTGCTCCTCCGTCAGGCCGCAGGGAACTCCCTTCACTACGACCTTCAGATTCCTTTCCGTGCTCAGTTGGTGCGTGTGGAATTCGTAGTCTTCTTCTTTCATCAACTTGTACATGTTCCGGTAGTCAGTTATGGTTTGGGGCTGGATTCTTATCCCGTCCCTGGTAGTCGTTGCCCTGGTGTAGTTGATGTTGTTTCTGTTTAGCTTCCTTGAAAGCCCTGCCCATTTGTCCTTGTTTCGTAGCACGATGGGAGTTTTGTTGTTGACGTTGTTTTCGGTGGGGGTTTCGGTCTCAGTGACTTCGTCTTCGTCGTCGTCGTCGTCACTGTCCCTTGTATTTAAGCATGCGTAACTGTTCATACTCACCTGCGGTCCTCGCAGGCTTGACGTGGTTGGGCTCGTCAGCTTAGCGGTTTTCTTGGGAAACCGGAAGGTTCCCTCGTCCTCCGGGTCGGTTTTGCGCTTGGGGGCGGCCTCGGTGATGCTCTCCGTGTCCATCCGTGTGGGTTTTCTCCTCGAGGCGGCTTCGGTGGCTCTCCTCGGGGCGGCTTCGGTGGTTTTCTTGGGTTCGGCGTCGTTGGTCCTCTCGGCGGCGGTCCTTCTGGTCGCGGCGGTGTCCTGGGGCTGTTCGGCGTCGGTGTTCTTCTTCCTGTTCAGGAGGTGGTTGAGTAGCCTGTCCAACCCGTCCTCGCTGATGGACTCCAGGAAGGCGAAGTCCTGGAATTCCTGGGCGGCGGCGGTTCCGTTGGCGCTGGTTTGTTTCATGATTGGATTCATGTCTGCAGTTTGGTTTTTTTTGAATTATTTTGTCAGAATAATTGCTAAGTTTAACGTCTGCTTCGTACGAAGTTCGGTTAAGCTGACGTCTGCTTCGTACGAAGTTCGGTTAAGCTGTGAGAGAGCTCGTTCGTGCGATGCGACTACTTATAGCTGTTTGGCTTCGGGTCATGCGCGTTGTGTGCGGAAACCGAAACGTCGAGAATCCGGTTCTTTTCAGAGCCAACCCTCAGCATCAACGCGGAATCCCCGAAAAAACAATACAACACAGGTATCTATCCGCGAAAACCTCAAATACAATATAAATATATATATACATATATATATATATATATATATATATATATATATATATATATATATATATATAATTACTATCGTAAATTCCTTTTAAAGAGAGCGTGTAAACTTGAACAAAAATCATGACAACTCAGTCATGCGGCGACGTTCTTCCCAAATCCTCTTCATTCGTGCACTATGTTCTTTCTTCCGTTCGTCCGTCCACTTTTTTCTTGGTATATTTGGGAGCAGTTCTTTATCAAATTTATGGTGCATTATGGTATTTCTAAATTTAACCCGATCATTCATGTCGTGTATCGTGATGTTTAGCTGCTTGAGGTCTTCTTCAGTTTCCTGTATCCATTTGGACCTATTTTTACTGTTGAAGGTAATTTTGAAAATTTGTTTCGTAATTCTGTTCTGGTTCATTCTGTATATGTGACCAAAAAATTTAGCTCGTCTCTTTCTGAACGTGTCAGTGATAGGTTCTACGGTTTTATACATTTCTGACGATGGTCTCTTAATCCATATTCCCTCCTTATTCAGCGGCCCAAAAATTTTTCGGAGAATTTTACGTTCTTGTTTCTCTATTTCTTTGATTTTTGAGTGACCACGAATTAATGTTGTTTCTGCGGCATAAAGTGCTTCAGGAAGAACGACTGTTTTGTAGTGTTGTAGTTTTGCATTAAGAGATATTGATTTTTTGTTATAATGATTCCAAGTAAGTCGGTAGGCTCTCTGTAATTATTTTATATATATATATATATATATATATATATATATATATATATATATATATATATATATATATACATATATATATATATATATATATATATATATACATATATATATATATATATATATATATATATATATATATATATATATATTGCTACTGTTGCTTTTATTTTTTTTGTTCTTCCAGAATTGTTTCATCATCTCGCTATGTTTAGCTCGACGTTCATCTGTCCATTTTGCTCTTGTTATTTTGGGTTTTTCCACTGATATAATTTCCCAGCTGTAGACCTTATGTCTAAAGATTTTTCGACTTTCGGTTTTTGTCTGTCGATGAGATGTTGGCGTTTTTAGATCAATTTGGACCTGTTTTACCCAGACTGTTGTCGTTTTCATTTTCTGTATGTACTTTAAAACTCTCCCTGTTAGTCGGTTGTCATCTAGTCTCATAACGTGCCCGTAGAATTTCAGTCGTCGTTTGCGGAAATCGGTTTCTATGTAGGAGTATTTTTCTGTGACAGTGTGTGATTGTAGTCGAAGGATGTCTGTTAGTATTGGGCCAAGGATTTTTCGGATAATTTTTCTTTTTTCAGCCTTCTTGATGTTCTCTATATCTCCTTTGTAATTAAGGTTTAATGTCTCGGTGGCGTAGAGTATTTCTGGTTTGATAACAGTCGTGTAGCGTAGGATTTTGGTGCTAATATTTATGCATTTTTTATTATAGATGCTTGCAACTTTTCCATATGCCTTCCGCATTTTGAGTTCCCGTGCTATTTGTACTAATCTTTCTGTTCCTGTAGGTTCAATAATTTCGCCTAAGTATTTGAAGTGACTAACCTTGTTTATCGTACCGTATTTTGTAATCAAATTTTGTAATAATATTTTGTAATAAATTTTCTGTTTTGATGTGTTTTGTGGCCATGAATTCGGTTTTCGAAAAGGAAATTTGTAGTACAGCTTTCTCAGCACATTCTTCGATCTGATGGATTGCTGTTTGTTCATTTTCGGAAAGGATCGCGAGATCATCAGCAATGTGACGTTGAAGTTATTCTGTTGATTTCCTAGTCTTATGGGTCTCCAACTTTTTCGATTTTCCAGTTCTTGTTCCCATGTTTTAATAACTGTATCTAAAACGATTTTGAAGAGCTGCCGGACACCAGTCTTGATGGGGAAAGGTTTTGAGATTTCTCCGAATTTGATTTTGGAAGTTGTGTTTGTTGGATGATCCGTTGTGTTTTCGGATTCAGATTGTTTTCTTCAAGTATATTAAACAGGGATTGTCGGTCGATAATATAAAGTCATAAGCTTTCCTAAAGTCAATAAATGTGCAGATGGTTGGAAGATCTCGTGTAGCTCGATTTTTTAGTATTTTTCAGATTTGTCTCCTTTTTGTGGAGTGGGTGGATGAGTGCGCATTTCCAATCATGTGGGAGTTCTTTACTTCTTAACGTCAAATTTCCTGAATTATGTTTGTGATTTCCTGTAATGATCGTGGTCCAAGATTTTTCAGTAATTCGGTTATTCCATCTTCTCCTGATTCTTCCCTCTTTCCATTCTCTTTTCTCTCTCTTTTCATTCTTCAGTTTTGTGAAACGGTGTCGGGGATTGATGAAGTATGATTTACAGGAAATCTTCTTTGAAATTCATGCAATGCCTCTGATTGCTCTTTTTTGGGCTATCAAGATTCTATGTATGTGCGGGGAGGAGCCCCATACCATAATCCCATAGGCCATAGGTTATCCACGAGATGTTTATAAGCACAGGGCAGCTTTCCATATCCTTCTTCACATGTAGATCTTGCTGTTGATTTTGTTAATAATTGTTTCAGTGGTGATGTTCCATCCAAGACATTCCTCAATGTGAATTCCTAGAAATTTGGTATTGCTCGCTCTTTGTATTTCATCCTGACCAATTTTTAGTGAAAGGTTTTAGTTTTGTTTTATTGCTGTTTAAATGCAAAAAAAAATTATATTATATACAGAATATTTATTGCATTACTTATCTGTGTGGTCTTGTCTGACTGATCTTGTCTGTCTGGTCTTGATTGTTGGGTCTTGTCTGGCTCGTCTTGTCTGTCTCGTTATTCCTGTCTGCTCTTGTATGTCTGGTCTTTTATGTCTGGTCTTGTTTGTTTGGTCTTGTATGCGTGTCTTGTCTGTCTGGTCTTGTCTGTGTGGTCTTGTCTGTGTGGTCTTGTCTGTGTGGTCTTGTCTGTCTGTTCTTGTATGCGTCTGTTGTCTGTCTGGTCTTGTATGTGTGGTCTTGTCTGTCTGGTCTTGTCTGTCTGGTCTTGTCTGTCTCGTCTTGTCTGTCTCGCCTTGCCTGTCTCATCTTGTCTGACTCGTCTTGGCTGTCTCGTCTTGTCTGGCTGATCTTGTATTGTCTGTCTGTCCTTGTCTGTCTGGTCTTGTCTGTCTGGTCTTGTCTGTCTGGTCTTGTCTGTCTGGTCTTGTCTGTCTGGTCTTATCCTTCTGGTCCTGTCTATCTGGTCTTGTATGTCTGATCTTGTCTGTCTGGTCTTGTATGTCTGGTCTTGTCCGTCTGGTCTTGTCTGTCTGGTCTTGTCTGTCTGGTCTTGTCTGTCTGGTCTTGTCTGTCTGGCCTTGTCTGTCTGGTCTTGTCTGTCTGGTCTTGTCTGTCTGGTCTTGTCTGTCTGGTCTTGTCTATCTGGTCTTGTCTGTCTGGTCTTATCTGTCTGGTCGGGTCTGTCTGGTATTGTCTGTCTGGTCTTGTCTGTCTGGTCTTGTCTGTCTGGTCTTGTCTATCTGGTCTTGTCTGTCTGGTCTTATCTGTCTGGTCGGGTCTGTCTGGTATTGTCTGTCTGGTCTTGTCTGCCTGGTACTTAGTCTTGTATTTCTGGTCTTGTCTGTCTGGGTTTCTCTGTGTGGTCTTGCGTGTCTGGTCTTGTCTGACTGGTCTTGTCTCTCTGTTTTTGTCTGTCTGGTCTTGTCTGTCTAGTCTTGTCTCTCCGGTTTTATCTGTCGGGTCTTGTCTTGAAGTTTAAAGATTTTGTCTTGATGTTTAAACTTCAAAGCTCATATAAAACAAGTTTGCGGGAAGGCAAAAGAAATAAGCTAGCTTATTTCTTTTGCAAGACCTAGCTAGGTCTTGCATGTAGAAAGGAATGGGGACTTGGAACGTCAGAACAGGTACAAATCTATAGGGGTGCTGTTGTACTTGGTGTATTGTATGCGGCACCAATTTGGTTCAAATTTTGTGTTAGAGAAAAATTGTGTTAGAGAACAAATCTGGTGTTAGAGACAAATTAAAGTTACTTACTGCACAGTCTTAAAGGAGCTCACAGACTGGCGCGGAAGTTTCGCTGCCGCCACCGGTACAATATCGCTGCGGACCGATTGTCACGGCGGTTTATGTACATGTTCAGATCAAAAAGCGCGATTTCCGTCATAGTCGCGGTACTGCAGCTTTTCACGGCAAGGACGCTGTATGCGCGGTTAGTTTCGCTGCCGCTGTGTTTTGAATTGGTGATCTCTGTAATCACATTGATTTTATGAACCCATATTTAATTCTGAAATGAGTTTTATCTACTCTCACACCAAAATTAACACGTTAATAAAGAAAGTATCCAAATCGTGCGTAAAAGTCCAATCTAAATGAAATGGAGTTTCATTATTAAAGATTTTTGTTTGTTGATACAATGGCAACCTAACCATAATCTAATCCAGATTAAATCTAGGTTATCCTAGATTACATCGAAGTAGGGAAAGATGATTCCTTCTAGACCCTCCATCTCCATTAACCTTGACACTTCCGGTTTCGACTTTCGATCTTCCGATTCCGTTTCCGGTTTACAACTTCCTGTTTTTCACACATGGGAGTGTGAGGTCTATGTAGCCACACGCGCGAGGTCTATGTAACCCCACGTTGGGTGTGAGGTCTATGTAGTCCCATGTGTGAGGTCTATGTAACCCCACGCTGGGTGTGATGTTTGGTTTCGACTTCCGTTTCCGGTTTCTCACTTCCGGTTTCCCATTTCCGATTTTCCACATCCGACCGATCCATTTCCGGTTCCTGCACTGTGCGCGGGAAAACTAAAAATTCAATCGAAACCGAAAGTGTCAAGGTCAAAATCAGTGGAGGTGGAGGGCCTAGAAAGATTTTTTTCCCCTACTCATCGACAACGACAAAGTAGTGTTCCCGTTACTGTGCGCTTTTACTAGTTAGCACTTTATTCCATGGAGGCGCTGAACGTTCTAACCTTATTGGAGTTATTGGTCAGTGATTTGAAGTATTTTGTCTGTCAAAATTACAATTTTTACAATATTATCGTTAAGAAACAATAATTTTTTGTAGATTCAATAGAATTTTCGTGCGTGAAAGGCTTTTGTGCACTCATTGCGATTAAACCAATCGCCTTCGGATCGTGCTTTAAACTTCGCAACTCAGCCACAACAGCCATTCTTTACACACTTGTATCATAAACTACTATTATGTGTTTCAGAAAATCAAAATAAATACAAAATAATATGCTTCATCTTATGCAGTCAATGCTTAAAATAGCATAGCTTCTTGCACTGAGGACATCATGACTTTGATGACATGACATCATGGTTTTGATGTGGGCATTGCCATTTCGCTTCCGCGCCGCAAGCGATTTTTTCGTTGCGGAAATTTTGCGACGCATACGCTCCGCGCCGGTCTAAAGAAACCTTTATAGAGGAACGTTGCGTTATTTCTGGATTACTACTAGTAGAAAACAAATTAAAAGAATTTACATTAAAATATTTAGCTCGCGACATGAACCCTAAACATTCAAAGAAGTAACAGGATTAACACAGTACCTCTTATCTTCATAAACAAAAATTTGTAGGATAAACATCGAGTCAGTTTATATATAGACGCTTCAAAATCTGTCAAGGGAGTGGATGCTGCTTTTGTACTATACATTGATAATGGAGAAAGGCATCATGAAAAATTTCGTTTAGCAAATTATTGTACAACAGGGGTTCTTAAACTCATGTAGTCTGAGGACCCCCTTTTCAACAAATTTTTATTTGCGAACCCCTTCTTGAACAACTTTGTTTTGGCGTAAGCCACCCTAACCCTAGGCATTTAATTTTGTTCTTCAGACTAAATTTCTGGCTCAATAACACTTAGGTAGTGTCCACCTTATAATAAATACTGGTAAAATGAATCTGATTATTCTAATAAATGTTTACTAAGATATAGAATAAAAAATCATAAAATGAATAGAAATAGTAGGAAAAGGAATTAAAAACCCTTTTTAATTCCTTTTATTTCTATTCATTTTATGATTTTTTATTCTATATCTTAGTAAAAATGAACATTTATTAGAATAATCAGATTCATTTTATATCATGATATCATTGTCTTCTTGAACTGCGGTTTCGCGGACACCCAGCAATGGCTACGCGGATCCCCTGGCGTCCGCGGACCCCAGTTTAAGAACCTATGTTGTACAATATTTGAAGCAGAACTTCTATATTAGGAAGAAGATTACTTCCAAATAGCTCATCTGCTCTAAAAGCGTTATGCAAGTGACTGAGCCGACAAAGTTAATTATAGATATTTGGAAATTGGCAAGAGATGTTTCCCAACACATAAACCTGTGCTGGCACTGGATAAAAAATGAAATAGCCGATGCGTTAGCTAGACAGGCTTCTGGCTTGGATTTAGAGGAAGATGAATCTGTATTCGAGAATCAAATTATATACAACAAAATTTCAATTCAAGTTGTAAAACGGAAACTGTCCCTACACTCGTTTCGCGAATGGCAAACTCGATGAGAGTCGGCAAAAACAGGTCGTTGAACAAGAATGTTTATCCCTTTCATTAAACCTTAAGAGATATCTTCCGTTTAGTTAGCCTCAGTTTTCTCCAGTGCCAGTTCCAGATTTTTTTCTTTCAACCTGTTTAAAACTGGCTGTAGTCCAGTGTTTTTCCTAAGAATTTTTTCCTCTTTTGCGGTCACCACCAATGCTACGACGTCTGCAAAATCTATTAACATGCTTCCTTGAGGTATTTCAGTTTTCAGAAGACATATAGAATATTCCATAGGGTTGGAGCCAGTACTGATCCCTGTGGAACAACACTGTTTATTCTCATTGTTTTTGTTGTTCCTTCTACGTCTAGAACTATCTCCCTTTCTGATAAATATGACGCTATAATATGAATTAGTCTTGTCTGTCTGATATCGTCTGTCTAATCTTGTCCTTCTGATGTTGTCTGTCAAGACTGATCTGTCGGGTCTTGTCTGTCTGGTCTTGTCTTTCTGGTCTTGTCTATCTGGTCTTGTCTCTCTGGTCTTGCCCGTGTGGTCTTGTCTTTTTTGCACGTGCTGGACGTGAAAATCTGCAAACAGACACCACCCGACCCGTGCCGGGTGGTAGTGTGGGGCTGCCCACTAAAGGGACGACCCACTAAAAAAACCCCACCATTCAGACCCCCCAGCCAAAAATTTGGCATAACTTCATCAGGTTTTTCCCCCTTTCATATCCAAAGCATTCATCAAGAGTTTACAATAAATGTATGCGCCCCTTTCGCACAAAGTGGGCGTTGGCACGCACGGCTGGCCGAACCCCTCGTCCCGCCTTATGCTCATCCCTTTCATCCTTCTCCTTTCTCCCCATCCATATTCATTGCGGAGCATGATCCTCACCATACTCTCCTTATTTACATTCTCTCCCACCTTGCATTCTGCTGCGCTCCTCATTCTCTCCCATCTCATACACTCAAAGATGGTATGCTCCGCTGTATCCTCAGTTGCTCCATAATAGCTACAGTGCGCCTCAACCAGTTTCCCGATGCGCACCAGGTAAGACCCAAAGTAATTATAAATTTAATTAAGTTAAATAATAATTCACCTCCCCGTGCCCACAGTTGACCTATTCATCGATAGTCGGAATCAGTTGCCTGGTCCAGTATCCCTTTTCCGACCCCTTCCATAGCTCTTCCCATACACGCATTGTGTTTTCCCTTTGAGTTCTTGGGTCATTACCTCTCACTCTTTCATGCGCCAGAAGGTCTAACGGGATAACTCCAGCAACGACCGCCACGGCGTCGCCAGAAACAGTCCTGTATGCGCTGCATACACGCAACAGCATACACCTTCGCACTCTCATCAGTCTCGCTCTATAAAATTCAATCCTGAACGAATTTATGCATGCCGGCACCCCATACAGGAGAATGGAGTGCACGACCGCATTCATAACCCTCCTCTCAGAGGGCTGATGCCCAACATAGCACGCTGTAGTCTTTCTCACCATCCGGTTGTCCTGATCGGATACCCTGAGATTTCGCTGAAGCTCTATCCCAAGATATTTTACAGATTCCCGAGCGAGTGCGTCAACTGTCCCCATTCGCACGGTCAGTTCGCGCAGCTTTCTTATCCCAATTAGCAGGACCCCTTCGGTTTTGTAAGAAGCCAGAGCAAGCAAGCCCTTTTTCCCCCATCCACCGATCAATCCAACTAATTGCCTCGTTCATTATCGCTTTCAGCCTTTCTTCCGTTCTTGCGACAGCGACAACCGCTAAGTCATCAGCGTACCCGACGAGTGTAACTCCGTCTGGCAGCCTCAATCTCAAAACCTCATCATAAAACATGTTCCACAGTATCGGTCCAAGAATCGAACCCTGTGCACTTATTTCGAAGATTTTACCTTCCACATTCACTACTCTCTATCATTCAAGTAGCTACCCACCATCTTTCGAAGGTAGGGAGCTCCCCTTTTCAGTCCCGAAGCCTCCATGATTCCGCCGCATGGGATCGAATTGAAAGCATTTTTCAAGTCTAGGGCTACAAGCACGCAGTAGCTTCGGGTACGCCATGGACCCGTATTGGCTAACCTTGCTCTCTCTATCACAGGCATCATTGCGTTCACCGTAGTACGGCCGCTTCTGAACCCATACTGTTCCTCTGAAAGACCCTTTGCTCTCTCGAGTTCCTCAACAATCCTAGCTCCGATCATGTAGATTGTAGATATAGTGGTGACGACTTGTAATGCGACCTTTATAGATCTATTGTACCCCACCCTTCTCCTCCAAGCGTTGGTGTACTTAACCATTTAGAGCGCCTCCTCTAATCCTGATTCCTTAAGGAATTTCAAGATCTGGGCGGGATTCAAGGTCTGCAGCTCTGTGTTCAAGCAGTGAGCCCCAAGGGAGCCCCATCTGTCTCTTGCGGAGTAATGCTCCGCAGTCTTTGTACATATGTATGGGGGTTTCCTCTGCTGAGCCACAGAATCTGCATCCGTAATCCTCCTCTAGGCCTAGGACCTTGAGATGTTTCCTAGGTCTGCAGTGTGCCGTCAGGATTCCTGTCAGAATTCTAAGCTTGTTCCTGCTTAGTTTCCGGCAAGTTTTTGTTCTCTTCTGGTTAAAAGATCCCAACATCACTTTGGATTGCCTTAGCCCTGGAAGTTCTTTCCAGGTTTTCACCATTTTCCTCTTGTTTCTTCATCTAAGCTTTTGTGGATGGTGTTCCGGACCTATAAAGGGGCTACTGAATTCCTAGTTTGCTAGGTGATCGGCTTCTTCGTTTCCGTCTATACCAGTGTGTCCTGGTACCCAGTACAGCGTTACTTTATTATCCCTGCCAAGCTTGTTCAGCTTCCCCACACAGTTCAATACCAGTTTGGATCTGATGGTGTATGAGCTAATGGCCTTAATGACTGCTTGGCTGTCTGACAGAATAGCAATTCGTTTTTTGCGATAATTCGTGTCGAGGTTAAACTGTGCACATATTTCGATTGCGTGTACCTCTGCTTGGAAGATACTTCGTAATGTTTCCATGGATTCGAAGTACCTGGTACGAGGTCCAAACACTCCTGCGCCAGTACCTTCCTTTGTCTTCGAACCATCTGTATACCACTTGATGGCATTTGCTCTATGTGGTATGCTGAGGATTCGTCGCTGCAATCGGCTTTACTACTACACATTGCTGTGTAGTTTTTCTCGAAGTGGTATTTGCATACCATTTCGTCTTTTGGTACTTCCAGCCAGGGGATCATGGCAGCGAGGCTGTTTCGGTCTCTGCTCCCGATTATTTTACCTCTGCCCATTCCTTCCTTGCTGAACCTTACGATCGCCGATCTGGCAGCCCTTTCCAGCACAGGTGCAGCGGAGTCAGATCCAGCAGCAGCTCGAATGCTGCTATCGGACACGACCCCATCGCCTCCGTGATGCAGACGCACGTCAGTCTTTGAATGTTCTCAAGCTGTTCCCTCATAGAGGCCAGCTTGATTCTACTTCTCCACGCAACTGACCCATAAGTGATTGCAGGTCTCACTATCATGGTGTACATCCATCGCAGGATTGTGGGGTTACAACCCCACATTTTCCCTGCCAGATTTCTGCACACCATTAGGACGCGTTTGGCTTTACCTACCGCTGCCTCAGCGTGTCTATTCCATAGGAGTTTGCTATCTAGTGTGATACCCAAATACCTTATCTTCTGTTGGTATTCTACTGCGTTCTCATCTAAGAGTATGGGATGTACTCAGTTTAGTTTTCTCCTTCTAGTAAATGGTATCACCGTGGTTTTGTTCGGATTGAGTCTCAGTTCCACTGTTTGACACCATCTACTAGTTACTTTGAGGCTTCTCTGAACAATTTCACAGAGCGTTCCCTCAAACTTCTCTCTGGCCATTATGACTATGTCATCGGCGTAACCTTGACAGGAAGGCAGGAACTACTCCGTCCACCCCTGGGGCCTTAAAAGGCTGGAAAGTGCCGATAGCCCATCTGATTCGGTTTTCCGTACAGATGGCCCTCCTCCAGTCGACCCGACTTGGTTTCCGTGGTTGCATCAAGCCCTCGGTCTCCCTGTATCCTCTACATCCCGGAAAATGGGTTTTTACTAGGAGGAGAGCTCTTTGCTCTTCACCCTCCGTGAAGGTTCCATCCGGTCTCTTAAGAGTGGTTGTCATTTCCACTCTATCCTTCGCTAGCACTTTGTGCAGTCTAGCTGCCACCGGGGTGGATTCTATGTTTTCACAGAAGTTCCTAAATTTTTCCCTTTTTGCTCTTCTGATCTCTTTGTTGTGAGTGGTAAGCACCTCGGAGTATTCTAGCCAATTTCCGTATTGCTTGGCTTTGTTGAAAAGCCTTCGTACTTTCGCTCTTAATGTAGACAAATTTTTGTTCCACCATTTTTGTCCTTATGCTCCTTCACGGTTTTTACCGGGCAGCTGGATTCAAATGCCGAGGTGATTGCTACATTTATTTCTCCTACAGCCTGCTCCCCAGCACGCTGTAGTGTCTGATACTATCCGCACTGTTACCTGCTCTAGGTTTTCTTTTAGTTGGGAACTAAACATGGGCCACATAGTTGGTATGGGGTTCCGAGTGGGGGTGCTTTCCTCACTCGCTCCTTTCAGCTCAAACTCTATGATCCTATGATCTGACATTGAGGGTTCACTTGAAACTCTCCACTTTTTAATTAGTTTACTTACGTTAGCGCTACCTACCGTAATATCCTGTACCTCATTTCTGGCCTTAGTGACAAAAGTTGGTGTGTTCCCGACGTTATACACAATTAAGTTCTCTTTAATGAGGTATTCTAAAAGGTACTCACCTCTCTTATTAGTGTCCGGGCTGCCGCACATCTCGTTGTGGGCGTTTGCGTCACATCCCAAGATGAGTGGCAGCCTTCACCTAATACAGTGGGACCATGGAGGTACAAAGGCTGGTGGAGCACCGACCAGCCTTTGTACCTCCATGGGTGGTATGCTGTTATCATCGCCAGGGAAGTATGCTGATGCTATCACGACTTCGCGGTGGAGGCCCTTGGTCTTGATGAGGACCTGTATCGGAAGTCCCGCGTTAGGAATTCTGAAAGACATAAGTAATTAAAGTCCTTCCTTACCATAATGCAAGTTCTAGGGGAGGCCTCACGGCTGTCCCATACCAACTTACATTCCTTGTTGCTGAGGCCTCTGATCTTGCTTCCGTAGGTCCAGGGTTCTTGCAGCAGCGCTAGCCCTAGGTGTTGTTTGGTGAACATCCTAGCCATCGCAGCCGAAGCTGCCCTGGCATGGTGGATGTTCACCTGGGCTATTTTGGTGCGCCTGCTGGTCATTCTTGGTTTGTGACAGGAGGCGGCAAGTCCTCCTCTGTACCCACCAGAACAATATCTACCTCTGCCTCCATAGACATGGCTGGACTGCTCATGTCTACGAGTGTGAGGTCGAGGTCGTCCTCCCTCTCCATCCGCTTTTTGTGTGGCGTCGTTCTTCCGCCCATGGACTTTGTTCCGCCCGAACCTATAGTAGAGGCCATGGTTGGCCTCCGCTATAGCGCACTCTTCGTCAATTCCTACTGTTAGGAGTTGACCCCCATTTTCCACCAGGCACCCAAGGACCTTCCATTCGGAAATGTTAAGTCCTTTGTTTTGGGCCCTGAGGTAGTTGATGGAGGCCTCCGGGGTTTGATCCCCGCTCCTAGGTAGGAACATGGTGATGACGTGTGGCTTGGGGATATTTATCATCACCCAATTTCGCCACCAGAGCCCCTCCTTCCCAATGTCTTAGGATAGGCGCTCTTGTCATCAACCATTTTGCCGTCAGTTCATTTGCACAGTCGACAATGACTAGTCCCGGTTTGAAGTGTATTTCTTCAAATTGTATCTCATGAAACCAGTCTACGACTGTCTCCTTCATAATTGCATGCTCAAGAGCAGGCATGTTCTTCTTACTCAGGGGATTCCTTGGGTAGTCTCTGGACATCACACCAACCTTCACCACCTTGACGGTGGTGGCGTAGCTGGCGCTCCGTCCAGAAGTCTTGGGAGGGCAGCTGAGGTAGCTGACCACTCCCATTGCCCCAGTTTGGATATTCCCCTTCTGTCTCTTAGCTGCCTTGTCTTGGGGCGTGATAGAATCAGCCCCTCCTTTGGCAGCTCCTTGTGTTTGTAGCTCCGATCATACTCTCAAACATCTTCGCTATCCCATTCACTAGCCAGATTAGCCTATATTTGGGCTTCCTCTCCTTCCTTTCGCTCATTTTCAATCATCACCAGTCTCGCTCTCTTCTACTCCTTGGGGAAACTGCCATTCATCTACAATTCATTCATCATGCTCCAGCACATGTCGACGCACACATGCCCAAACTCCTTGCACGCTTCTGGTGGAACACCATCAAGACCCGGCGCTTTTCCCTCCTTCATCCGGCCGACTGCAATCTGCAGCTAGGCAGGAGTGAAAAGGGGCGCCGATCTCCATCCCACGGGTTCCAGCCATTTCACTCGCTCACGCACTGGGAACAGCTTATTGACTTCCGTCATTAGGCAGTCCACCCGGAGAGTATTTACCCTTTGCGCAATTTTCCTGGTGACGATCTTGTAGCCGTCACCCCAGATGTTATTATTCTGTCTGGTATAGACTATTATATTGTCTCTCTAGTCTTGTGTGTCTAGTTTTGTCTGTCTAGTTTTAACTACCTAGTCTTGCCTGCCTAGTTTTAACCTCATTCTAGTCTTGTTTTTCTAATCTTGTATGTTTTAAGCCAATTTGTCTCAACCTATACTTAGATTGCAAAAGTCTCACGAAAATTTCATCATCGAGAAACATCGAAAACTAAACGACTATTAGAAACAACCGAAATGAGAGTACTTCGCAGAATTACTGGTAAAACACTTTTAAACAGGGAAAGAAGTGAAAGTATAAGAAAGACATGTGGATTAAAAAACATTAATGGTTTTGGGTATCAAACAGAAGAAAAGAGTGTAATGAACACATAAATAGGATGGACTACAGGAGAATAGTAAAAATTAATCGTGATAAATCACCACGGGGGCGCAGGAGCGTAGGGCGTCCTAGAGAGAGATGGAGCGACAAATTGAATGCCTAGCAATAGGCAATTTGACGATGAATAAACAGGTGAATCGCCTAAATCAAGAAGGAAGAAGAAGAAGAGATTCAATCGAATTTTTTCATTTACATTGTACGTTTGACTAACTTAGTCTGAAACAAATTTCAATATCTAGACTGATTGTGAATGTCATTTGTGACAGACGTTTAAAATATATCAAATGATTTCAAATTTACATTTTAACAGTTGTAGAAAATAAAATTTAGTAAATTTCTCCAACTACATAAATTCTTTCAATTGAAGCTAAAACTCCACCATGGTTCCTCCATTTCGCGTAAGACAAACAATAATTAAAGAAACCCTAATTTTTTCGTTTAAGACATTTTTCTGTCGTATATTTTTCAGTTGGATTATTACAAAGTGCCAAAGCTGAAGGACAGAAACAAACGCGAGATATACACGAAGAACATTTACAACAATCTCGTGAAAAATTCAAACTGGCAGGATTTCTACGAGTCACTTCCGATTGACAAAGATCCGTATTTTTACGATGGCCCAGATTACCACAAATCGCACTACTCCTATCTGGGCCAAGAGAAATGTATTTGCTATGCCAGCGAAACCAGCGACATGTTGAGGCAATGTAAATTTAAAGATAAATACATTGATACTGACCCAGAGAAGAAAGTTATCAACTATTTCAGTTTCAAGCAGTAAGTAATACAAATTGTTTAGTTTAAGATAAGACAAACTTGTTGAGAAAACATTTAAATCAAATTTTGAAAAGCCTCTATCAATAAGTAAGTTATAGCTTTTTGTAACAAGCAAATGTTTTTATTGCTGAAATTAATTGCAGGAAGTAATTTGAAATAGATTGTGCTCAATTTGAAATTGATTACAAAGAACTTTTTTGTTATTTAGATTTAAGATTTTTGTCATCCATATTAAATATAAGTTTAGTCGCTAACTGGTGTGTGAAATTAAATTTCTAGCGTATTAATTTGTTTTACGCATCTAGTTAAAATTACAGCGACTAAATGCGACTACATTTACAATGTTTCAGATCAACAAATTGCAAAGAGCCAAATTATAAGATGTTTCCAAAAGTTTGTGCAGACGATTATGTTTCCACGGCACATAAAAGTTATACTACTCCATTCCCCTACGAAATGCAAGGGGTAAATTTTTGTAACTTATCTAATTAGTTTTACTTGCAAAAGGGTGAATTTCAATTACTATAAGGTGGATTTCATTTGCAAAAGGATGAATTTAATTTGCAAAAGGGAGAATTTCAATTGCAATAGGGTGGACTAGATTTGCAAAAAGGTACATTTTCATTGAAAACGGGTGAATTTTCGTTGCTATAGGGCATAGGTTCCTAACTATTAGCCCTACTACTATTACCCCTGTGACCTATTAGAAAACTGGAAAATCGGAAAAGTTGTAAATTTTGTTGGGCTAGTTTTTTCGAAGGCAATTTTCCAAATTCTTCTTTTTTCGAAGATCTTTTCGAGGAATTTTCTGTTCCTTTGTTCAGTAACCAAATCTGTAATACGACCGTCAGCAGTTGCCAAACACAAATTTCCTTCCTAGTATCGCAATTTCCTTTCCAAAACAACTTGGGAAAAAGCTATATTTTTCGGAAAATTTTTCAGTTCCGCAAGGCTCGTTCCAAGTTGTAGTAATAAAAACCTGTAGTAATAAAAAAAAAGGAATTAAGAATTTTCCGACAATTTCCTCAGTTCCACAACGTTAAAAATCTAAGCATCAATTTTTCCGAAAATCGAGGGGAAACTGTTCCAATAACTTTTCAGTTTCCCAAGGTATGGTCTATAATCCACATAATGATATTTCTGAAAATCTAGTAAAAAGGACCCATTCCTTAGATTGGTCCAAAATCAAGGAAAAACTTCAAGTTTCCTAATGACGCCTTCTGTTCCTCATGGTCTGATCCAAACTGTAAGTAGAGGTTCTGGAAAATCTAGAAACTCCTTCAGTTCCTATAGTCTGCTCCAAAGCCTAAGTAATAGTTCTCCCGAAAATCGAGGAAAAACTACAAATATTCCTCAAAACGAAAGATTTCTATTTCCCTTTCTACAGGCTATCCCAGTAAACCAAACCGATTTTCCAATTCCTTTTCTTCTGACGATTCGATGATTAATCTGCTGAGTCCTCAAGTCCTCCAGTCGGCTTTCTTCAGGGAAAGGAAACTGAGAACTGTCGAAAGTCCTTCAGTCGGCCTTTGAATAAAAAATAACGTATTAGTACGTCAACGTCTACTATACTTTTATTATAAATTGACGTACTACTACGTCGTTGACTACTAAATTTTAAATTAAAAAACGTATACAGCAACACACTGCAAAGTGTTCATATCATTTCAGCCAGAGAAATAGTGTCAGCGTTTGGATAAAGCTCCAATATTGAAGACATAAAGCAGAACAGAACAAGGTAGCCTTTTTAAGTTAGGTTTTTTTTGTTTCTGGACGATTGTTAAAATATTACTTTTTATGACATCAAGGATACAGTTATAAGACATCTTACCAAACTCAGAGAGCGGTTTTCTGATTACTTTCCACATTTTGATGTACATACTGCCAGTTGGGTTATAGATCCTTTAAAATGTGAAATTGCTAACATACCAGAAGTACCTTCAGGTTTGGCAGCGGCAATTCTTGAACTTACTGAAGCACGTATTCAATTTGAGAGCAAAGCAAATCTGTTGTATTTTGTATGTCAAAAGCAGCAATGGCTTTCAAAATCGCAAATGAGGAGGCGATGAAAAAGTTGCTGCCATTTGCAACAACCTACCTTTGTGAACATGGCTTTTCCACTCTGATGAACATAAAAACGAAGAACAGAAATCGATTAAACGCCGAAGACTGTATTCAAATTGCTCTCTTACATTAAAACTTTGAAGTTATTGTATCAACATGAAGCAACCGCTTTTCTCCGAAACCTGTACGGAGAGGTTTTCAAATAATTTTTGTTTGTTCCAATATGAGAATTTTATTTTGTTTGCCTATTACAAACTTGACATAATCATATGGAAAGCATAATCCATATGAATAGATCAATGTTTCTAAACCCACTAACTGAAAATGAATTCTATAACATAGTGACGGATCTTAAAAACAAAAAGAGTTATGGATACGATGGTATTCCTATAAACATAATAAAAGAAACTTCTTGGCTAATATCAGATTCACTGATTTTTATCATAAACAACTCATTATCACATGGAATCTGAGAAGATCAGCTAAAATTTCTGTAATAACCCCCATCTTTAAAAATGGAGACAGAAATTAGTTAGAGAACTACAGACCAATCAGCATCCTTTCATCTTTTGCGAAAATCTTTGAGAAAGTGTTTTGTGTTAGAATGAATTGTTTCTTTTACGAAAATCTTGTGTGATTCTCAACATGGATTTGTAGAAGGCAGAAGTATTGATACGGCATGTCTTAAGTACATTGATAAAATCTATAAACTAATCGATAGCAAACATATTCCGTCTGGGTTGATTATTGATTTATCGAAAACTTACGACACAGTTGATCATACTATCCTCATGACTAACCTTCAGAAGTCTGGCATAAGAGGAATCCCCTTAGAATGGATTAAATCATATTTAAACAAGCGCACACAATGTACGAAGATAGCAACAGCAAATCACAATGTGTCTTCTAATATGAGAATGGTGAAAATGAGTGTACTGCAAGGGAGTATTCTGGGACCTACTCTCTTCCTTATTTACATAAACAACCTGCCGAACATAAGTTTTAATTTTAATTGTGAAATGACAAACTTTGCTGGCGATACCAGTCTTTTGCTAGATATTAAGTGCGTGGCGGATATCCAAGCTAATTCATCTGCAGCTATTAGATCAATAAAAAAATGGTTTACATTAATCGCATTCCAAACATACAACAGTAAAGAATCACCAATAACACAACAGAAATTTAATGAAACAAGAAGAGAGGTCACAAAAATGTTTAGACAAACCAAGAGAAAATTTATGAAAGAACAGTTAAAGTCCATAGAGGAAAACTTCAGGAACCACAATATAAGAGACTTCTATAGAACATTCGCAAGTAAAATCAAAAGTTACACACTACAAAACCTATGTTTCAGAAGAGAAACAGGAGAGCTAGCACTCACCAATCAAGAAAACTGCAGAGAACTATCAAGATGTTTTTCGAATCTATTAAACTGCCAAGTACCCACCTCAAGATACCCCAGAGAAAAAATAGCAGAAAGACACCCGGATTCACCACCACCCACACAAGGAGAAATCAATAGACACATTCAAAGGCTCAAGAATAACAGAACATCTGGAGAAGATGGAATCATTGCGAAATTACTTAAAAATCTAGGACCAAACTCACTACGAGAATTCACACAAATTATTCAAGAAATTTGGCAAACTGAAAAATTACCAGAGGACTGGAAATGCGCACTTATACACCCACTACATAAAGGGGGACAGAGCTGATGTGAGCAACTACAGAGGTATCTCCCTATTACAAGTCGCCTACAAGGTCATGTACATATGCCTCCTTCAAAGAGTAGAGGAACATCTAGAACACAAAATAGGGGAATACTTAGCAGGCTTCAGATCAGGTCGCACATACGCAGAACAGATATTCACACTAAAAACAGTACTGAAGCACCAAGCCATAAGAAATTCACCAGTTATATGCACCTTTGTGGACTTCATGAAAGCATATGACTCCATATATAGGCAATCACTTTTCTAAAACCTGGAAGAACAAGGACTGGACTTGAAAATACTAGGACTCATTAAACAAACTCTATCAGACACAACATCAAAAATAAAGTTCTTGGGAGAAATTTCCGAACCATTTCTGATAAAAACATGTGTCAGACAAGGAGATGGCCTGTCCCCGCTACTCTTCAATGTGGCTTTAGACAAAGTGATGAAAGAATGGGAAAAAGAGCTAATAGCTCTAAAGCGCTGGAAACCCACACAATTAGGAAGGACTAAAGACAAAGTAGAAATCTCATGTCTAGCTTTTGCAGACGATATAGCAATACTTGCGGAGATTGAAGCGACAGCAATCAAGCAGATAGAAGTCCTCAAAGAATGCGCAGAAAAAGTTGGACTACAAATCTTCTTCACAAAAACAGAATTCATTTGCTCAAAAATCAACATACAAAAATTAAATACAAAATACAGTGAAATCAAAAGAGTATCCCATTTCAAATACCTTGGGGAAATTTTAGAACCTACAGGAGGAGAAAAAATAGCGCAAAAAACTAGACAACAGAAAATGATGAGGGCCTTCTTCAAAACTCGAGACATCTACAACAAACAATGCCTGTAAATAATCACAAAACTTAAACACTACAACACTGTAGTGAAACCAGAAGCACTCTATGCGAGTGAGACGCTTACACTTCACACAAGAAGAGATCTAGAAAATTTTCTAAAAGATGAAAGGAAAATCGTGAGAAAAATTACCGACTACACTCCAGGAAAACAACAGAAAAAATATTCAACCTCGCTTCAGACATCAGGAAAAGGAGACTCAAATTTTATGGACACCTCTACAGACTACCAGAAACCAGGATCGCCAAGCGAGTCCTCACATACATACAAGGAGTCAAGACGACAACTCCATGGATAGTCCAAGTAAGAAAAGATCTGGAAGAAACACAAATAAACATTACAGAAATTGAAAATAGAGAGACTTACAGACAAAAGGTTAACAAATGGGAAGTGATGTCGGAGAATGAGAAGCCCAAGAAGACCGGATCAAAGTGGACGGAAGAAAGGAATAGGATCCACGGAGAAAAAATGAGGAAAGCGTCGGAAAATAGAAAAAAAAAACATCACAAAATGAAGTCAAGTTTGCTTTGCGTGATCCCATAGGTTCTCATAATTCAAATTACATTTATATTTGTGATATATAGAAAACTAGCTGACCCGGCGAACTTCGTATCGCCTCAGAATTTATAATTATTAAGAAATATCTTATTAGCTAAATTGAAGTCAGTCAAATGTTTCGCTTATCGATATCTGATCATGAATGAACAAAAAAACAATAATATTATTTTTAAAACTAATAGAAGTATGAAAGTATACCCTTGTAGAATTAATATAGACGGTGAGAATCTAGAAGTAAAGCAGTCTATTAAGCTTCTAGGAATACAAGTTGACATCTTATTTATTTATTATGTTGAGTACAATGCCGGCTCTCCGCTTTCGCACTAACAATAAGCCGAATACAAGTTGACAGCATCTTACATTAGTCTTCATATTGCCTGTGTGTTAAAAAACTGTATAGAGCACATACGCGCTCAGAATACTACAAAGAAATGTGGGCATGTAAGTCTTAGGACGGTTTACTTCGCAAACTTTCAATCTAACCTCCATTTCGTAATTATTTTATGGGGTAGCGTAAAGACTGTGGCAATTTATTTAAAGCACAGAAACAAGCAACCAGAATTCTTTATAAATAAGATTTCATGGAATCTTGCAGGGAACAATTCCAAAATGCTAAAATATTGTTAGTTTTGTCAGTAACTGGTTTATATATTTATTGAGGTGCTTGTTTCATGTTCAAAAATAAAAATAAATTTAGAAATTATGTTGCATCTTAAAACACTAGACAAAAATATGTATATTATAACACGCCTCGGCACACGTTATCAATGACTGAGAGACAATACACCCCGTAGGGTTTACGCCCCCACTACCGATAAAAGTGAAGAAGAAGTAGAACAGTATGGACAATAGAATGAAATTTAACAAGCTCTGAATATCACAAAGAACAGGGATATAACGATAATAATGGGAGACTTCAACGCCAAAATTGGAAAAGGAAAAGTAGAATATATTATTGTTGATTTTGGACACAAGAAACGGAAGGGGGGATAGAATGACACAATTCTTCCAAGAACAAGACAAGGTGATTACAAACACGTACTTTAAACTATATGATAGGAGGCTGTATACTTGGAAATCACCCGCCGATAACACCAATCACATAGTTAGGAAATTCCATAATACCGGCCAAAGCCTATCCTGGAGCAGATGCAGCAACAGATCATAATCCAGTAATAGTAAGGCTCAAAGTTCTATTGAAAAAGCCAAAATCTAAACAAAACAAAAAACATATGCAAACCTTAATTCAAAAACCCAATAATGAGAGATCAATTGACCAAGAATATTAACAAACCGAACTAAATAAGATCAGAGCTGTAATCCAGTAATAGTAAGGCTCAAAGTTCGTTTGAAAAAGCCAAAATCTAAACAAACCAAAAAATATATGCAAACCTTAATCCAAAAACCCAATAATGAGAGATCAATTGACCAAGAATATTAACACCGAACTAAATAAGATCAGAGATGAACCGAATGAAGATCCAATTATAATATGGGATACCATCAAAAACACGATAACGACTGCAGTAAAAGAGTTTCCGCAAACAGAGTACATTATGCACAAACAAAAACCTTGGATGACTCACGAAATTCTAAAACTAATGGAGGAAAGAAGGACGTACAAAAACATAGACAACAGCGCATATAACCATACACATAAAGAAATAAGAAAAAGAATACGTGAAACCAGATAAAAATGGTTCGAAGAAAAATGTACAGAATTAGAGGATTTACTAATAAAACACGATGATCTTAACTGTCACCGGAGTTAGCTGGTATAAAAAGACGAAACCAAAGCAATATCTTGCTGGACAGAGATGGAAAAATAATCCCAGATACTGAAGGTAAACTGACGAGATGAAATGAATATATCGAAGAACTATTTGACGATTATAGACAACAAGAAATAGTGGAAGAGGACACAGAAAGAGAGCTGGGCCCAATAATAACAAAAGAAGAAGTAATGCACGCAGTAAAAATGGCAAAATCTAATAAATCTCCAAGACCCGACAAAATTCCAGCAGATATAATTAAACTAATCATAGAATATCAAATAGTATCACTTAAGAGGACTGTAGCGTTGCTAAAATGTGAAACGGTGCTGGAAGCAATGCCGCGCGCAAGCTAACCGAGATCATTCAGGACATCTAGGAAATAGAGAAATTACCACCCGATTGTAAATCGGCTCTGATCCATCCGCTTCACAGAGAGGGAGATTTTCCTGATGTAAACAACTACCGTGGAATTTCTGTCGTCCCGGTAACATACAAGATTCTCTCCAAGGCGTTACAAACAAGGCCAGAAAATCAGCTGGATGGTCAACTGGGAGAATACAAGGGAGGCTTTAGGAAGATCCGATCCTGTGTTGAACAGATCCTCAATCTTAAAACTGTACTTGCATACTCCAAGATGAGAAACCGCAAGGTGGTCGTTACCTTTGTTCATTTTAGGAAGGCCTACTATTTCATTGATAGAGAAAGTAAAAAAGAGAAAGTAATTGATAGAGAAAGCTTAACAAAGTACTCCAGGAACTAGGGCTAGACAACAAAACCTGCAGACTCATCTTAGAAACCTTGACCAACACCCATTCCAAGGCAAAATTTAGAGGCGAGATCTCAGAAAGCTTCGAAATAAAAACTGGAGTGACACAAGGAGATGGCCTTTCCAAACTTCTCTTAAAATGTGTACTTGAAAAGGTTATGGTTAGAGAATGGCGCAAGGAACTGATCAACTTAGGTGTTCAGAGTGGTATCTACCTGGGACGTAAGAACGATGGACTGGTTGAAGATTGCCTGGCCTTTGCAGATGACATGGCACTCATTGCTGATTCTCTTGAGATGGCTAAAATGCAAGTAAATTGACTCAGAAAACAGGCTGCTAAAGTGGGTCTTCAAGTGTCGCTGGAAAAAACAGATTTTTTCACCAACATCAAAGAAGCAAACAGAGAGATGTTACTAGAGCAGGGAAACATTGAAAAATTTAAATATCTCGGTGAATGGATTGAACCCAACTTATCAAAAAGAGCATCATTATCTAAGAGAGTCAACAAGTTAGAACTAGCCAATTGGCTGACTAAGAACACCTACAACAAGAAATGCCTGTCACGCAACCTGAAACTGAAGAACTACACATCAGTGTTACGACCAGAAGCCCTGCATGCCATGAAGCGTCTTTCCTTGAACCGAAGAGGTCTGGTAGAAAAATGGGAAGTCAGAGAGAGAGGAGAATCCTCAGGAAGATCCTATGCCCGGTAAAGGAAGATGGGGAATTCCGAAGGCGACATAACTCTGAGCTCTAGGAACATATTGAGAAGCTCTCTGACTTTGCAAGGAAAAGAAGGAGCTTACTATGGCCACGTTGCAAGATTGCCTCCAAACCGACTAACCAACCGTCTGTTCACCTTCTGGCAAAACAAGAAGGTTTGTACCATTTGGTTGACAGAAAGATCCGAGAAGGATATTAAAGAACTGGGAATAACAGATCTCCAAAACAGACAGTCTGTGAGACGGGCCCTGGAGGTAGTCCGTGGATTTCAGGAAAAACCCCGAAGGAAAGGTACCCCCTGGACAGAAGAGAGAAAGGAGTTACACCGGCAGAACATGCGAAAATGCTGGGCAAAGATCAAAGCCCAACAATTGAACAAGCGTGGTCCAAAGTAGGCCTATTGGAAAGAAGAAGAAAATAAGTTTTAAAAATTACAGTGTGCGATTACAGTCTTTACAAATTTGTATTCGTAAGGCCGCTGCTACTATTTAAACTGTAATTTTTAAAGTGTACTTTTTTAAAGGTTAAATCCTATAGGCTTTTTCAGAATTTGAATAGGAAACATCATATTTGAATACGAAAAGTTAAGAAATTTCTGGCAACCGGAAAATGCCTAATAGGATTATACAAATCTGAATAGGAAATAAAATGATGATTGTTAACCTATAGGATTTATAGCTTTCCTATTGACACAACTGAATAGGATTATGATGATTCTAAAAGAAAGTTAGCGATTCTATAGGAAATGAACAGTTTTTATAGGAAATGAAAGTAGGGATCTAAATAGGAAACCATGTGATTCAATAGGATAATGCGAAAATTTATCTTTATTTCTAAATTTCGCAATGGGATTCTGCATTATTCAATAGGTTTGGCTTCACAAACATCCAATAGGAGATGAATAGATGTCAATAGGGAAATACGACTTACAAATTATTTTTAAATAAACCTGAATAGGATTTTGAAAAACTGACGCATATTTATCGAATAGGATTCTGGATTATTCTATAGGAAATTCTGAGACTGCAATATTCCCATTGAATAGTATCAAATCTTATTGGAGCATCTAAAAGGAATTGCCTCTTTTCAATAGGGGAATTATAATCTGAGTCCTATTCAATTTAATAAAATCCTATTGAAGAATCGAATAGCATTCTGTATTATGCTATAGGAAATTTTCAGACCACAATATTCCTATTGAATAGTATTAAATCCTATTGAGAAATCGAATAGGATTTAGCGTATCTCAATAGGACAACTAAATAGGAATCAGGAGATTTCTATAGGAAAATAAACCTTGAATAGGATTCGATAGGAAATTTCCGATGCAATTTTCCCATTGAACTTACCTATCCCAATAGGATAGCACTTACCATTCTGATTTTAAGGGGAAGTGACAAGTCGCTGGAGAAGAAGATTTTCTTTTTAGTTTGTAGAAAGACCTTTCTATTCTTGCACGAATTTCTTTGGAGTAATCTAAAGTGACCACATTTTCATTGAGACAAAGCAGGACAAATGGGATGAAATGAGAATTATAATTTACTTTTGAAAGCAGACCAATAATTCCAAAAAATATATTTTATCTACTCACACACCAAAATGAACACATTAATACATTATTGTATGTAAAGGACGCCATTATTATAATAGTGTGTAAAAGTATCCAAATCGTGCGTAAATGTTCAATGTAAATCAAATGGAGTTTTATTATTAAACGATTTCTGTTTGTTGTTACTATGGCAACAACTTGCGTCATTAAACAAAAAACATAACGTAGTGAAAACAAATTTTCTAGCGTGCGTAACGTAGTACGTAACGCATCTTTTTAACACTAAGGCCTCATCAAAAAAGATCATTTTTGCAAATATTATTTTTCGGAAAATGTTTACTAATATATTCAAAAGATTTTTAAACATATTCCCTTTAAATCGCCTTTTTTTAATGTCACACATTGAAAATTTGCCATTACCAAAAGGTGCCATTACACGACCGGATTTTCTGAAAGAAGTCAGAAATTTTTATAATAACTGCTTGGAATATCTTGAAGAATAGACAGTACAATTCGAGGATATTAAAAAATTTCATTGGATGACATAAAAATGAGATTTTATGGGAATATTTGTAAAAATCTTATTTTATATATTACAGTAGACTTAAAATAAAAAAGCAGATATTTTCTAAAAAGCGTGAAAATTTAAAAAATCGGCGGTACGCGGGACTGTCTTCCAAAAAGCGGGACTGTCCCGCCAAAATCGGGACGTGTTGTCACTTTAGAGTTATGTTTTGTCCCAGTTGTCATTTATAAGGGTACCCAGGTAGACATATTTTTCTACTCTCTCAACGCGTTCATTGCCAAGTAATAGTGTGTCTTGGTGTGTGCCCTCGTTTTTAGATATCACCATGTATTTTGTCTTTGAGGCGTTGAATCTGAGTCCATACCGTTCGCTTGTGCTTTTGACTGTGTTCATTATATTCCGTAGGTTGTATGACGGTATCATCAGCATATCGTATGTTATCGCTGTTTATCGGTGTTTTCGTCATTCATCCTAATATCTTCGTTTGCGTTTAATGCTTCTTGGAAAATTTTCTCAGAGTATATGTTAAACAAGATTGGAGATAGTACACAACCTTGCCTCACACTTCTCCGGATGCATACTTGTAAGACGATGTTGTCCACTTTTATGGCAGCTGTCTGGTACCAATACAGGTTTGCGATGATTCTTAAGTATTTCTTATCTACGCCGGTTTCCTGTAACATCTGGATCAATGTTCTAATTGACAACTATTTATAACAGTCACATAGACAATGCCTACTCAAAATTGAAAAGTTTTAATAACATCCAGTTTGGGACAGCTTCACTAATTAAATCAAGGGAGGGACACGGAAATCTTCTGTTACTCTTTAGCACACAGCGCTCAAGATGCATTGTGTGAGCCTTTCGCTACGTCAAAGCAAGTAACGAGAAAGGTCAAGACCTAATATGTCAGGGGCTGAAGGCCATAGGTTTATGTCCTAGTAAAGTAACATAAGATAATTGTAATTTGTGTAACCTCAACTCCTTAGGCAAAACCAGAAACCTCACCTTTGTTGGCGAGTTCTTCAGCAGTTCCTAGTCTCCGGACCAATTGTTTGTACACGATACTACTTAGTTGGAGGGCCCTCCCTAACGAAGACCAAGGCTACAATAAACTCGCTCGGCAGTAAAAAAATTGTGTTCGTGTCCACAAACGGGATGTACACCGCCCCGTTAATAAAAATGATAGAGTGCATATTCCAGAATAGTGAGTACAAAACTGAGATACAGGTATCAAAGAAAGTGTACTTGCGCCTCGATAGCGCACATAATCAGACAAACTCTGAAGGCAATGATAGCTGGACCCAGCAGAGAACTAAGAAGACTAGAAGACAACACCAACGGCCGCAAACGCTCACCTTCAAACCAAACGAAGGTACAAGAACAACGAATGGCAACGTAAAACTAGCTGTGATAGAAAATAAAGAAGGTGCCATAGGCGACTTTAGGACGCAAGCGATGAAAAACCTACAAGGCACGGAATCAGAGGTTGAGTCCCGTCTAAGAAGGAAGACAATAATAATCAGAGACATTGAAGAGACAAGCACCATGCAAGAAGTCGAAAGTGCCCTTGATAATGTGCAAAAGGGATCCGAGACGGAAACTAGCGCCAAAGTACATACCATAAAACCAAGTAAAAATGGCTTGTCGCTCGTCGCGATTGTAAGTACCAGCGTGGAAATAGCTAATAAGTTAATAAGCAACAGAATTTTGAACATTCTGCTCAATGGACATGGTCCATTGCATTCAAAAGTGGCAGGTACTCGGGGAAGAAACACTGAGCGATCATCAACTAATAACCTTCGATCTTGTCATTAGGCCTGGGCAACAACCACTGTCAAAGGCAAATGCGCAAACAACCAGCGGGTGGAAATACAACTCTTACAAAGAAGACGCCATCAAGAAGGATCTCCAATTAGAGCTCAGTCCGATAGAGATTCCCGACGTGCCCACCATCACTGCGGCTCTCTCTAGAACCTGCGAAGCCATCCTATCGAGACCCGGAGCGGGAGCGAGTCGGAGGAAACCAGCCTATTGGTGGAACCAAGAAATCGCGACGCTACGGAAAGTGTGCATCGGAAAAAAAAGATCGTGGTCTCGACTCAAATCAAAACAGAACGCAGATCTTGAAGAACTAGCAAATAGCCACACAGCTTACGCCTCTGCTAGGAAAGATTTGAAGACCAGTATAAAAAGGCAAATCAGGCTGGCTGGGAAAAAGTCTCTCGCATCCTCTTGATGTTATGGCTTTTTGAACTTCGTAATTTTTGTAATGGTCGGTCCGTGGTTACTAGCAGCGGTAATATTATGGTGATCTGATCTGGTGTCATTGAAAAGTTCTTGTACATATTTTTCCCATACCTCCACTTTGTTTTTGACTTCGGTTACAAGTCTGCCATTATCATCGGTTAAACTTGATGGCGTTTTCTTCTTGTTGGTTCTCGTCATTTCTTTTACTTTGCGGTGCATATTAAAGTTATCATGTATGGAATCCAGTTGTTCAATTTCTTTCGTCATCCATTCTTTCTTTGTTATCTTTTGGTGCTTCAAGTACTTTTGGCTCTCATTTTGGATAAGGCGTTTTAAGACATTCCACTTTTCTTCTGTTTGTGTTACCGATGTGGTGTTATTTATACGGTATTATAATGTATAAATAGTTGGAAGTGTTCAAATTTGATTACATTTGTAAATAGTTGATAATTATTATTTTAGTTTTCTCTTCCCAAAGTGCCGTTTTTGGAGACGAGAAAATTTGAGATGAGAGACCCAAATTTTTCCGACAAGAAATTTTACGACGACGATTTAATAGATACGATCAAGCTATTGCAGAAGCACAAATCGCACAGATTCAACTCATACGATTTCTGCAACGGTCATTATCAGGACGGGAGTTTGCCTAAGGAGAAGATAATTTTCAGAAGGAAACTCGAGTACAACTGAGTCAATAACAGTTGTATTTTAAAAGAATCTACAAATAAAAAAGAAATGATTTATTTATTTTTTTTAATGAAAAAAATTAAAGCCATCAAAATGAAAAATAACTAACGACTATTTTTTATGGATTATACAGATTTTTTTGAGCTTAATTTTTTTTTTTCAGTAGCATTACCTAAACCATCTACGAAAAAGTTTTTTTTAAACAACCAGCTACTGAATACACATTTTTAAATATATATGTTTATCTACTTTTTATATTTTTTTTCATATAGTAGAACTACCGCTAAAAACACAAAGGTAAAACAAAATTGGCAACAAAGTTGCCGTTAACAAAATTAAAGAAATGAGCCTCGTCTATAACAAATTAAGCAAATAATAATTTTAACAATTATTTAAGAACTAAAAAATATAAAGTAAATATTAAAAAATAAAAACAGAGGGAAATGTACCAAATGTTACGATGTTCAGGTACTAAAAAATTAGTACTCAAAACATAACAATGCGATTTCAAGCAATCATTTTTTTGCTATTTTTTCTGTAATAAATTTTTGCATGAAATCTTTCATATTTCTCAGCTAATTCTCCGCTAAAGCAAGTGTTAGTGGAAATTAGTTAAAGAATGTACAATGAAGGCAATGGGGTGAAAGTTTAAAAAAGCCCTTACAAGATCTTCAAAGACGAAACAACATTTTTCCCAATTCAACAAAGCCCCCAAAGACTTGTAAAAGCTTCTTTAACAGTGGAGGAGATAATATTGTCTCAAACAAAGTTGAGATTGCAGAAATATTCAAGATAAAAATATGCACTATATGTTCAACTATGAAAATACATATTTTGAAAAAATACTGAACAAGAAAATCGTATTTTTTTTTCATCTAAGTTTTTTTTTTCTTTATGTAAAAATATTTTCAGTCTATAGATGAGATTTTTTTCTTCAAACATTTTTTTTATCTCACAGATGACATTAAAAACAAAAACAGAAAGACGTACTGGAAATATACATAGCCAAACAGTTTCAAAAAACACAAAAAACACTACGACTACCTAACTATTTTTTTTAAGTTTCGAAATTTTGAATTTTATTTTTCACCAACTCAAGAAACATTTTAATTGAAAATCATAGGTCACCATAGGCAACTGGGGTTTAAGCTCTTTCTTTTTTTTTAAACTTTTACAATATCTGTGCTTTGTCAAACATCACAGACTAAATATATATAAATATAAATATTTACAGAAAACAATTCATTTTATAAAAACAAAATCCCTTTTTTTATAAAATGCACTCTTCTGAACGGAATCCTTTCTTTCATTTGAATCAATGAAACCGTTTCCTCTTCATCATTTTTCCTTTGGACTTCCCTGCTTTACGTTTCTTCGCGCTGCCGCCCCCAAAATCTGTTATTTCGTCTCCTATACTTCCTACGGTCGTCAATTTACGTCTCATGTGTTTGTCGGCCTTTTGAACCGGTAACCTCGTCAAATATTCTTCTTCGTACTCTTGTCTTTCCTTTTCTTGTTTTGTTATTAATTTCTGAGTTTGATTTCCTTGATTCATTTCTAGCGGCGCATCCAAATATTCTTCACGAAGCTCGTCCATTATCGTCGAAGATAAAGCTCGTTTCTTACTTCTCTCTTGTAAACGTTTATTTCTATCATTCGCTGTTTCATCACCTGAAAAATAATATTAATTATAGAATATTTGAAATAATAAAAACACTAATTACACTTATATTATACAGGGTGTTAGGTAAAGATTCGGCAAAAATTTAAGGGGTTATTCCTATTCTAAGAATATTTTGTCCTTTGATGATTTGTGAAAAACCCCTTTGTTTCGACGATACAGGGAGAACAAAATTTGTGACAACCATATTAGATACTTGTTGAAATCATTAATGTACCCCAATGAGTTTACCAAGTACAAAAAATTGTTGACGGTAACTTGGAACGCTTGTTTTATTTACTAACATGCAAATGGATTTCATTTGAATACGTCCCGTCAGTGATCATCACCTGTATCACGGTCGCAGTTGTTTACATTGAGTGACGTTTGGCTGTTTGACCTGTCTAATAGTTAGTCCCTCTACCATGTATACCAACGCCGAGATGACTGACATGCATTTTATGTATGCGTTGGTGTACTTACCCATTTACAGCACCTCCTCTAGTCCTGATACTTCTAGGAATTTCAGGATTTGGGTGGGATTCAAGGACTGCAACTGCTCTGCATTCAAGCAGTGAGCCCCGAGGTACATATGTTTCTTGCGGAGTGCTCCGCAGTCTTTGAGCAGATGCATGGGGGTTTCTTCTGCAGAACGACAAAATCTGCATCCGTCATCCTCCTCTAGACCTAGAGCCTTGAGATGTTTTCTAAGTCTGCAGTGTCCCGTCAGGACTCCTGTCAGAATTCTATGCTTGTTCCTGTTTTGTTTCAGGCAAGCTTTTGTTCTTCTCTGGTTAAAAGATCGCAGCATCACTTTGGATTGTCTCAACCGTGGAAGTTCTTTCCAGGTATTCATCCATTGTTCTCTTATTTCTTCATCTAAACTTTTGTGGATGGTGGTCACACTCATGCCGCAAAAGGGTTCCGAACATATAAAAGTAATTACGTTCCAGACCTAATAAAGGGATTACTGGATCCCTTGTTTGCTAGGTGATCGGCTTCTTCGTTTCCGTCTATACCAGTGTGTCCTGGTACCCAGTATAGCGATACATTATATTCTTTGCCAAGTATGTTTAGCTTTCCAACACAGTCCCATACCAGTTTTGATCTGATGGTGTATGAGCCAAGGAGGAGTATGGGTCGTGCCCGACAGCAGCAATGGAACTGTTGCTGGATCCGTCTCTGCTGCACCTTGTCGTGGAGAGGGCCGCCAGATCGGCGATTGCAAGGTTCAGCAAGGAAAAAATCCTTGAAAGAAAAGAGCCTTGATGGCTGCTTGGCAGTCTGACAGGATAGCAATTCGTCTTTTTGCGATAATTCCCGTTGAGGTTAAATTGTGCACATCTTTCGATTGCGTGTACCTCTGCTTGGAAGATACTTGTGAATGTTCCCATGGATTCGAAGTATTTGGTACGAGGTCCAAACACTCCTGCACCAGTACCTTCCTTTGTCTTCGAACCATCTGTATACCACATGATAGCATTTTGCTCCTATGTGGTATGCTGAGGATTCGTCGCTCCAGTCGGCTTTACTAGTACACATTGCGGTGTAGTTTTTCTCGCAATGGTATTTTCATACCATTTTGTCTTTTGGTGCTTCCAGCCAGGGGATCTTGGTAGCGAGGCTGTTTCGGTCTCTGGTCCCGATTATTTTACCACTGCCTATTCTTTCCTTGCTGAACCTTGCAATCGCCGATCTGGCCCTCTCCACGACAAGGTGCAGCAGAGACGGATCCAGCAACAGCTCCATTGCTGCTGTCGGGCATGACCCATACTCCTCCTTAGGAATGCAGTCCTTCTGTTCTCCTACAGAGCGCAATACGTTCCACTGGAGCGTTGTACGTCAGTCGTGATAATGCCTACTGCATTTAGAGGAGTCTATTGCGCCGTACGCGGCGGCGTTTTAGTTGATGATTTTTGTAGTTATTGGTTGTTTCTTTTTTTGTGTATCATTTCTGATCAAACTACCGAAAGTACCCAAAACATTTACCAACATACCCAACATCTACATCAATTAGCAAATTTGACACACCGATACTACTCGATGAACCCGAGTTTCTCAGCATGGGATTTTTGATGATGGAAGTTTTGATGATGGACCAATAGTAATTCGCCCGGAACCAAAAACCAGGAAGGAAAATTCAGCACTATTATAGTTAGATACTTAAAAGAAATAAACAAAACACAGTTCAATGACTCCATTAAAGATTTATTGAAATATGACGTAAAATGATGTCAATAACCTAACCTGTTTTTTAAAAGCATTGCCAATACAGTGAAGTATACACCAAATCTTGTGAGCCAAATAAAAATGAAAGTTTTGCAACTTGTTTCTGATATGGAGCAGCTTAAATTCACTACATATACAGAACTCTCCAACCATTCCTCACACCATACTTGCTCTGAAAATTATCAATCTGAACCCTCGAACCATTCTTTCCCTGCAAATTATCAATCTGAACTCTCCTCCTACCATACATCAACCTTAACTTCCCCGCAAATTTATCCATCAGTACTCTCCAAAATTCCCTCTGCATTGATTATCAAAGCATAAAATGCATATCAAGTTGATGACACTGAATTATAATCAGTTGATGTTTGGTTTTAAAGTAAAGGTCGATTCCCATATGCGCAACACTCAGCTACGCGACGTCGTGCGACATCGCCTGTCAAATAATGGTTAAATTGTTTTAAATGGGCACGTCGCGTAGCCATAGTGAGAACGTGCCCATTTAAAACAATGTAATCATTATTCGACAGGCAATGTCGCGTGACATCGCGTAGCTTAGTGTCGCGTATATGAGAATCGGCCTTTAGTTTCAGGTCCTGTTTGATTTCATTTAAGATACAACCAAATTGCTCACGGGTAAATCTAAAATACATTTTACTCTCTCTTCTTCGCCAATCAAATGCTTCTTCATCAATATAGTAAAAGCACCGTCCTCTTGTCCTTTTAAGAACATGTTGCTGACAGGTTTTCTGATTGCGTAACTCTGCAGTATTCTTTCCTCTTCATCCTCATCCGCTAAATGTTTTTTAATTAGCAAAAAATCTAATATTTTTTTCCCTTAGAACGGAACATCCTCACACACGTAATTATAAAATACTACTGGGAAACAATACGTTGCCTAAGAAAACAGAAATGCGCAGCGTAATGAATAATACGCTCCTGCCGACGTGAAATGTCCTATTCAGTTCACGCTGCGCAATAAATACGCCGTTTAATTATGCTGTTTAATATGGATTCCACTGAAGCAACACTGAACGACATGAGGCATGATACACGTTTCCCAGTGTTGCCTGGGAATTATAGGTGTGCTATGTGGCAAAAAAATTCAATAATGTTGCATGCAGAATTTGTCTCCCCACATCGTATGCGCTTTGTCGTTTGTTTGTAGCATGCGTCTGAAACGATTCAACTCAGGCAACTTCAGTTTGCTGCAGCATGTCTTTACGGAAAGTCGCGGCAACGGCATACTTGGTAATATCTTTGGATCGTAAAAAAAAAGAAGCTCCACCACCGTGGTAGAAAACAATGTTGACATATGTTGATGTTGAAGAAACACAATATAATTTATTCAACAACTTGCTTGCTGATGATGAAGCTTTATTTCTAAATTTTACACGAATGAGTAAAGAGGATTTTGAGTACTTGCTTGATAAAATCTCACCCGCTATAAAAAAAACATGATACAAACTTTCGTGATGCAATACCACCTCGTTTGAGGTTATTAGTGACATTGAGATATTTGACTACGGGTGATAGCTATCCATCACTTATGTATCTGTTTCGGATATCTGAGCCAAGCATTTCTCGAATTATTCCAGCAAAACATATTCCAGGTGTATTATGGTAACATTCAATGAATGTTGTAGTTCTTTCATTATTCCAGTCCATGTCACACACTACAAGTCGCCCGATCTGATTGCTGTTGGATAGCGACGACACTGTTCCACACGTTCAATCTTGTCGAGCGGTGACGCATGCGTGCCGGCAACAACACTCGACACGTAGCATGCCACAAATAGACATATTTCTTGTGAGATCGTGTTCCTTGAATGGTAAGACTTGAATAGCATGCGTTAATGTCTCATGCTACATATTGCCTAAAAAGTTGCCCCAGTGGAATCCCGCCTTTTGGAAAACCCGACTTCATTTCAACAAGATGGAACCACAAGCCAAACGGCGCGGCCCGTCTGAAAATGAATCTCCTGAGGGAACCTTTCCCCAAATCGGGTGATATACCGGAACGGAGCGATTCCTTGGCCCGTTCACCCGATCTCACCGCATCCGATTTTTATGAGGTTAACTAAAGAGCAAAGTTTTCCAAGAACGGTCTAGTACTCAAGAAGAACGGAAGGCGAGAATCCGTCAGGAAATGAAAAGAATCCCTCATCAGATTCTTCGTGATATAATGACCAATTTTAGACATCACACGCAAGAATTCATCGATCGACATGGACTTTAATAATGTTATTTTTAACAAATGATTAATGTTTCTTAAATGCTTTTTAACGTAGATTAACATGATATCAATAAGATTTAAAAAAACGCAACCGTTCTTTCTTACAGTTATTTCAAAAATGTAGGTTTGCCTGCCGCACCCTATATTAAGTCTTATTAAGACTATGACAAATTTCATGTTGAAACAACTACTTCCCTGGCTATTACCACGCAGGATATTGAATTATACCACAGACATTTGCATGTTATTACTAGAACTAGTACATTTGCGTGTTATTAACAAGCACTAGAAAAATAGCAATGTTTTTATGATCATTTCTTTATATTTAAATTAAGTGAATAGCAGATTAATCTGCAGACACGTTTCGAGATTTATCTTGTACATGAACTTACATGAACTTGTAAGTGTATTCCAATTTGTAATTCAAAAAAGCAAAGCTGCACTAATGAGAGATAAATCTCGAAACCTGTCTGCAGACTGTGTTAATTTAAATAGAAAAAAATGTTTGAACAAGAAATGTTGTATAAACTCATGACACTATAACTACACAGTTTTTATTAAGTAACGCAACGTCGTGAAATATCGGTCAATGGAAAAATAATATCCGTATCTATCAATTGTTGGCGAGTCTCTAATATGTATTTACTGTGCGATTGCAACATTTAGACACGATCGGGTTTTTAAGGGATTACCTTCCGAATATAAGCATTGCAAATCTTCAAATAATAACAGCATACGTTGTTTGACAATAATTCCTTGTTCATAGTAATTGAGAAAATATTTCCTTGTTTTTAGTTGGAACTATTTATAAAATAAAATAAAGTATTTACCTGTATAGTGTACAGCAGAGAGTTTGGGTGGTACATAGACCCCTATAGATGCTTTATTTTTATTTTCAGTCTCACTTTCTTCAGAGCTGTCCTCTTCTCCACTCATCAAGTCTTCGGGATTGGGTTTGAATGTGGTAGGATCGTCAATTTTCGTCCCACTAACAGCCGTTTTAACTAATTTATTAATTTGATATTTCAATTTGTTATCGATCGGTCTTATTTTCTCCAAAACGGTCCTAATTTCTATGAGGCGGCTTATGCACGGATCGGCTTCGATTTTCTCTCCACAGCATTTTCGTAGGACGACGAAGGTTAAGTTAATCAGGTAACTGAGGAGCATGTTGTACTTCATTTCGAGGAAACTGAGACCCTGATCTGTGCTCAGTTCGCCGTTTCTGACTCGTTCCAGCATGTTGTCTACAAGTGTTGCTACATGCTGGGCGCTCACGTTCATCTCGCTAAGGAGCACTAGCGCTTGGGGAAGATCTGGATGCCCCATTTCAATATCTGGAGCCTAGAACAACAACAAAATTAATATAAAATTGCACAGCGAAAAAACTGAAACAACCGGAAGAACTGATTATGGATATTTTTATGTGCTAATTCAAATTTTTTTTTTCATAGCTCTACTTTTCGAGATACAATTGCCAAGCCATCAAATTTTGAAGGTCTTTAGTGTTTTTTGATATAATTACAGCCTATTATGACACCAGATTTATTCATCTAGTGCAGGGGTTGGCAAAACGTGGCTCTCGAGCCGCATGTGGCTCTTTGCATAGACATTAGCGGCTCTTCAAGAATGAAACACTCCATCGTGTTTCGTTCAGGCAGTTAAGTTTCGAGTTTACATATCATTCATTATATGTACATAATCATAAAACATTGTCAGTAAAAAATGTACTCGTAAAACGGCAATCTATTAAATTATCTACAGAATGATATAATACACACTTCAATTGAGTTGGAACTAAATGAGATACAAGCTATTCAAACTAATTAGTGTCACAATATTTTTGAAATTATAAGGTGTAATGAATGAAGTGAATCCATAAAGCCTGGTTTACACGGTTATAGTAATGGGCAGAGTAGAGTAGGGAGTAGAGTAACTCTACTCGTAGAAACCCCAAAAAAACTGTACGAGTAGACTACAAAGGATCTAGTAGAGTACTATACTGCGTGCAGTAAAGTGGACTCTACTCTACTTACCTCCACCACAACTCCCACTCTACTAGCCTCTTCACTCTACCCGTGTAAACATCTTCTCCCCTACAACAGCAAGTACCAGTAGAGTTTAAGTTGCAGTGTACACGTTTTGAGCAATATTTTCTTTTAAAAATGGTTAAGTTCTCGGAGGATGAAACAATTAAACTTGTTGATTTATTTTTTGACCAAGAGTGTGTGTGGAATTTAAGCAGTATACACTATAGAAACAAGGTTATGAGGTTGGGTCAAAAGATATCTTTGAGCATATGTGATGATCTTTTGAGCCAGTCTCTCACCCACATTCTTTCTTCTCTGTTTATCTCCTCAGCAATGGCTTCCGCAAATTCCCTAATCAGAGCTATTAAAACTGTAAGTAAATAATTGTGCTTCAATTTCTTAACAACCATTTTGCTTCATATAGTATAGCACTACTGTACTATACTTCTTTAAACGAAAAAAAATCAAAAGTGGTAAAGTAGCTAGTAGAGTGATCTCTACTAGATACTCTACTCTCCTGATTACTATAATCGTGTAAACCAGGCGTAAACTATATTAAATAAGCTTTAAAGTTATATACACTACATATATGTAGTATTAACACTTATCACACATCTATGTAGTATTAACACATAACAATCGACGTGTCAAAATTGACGATGACGCATATGCAATAATTTAGAAAATTCCTTATATCTATTATAATGAAATTGAGATCGAAGTAACTGTAACTATAAGCTAAACAAATTATTTTTAAAATAGGAAGAGACTGAGAATTTTTTTTTTCGAAAATGTTGGCTCTGTAATACTTTTGTTTTTTGTTATCTCATTTACTTGATATCTTGGCTCTTCTCACTTGAAAGTCTACCGACCCCCGATCTAGTGTCAACCGATAAGAGATTGTTCTAATTAATTTTGGAGTCTCAAAACAGAGAAAAACAATAGAAAAAATAAAAAATCCAAAATGTCTGCGAAATTTCTTTGAAATCAAAAATTTGCAGGTATTAAACCCGAAAATCTTTTAAAACAGTTTTGCTGAAGACTCCAATAGTAGTCGGTCATCAAGGCTATCCCTTGATATTGATCTTCCATAGTTTAATGGAATGATGGTATCTTTATTGGTTTTCTGAAGACCGATCTCGAAACCGATTCATAATAACCGTTAAACAATAGTAAAAATAAAAAATCCAAAATTTCTTCGAAATCGAAAATTTGCATGTAATAAACCCGAAAATCTTCAATTTCCTTGGGGTAACATACAAAACATTTTCCAAAACTTTCATTAAAAATTTATGTAGGTTTTCTCCCAAACTACAAATCGCAGCGAAATAATTTTTGGCACACAAAACTTTTGTTATTTGACGAATGCATAATTTGCTTAGGAATTTTTTTTTAACGCGAAATCTCTAATTGAAATTTCCACTATTATTGGTGTATTTTTATTTTTTCTATTGTTTAACGGTTATTATGAATCGGTTTCGAGATCGGTCTCCACAAAACCAATAAAGATACCATCATTCCATTAAACTATGGAAGATCAATATCAAGGGATAGCCTTGATGACCGACTACTATTGGAGTCTTCAGCAAAACTGTCTTCAGTACTTTGTGAAATAAATTAAGATCAAATCTGAGGATTATTTTGGTTTCTGCAGCAAAAATTAGTTATTAATTAGAGTTAAAAAATCACCGTCGCCAAAATGTCTGTAGGGCTGTATAATGAATACTGTCCAGTTTTTTTGTTGTAAGGTTTGAACTGGCAGATCCATTTCAGATCCATGCTATTTATTATCGGCGTAAATTTTCGTAGAAAGGCATTGATTGACATATACCCTCTATGACTATATCCAGTGCCGGCACGTGCGCCTGGTCGGACAGGCGATTGCCTTACGGCGCCATATTTTTAGGGCGGCATATTTTTGTATCAACGAATTTTTCGTGCGGTATTCTACTTTTTAAAAATGATTATATTGTTCGAGTTTTCACCGATTCTTAGTATATTCCATTAGGAGAAAAATGAAGAAGAGAAAGAGGAAAAGAAAGAAGAGGAAATAAAGAAGGTAGACAAGCAAATAAAGAAGACAAAGAAACAAAAATAGACGAAGGAAATAAAGAAGATAGAAGAGAAATAAATGAAGAAATTAAGCCAGAAACTTTTATTAACTTTTCCGATGATCCAGCAGATTTGAAAAATTTCAGCATACTGCAAAGGCAATTATATATGTTAATAGAAAAATGCCCCGTTCAAATTAGAGGCTCTAATTTTTTGAGATTTGAATAAAAATTTTTTTGAGATTTTTAAGATTTGAATAAAAGACATTTCTCGGACGTGCATTATGAAAGAATTATGTCAAATGGCGAAAAATTAGAAAGGAAATGGTTAGTTTACAGTAAAAAAATCAATTCTGTGTACTGTTTTTCTTGCTTGTTATTTGATTATTTGGACCATATGGCTAGAAATTGGTCGATCTTTGGTTATTTTAATTGGAAGAATATTTCAAGTAGTCTTAAAATACATGAACGTTCTACAAATAATAGGGAATGTTATAAAAAATGGATGAAATTGGATGTCACGTTAAAAATTGGAAAAACTGTTGATAGAGAACATCAGAGATTATTAAAATTGGAACAGCAATATTGGCAAGAGGTATTAAAAGCTATTATAGCAACAATTCAATTATGCGCATCACAAATGTTAGTTTTCAGAGGAAGTTCGGTTAAATTATTTGCACATAATAAAGGATTTTTTTTGAGTTATTGAATTTTTGGCAAAATTTAATCCATTTATTAAGTGAGCATTTAAACAGAGTTTCAAAAAATCCTGAGTTTCTCATTATCTGAGCAAAGAAATTCAAAATAACATAATAAATTTAATGGGAGAAAAAGTACGTGCTACTATTATTTCCAAAATTATAGAGGCTAAATATTACAGCATTATTTTGGATTGCACTCCAGATAGTGAACAATTTGTTCCTAACGAATATTTCATCAAATTGTTACCTGTAGAATCATTTAGTGGGGAGAGTTTAACTGATTTAATTTTGCAAGAATTAGATAAATTAGGTCTCAAAATTGAAAATATGCGTGGCCACGGATACGACAATGGTGCAAACATGAAAGGTATGCATGCTGGTGTGGAAAAACGAATTTTAGATAAAAATCTAGGCCTTTTTCGTACCCTGTTCGTGTCATTCTTTAAACTTGGTTGTAAACGACGCAGCCAAAAAATCTGGTGAACTAAGTATTTTTTTTTTCCATTATTCAAGAATTGTTTGTATACTTTTCTAGTTCTACTTCTAGATGGGCTATATTAAAAAGACACACTGTAAAATGCGTTAGTGCTACACGCTGGGAAAGCAGAGTAGAAGCTATTAAACCACTAAGGTATGATTTGTCTAATATTTGTGATGCGCTGATAGAAATTTCTTTGAACGAAGAGAGGGATCATGAAACTAGACTAATAGTAGAGATGTCTAAACTAGACATCTCTATCAAATAAAATTTCTAATTTCAAATTTTTTTTTGCAGTATTATTGTTTGGTATGAAGTTTTATCTAAAATTAATATAGCATCAAAACTTTTACAAAGCCAAAATATGATTTTATCAGAATGTGTTAAAATATTAAATAGCGTAAATTTGTTTCTGTTGGAATTTCGTATAAATAGTTTTGAGCAAATAATTTATAAAGCTAAAGAAATTGCCAATTAAATGGAAATAAAAGCAGTCTTTCAATTAGAATTAGACGTAAGAGCAAATTATTTATTTAGGAAGGAACAGATAAACCAATAGATAATCTGTCTAAAAAAGTTGAAGTTTTGAATTATCTCTTAAATATTTGTATTAATTCTGTTACAGAAAAATTTACACAATTAGAAAATCAAAATAAAATTTTTGAATTTTTATATGATATTTATTTATTTTATATGATATATCATTAGCGCAAGAAAATCAGACAAAATTCTTAAAAATTGTCAGGATTTGCACATGTACCTAACAGACGATATAGAACCTTAAATAAATAAATTTGTCCAAGCAATTACAAATTGTGCGAAATATATTAACAACAGGTATGACACCGGTGCATGCAGTGAATTATATAGAAAGTGATAATTTATCTGAAAATTTCTATTGTATTCGCCTCAGGCGGCATATTTTTGACGCGCCGGCCCTGTCTATATCTATCACTATCTAACTATTTTACCTTCTATGACTATATCTGGTTATCTATCTCGACACTAATTATTTATTTTGCTTAAATATGGTCAACACAGCTCTTGTTCTTATTCTTCCTTCGATTTTGTTTATCCATTGCTGGGCATAAGACTCTCCCAAATTTTTCAGTATGGTATTCATGGGCCTATGGCATCCATGTGTCATCCATATCCATATGTCATCCATGGCCTATGGCAAGTCGGTGCCAGTTCCGGCTCACAGACTGCTTGACAACGTCAAGCCATCTCTTTTGGGGTCGATATTCCTTTTTGTTAATTGTGGCCCCCATTTTACTAAACGTATTGTCCACTGGTATCCTGCCATGCCATATGTCCTACCCAACGCCACTTAAGTTCAGCTACTCTCTGAACGATGTATTTTACCTTCGTTATTCTAATTTCTGTATTGCGTATTTTGTCATGTTGGCTGATTCCAAGCACGGACCTTTCCATTCCTCTTTCTGTTCTAAGGCGTTCTGAATTTTTCCCTGTTAAGGTTATATTTTCTCCATATGTGGTTACGGGCAAGATGCTCGCATAATAGACTTTTATTTTGGGACTTAAGGTAGGCGTCCACAGTTTCGCATCGTACGTATCGCATCAAACGGATTATTTTTTTACAATGCGTCCACAGTGTCGGTATCGATCGGATTTGCCGACGCAACTACTACCAAATACCATATTCCGTATGGCGTCATCGGCACGCATCGTAAAAGTTGCCTCTCAGAGCATCGTCATCGGCATTGCCGAAGCGCAGATTCGTGCGATCCGTAAGATGCGGAACAGTGGACGCATTTGTATTACTTTCTATAGAAAGTAATCCGTTTTAAGCGATGCGTCCGATACGTAAGATGCGAAAGTGTGGACGCCTACCTTTATATGGACGTTTCGATCTTACGCCGACCAGCTCTACTTTTCTGGTTATCTTAGACGTTTGATTCTCCCTGTCAAATTTAATTAAATAACCTAAGTTTACGTATTCTTCTACGGTGTCGAACACGTGGTTGTCTATTGTTATATGTAAGTCGGCTCTATTCTTGGTCTTGTTGAGATTAATTTATAGTCCCACCCGCAGAGACGCTTCATGGAGTTCTGTCATCATACGCTCTATTTCATTGGGATCGCTGCTTAACAACACAATATCGTCCTATCGGACCTACACCCCTTGAAAATACTGTGACCTTATAGGCCTATTGTATTCCCCCACATTTTTCCATTTAAGCAAATAGATCTAGACCATGTATTAGATCCAGAAGACTCCCTCTACGGCGGAAGTCTCTCGACTGTAATGTCGTGTCTTATTCTCCTGCGCGCGATTGCATTGCAATGGAAGAATATGTTAGAGGCAGTTTCGTCCTCTTCGTTGCAGAGTCTACAAAGTGGTTCATCTGTCCAGATGCCCATCTTCTACAGGTGTCCTCTTAGTGCACAGAGTCCCGTTAAGAGACCTGCCACAGTTGCAATCTGCTTCCCAGATAGTTGTACGATTTCAACTGTTAGGGTGTTAGTTATGGGACCTATCATCCGTTTGCTGTGTTGCTGGCCACTTGTGCGGATCCATTGTAATCAGTGAATTTTATTGGTACACTCTGTTATTATTTTAAGGGCCACGGTTTGGTGACCCCTCCCTTGCAATCGGGAGCGCTCTTTTCCAAGTGCGTCCGCCTTTTCGTTTCCCTCCATACCTATATGGCCTGGAACCCACGCAAGCTTAACGATGTTATGCTGTGCCAGACATTTTAAGTTCTGAAGGCACTCTCAAACTGTCCTAGATTGAATTCTATGATATGTTAGGGCGTTTATCACAGCCTGACTGTCCGTGAAAATACAGAAGTTTCTACTTCCGTAGTTTATTCTTAAATTTTACCGGACACATGTATCGATTGCGAGAATTTCAGCTTGGAAGACCGTAGTGTGTCTCTCCAGTGGCACAGTTATGCTGCATCTAGGAGACAGACCACATACTCCAGCGTCAGCTCCACTGTCCTTCCTGGAGCCGTCTGTGTACCAGAACAGGTCTCCTTGGTTTTTCTTATGGTAATTCCCTTATGTCCAGTGTAGCTGTGTTTTGAAGGGTATTTCGAATTAAATTCGAGGCATCGAATCTCCTTCCTTATTAAGGATTGGCTCTTTTACTACATCCGTTATTGAGGTATGGCCCGACCTTGCTAGGGTTTGCTATGTGTTGTTGCATTTGCATCTGAAAGCTCCCATCCTAGCCTCACCTGTGGTAAAAATATCTAGGGGAGTGAGGTTTAACATTGCTCAAAGAGCTGCTGAAGGTGCAGTTTTCATCTATCCATTGATTAGTAAGCAGGCTAGTCTCTGTACACTTGAGAATTTGTTTATAGCTTCTGTTTTAGTTTGATCCACCAAATTGCGGACCGAAATGTCAAGATAGGTCTTACGGCCTTGTACAACCAATGTATCAAGTTTTGTTAAGCCCCACGATTTAGCTGTTATCCATTACTGTTATGAACGTCAATGTTTCTATCGAATCAAACGTTTTGTGATAGTCTATGAATGCCAAATGAAGAGGTATCTTGTATTTAGCACATTTCTCGATTAGGATGTGAATTGTTTGCAAGTGGTCTGTTGTGTCAAAACCTTTTCGGAAACCTGCCCGTTCGATTGGTAGTAAAAAGTCGAATTTCATTGTCAAACGGTTTGTTATAATCTTTGTAAGTAATTTGTAAAAATGCAACAGGAGACTTATTAGTCGAGGGTTTTCCATATACTTCCATAGGCGGTACTGCCTTCTTTAAGAAGCAGAATAACTTCTGCGTTCTGCCATGCTTTGGGAATCTTTCCTTTGTACAGGCATTTATTAAGAAGTATTCTGATTTCTCCTTCCAATACGTCTCCATTTTAATCATTTCACTTGTTATTTGATCTTTTATCGGATCCGGATTTTTTACAGGCGATTTCTTTTTCTCATTTGTCTAAGCGCAACATTACTTCCGCTTTATCTCTATCGGGTATCTCTTCTTGTGGCTGGTTTCTTGGTTCTGGAGTTCAAAACAGGTAAGTTTTTATATTGTTTTTATTATAAACCCTTCCCAGTTGATCATATAACGTTCCGTCAAAATGTAGAACACTATGTGACCAGAATAGTCTTAAATTATCTACAATAATCTTCATTTTTGACTGGACTTAGAAAGTCTTTGTGTTTTGTGTTAATTGAGTTTTGTTGAAAATTAATCATTTAGAAAATTACGTCCAATGCTTTTACTTTTTTTCGAATGTCTTAGAAAGGAAAAGAAAAATTGTTGCAAGTGATAACGTATGTTCAAAAGTGTCGGGAATATTAATGAAGTGAAACGATGTTGAACAAATTCGCCTTCGGCGCAATTTACCTACGGAAAGCGACTCAAACGACTTTAAAACTCATCAGCAGGTTGAAAAAATCGACAAAAAAAAAAAGGTTATTTATTATACAAGTGAATAAAATGTAGGTTTAACCAGCGGATCGTTAAACCTTAATTTTATCCGCGAGTGTAATACAAACTTTTATTCAATTTTGCTTTTGATTGAAGTTAAATTCAAAGAAAAGTTCCATTTACCGTATTTTCTCTTACGTCTGCAGACGCGTTTGGACATCTATCTCTCATCAGTGCAGCTTTGCTCTTATTAACTATAAAATGGAAAACACTTACTTTTCAAACTAATAGTTTTTCAAAATTAATAAAGGTTTTGAAACTAATGTGTTTTCCATTTTATAATTCATAAGAGCTAAGCTGCACTGATGAGAGATAAATCTTGAAACGCGTCTGCAGATGGCTATTCACTTTGGTTAATGAGAAAGATCTGATCTTAAAAAAACAATGTAATTTATCTTGTGTCTTGTTTTAGTGTCACGGAAGTGAAATGAGTCTAAGTGAATAACACAAATGTCTGATGGCTTTCAACATGAGATGATTTGTTTTATATTGAAAGATTAAATATTTTTATATATTCAAGCTGTGCTCCGCTGTAATAAGTTGAGGGCAAGTCGTACGGCCATGATTGTATTGTTGCCATGACAACTAGGGCATACAAAACACCGATGAAATTTCAAAAAACGGTTTTCGGTTTTTCGTAAAGTAAAAAACCGGTTAAAACCCGGTTTTAAGAATAAAAATAAATAAATTGCGTATTACCTTTTAAATTTTTTTTCAAAAATAGTGCAGCTGTAAACCAAATAAAATAAATATTTATTTACAATTTATAATTATTTAACAAATAAAAAAATATATATTATTTCATTATATTTACGTAAAGAATAAAAAAGATAAATTCTTTACGAAGAGATAACTATAAAAGTAGATATATATTTATTTATCAAAGTACGAAACTACACTAAAATGTAAGAATGGAGTACAAGCAGGGCCGTTCTTATCAATTTTGGCGCCCTGCGCTATAAACCAATTAGCGCCCTAGGGCAGATTTTTTTCTTTACATGTGCTGTAAGACCTATCTTCTTGTGAAATTTCCTGATTCTAACTTCCCCTATTAAACGCAAAATATGAGACATAAACGGTCATAGTTAAGTTACGTTAGGTAAAAAAACCTAACCTAACCTACTGGCATATAGAAACCACATATATATATATATATATATATATATATATATATATATATATATATATATATATATATATTTATATATATATATATATATAAAAATTTAAAAAATAAAAATACAAAAATATCTGTAACTGACACAACATAAACTTCCATTTCCTTTATAATACACCTTCTCTGTTACCAGTTTGCTCTTTCTATCTTTTTATCCGTCTCAGCAGTTTCAGACCCTTTCCGCCATCATTCATAGATTCCTCCCTCTTCTTACACTCCTACACTCTTCCATCCAATGCTCCCAAGTATCCTCTGCTGTCTCACAAACACTACACTTTCTATGCTCCTCACTCATCCAGTATCTTCTTCCACGCTCCTCACATCCACACCTATACCTTGCTAACATGACTTGTGCATCGTCCTCTTCATTTACACTTTAATAGGTTGGTAACCGCCCATGTACCTGTATCTTTACATACCCTTATGAAACCCTTATGATACTACCCTATGAAAATTACTACTTTCTATTTTGCTTTGCCGCTCCTGTAGGTCCACTTCTTGCAAACGTTCTACCAACCTTTCGGCCCACAGTGCCCTTTCCTGCTTTAGCGTTTCGAGCCCCTCACCAGATATACCACCTCTTTCATACAATTTCCTCTTATTATTACCCCAGTCACTCCCTTTCATACCGCCTCCTCCCACTCGATTTACCATTCTAAAAACCTCTTTTATTAACCTTTCATCTCCCATTTCACTCACCTTATATTCATACCGTATGACCTTTCTTGCTGCCAAGACTGCCACCTTGCACGCATTTACCTCCTGGAGGACGATGTAACCAGGTATCGACCTATAAAAACTTTAACTGGACTCTCTCTGTATCCTGTCCTCCTCTCTCGTCCCCCAGACATCTGAGCCATACAATAAAATGCTTCTCGCACACACCTTCCACACCGTTTCAGCCGCCCTGAAGTTTCCTTCGAATTTATTCATCCATTCATTCCAGACTCGCCCCGCTGCCACCCACGCTTTCTTCGCTACATACTCCACATGCTCTCTATTGCTACCTCCATTTCCAAATACATACCCCAGATACGTAAACCTTTGCACCTCCTTGATTTCCCTCCCTCCATTCAAACCACTCTTTCTTGAACTTCACACCTCTTTTGAACCGCATCCATTTAGTTTTTTCCACATTCACACTCAAATCTCTCCTTTCAAAAAACCCTCTCACCCTTTCAATCACCTCTCTCAATTCCCCAGCTGTCTTGGCAAATACCACTACATCATCAGCGTATGCTAAACTCCACACCTTTGTTCTCCCTACCACCACTCCTCCAGCTTGCCCGTCTGCCAAAACTCTTTCCAAATCAGATACATAGAGATTGAAAAGAGTGAAGGGCTCAGTGGACATCCCTGCCTCAGGCCATTTTTATCTCGAAATATTCCGTTACACACTCATTCACCCTGATCTTACACACCGTTTCCCTATACACCTTCCTCACATTCCTCCTCGCCCTCTCCAAAATACCATTTTTAACCAAACATTCATACAATCTCCCTCTATTTACGGAATCATACGCTGCTTTCGGGTCGATAAAAAGAGCAAAAATGCTCCCCGATCAAATTTCCTGATCAATTATAAATCTAAGCGTTATGAGTTGCTCGACTGTGCCTCTTCCCTCTCTGAATCCTGTTTGCACCTCTGGTATTAATTCATTTTCCTCTGCCTCTTTTCTCAACCGCCGTTCTAGAATCTTGGCGAACATTTTGTAGGAAGAGTTCATCAGCATGATCCCCCTGTAATTCTCCACCCTTTCATTGTCCCCATTTTTGTGGATTGGCTGTATTATCCCCTCTTTCCAGCTCTCTGGGATATTCTTTGTCCCTTTCCATATCTTGTTAAACTCCTCCGTAAGCTTGTCGATACATTTCTCTGGTACCAACTTCCACGCTTCATTTCCAACTCCGTCCGGTCCTGCCGCTTTCTTCTGCTTTAAGGCTGCAATTACCTGGTGTACTTCCACGGCCGTAATTTCTTCTTCAACTACTTCTTCAACAGTCTGCTCCCTTCTAACACTGTCTTTCCCTCGATGCACCATTATCTCCACTCCTTCCAATATAACCATATGGTGCCTTAACCAGGTTTCCTTAGGTATACTGTCTGGAATTCGCTCCTTCTTCCCGCTCTTCTCCTTTAAATATTTTCACAGCTGCGCTTCAGTTATAATCTCCAGAATTCGTTGTCGCTCTCTTCTCTCCCACATTTCTTTCTTTCTCCTCTCCAGGTTTCGTAAGTCCGCTCTCGTACTTAACCACAGTTCCTTGTCACCGGTACCCTCTCTCCACCTTCTAGTCACCACTCTATTTTTGTTTCTCCCTTATGAATTCCTTATCCGCCCTTAATCTTCTCACTGTTTCCTCTGTGACTTTCCTCCTGACCATTGCTGTTTCCATTTCCTCGGTTATCATATCTATATCTTTTAAATTATCCCAGTCTATTACCTCCATTCTTAATTTAAACAGCTCCCTCGCGCCGCTATCCCACCTGCTAACCCATTTTTCTTTCCTGGACCCCTCTTCTACCTGCTGCTTTTACGTGATCAGTATTGGCATATGGTCAGATTCACCTTTCACTCCGATCTCCATCTCTGTAATTTCTTGTCTCGCGGAGTCGTTAACAACTGCAATTGTTACTGTCTATCACCGACCCCCCCCCCCCCCCCCCCCCCCTGAACTCCCAAACGTATACTGCCCCTCCCAGTCCCCTTCCACACATCCGTTCAAGACATCCCATTGACTTTCCCTTATCCACTCTGCCCATTCTTTTCCTTCCGCATTTCTCGTTTTGTCCTTAGATTTCCTTCGTAGTACTTTACCATCTCTATCCACCGTGTTGAACTGCTCCTCTACTATCCTCACATTCCAATCACCTCCTAGCAGCAAGTTTGTCGATGCCGTACCTTCTATATATGTTGTATAGCCATCGGGCACTTACAACGCGAATTTTGATATATGCATGAAAAGTGCGACCGCAAACGCTACCTCACTCAGCGGTCTTACTCGGGGTGTGCATTCATCTTTTCACGAATTTATTAAATGATATATAGAGATTTAAGCATATTTACAAATTCAACATCTTTACGTTCGTGGCGCTCCTTAGTTACGGCGCCCCTGGGCTGTAACCCAAACAGCTCATAGGATTAGTATGGCCCTGAGTACAAGTATTTATATTTCTTTCGGATCAAGATTATGCGCACTCTAAATCTGCGAACCTTTATTTCCCTACGTATTTACTGCTCTTACGTTTTATTTGAGTACAAATAAATCCACAATATAATACTTCATGAATAACAATAGAAAAATAAAATTACTTTCGGTTTTTCGAAAAAAAAAAAAAACTGTTTTACAGTTTCCTAAATTTTAACAGAAAACCCGGTTAACCGGGTACGGTTTTAACCGGTTTGGATGTCCTAATGACGACGATGAAATTGTTGATTTGTACGTCAAAATTTTGTTTAGAAGTTGTGTTTAATTTGTGTTTTATTATTTAAAAATGGATATATGAGAAGAGTTCTTGTTAGATGATGACGAAATTGGGGAAAGATTACTCCCGCATAAAGGGAAATTTATAACAATTTTTGTGTTTGGTGATTAAAGAAGAATATCAGCGAAGTTATCGAGACTACCAGACTTAAAATGTCATAATTGTCAACATTTAGGGTTATAGAAATGAAAGTAGGAGATTATCACTACGTTATCTTCAAATCTGTCAGTAGCTGGAATTACACGTAAATCTTCTGTTACTCTTTGGCACACCCCGCTAAAGCTGCGTGGTCTGAGCCGTTCGCTGCGTCAAAGCAAGTAACGGGAACGGTCAACACCGATTTTTGTCGGAAAGCCAACAGATATTATGAAAGAGTAAAGAAAATAAAGTTTTATTGTAATAAAGAAAATAAGTATTTATTTGTTCCCGTTACTTGCTTTGACGCAGCGAACGGCTCACACCACGCAGCTTTAGCGGGGTGTGCCAAATAGTAACAGAAGATTTCCGTGTAATTCCAGCTACTGACAGATTTGAAGATATCGTAGTGGTAATCTCCTACTTTCAATTAAAAAAATAACGATTTTGGCAAGGAGGAGATTATCTACTTTCATTTCTATTATTAATTTGGTTCAAACCATGACATCTCATTTTAAATTTAGGGTTATGTTTACGGAGGTCATAAGTGAGTTATTTTGATGCGTTGTCATGGATACTATTGCACTAGTGCATACAATTTTTATTGCACCAGTGAATACAATTTTTATTGCACTAGTGAATAAACCACTGCTTTATTGATCCGCTTCCAAGTAATCAAACATGACATTATAAGTAAAAATTGAATAAAATAAATAAATAAACACGATAAACAACATTAATAACATAACAAAAATTTAATTAAATTAATATATAAACCGCAGATCTGTTGTTACTAATTTTGTGGAGTTTTAACTCATACAATTAAGACTATTTATTAAGATACAAATAAGAATCTTTTAATACTGGAAAATCAAATGGACTTTGTAACAGGAAATAATTTGTAAGAGTATTACAAATTAAACAAAAATTTTTTTTTGCTCCAATAATTAAAAAAAATATTCCAAAAATCTTTGGATATGTCCGTCCTTCTATTGAAGACATAAATTACTTGTGCATTCTTCAATAATTCCCTCAATTCTTGCATTTTTTTTCTTGCAAAGTGTTCAATAAGAAATAATCTAGTCGATTTAAGCGCGGCGACATTGGAGGAAATACTGTATATCGCATTGATTTTAATAAAATCTGGAATAAAACGTATTCTAGATAATTTTCTAATTTAAAGAGTTGTTTATATTTAAAACTTTTATTTGCAGACTAAAACTTTAAGAAAACATATAAAATAGGCCTGATAATACGAAGAAAATATGTTAATGACATTAATTATTTTTAGATATTAAAGATAAAAACATAGATTGTTTTAAGTTTCTAATTTATTGTAAAAAATACCAACATCAACACTGTGGCTACTTCTGATTAACTTTAGATTGATTATTAACAAAAATGCGATACAATCTTCTAAACAATTACAGTTAATAAACTTATATTAATTTTAATCACACACTATGTTCCAAAGTTGAATAAAACCAATCCCCCACATTCTTTCTTGTCTATAAAAATAAATGGTTTTTATGAAGTTAATTTAACATCATCATAACTATCAAATTTCTATAATAAATTGGTTATTAAAGTTTAACAGTTAAATAAGTTGTGCTGACTATTATCCAGTTGTTTAAATTAAGTGGACAGTTTAAGTAATATTAACTCATATATACAATTACAACTTATCTTCAATTAAAATAAAATATTTGTTTAAAAACTCTTTTTGGGATGTAATAAAAGGAAATGCTATGAAAAGCTTGTGTTTGCGCGAACAACGACACTTACAAAATCAATACACAAGATTAAATATGAAATTAAAAAGGTAAGACCGATAAGACATAATAAACAAAACAAGACAAGGTTTATAACAATACAAGAATTATTGTCTATAGATCAATTTATTCTGAATGAAAGTGAATAATTATTGTTTACTCAATCTGTATTGACTAAAAATCAATGTTTATTTATAATTTTCTAGTTGTAGACGGAAATATTTTTGAATCAATATTTTTAAATCAATACACAACCTATCAATGAACTTTAATATAAAATTATTATTACGATTATTGAGATAATGATACTACAAGACCAATATGAAATCTTTTAATTCATCTTGCTAAGATGACCATAATGACCATAAGATGGCCATCTTTACGAAAATAACTAATTATTCTATAATAATAAAATTAAAAACACTACCGGAAGTATTCTATAATAACATTTTTAAACTGTGTATTTAATTTTATTTTTGAAAATAAAGTTAATGAACCAGTAACTCCACAATCAATCTATATAAAAATTGTTATTATATACCCGACTAGGGAAATAGTGAGGCATGCCAAAAGATCTATTCAACCTCAGATCTATTCAAAAACCTAATAAGCTTTCAGAACTGTGGCAAGCCTCATTCAAACCTTTTCTTGTCCTAATTAGGAAAGCCAAACTCAGGCAAATCCTAACTTCCACCTAATGAGGCCTTCCGAACTGTTACCTAACTGTGGCAAGCCTCATTCGAACCTTGTGCCGCCCTAATTAGGAAATCCTTACTTCGGAATATCTTTGAAAGTCCTAACTTCCACCTAATCAGGCCTTCCGCAAGTGTTACCGAACCTTGGCAAGCCTCTTTCGAACCTTGTCCCGTCCTTATTAGGAAGGCCTAACTTCGGTTTATCTTTGAAAGTCCTAACTTCCACCTAACGAGGCTTTCCGAACTGCTACCGAATTGTTTTATTAGTTTCATTACGCGCATGCGTCCACACACTTACTCTCTCCAAAAGACTATTTCCATATTTTACCAAGATATAGCTTCAGTTACTTATTATTCTTTCAAATACTTTATAGTGCATCAAACATCTTAATGACTCATGAATTCACATCACACATTCACATCATAATCATTTTTTTTAAGATGTACTATTAAGCTGCGTTTTTATTTAAACTTATTTCTCTTTTTACCAATAAAAGTTATGGGAAACGTGAACCTAAAAAAAACATAACCTAAAAAAGTAATCTAAATCGGCAGATAGTCCCTTGAGTAAGGGATCAGAAGATAATAGTGTGTCCTCTGTGTTGGAAAAATAAAAAACAGAAAAAACAAAGGAAGAAGACCAATAAAATTAAAAACAAACAGAGAAAGAACAATAAAATTAATTTTTTAAACAAGTTTTATAATAGTAGTATATTGTTGTGATCTCGCGATTTTGGTTTCAAAGAATTTCAGTTTCTCACGAGTCGGCAAAGAAAACTAAGTGGACACCCGATTAGTTTTTGTTTATTTAGGACCATTAGTCTGCTTTATCTAAATCATGCGGGCAGACGAACTTAGGGATCGTGCCGAGACGCCGAGAGGATTTTATTTTATGAGTTTTGGAAATTTTCCATAAAGATTATGGGAGGACTCACACCAAGACCGAGGTGATGAGGTAGAGGGGAAGTTAAAAGGGGGCAGTCAGAATTGAGCTAGGAAGAGAGTAATTTGAGTTTTGAAGACGAACCTCCGTATTTTCGTTGAAGTAAATTCCGGGTTTCGACCATAAGTTTCGTAGAATTAAGTGTATTGTTTATTATTTATTATTTTCAAGTTAGTTAGTAATTATTGTAATAAGTTAGCGATTAGTTGTACATATTGTAAGATATTAGCAGATAAGTATTATTTAATTACATATAAAGGACATATTTGCGTGTAATTAATTCATCCATTGTCCTGATCCTGGAGCAGCACCATACCAAATTACCAGTTCGCAACAATATGATGCAAGTGTGTGAAGAATGGCTTTTGTGAGTTGCGAAGTTTAAACCCCTCGCCTTCGGCTCATGCCCAAAAGCCTTTCACACACATGTGGAACACATTATTTTATCTACGAAGCATGTTAAAATACTGTTGAATCTACAAAAAGATAATTGTTTCATACCGATAATATTGAAAAATTGTAATTTTGAGAGTCAAAATACTTTAAATCGCTGAAACAATAAGGTTAGAACGTTCAGAGCCTCCGTGGCAAAAATGCTAACTAGTAAAAACGCAAAGCGAGGGTAACACTATTTGGTCGTTGTCGACATAATCTAGGTAAATCTCGATTTAATCCAGATTCGTTTATGGTTAGGTTACGTTATAATAGAGTCCGATAAATTCAGACAGAGAGGCCGAGGCTTGATTCAAAATAAGAAAAAATAATTCAATTTTAATAAACGTCAGAAAATTTTCACTACGTCTATGTTTTTTGTTTAGTAACGCAAGTTGTTGCCATAGTAACAACAAACAAAAATTGTTTAATAATGATACTCCATTTGATTTACATTGGGCTTTTACGCATGATTTGGACACTTTTACACACGATTATATTAATGGCATTCTTCACATACAATAATGTATTTATTAATGTGTTCATTTTGGTGTGCGGGTAGATAAAAAAATAATCACTCTTTATCTAGATTTTGAGATTTAAAACACGTGTTTCTTTATTTTATAAGGAATATCTAAATACCCAGTTTCATCTCCGGTGTACCTTTGTATTCATTTAAAAATTCGGTTTAACTGTATCATCGAAAAAGGATAAAATAAATCTTTATTTTTACAGAACAATAAAAATAACAATTGTCATGTTTTTACTTTTTTCTTTGAGATATTCTCATTATTATTATATGTGGATGACATTTAACAATTTAACCCAACAAGGGTAACTCTAGAAGTCTATTTACAGCTGTTGCCCGAACTTTCAACCTCTGCCTCCCGGCAATTTTTTTTCACAAACTACAACAAAAGATATTCTCATAAATCCCCAACCCCTCACAAACACGTTTTTTTATTTCTAAAGAAAATTCGAAATACTATTTTACGTCTCTTAATCTTCTGTATCTTCCGTATTTGAGAAATAAAAAATCACTCTCCTTCTTGTCTCACTTGACTGACTTGCAAAAAAAAAAATGTAGCAAAAAAAATATTTCTCCAAGTGTGTAACACCTTTCAGTCTTTGAAATAATAAATTCTCACAAAGAAACTTATTACAAACAACAAATAATTGAAAACAAAGTCGCCAGACAAATAACAAACTACGTTGATGAGCAATGTATAATTACACAACGAACTCAACATAGAAAGACCACCTAACAAAACTAATGTAAAAAATATATGAAAAGATGAAACTGCACGAAAACTCGCTAATTAAGAGGTCAGCCAACTATAACACAAACGTAAAGGGGAAAATGTAAAAACTTCAACAAACTAAATAGACTTATAAAACTAGGCTTGCGTAAAATGAACGTACAAAACCGCACATTTATCAAAAACACAATAGAAAAAAAAATCATCCCCCATTTTCACTTTCTTAGGTACAAAATATTCTGGTGTCTATGTCATAAATAAAATATACTTTCAAAATTTCAAGTCATATAATACCAAAATAATTCAGTAATTCAACCAAATAAATATTGTGTAATTCTATATTTGTTATGTTAATATACATTTGTCTAATATCAATTATTAAATTACGTTTTTATAAATTTATCTGTTTTCTTTTAATTTTATGGTATTTTTTATAGTATTAAGTTACTAAAGTTCCATGTTGGTTATTATCATCCCTATTATTTATTATTTTTTATATATTATTGGGAATGGGATATAAAAAGTTCTTTTATAATTTAATAATCTATTTGAAACTAGTAAGGCAAATAAATTATTAAATTACAAAAGAACTTTTTATATCCCATTCCCAATAATATATAAAAAATGATATTAAGTTACTGTTAAATATATTTAAGTCATATTTTACAGCAACTACATATTAGTAGTTTATATACCTTCTTGATAGAAATTTTACTGTTTACAGTAAATAGATAAGACTAGACCAACTATTGGATGGACGAGCGACTAGATAGGAACAACCATAACAGATAGTTGAAGAAAGACGAAATAAAAGATACAGAGATAGATATATTAGTCAGCCAGACAAAGACAGAAACTATTTAATATATTTTTATTTAAAATATTAGACAAAATATTTATAATTTGTTTAGTTATTGGGAATGGGATATTTTTAAGAGACTTCTTTTAACATTTATAGTTATTTGCCTGACAAGTTTCGGTGGCTTTCTGGCACCTTAATCATAGGTTACAGAGTAGAAGGAAACGAAATTTAGTTATATAGTTCAATTAAAACAATTACTAGAACTAAGTACAAGTGACAATAAAAATAATTTAAATGAATTGTGCGATTAAATTCAATAAATAAACAAATTAAGAAAAGTTAGTAATCTTTAGAAACAAAGTTTATATCAAAATAAACAGTTTTGACACTTTCCTTGAATTGTTTTCTAAAATGTTTCTTCAATTTATACACTACCTAATTTTATATCAGTTAACTTTTGTCGTTGTTACATTATTTATTAAGAAAAGTATTTGTATATTCCACAAATCTACAAATACCACAATAAGAAGTATACGAGGGGTCATCCACTCGCCGAAATGTTGCATATGTATTCGCAATTAGTCTGATTTTTTGGTAATTCGAGGTACTCGAAGAAATTACTAACGTAATGCGTAATAATGTTACGTAATAGCCATGATGACTGATTTTGAAAATGTGTTCAATGGTATCCTAAAGTATTTACTTTTTATAAAAATATATATTATATCTGCAGGAAAAAAGAAAAAAAAGCTTTTGAAATTCAAAGTTTAAAATCAGCTGGAAAACGATCGCTGGTGTCATGGCGTCTGCTTGTGATGTCAGATGTTTGTAAATTAGAGAGCCCAAGAAAGAAATCAGCTGTTTTGCGTGTTATGAGTTCTAAAGTGGTGTGGGGTTTTGACATTTCTAAACTCTGCTGAACAAAAGTTTTTCTTTGGTGACTGAAACTCCAAAAACACCAACAAATCAATTCTAGGCAAGTTAGAGCTATTTGCCTTGGTAAAACCTTATTCCATGTTTTGAGAACACAAAACTAAGCAACTTATCAATGAAAATTACTAAATACTTAGTGGTATAAAAGCACGTAACAACAATTAAAAAGTGCAGAGATAGTCGAAGTTCGTACAAGGTTTACAAATGCGTGACGTGTTTCACTCGGATTGGTGTTCAACTTACCATGGCGGAGTGCTGTAATTTGTAGTTTTGTTTTATTAAATATATTATAAATCTCGTACTAAATATGAAAATAAATACATTTTTCACAATCTATTATTCATCTCATTAGATAAACACAATATTTTTGTGATTTTTTGTTACTGTCGTCATGTCGACAAGCGTAATGCTTGTCAGATAATTTTTGAAATTCTTAGGTACTGCAAAATAATGTCAGGTAAAGGAGGGAAATTTGAAATAATTTCTTCTAATGACATGAATGTTAAGCTACGTACACACGGTATAGAAAACTACCGTATAGTCCTGCTATAGTTTGACTATGTCTCTGTGACCGTTTCGTATAGTCAAAAACTATTCGTATAGTTGAAATATACGAGTCCTCCTCGGTGGTGTAGTTGACAACATACCCGCCTTTCAATGCGGGAGACCCGGGTTCGAATCCTGGTCGGGGAGGCGACAACTAGGGCGGTTTTCATTAACCGTCCGGGCTGCCCACCCTGAATGAATGCAATATATGCGATACCGGGGTGGCGCATACTAAAAGCCAAGGTGGAATAGGGGATTTGGTGAGTTGAAATATACGAAGCGGTCACACAGCTATAGTCAAACTATAGCAGGACTATACACTTGTTTTCTATACCTCGTGTTGTTACTACCTATAAAGATAGTGATAAGAGATCACGTTCGTGGTATCGCCATTAAATAACAAACACTCTAAGGTGCTTTTTGACATGTTTATATTGACGTTATATAACCAGTTTTCAAAATGTCTCAACTGGAAGCTCCTGAAGCCAGAAGCTCCACAGGTCCATAGAAAATTAATCCATTGTCTATAATTGCAATATCTTCTTCTTTTGGCCATATGAAGCTATCTAGTTTAGATTTTTTGTTTAAAATAACAACATTTATAATATTTTTCTAGTTTCTTTTTTATCTTGAATTTTATATGGCTGTGCTAAAAGTAAATTCGGATTATAGAAGTCTAAAGTAAAGTCTATTGCGTTTTGAATGAAATGGTACAAAGTAGAGATGAGCATAGGACAAGCTTCTCGATCCAAATCCCATCCCATGGGACGGAGTCCTGTCACTGCCCCATCCCATCACATTTTCGTCCCACTGTCCCATTCCATAAACCAAAATTTTCCTCCCATCCCATTCATCCCATCCCTGTCAGGATGGGCTCCATTCATCCCATTTCCCATACAGCAAACTTTCTTTCCGGTTCAGATTCTCTTATAGATAATTCGTTTGAATTTAATTTTTCCGTAATTTCTCGTAAGACTTTTCAGGAACAACATCGTTATCACAGAAATCTCCTGGGCTGGACATATTATGTAAGATTTGCGTATTGGCACGATAAGCAATTAATAATGCACGAACTAGATTTACTAGATTTTCAAAACTCGTCCCACTCCGTCCCATACAAAATTGTCGTCCCATCCCATCCCATCCCAGGCGACGTTCATGCCACTCAGTCCATCCCATGGGACAATGGGATGGGATGGGTCGATATGATCCCATGCTCATCTCTAGTGCAAAGCCATTTTTTTCAGTTGATCTGGATATCGATTTCCCGCTTTTGATTTTTCCATTGAGTTTCTTGTGAGTTTTTCAACATTTTAAAAAATCCTCTGATATTTTCTTTGCTATTTGAATATGATTTGACTATTTGTGTGTCATCAACGATATTTAGATTAGCTCGAAAATCTGCGAGTTCTAGAGATTTTTTTAATTGCGCTTTGTATTGTTTCACAAGTTTGAAAAAAGTCAGGTATTTTATATTGCCTAACGTCAAAATTATTTTTTACTTTACATCTGTTTCTGAAGAAGTTTTTTTGCGGCAGGATTACCATTGTCTACAAGCGAGCTTCTCTCAGAGTTTCCCCAGTAAAAGTTTAGTAGAAGCTCACTGTCCTACTGCGGGGCGGCGTACGACGATGCGCATGTGAACTCATACGGTACTGGGGACGTAATATGGACGTAATGCGAATATAATGTGAACGTAATTCAGGGAATGCAAGAGTAATTCAATGAATCTTCAATGAGTACTTTCTGTATTATGGTATAATACTTACGTAATGCTAAGAAATGCAAAGTAATGTGCTGTAATTCATCTAAATATTAACATGTATTGCAAGAGTGGATGGCCCATCGGAAGTATATAAATAATACAAAGAAAATATTTCGACAATAAAAATATGGATTTGGTTTCAAATAACATTTGATGAATAATTCAATATAAACTACGTATTACTATTGTATTGTTGTGTATTTCTCGCCGATCTTTGGAATTGGGCATTCCACAAACGACATTATACCGTATTCTGCATAAACACTTAGGTCTAAGACTTTAGAAGTTCAGTTAACACAAGAACTCACGCATACAGACCATCAACAACATCGTGTCTTTGCTGATTGGGTCCTTGAAATACATCAAACTGATCCGGAATTTCATCGAAAAATTATTTTGAGTGATGAGACCCATTTCCACCTCGCAGGCTACGTTACCAAGAGGAATTGTCGCATTTGGAGCTCTGAAAACCCAAGAATTATTGTTGAAATGCCTCTCCATCGTCAACGTGTGACTTTACTTTTTCGAAAATGAGGCTGGAGCAACTGTTGTGGTGAATGGATTATGCTATCGAACGATGATTAATGATTTTGTATGGCCGAAATTTGAAGATATAGACGTGGTCGACGTTTATTTTCCACAAGACGGCGTTACGTGCCACACAAGTAACGATACTCTTTTGCGTGAAAGGTTTACTGACAGTGTTTCTCGAAGAGGCGATCATAATTGGCCACCGAAATCTTGTGATTTAACACCTCTAGACCAATTTTCTTTGGGGCTACCTGGAAGATAAGGTCTATGCCAATGGCCCACAATCGATTCAAGACCTCAAAGATGGAATTTGTGAAGTTATCGAGCACACACAGCCGCAAAAGTGCGAATTGGTGATTGAAAATTTCATGAAAAGAATATGGTCTTGTATATTGTTTTACATTATTAATGGCATACCCTCCTTTTTACAAATAAATAAACATCCGACGATTTCCTTTAAAAATACTCGTTTTTTACTCCATTATATACTCGATTGGAATGTGCAATGTTATTGCCAACATTTAGTTAAAAATTTATCACAGAAAACTGAAGTAGATAGAAATCTAGATTAAACAGATCAACAAGATTAGCCTGGTCTGTCAAGTCTGGTCTGTCTAGTCTGGTCTGTCTAGTCTTGTCTGTCTAGTCTTGTCTGTGTAGTCTTGTCTGCCTAATCTGGTATGTATAGTCTAGTCTGTCTAGTTTGGTCCTTTTTGTTTGAAGCAAGCACTTTCGTTAACTTGAGCAAGAGCTCCCCCTGGCACCCACACATCTCGGAACTGCTCCTCGCATAACATCAGCACGGTGGCGTCTCACATTATAGTGTTTCCGTAATTATATTGCCTTACATCCCCCTTCCACACATGGTGATTGGGGGTTCAGGAACTTCTCTTTGTATGTCTGTATCATCCGTTTGTCTTCTTCCTTTGTTTTTAATATAGCCCTTGTCATGGTATCCGATGCCACTTGTAAAGTCAACTAAATGTGCTTGCTACGTCCCATAGAAAATCTAATATAACGTCTAATATAACTGATATGTCCAGTATCGCGCGTCTGTCTAGTACAGGGGTGACCAAATCTTTTGGCTGAGGGCCACATTGTGGATGAATATTAGACGCCGGCCACATATATATATATATATATATATATATATATATATATATATATATATATATATATATATATACATATAATTTTTATTTTAATATTTAGTAACAGTTTAATAGTGTCTATATGTCTATAAGGTAGATAATAATGTAATATCAGGACTGGTAAACATAATAAGCATATCGTAGGCAAGCTTTTGTGATTTTTTAGCTTTTTTTTTATGTTGCAATACGAATTAAGAACATTCATTTTGGGTACTATGTATAGATAAATTTGTAATTGCGTTCTTAGAGAAGTAATATTTTGACAGGACACGATCACAAAACCAACTTTTTTTTTATTGGTATATATAGATATTATTAAAAGTTAAATATTATTATAGCTCCGTTAGTTCAAAATAGCCGAGCTTTAACAATAAGTCGAAAATAATAGTATATTACGTAATGAGAGTTGTAAGAAGCATATTACGTACGAGCGGAACAATTACAATTCCGCGAGTACGTAATTGCCTTACAACTCGAATTATGTACTATACTTTATCTACGACCACACTATTTTTTTTTTCTATTTAATAAGAAAATTATGTTTGATGTAACTGATATTGTGATTCATCGATATAGGCACCACAATGTACGCAGTGTCAGTGTCAAATGAAATAATTTAAATTTACTTAATAATTTATAATCTGTTTAATTTCATTAATACCTATTATTACCTACTGTGTTGAAGCAGTATCATTTTGATTTTTCATGGAGCAGTCTATATAGCCTTCTGCTACTGCAGACGAACGCCAGTCACCATGCCTTTTTAGTGACAATAAATCACCACCGGAATCCACAAGAATGGTGGCTGACGAACGTCTGTAACAATGTCCTGTATAAAGAAAGATTTTCTTCCGGCAAATGAAGATAATTGGTAATTTGTTTAGGAATAGAGCCAATTTTATTTATTCTATTGCTTAGTGCATTTCTCATTTTGATAATTTAGAAAAAAAAAGACTGAGTTGTGTCCATATTTTGTGGGCGTAGGTTAATATATTTTTTACAGGTTTGGTAAAATTCTTTCGGTAGCACAAAAGATCTTTAAGTTTTTGTTTTGGAATCAGGAATTTTAATGATCAGAGATGTTCCGGTGTCTTCTATATGGCAGGGTATGACATTTCGTAGTTCTTGTTTTCTGCAGGCACCACTAATGCCAATGATAAGAATAATCTAAAATTCATTCAAATGAATACCTTCATCAATAAATATTTGTTATCCGGCGAATTATTGAGGAAACTTATTTTATTTTGAATTTCTTGAATGGTTAAAATTTTTGATTTGTTGCTTTTAAATCCATCAGATTTTCTCTTTAGTAAAGCTATTAACTTTGAATGTTTTGAAATGTCGATGTTGTGCTTTATATTAATTGATGTCCGAACCATTCAATAAATTGCCCAAAGTGAAGATCACTGTCTGAGATAACTCATCAAAGTATAATAAAACATTTTCTGAAAAGGATTTAACTTTATGCTTCATTCTACGGTCCATAAATTTTCTATATGCATCCTCGTATCAATCCCGAGATTTAATCCGTAGCAAATTATGGGCAGCTTGTTTCGCTTTTTCAACAATTTCGGGCGGAGTAGCATTTTCTATTTCGCTATCACTGGACATCACTGGACTTTAATTTTTATAATTGAAAAAAAAATATAGTGTTTATGTATTAGTTTGACGTTTAATTTTTTTTGACAAATAACGGAATGTATTGGGTTGCCTATATTAATGATAGTAGCAGCTCTTAACCAATCAACGAATTGTAAACCAAACGCACTAGTGTGTTATTGAATCATTAAATAACATTAATCGCGGACTGTTACATACGTGTGTTGTAAGATGTATTTACATAATCCACGATCTGTACAATATTGGGCAATTATAATAGTGGTCGTAGATAAAACAATTATCGTCATGACGGATGTCATTCGCGCATTTGACGCTAAACTGCATGTTTTCAAAAACGATATTATAACAAAAAACTACTAGTATTTCCCAAACCTGAAAAAAATATCAACGATTTAAATGTACATGAGACACTAGGCGAAGAAAAAGCTATTAAATCAAAAAAGCTACTAAATCGAAAAAGCTATTTGATTCTTCAAACAAGGAATTTTCACCGAGATTTTCTTAGTTCAAAGAAATTTCGGAAACACTCTTAAACACCAAAAGTTTATTCCCTGACTTCATTTGATAAACTGAATTTGTTCCAATTCGATTGGTACGGAATTGAAGAATTTGAAATGCAGCTGATTAATTTCCAGTCTAGTTCAATATGCATTCAAAAATGTATTGAAACAAGGAAAGAGTTGGAATTAATCGAAACAGAATGATTGACAAGCAATATAAGTACAAATGCCAGTAATTTTAGAAACATGGAATTTGACACATTTAACCGTTTAAAAAAGCTGGCTCATGCTATTTTAACCTTATTTTCACCTATCTATGCCTACAGATCATTATTTTCAGAGATGAATAACATTAAAGACTCGATTAGAAACCGTGTGACAGATGACTCTAGTTCAGCATGCATTCTGCTAAAAGTAACATCTTACAACCCTAATTTAAGCAATTTGTCATCTAATCTGCAACAACAGAAGTCACACTAATACTAATTTAATTTGAATTAGCGACGATTTTTCAATCCTCAGATAAACAACCAGATAAGCTTTATTGGATGAATATTAATATTATTGGTTTTTCAATGGTCAGATAGTCGTTAACTGTTGAACAAAGCCTCTAACGTAGGGATGTATAAAATATATCGATATATCAAAATATCGATATTTTTTTAAATATATATATATCGATATTTTCGCACGATATTTTTAATAGCGATATATCGATACTAATTATGTTATTTTGTAAACGATATTTTTCTATAAATTTAGCGCTTAAAAATTATTTTGTTCTGATTGGTGATCGTATCTTGATCGTAGTTTGATGACGATCTTGATGATATAAGAGGTTCCACAATTAATGATCAAGTGTCCATCGAGAATTCCAAAAAGAACAAGCAACTTAGACAGATTGTGTTGAGAAAAGCTTAAAATATGAAGAAGGAGGTAAAAAGTATGCAGATTTGACTCAAGCATTAATATATATGATATGTAAAGACAATTTACCCTTCTCATGTGTTGAGAAGAAAGGAATGCAAAAATTTGTAAATGCAATATGTCCTCGTTATAAACTACCATCGAGATTTACGGTAACACAACTAGTGGAACAAAGATATGCTACAACGAAGTCAATTCTAAAAAAAACCTTACAGGATATAAATTATGTGAGCTTAACTAGTGATATTTTGACCATAACCAATTCAACAAGAAGTTTTTTAGTTATAACAGCTCATTTTTTAAGTGTGCAAAACGGTTGTCTCCAGCTGGAAAGCTTAAGTCTATCTGCACAAAGGTTATATGAATCACATACAGGAAAGTACATTGCAAGTTATTTCTACGAAATTTCTCAGGATTTTAAGATATCAAAAAATCAAATAATATCAATAACTACAGATGGTGGAACAAACATGATAAGCCCAGTATTATTATTGTTTACAGATGAAGACAGAATTCCCTGCATGGCTCATTCACTCAATCTCATAGTTGATGGGGCGTTAGAAAAAAATAAGACATTCATTGCAGTTGCAGATCAAATCAAAAGTCTAGTTACTTATTTTAAGCAATCTGTACAAAGAAATCTGGTAAAAAAGAAGGAGAAGTTTTGACCTTAGTTCAATCAGTATGTACAAGATGGAATTCTTGTTTTGATATGTTAGAAAGATTTGTTAAATTGTCAGCAGTTGTAGCTTAAGTTTTAGCTGTAAGAAGCCAGAAGCATAAGAAAGTTCCGGATATGGTTACATCTTCTCAACTAATCATTGTGCGTGATTTGATTGAACTTCTTGGACCGTTTAAACAAGCTACGGAAGATATCAGTGGTGAAAACTACGTTACAGCTAGTTTAGTTATCCCTGTAACAAATTTGTTACGTCAGGAATTAGGGCAAATCAGGCCGGCTACAGAGATTGGAGAATCTGTTCAGGAAAGTCTTTTAGAAAGAATCAAAAACCGGTTAGAGCCTTTAAAAGCTAATATTTTACTTGCAAAAGCCACTATTTTGGATCCTAGATTTAATAAAGTTTATTTTACATCCTCAAAGAATAGTTCTCGAGCTGTAGAGGAGCCTTCTGAGGAAATTCGTTTGGAACACCGGCGAAGAGGACAGATCTCACCAGAACCACAAAAACCACGATATAACACATCAAATGATGCACGAAAATCAATTTCGTCTAGACATGATAAAATTGTATCCCAAAATACATCAAATATCGACATTCCTAGATCATGTTCTGTCCCAAATGAATTTAAACAATATTTTGATCAACCAAATATACCAAGACATTCAGATCCGCTAAAATTTTGGTTTGAAGGTCGCCATTTTACACCCGTGTTGTCGGATATTGCACAAAAATATTTTATCCCTCCTGCGTCGTCTGAATCTTCCGAACGAATGGCTTCAACAATAAACATTGTAGTACCAAATAATAGAAGTAGATTATCAGCAGAACACATTAAATACCGTGTATTACTAAGATCATTGTCAGAAAAATATTGGTTTGAATAAATATATAAGATTTTGTAATCGTAATTTTTTAATCCTTTTTTTGACGATAAACCTCAAACATATTTTCCGGTTAAAATTATTCAACAATCTGATAATAGTGTTCTGGTAAAATTTCTAATTTAATTTTTAATTCCATAATATTGAATTAACAATCAAAAGATTTTTTAATCTTTTATTCGGGATTAAAAACTTAAAATATAAATATATATATTTTTTTAGCAAAAACTCGACAAGTAATCAAAAAAATTCAAATTAACACATTAAAAACAATGGGTTGTCTTTGTTAGGTTATTAAAAAAGTCTATTTTTTCGTATTTAGAAAGTAGGGAGATAGATAGATTGACCGATATATCGATATTTTTTGAAAATATATCAAAACGATATTTCGATAGTTTCTACAAGTATCGATATTAAAAATATCTATATATTTTAAAATATCAACATCCCTACTCTAACGCAGGAATAAAGTTACCTGCTACTTTAAGCTGCAGTTAGGGATTTATCTCTCCTATAAGTATCATGTTTTGGGTTATGTTTGACAGTTTATTTTCGATTTGTGCATTTTGTTAAAACGACATAGTTGCGTACTTACGTCGATTTGTTAAGATGGATGTGTTTGAAACAAATGAAGACTTAGCAATCTAGGAAGATCGTGAAATCTTGAATTATTTTATCTACGACCACTATTGTAAATGCCCATTACTGTACAGTTCGTGGACTATGTAAATACATCATACCATACACATATGTAACAATCCGCGATTAATGTTATGTAATCATTCAAAATAACCCATGAACGTTTGGTTTACGATTCGTTGAGAGCTGCACGTTGATACTATTTTTAAATATAGTACTCCGTGATTTCCAAACAATCATTAAACGTCACATCATTCACATAGAAGCTGTCATTCTAGGAATACTATAACATATTAGGAATATAACATAACTAGGAAACTATGAAAATAAAAAACTACTAAGAAAACTACTAAATAAAAAGGTATGTAACCATTATGAATGTATTTCTTTTCATTTCTATCAAGTTAAATAAGGTCGAAGGTGTTATATCAAACATATTTTTCTTATTCAACAGAAACAAATTAGTGTCGTAGATAAAGTATAGTACATAATTCGAGTTGTAAGGCAATTACGTTCGAGCGGAAAGTTACGCGCGACCCGCGTAGCGCGTAATTCCGCGAGTAATATGCTTCTTACAACTCTCATTACGTAATATACTATTAACTCACTATAGAGAAAAAACGAGTTATACGAGAGAGGTCTGATAATTTTAACACATAGAACGATAAAGAATTTTAGAGCCAAATTTCAGGAACCGAAAAGGATACTTCTCTTTAAATGTTCAAGCTATGTGCAATGCAGATCTAAAATTTGTCGACATTGTTACACGATGGCCAGGTTCAACTCACGACAGTCTAATATTTTCAAATTCAGTTGCCAGATATCAGTATGCTTATGGTGCTTTTGGAAATGGGATTGTACTTGGTGATAGCGGTTACTTTTTGAACAATTATTTGTTGACACCAATCTGGCGGTTAAAAATATAATATAATAATAATAGTCCCATTTTTCCTAGCATTCACATGCCTTGGGGTATAGCTAAGCAAGGGTAGCTATTTGTCAGCTTTTTGACAAAAAAGGGTGGCTTTTTGTTGGATATAGGATGACTGGCCTTACGCTCCTACGCCGCCTATTATTACGCCAGGTTTAATCCCAGTTCCCCAGGTTTAACCATTTTCAAAGGCTGACAATGAATGAACCTTGGCCGAAAAATTGCCGATAAAATTGGCCTAGTGTGGGGATCGAACCCACGGCCTCTAGACGACGCCGACCTTCGGCGTAAATATGTTAAATAGACGTTTTGTTGCTATTCTTGTCTAACACCTTGATTACTGTATCTCTGCATCTCGCTTGCACATGATAAGAGTGAAGTTCGCTAGATATTATACTATTGAAAAATTGAAAATATTTATTCGTCTGATAAACATATGATATTACACTCCAGATAGTTATTCGACGATTTAACTGAGGATTGAAAAATCGGCCCTTAGGCGTATAAGTGCAACATTATTATACATTGCAAAATGTATAATAATAAATGTAAAATAATAAAGAGTTTTGAGTTGATAGTATTTAGTATTATTATTTTCTGAATAATCAGTAAGTCAAAATTATTTGACGGCACGTCTATGGCCTCATTAAACATTTCTTTAGAAAAAATGGCAGTTTGATACATAAAGGTATAATACCACCCCTGCTCTAGCCTGTCCAGTATATCTAACATGATCTAACCCAGGGGTCGGCAACCTTTTTCTGACGGCGCTCACTGTGACGGATTACGAATTTACGACGACAAAAATAAAATCCAGTTCATTTCAATTTTTTGTCTCACATATTACCTTATGATGACATTCTGATGATTCTAATACAAAATTAGTCTATATTAGATGTACTCGATTAATTAAAAATGCTAATTTAAGTGGATTTTGTTTTCATATGACAAAAGCATTTTTTTAAAACATTTTTTCAAAACAACATTTTTTTACAAATTCACAACCGATCTTCGTCAAAATCATCGTTATCATATCATCAAAATTGTTCATTACACTTTAACGAAGAAAACTTATCAAAACTTTCATCTCTTAATACAAAAAATAGTTCATTTCTATTCAACGTTCTCTCTTGCAAATGGTGGTCATCACGACTACCTGGAAAAAAGGTGTAATTCTCAGTACGATGTGGACGAGATTTTTGCTTTTCTAGAATTGCCAATGTTTGTTTTGTTTTACAAAATATTTAATTTAATGAAACTATGAGGAACTTTTTTTAAAAATCAATTTATTGCAGTTTATTACACAGAAAATTTAATTTACGATAGTCGTTAACAAAACTTTTTTTTTACCGTATTGATTAAAACTTTCTACAAATTTGATATTATTACATGTAAATACATACTTGAAGCTATATTCTCCATATTTAAAAAGTTCACAATTTTTTAACACAAACACAAAACAGACGTAGTTACTTTGTTAAAAATCCTGCGCAACTAAATCCTTTTTGGTACCTTAAGGGACAAGAGCGATGTTTAACACGTTCCCACGACCAATGGAATTGGTTTTTCGCAATTATTTGTTTATAGCAGTGGTTCCCAACCTTTTGAAAAATTGTATCCCCCAAAATAAACTGATAAAAATTCTGTACCCCTCCCCTTTTTATAGGTAAGGGAACAAAAGTTTTAGTATGTTTAGACAAAAAAATACTATTAATAACTAATACTAATGTGATGGTTGGGCTTGTTTAGTTGAAATAATCTTTGATATATCGGGGTTTACCTTCGTTAACTTGAAACGTAAGTCAGGCTCTAATTTCAATTGCGTCCTGCACTTATTTTTAATATACAATTTCATTTCATTTTGGGAAGAAAAGTCTTCTAATGTAGGTAATGCCGCAAACTCTTTTTTTCTTATATCCTTGATTATAAATTAAAGTTTAGTGATAGCTGCCTTTATATTGTCAGATATAGTAAAATGTGTTACATTTTGGCCTTGTAAACTGGAATTCAGATCATTTAAGCGTCCAAAAATATCAGCCAAATATGCTAATCGTGCCAACCAGAGTTAATCACTAAACCAATGAGGGAATTCCACTTTGTATTCTGATAGGAAGACCTGCACTTCTGAACAAAGCTCAACAAGTCGAGTTAAACTTTTCCTCTCGACAACCATCTTCTGTATGTAGAAGAAGCTTATTGTGGTCGCTACCCATTTCATTACACAAAATAGTAAAAAGTCTTGAATTAAGGGCTCTGGATTTAATGAATTTAACTATCTTTACTGATTGATCCAACACAGCAAGCGCTTCACGATGTATACTACAATGTGTAAACTTTACGACTAGAGCAACTTTTTTAATTTTAGCACGAGCGCCTCCATAACAAGCTACCATTGCACGTGATCCATCAATACATACTCCCACGTTTTTCTCCCAAGTTTTTCCTATTGATATCATGTTGGGTCATGATTTCATTAAGTTTCTTGAAAATTTTATTTGTAGTGGTATTATTTGGTAGCGGTTCGCAGAATAAAAATTCTTCTTTTTCAAATCATTTATAAGTCACCAAGCGCGCAAAATTGTTTAAATACTTTCATCTATTTGAATTGCAAAAAATCGGCCTTGTTTTATATTCTGAATTAGATTTTCTTTTACCTGAGATGCCATTTCACCAATTCTTTGAGAAACAGTGCTGTTTGATAGAGAAACATCCAGTGTTGTTGCTGCTGCTTGGCCAAGAATTGATGTTACTAAATCTTTTGCTGCAGGTAGAACTAAAGTTTCACCAATAGTGTGAATGGTTTGGAAGTTTGGGCAATTCTCAGACTAACTAAATATGATGCTTAAAGAGTTTGTTTGTTAGTTGTAGTAAAACATTGAACTGACGTTTTGATATTTTTCAACTCACTTCGCTGTCTTTAAAAAAAATCAACAGGCTTGTCTTTTAAATGTTTGAATTTGTTGTATAAATGACGTTTCAGAAGGGATGGCTTATATCGAGTTGTTCGAAAATGTTTCATAACACACAATACAGTCTTTTTTTTTCTGTTTTCTGTTTTAATTTTTCAGAATCTTTTTGAGGGTATGGCTTGGTACTGCTTCTACTAGGATTTTCATAGTTTTCTGTTAGTTTCCTCTTATAATTTATTAACCATATGTCCATTATTATAGATTAGGACGTTATAATAGTTATTTAGACGTAATAATAGTAGATTAAGTCGTAATAATAGTTACTTATGTCATATCAGTGGCGAAGAGTGGTTTTTGGCATTAGACATGCACTTTCTTAAAAAATATATATAACAATTTTGAAGAATTTTATATTCAAAGGCTTGTTTTGGTTGAATTTTACGTTTGTTGGATAAAATTATAGGCGTACCTATTTATTTTATATAAAATTTTATTTAATTTTTAGTTATTGCATCTTAGATAATTTCAAGTGTTTTCCAAAAAAATCCTTATATTTCAGTCATTATGTCACCACACTGCAGGAATAAAATGCATTGCTTACATGCACTCTTCGCCACTGTTATTTATAAATATCAAGTATGTACTGAAACTTACAATTTACCTCGTAATTGATTTAAAAGTTATTGACAGTGAAAATTTATACAAAAGCACACATTTTCATAACAACAATAAAACAGTAGGTGCATCGCGCTGTATAAAAACGAATTGGAAGGGATGTTATCATTGAGAAGTGATGGGGGCAGAAGACGGAACGTACCTCCGCTATGCATCGTCGTGATTTAGTTTAAATTTACATTTTGAAAAATTTCGCTCTACATAAAAATTTCTTGAAATTTCTATTGTACCCCCTGCAGCAACGTAATGTACCACCAGGGGTACATCTACCCCAGGTTGGGAACCTATGGTTTATAGTATTATGGATGGGTTATCTAACAATACATTTTAAGTGGTTTTGCTTATTATTGTGACATTGTAAAACTCTATTTTTGTCGCCGTAAATTCGTAATCCGTCCCAGTGTGCGGTGGGCCATTAAAAAAAAAAAAATTTTAACCGTACAGTCAAATGTTTTCGAATGTAATATGTAGCTTAAATAGTTTTTTTTTATTCGAATTTAAATATTATTAGAAATCAATAAAAAGAGAAAAAATGGGAACAGTTTTATTTACATGCTATAATAACAACGGAGAACAAAAATTGAGTGACATTTTTTATAAAAGAAAATAAAACGCCAAATATTAAAAAAAAAACAATTTATTTTATTCAAACAAAAATTAAATTTAATGCAAATTTCGTTCTTGAATGATTTTCGATAATTCATTTACATCGGGTTGGGTTTGAGAATTCATTCTTGAAAAAGTTTGTTCGCGTAAGTAAGTGCTCGAAAAAAATGCTAATCATTGATTTCGCAAAATTTCTTGAATTTGGAAATTTATTATCTAATAGACTTAAATAAAAATAAATTTTGATGCCGCATACAATAGACCAAGTACAACAGCACCCCTATAGATGTGTACCTGTTCTGACGTTCCAAGCCTCCATTCCTTTCTACATGCAAGACCTAGCTAGGTCTTGCAAACTTGTTTTATATGAGCTTTGAAGTTTAAACATCAAGACAAAATCTTTAAACTTCAAGACAAGACCCGACAGACAAAACCGGAGAGACAAGACTAGACAGACAAGACCAGACAGACAAAAACAGAGAGACAAGACCAGTCAGACAAGACCAGACACGCAAGACCACACAGAGAAACCCAGACAGACAAGACCAGAAATACAAGACTAAGAACCAGGCAGACAAGACCAGACAGACAATACCAGACAGACCCGACCAGACAGATAAGACCAGACAGACAAGACCAGATAGACAAGACCAGACAGACAAGACCAGACAGACAAGACCAGACAGACAATACCAGACAGACCCGACCAGACAGATAAGACCAGACAGACAAGACCAGATAGACAAGACCAGACAGACAAGACCAGACAGACAAGACCAGACAGACAATACCAGACAGACCCGACCAGACAGATAAGACCAGACAGACAAGACCAGATAGACAAGACCAGACAGACAAGACCAGACAGACAAGACCAGACAGACAATACCAGACAGACAAGACCAGATAGACAAGACCAGACAGACAAGACCAGACAGACAAGACCAGACAGACAATACCAGACAGACCCGACCAGACAGATAAGACCAGACAGACAAGACCAGATAGACAAGACCAGACAGACAAGACCAGACAGACAAGACCAGACAGACAATACCAGACAGACCCGACCAGACAGATAAGACCAGACAGACAAGACCAGATAGACAAGACCAGACAGACAAGACCAGACAGACAAGACCAGACAGACAATACCAGACAGACCCGACCAGACAGATAAGACCAGACAGACAAGACCAGATAGACAAGACCAGACAGACAAGACCAGACAGACAAGACCAGACAGACAAGACCAGACAGACAAGGCCAGACAGACAAGACCAGACAGACAAGACCAGACAGACAAGACCAGACGGACAAGACGAGACAGACAAGACGAGACAGACAAGACGAGACAGGCAAGACGAGACAGACAAAACCAGACAGACAAGACCAGAGACACAAGACCAGACTGACAAGACCAGACAGACAAGACCAGACAGACAAGACCAGACAGACAAGACCAGACATACAAGACCAGACAGACAAGATCAGACATACAAGACCAGATAGACAGGACCGGAAAGATAAGACCAGACAGACAAGACCAGACAGACAAGACCAGACAGACAAGACCAGACAGACAAGGCCAGACAGATAATACAAGACCAGCCAGACAAGACGAGACAGCCAAGACGAGTCAGACAAGATGAGACAGGCAAGGCGAGACAGACAAGACGAGACAGACAAGACCAGACAGACAAGACCAGACAGACAAGACCACACAGACAAGACCAGACAGACAACAGACGCATACAAGACCAGACAGACACGACCACACAGACAAGACCAGACAGACAAGACACGCATACAAGACCAGACAGACAAGACCATACATAAAAGACCAGACATACAAGAGCAGACAGGAATAACGAGACAGACAAGACGAGCCAGACAAGACCCAACAAGCAAGACCAGACAGACAAGATCAGTCCGACAAGACCACACAGGTAAGTAATGCAATAAATATTCTGTATATAATATTTTTTTTTTTGCATTTAAACAGCAATAAAACAAACTAAAACCTTTCACTAAAAATTGGTCAGGATGAAATACAAAGAGCGAGCAATACCAAATTTCTAGGAATTCACATTGAGGAATGTCTTGGATGGAACATCACCACTGAAACAATTATTAACAAAATCAACAGCAAGATCTACATGTGAAGAAGGATATGGAAAGCTTCCATGTGCTTATAAACATCTCGTGGATAACCTATGGCCTATGGGATTATGGTATGGGGCTCCTCCCCGCACTTACATAGAATCTTCCTAGCCCAAAAAAAGAGCAATCAGAGGCATTGCATGAATTTCAAAGAAGATTTCCTGTAAATCATACTTCATCAATCCCCGACACCGTTTCACAAAACTGAAGAATGGAAAGACATCAGGAGAAGATGGAATAACCGCAGAATTACTGAAAAATCTTGGACCACGATCATTACAGGAAATCACAAACATAATTCAGGAAATTTGACGTTAAGAAGTAAAGAACTCCCACATGATTGGAAATCCGCACTCATCCACCCACTCCACAAAAAGGAGACAAATCTGAAAAATACTAAAAATTCGAGCTACACGAGATCTTCCAACCATCTGCACATTTATTGACTTTAGGAAAGCTTATGACTTTATATTATCGACCGACAATCCCTGTTTAATATACTTGAAGAAAACAATCTGAATCCGAAAACACAACGGCTCATCCAACAAACACTAACAAACACAACTTCCAAAATCAAATTCAACGGAGAAATCTCAAAACCTTTCCCCATCAAGACTGGTGTCCGGCAGCTCTTCAACATCGTTTTAGATACAGTTATCAAAACATGGGAACAAGAACTGGAAAATCGAAAAAATTGGAGACCCATAAGAGTAGGAAAACAACAGGATAACTTCAACGTCGCATTGCTGATGATCTCGCGATCCTTTCCGAAAATGAACAAACAGCAATCCATCAGGTCCTAAAAGAATGTGCTGAGAAAGCTGGACTACAAATTTCCTTTTCGAAAACCGAATTCATGGCCACAAAACACATCACAACAGAAAATTTATTACAAAATATTATTACAAAATTTGATTACAAAATACGGTACGATAAACAAGGTTAGTCACTTCAAATACTTAGGCGAAATTATTGAACCTACAGGAACAGAAAGATTAGTACAAATAGCACGGGAACTCAAAATGCGGAAGGCATATGGAAAAGTTGCAAGTATCTATAAGAAAAATTCATAAATATTAGCACCAATATCCGACACTACACGACTGTTATCAAACCCGAAATACTCTACGCCACCGAGACATTAAACCTTAATTACAAAGGAGATATAGAGAACATCAAGAAGGCTGAAAGAAAAATTATCCGAAAAATCCTTGGCCCAAAACTAACAGACATCCTTCGTCTACAATCACACACTGTCACAGAAAAATACTCCTACATAGAAACCGATTTCCGCAAACGACGACTGAAATTCTTCGGGCACGTTATGAGACTAGATGACAACCGACTAACAGGGAGAGTTTGAAAGTACATACAGAAAATGAAAACGACAACAGTCTGGGTAAAACAGGTCCAAATTGATCTAAAAAACGCCAACATCTCACCGACAGACATCGAAAAATCTTTAGACATAAGGTCTACAGCTGGGAAATTATATCAGTGGAAAAACCCAAAATAACAAGAGCAAAATGGACAGATGAACGTCGAGCTAAATATAGCCAGATGATGAAACAATTCTGGAAGAACAAAAACAACAGTAGCAATATATAAATATATATATATATATATATATATATATATATATATATATATATATGAAAAAGAGCCTACCGACTTACTTGGAATCATTATAACAAAAAATCAATATCTCTTAATGCAAAACTACAACACTACAAAACAGTCGTTCTTCCTGAAGCACTTTATGCCGCAGAAACAACATTAATTCGTGGTCACTCAAAAATCAAAGAAATAGAGAAACAAGAACGTAAAATTCTCCGAAAAATTTTTGGGCCGGTGAATAAGGAGGGAATATGGATTAAGAGACCATCGTCAGAAATGTATAAAACCGTACAACCTATCACTGACACTTTCAGAAAGAGACTGAAAATTTTTTCATGAAAATATTTTCATGAAAATTATTTTTATTTAGGTACATTGTTTGATTGCCAATTAACTCTACTTGTAAACTTTCTGGTGCTTTTAAAATATCAAATCTTATAGGATTTTCAAATATGAATATATCAATTTCTTTTGCATAAAAATCTTGAAAGCAATAACGAAAATTTTCATCCGATAATTTTAGTGAATCAAAATAAATATTATTTGAAGGACACTGTTTATCATTGTTAGTTAAAAACGATTACAAAGTAGGAAAATGAAAATACTTATTATTTTCAAGTAGAGAAATAAACAATTTGATTGACTTGATTAACTTAATTAACTTGATTAACAACATTGATTAACTTTCCTTTGCCTAGCAGTGTTAGATTTAATTTATAGAGGTAAGTTGTAATGTCAACAAGAAAAGCTAACTTGCTTACCCATTTAAAATTCAATAACTCTGAAATGTTATTTCCTTTTTCTGTCAAAAAAATTTCAATTTCATCTTTCAACTCGAAAAATCTTTTCAAAATTCTTCCACGACTAAGCCATTACTTCACAGTAAGAGAGTGAGTAAGACAATTACTTCACAGAAAAGTACACAAGATCATATTCTGCATCTATTTCGTTTAAGAATTCTCAAAATTTTCGATGGTTCATACCAAAAAAATATGTTGTTTGGTGGGCCGCACAAAAACTTGCAATGGGCCGCATGCGGCCCGCGGGTTGCCGACCCCTGATGTAACCTAACCTAGACTGGGTAGATTCGTCAGAATGTCTACTCGTCTAGCTGATCTATTTAGTCTGATAATAAAATAAAATAAAATAAAATAAAAAAATCAATTAAATGTGCTTGCTACGTCCCATATAAAATCTAATATAACGTCTAATATAACTTATATGTCCAGTATCTCGCGTGGGATGAATATTAGACGCCGACCACAAATATATATATATATATATATATATATATATATATATATATATATATATATATATATATATATATATATATATGATCGGAACGCATCTCCACTCTATCACTGAAATCGGCGAACAAAGCGTATACTCTCATCAACGCACACGCTCCCACAAACGACTATAATAAGAAAGATCCTAAAACATCGGATACCTTCTGGGAACAGTTAGAAGAGGTCACCAACCAAATTCGACCACACCACGTCAAGATTCTGTTAGGCAATTTTAACGCCCAGTTGGGTATTCTTCTTCTTTAAGTGCCGTCTCCTCTTAGAAGGTTGGCGATCATCATGGCGATGCGCACTTTCGACATCGCAACTCTAAATATATCGATGGAACTACAGTTGGACCATTTTTTTAGGTTATCCAACCAGGAAATGCGTCTTCTTCCTATGCTTCTCCGTCTTTGTATTTTGCCTTGTATAATCTCTTGCAGGAACCTATATCTTTCCACCCGCATTACGTGAACCAAGTATTGCAGCTTCCTGACTTTTATTGTATTGATTACTTCCTTTTCCTTCTTCATTCTTCTCATTACTTCATCATTCGTCACTTTATCCACCCAGCTTATCTTTAGAATCCTTCTATAAGTCCATAGCTCAAATGCCTCCATTTTATCTATCATGTTTTTCTTTAGCGTCCAGGCCCCCATTCCGTAAAGCAGTATTGAATATACATAACATCTTAACAATCTGATCTTAAGATTTAAACTCATTTCTTTGGTGCAAAATACTCCTATCATTTTGTTAAACACACTTCTGCGCTCGTCCGATTATTGCTCTAATTTCTTCAGTGTTTTCAGTTGGGTATAGAGAAACAATTTAGGAAAACAACAGGTATTCACACAGCACATAAAAGAACAAATAAAAATAGTGAAAGACTAATAACTTTTTGTGAAAATTTCCAACTTAAAATCATGTCAACACAATTTAGAAAACCCAGACAAAAGCTTTGCACGTGGAGGGCACCCAACATCAATATGGGTGAATTTCAAATCGACCTTGTTGCCATCTCTCATACAAACAAAAAGGAGGTCCTTAATGTAAAAACAAGGAAAGGTTTCTTCGATTCTGATCACTACTTGTTACAAATTAAACTCCAACCCAACAGGAGAAGACCACGACAACCACGAATTTAAGCCTGACCCTGAATATTTAAAAATAAACAGGTACAGTATTTTGCAAGGAATCAACGAAACAAACTCGTTAAACTGGACAGAATTATCGGATGTTCTCAGGAACGCTATGAGGATAGGCCAACCCCCACGTAAACGTAAGCACAGATGGTGGAACAGTATATGCGACCAAGCAATAGAAGACAGACTTAACGCTTGGAAAAAATTTCATAGCAACAAAACGCCAGACAAATGGCAGGAGTTCCTGTACATTCGGAAACAATCATCAAAACTAATTAGAAAAGAAAGACGTAGCTATGAAAAAACAAGACTGGAGGAAATAGAACAAGAATTTACAAAGAATAATACTAGGAGTTTTTACAGAATTTTTAAAGAGAACCTGACGGGATATCGACCATCCAGCCTATGCTTTCGTCGATCTGATGGTTCAATAGAGACAAACACCAATGCGAATTGTCAAATTTTAGCTGAGTACTTCAACAATCTTCTCAACTGTGACCCCCCATCCAGCAAGTTTATTTTTGAACAATCTGAATCCTATCCAGATTCCGTGCCGCCTTCCTTCCAGGAGATAACTGACATCATTCATTCATTGAAAAACGACAAAGCCCCTGGGGAAGATGGAATCATTGCCAAGTTATGGAAACTGGCTGACGACAACCTCATTCATAGAATACACAATATAATATGTGATATTTGGGTGACCGAACAAATCCCCCCAGAATGGAAATGTGCACTTATACACCCGCTTCATAAAAAGGTGATAAAATGGACCCGAACAATTATAGAGGCATTTCACTTCTACCAGTAACGTACAAAATTCTTTCGAAAGCTCTTTTGAATAGACTTGAACCTCAAGTAGACCCACAGATAGGAGAATATCAGGCAGGTTTCCGTAAAGGGCGCTCATGCACGGAACAAATTTGGAATCTGAAGACAATCTTACAAATACGATCTTGTAGAAACACCGTGGTTACCTTTGTTGATTTCAAAAAAGCCTACGACTCCGTCGACAGACCGACTCTCTTCAGCATTCTGGAGGAATTCAAAGTTGATAGAAAAACCAGGGCATTAATTCAACAAATTCTCATTAATACTACATCAAAGGTTAAGTTTGGTGGAGCAATTTCTCAACCTTTTGATATACATACGGGTGTTCGACAGATGGACTTTCACCCATCCTTTTTAATATGGTCCTGGAAAAAATAATCAGAACTTGGGAAAAAGAGATTGAGGGAATACACATTGTTAAGAGAAGAGATTATAGAGCTAATATCAAATGTTTGGCGTTTGCTGATGATCTTGCAATAATATCGAATACCAGAGAAGAAGCAAAGCATGCACTTGAAAAATTACACGAAATTTCACAAAAGGCTGGTGTTGCGAACTGGTAATTTAGTATGGTGCTGCTCCAGGATCAGGACAATGGATGAATTAATTACACGCAAATATGTCCTTTATATGTAATTAAGTACTACTTATCTGCTAATATCTTACAATATGTACAACTAATCGCTAACTTATTACAATAATTACTAACTAACTTGAAAATAATAAATAATAAACAATACACTTAATTCTACGAAACTTATGGTCGAAACCCGGAATTTACTTCAACGAAAATACGGAGGTTCGTCTTCAAAACTCAAATTACTCTCTTGCTAGCTCAATTCTGACTGCCCCTTTTTAACTTCCCCTCTACCTCATCACCTCGGTATTGGTGTGAGTCCTCCCCTAATCTTTATGGAAAATTTCCAAAACTCATAAAACAAAATCCTCTCGGCGTCTCGGCACGATCCCTAAGTTCGAGCGTCTGCCCGCATGATTTAGATAAAGCAGACTAATGGTCCTAAATAAACAAAAACTAATCGGGTGTCCACTTAGTTTTCTTTGCCGACTCGTGAGAAACTGAAATTCTTTGAAACCAAAATCGCGAGATTACAACACTGGTCTCCTGATATCTTATGAAAAAACACAGTATATAGAACGATCCCCGTCCGACAATCTACCCATCAAGACACAATATGGTTCTGTATCCAGAGTTTCCCAGTTTAAATACTTAGGAGAAATCATCCAACCGTCCGGCCTAAATATAATAGCAAATCAAGAACGAGTAAAAAAATTACAGAGAGAATACCGACTTACTTGGAATCATTATAACAAAAAATCAATATCTCTTAATGCAAAATTACAACACTACAAAACAGTCGTTCTTCCTGAAGCACTTTATGCCGCAGAAACAACATTAATTCATGGTCACTCAAAAATCAAAGAAATAGAGAAACAAGAACGTAAAATTCTCCGAATTTTTTTTGGGCCGGTGAATAAAGAGGGAATATGGATTAAGAGACCATCGTCAGAAATATATAAAACCGTAGAACCTATCACTGACACTTTCAGAAAGAGACGAGCTAAATTTTTTGGTCACATATACAAAATTACCTTTAACAGTAAAAATAGGTCCAAATGGATACAGGAAACTGAAGAAGACCTCAAGCAGCTAAACATCACGATACACGACATGAATGATCGGGTTAAATTTAGAAACACCATAATGCACCATAAATTTGATAAAGAACTGCTCCCAAAGATACCAGGAAAAAAGTGGACGGACGAACGAAAGAAAGAACATAGTGCACGAATGAAGAGGATTTGGGAAGAACGTCGCCGCATGACTGAGTTGACATAATTTTTGTTCAAGTTTACAGGTTCTCTTTAAAGGGATTTACCATAGTAATAGTAATAATAATATATATATATATATATATATATATATATATATATATATATGTATATATATATATATATATGAATATATAAATATAAATATATATATATATATATATATATATATATATATGTATCAACAAGATTGGGTTAAGATTTAATTAACATAATTAGTTTTGAAGACTTCATTATTTTTAAACCATTTGTTTATAAGATAATTTTAGTGAAATTAAAGAATTATTTGATTAAAACACATTCTTTCATAATCATGTTTAACTTGAATTGGCTATCTAGTTTTATTTGTATTGCTCATTTAGTAGATTTTATAAATGTATTCCTAAAATTATTACAGTTTTACTTGTGAAGATTAATTTAGTTCTATGAAACTAAATTAATATCATTCAGTAAATTATTTACGTCATGAACATATTATTATTAGAAAATTGATAATATAATGCCATTTGCAACTTATTTCAAAAAGTGTATCTATTATATTCTACATCTACTCTATTCTACATTTATATTTAAAATTCTATTTACAAATCATATTTAATTACAAGATTTATATCTTCATTTTATATTTGAGTTTGATTATTTATTAAAGGATAAATTGCAATGGTTTAAATGAAAATACAATTCCATTTTAAACTTAACCCAATATTTTTGTATTTACAAATAACGTTTGTATTAAGAATATAATAAAGCAGTTATAAATATTTTTGGACTATTGCTATAAAAATTTGAACATAGTTTAAAATATAGTTTGATGAACACATAATGTTACATAAACTACACTTTTCATATATCAATTTATTATTTTCTAATAAAATTTTGAAAATTATTGCCAAAAAGTAGTATATTTTGCCTTAATAAATGCCGAAGTAACCTATAAATTGAGCAAAGTAAGATATTTTTCGTGGATAAAAAAGTTTCATTTGAAAAAAAAAGATTTGAGATTAATTTGCATAAAAATCTGTTCGCCATCTTTTATATGATCGAAAGGTGTAAGTCGAGGGGATGAAAAAATCGCAGGGTAGTTTTCGCCTACAGTGTGCGAAAACGTGCTTCTACTAGGTAAATAAAGCATGCGGAGGAGGTTATAAGTAATTTAAGTACCTGAACCATTGGATTCCGATCGATTTGCAAGTCTTACAAGTACATAACAATTAATAAAAACTTAGAAAATAAATCACAACACGTGCAACACTTTTATTATCAAAACGAGCTTTTTTCTTTCTCCCTACACACACACTACCAACCGCCGCCACTCCGCACTCCACGTATAGAAAAAGTGGGGAAAACACTGTGACGCACGCCGAAAAAAATTTTACCGCCAAGTTTAAAATAAACTTTTAAAAAAAAACAATGTTTTTTAACAATGCATATGAATAAAATATTATTATTAACATTTTATATTTCTTGAATTTAAAGTATGTTTAAATCCATGCTATTAATGGTTATTACATTTAACAGCAAAGTTTTAACAAGCGCTGTAAATAAATAATATAGCATTTAAGATAAGTACATTTAAACTATTGTGATAAATTAATGATAAACTGGTATTGCATTGTAAATAACTGAAGTAATAAATCTTTCAAATTGTTAATGTAATTTAACAAATAATTTTTATTGCAAATGTTAATTTTGATTGGCTCTGTCTAAATTATAAACTTGAACATTTAAAAAATATAACAAAAAGAGAAAAAACTGTAAGCAAAACAAATGGAGAAGGCTAAAAAAGACATGTATGGACATTGGACTAAAGTAGACTAGAGATATAGACTACTGCTTATAGCAGGTAGTTTGCATAAAATTAAAATTCCAAACTAGACAAATGCGAATGTAAAAAATATTAGGTAGACCAGACTAGATAGACCAGACTACACAAAACTAGAAAGACAAGACTTTCCTCCTCAGTAGTGTAGTTGATAACATACCCGCCTGGCAAGCGGGAGACCCGGGTTCGATTCCCTGTCGGGGAGGCAACAACTAGGGCGGTTTTGGCGGGTTGCCCACCCTGAATAAATGCGAAATATGGGATACCGGAGTGGCGCATACTAAAAGCCAAAGTGAAATTTGGAGAGACCAGACTAGACGGCCCAGAATAGACAGTCCAGACAAAACAGACCACACAACACCAGACCAGAGAGACTAAAGCAGACAGACCAGACTAGACGGATCAAACAGACTTTTTTATGGTGGCTGGGGGAAGCTGTACCAGCCTGAGTGCGGAGCTCTCATCCGCTAAACCCCTAGTCCACTTGGCGATATTGTTTTTCCACCACGGAATCATTATTATCTTCAGGGGGATCAAACAGACCAGACTAGACTAGTCATACCAGACTAAACAGGCCAAATAAGACAGACAAGTCTATTGTTGCGAACTGGTAATTTGGTATGGTGCTGCTCCAGGATCAGGACAATGGATGAATTAATTACACGCAAATATGTCCTTTATATGTAATTAAATACTACTTATCTGCTAATATATTACAATATGTTCAACTAATCGCTAACTTATTACAATAATTACTAACTAACTAAAAAAATAATAAATAATAAACAATACACTTAATTCTACGAAACTTATGGTCGAAACCCGGAATTTACTTCAACGAAAATACGGAGGTTCGTCTTCAAAACTCAAATTACTCTCCCGCTAGCTCAATTCTGACTCCCCTTTTTAACTTCCCCTCTACCTCATCACCTCGGTCTTGGTGTGAGTCCTCCCCTAATCTTTATGGAAAATTTCCAAAACTCATAAAACAAAATCCTCTCGGCGTCTCGGCACGATCCCTAAGTTCGAGCGTCTGCCCGCATGATTTAGATAAAGCAGACTAATGGTCCTAAATAAACAAAAACTAATCGGGTGTCCACTTAGTTTTCTTTGCCGACTCGTGAGAAACTGAAATTCTTTGAAACCAAAATCGCGAGATCACAACACTATTACCGAGATATACCAGATTAGACAAGCCAGGCCAGACTACACAGAACATTCCCGACGGAACAGACTGAAAAGGCTGGTCTAGCCGGATCAGATTAGTATATATCTTCAATAATGAAGTAAAATGATTTGATTTGATTAGACAAACGAGACAATACAGAGCAGACCACGCTACACAAACCAAGTTAGACAGGATAGACTAGACCAGGGGTCTCCAAACTTTCCAGCCTTAGGGCCATACTGATTACTCCAGTAAGTTCCGAGGGCCAAAACCATATTATCATTGTTGCCGGTGGTAAAAAGTGAAATAGTCCACTGATGAAAAGAAAAGTCCGAAAAAGTACGCAACGTTTAAAAAAGGCTGCAAATCGGACTAAAGTCCGCAAAACGGCAACACTGCATATTATTAATTTTCCTGTCATTATCTGTAATTTCTAGATTAGTCGTAGAGTACGAGACATGAGGAGTAACGTGACACGACATCTGGTGGACACAAGCGGAAATAGGTAGTACCTTCTATCGCTAACAGATGGCGCTAATAGCACGTACAGAATAATCTCGTTGGTTCGAGAAAGTTCTGGTGTCTTCCACTCACTTCTAGATGGCAGTAATTGGAATATATAAGAAGGCTAGTGGCGCAACCACAAGTCAGTTCCTATGACACTGTTGTGAAATAAAATAGTGAGTACCTCCTTAAAACGTGTTTGTGCGTGTTTAAGTTTAAGACATCTTTGTAACAGTATTTTGATTTGAATTGTTGCTTTTGTGTGTGATTTAGTAGTATGGAAAAGAAGCGAAAAATTGATACAGAAAATTCAAAGATCAGTGGAACATCAGTATTTCGTAATTGAGTCCAGTAACAAGGCGCTATGTTTGATTTGCAATGAAATCCTAGCCGTTCTCAAGGAATATAACATTAAACGTCATTATGAAACAAAATATTTTCAAAATTACAAATACAGTATTACGAGTATTACAAAATTACAAATAAAATATACAGGAACTTTGCGGACAGAAAAACTCGAAGCTATGAAGCGCGGATTGAAATCGCAGCAATCTTCATTTACAAAACTCAAAACTGAACAAGAGGCTGCAACTCGTGCCAGCTTTCGTGTGGCTCTTGAAATTGCAAAACGTGGAAAACCATTCACCGATGGAGAAATGATCAAAGAATGCATTATTGCAGTAGCCGAAGAAATGTGCCCTGAAAGGGTAAATTTATTAAAAACTGTCAGTATGTTAGCAAACACTGTGGCTCGAAGGGTAGAAAACATCGCTGAAAATATATCCTCTCAACTGTTCGACAAAAATGGACATGTTGAGTGGTTTTCTTTGGCCTTGGATGAGTCAACGGATGTGTCAGATACTGCTCAGGTGTTGATTTATATTCGAGGAGTAGATAAAAGCTATGAAGTGCATGAAGAACTTCTTGATATGTGTAGTATTTATGGCACAACTACTGGTAGAGATATTTTTAAAGGAGTTGAAATGGCCATTAATCAAAAGAACCTTCGATGGAAAAACTTGAAATGTATTACAACTGATGGAGGCAAAAACATGAGTGAGAAAGATAAAGGAGTGGTCGCTCTTGTGTCAAAGGCTGTAGAAAATGACGGTGGTTCAAAACCATTAGTCTTACATTGTATCATTCATCAACAGTCTTTGTGCGGAAAATGTTTGGATATGTCTGAAGTTCTGAAACCAGTCATATCAACTGTTAATTTTATCAGATCTTTTGGGCTGAATCACCGACAATTCCGACAATTTATTGAAGAGATTGAAGAAAATGACTTACCTTACCATACTGCCGTACGTTGGCTTAGTTGTGGGAAAGTCCTTCAGCGCTTTTTTTGAACTTCGAGCAGTGATCGAAATTTTTTTGAATGAAAAGCATCGCCCTCATACTGAATTACAAAACAACGCATGGCTGTGGAAGTTAGCATTCTATGTTGATTTGACAAAACATGTGAACGAACTGAATTTGAGATTGCAAGGATAAAACCAGCATCTTCCTGATTTATACACTAATATCAAATCATTCCGGAAGAAATTGATACTGTTTCAATCATAACTACGAAGTAAATGTTTTTCACATTTTAAAACATGTGAAATATTCAGCCACACCACTGAGACTGAGTTTCCTATCGATTTTGCAATCGGAACTTTGAGTGCTTTGAAAATAAATTTTGATACTCGTTTCTCGGACTTTGATGCCATTGCGAATCAAATTAAGATTTTGCAGAATCCTTTTGATACTGACATTGAAACCCTAGCCCCGGAACTTCAAAAGGAAATGATTGATCTACAGTGCAGTGATATAATTTAGAACAAATATCAAAACTCATCTTTGTTGGAATTTTATAAGAGTCTTCCACTGACACAATTTGATAATTTGCATAAATTTGCTCGTGGGCTGTTTTCTGTTTTTGGTACTACTTATTTGTGTGAGAAGACCTTCTCCAAAATGAAGTACACAAAAAATGTTTACAGATCTAAATTAACTGATGAGCATCTTAAATCTCTTTTAATAATTGGTACAAGTAAAATTAGTCCACAACTACAAACTATTGTCAGTGGAAAATCTCAATTACATAAATCTCATTAGTATTTCATATGTCATTATGCTTGTTATAAGTTATGTTTTTATTTAAAATGCATAAAATGTTAGTTGGATTCATTTCAATAATTTGTTAGTTATTATATACTGAAGTTAAATTTTCTGCATATTATACATGTCTTTACTCATTACAATTCTGTGTTTCTTTATCCAACTTATCACAAAAACGATAACAATAAGCCTACAACAATATTATGAGTAGTTAGCCCATGACCATATCAATGTAGATGTCATATTAATAATTATTCAACATAAAATTAGAATACTTCAGTAAACTAAATTTAATTTGTTATAAAAAATATGTTCTCTAAAAGGAGTTTTCAAGTATGCTAGCTCTCCGCGGGCCGGACAAAATCTATCCGCGGGCCGGATGTGGCCCTCGGTTCGTAGTTTGGAGACCCCTGGACTAGACTAAAATCAAAATCAAATCAAAAACTATTTATTTCATTATTTAGGCATAGACACTACAGATCTTTAAACCAAATGAAAAAAAACTTAAACATAATATGTAAATAAACAATTGTGAATAATGATATTAAAACTTAATGTATCTTCTATCTTCTTGCATTATATATGGTTCCCTATTATTGATATATTCAAATACTTTATGCTTGTAATTATTTAGATTACTGCTAACAATAAGTTTGATTTCCCTTGGAAGGGGATTGTAGAGTTTAATTCCGATGAATGTTGAGCTCTTCTCCGTCATTGTCAGCATATGCTTGGGCGTGGTGTAGTAAAAATGAAAACGTTGTCTAGTGTGTTGGTCATGTGCTACAAGATATGTATCGAAATATTTTTTGTGTTTATACAACAAAACCAGTATCTCGTAAATGTATGTGCCGACTAATGTTAAAATTCTCGCACCTTTAAACTTCCCTCGTCAAGATTATCTGTAATTTAGTTTGTATAATATTCTAATTGCTTATATTTGTATTGAAATTATAAATAAATAATCAATAGATTTTTCCAATCTTTACTCGCGCGCCCCAAAACATTATTCCGTACCGCAAAATAGAATGAGAATTTGCGAAATATACTTTCTTCAACACTACTCCCACTGTCCACTGTTGCTTGGAGGCTTCTAAGAACATATGTTGCTTTATTTAGTTTAGGCGTTAGGTGAGCTATATGGGTTGTCCAATCTAAAGTCTCGTCCACAAGTAGTCCTAGTAATTTCAGATTGTTTAACTTCAAAAAGATCTCCACCTATACTGATTTCATCGGGATTTTGACTCAGACTTCTTTTGGTCCTGAAAATTATAAAGTTTGTTTTGTCCATCTTGAAGACTAGACAATACGTACTAAACCAGTTTGAAATACGATTCATAGCTGATTCATGGAATTTAGGTGGACTTCATTTAGTTTGGTTTAAAAGTAAGAGACTAGTGTCGTCAGCATAGTTAACCAACTTAAAATTTGTATCTTCTAAAGATGACGGTAGATCATTGACATACAAGATGAATAAAGAAGGACCTAGAATAGTCCCTTGTAGAATACCCATCTTTACTGTCTTCGTCTTTGAAATATAGCTGCCATGAGCTGTTTGGATCTTGGTGCATTGTTTACGATTGGATAGATATGACTTAATCCAATCTAGCGCTACTCCTCTGATTCCGTATTTTTCTATTTTATTCAGTAAGATGTTGTGGTCAACAGTATCGTACACTTTCGAGAGATAAACCAAAATACCCGAAGGGATCATCCAGTTGCGTGTAGATATTACTCATGTACTGGAAGCATGCCGACTCCACACTTTTTCCTTTGACAAACCCATGTTGGTAGAAGCTGATTATGTTATATTTGCGAAAAAATGACTCCACCCTGACATGGAATACTTTCTCAAGAATTTTAGAGAATGCGCTCAGTATACTGATGGGTCTATAATTGCTCATATCATTTTTGTCATCCTTCTTAAAGATTGGCAAGATTTTCAGCAGTTCTGGGAATGTGCCGGCGGTAATTGAGTTTTTGATTATGTATAATAAAGGGTCTGCTACCTCCCTGAAGACTTATTTTATTACAAACATGGGTTGTCATCATTTCCAACGCTTTTTTTTGCTTTTCATGCTCATAACAATGTTATACAGCTCTATAAGGGTGAGTGGATCAATCCTCATAGTCCTCTCAGTACCAGGTATTTAATTATGCAACGGAACAATTGGAAGCAATGAAGTTGTCTTTTCTGCGTTTTCTGTATAGAAATTGTTAAAACTTGACACAACTTCCATAGGGTTACCGTCAATGCTTCCAAAAAAATCCTTGGGTTTTGTGTTCAACTGGGTTAGTTGTCTGACTACATCCCATGTGCTTTTACTCAGCTTCTCGTTATTTTTAAGCTGATCTTCTATTTTTTTCTTCATATGCTTCGTAAGAAGCGAATTAAAATCTCTACGATGTTTATTATAGATATTTTTTAACTCTGTGTTATATTTAACCAAGATTTGTAGCATATCCATACGTATTTAAGTAGAGTGGACACACTTGGGCTAGATTTTTGGAACACGAGGGAAACTTTCATTGAAATACAATAAAAAGACCTTCATGAAAAGGTTCCACTGTACATTGTGACATTGTAACATTGTGAAATTTGAGACCAGGTCTCCTCTTGCAGGCGTTGTTTAAACTTTACCACATTATCATGCTTAAAAAGCCGAGTGTATAAATATTGTTGGTTCTGTCAACCTTTCATAACTTGTCATTTGGGCATAGTGATCCGATATGTGGTAGTACAAAGTTTGTGATCTAAATGTCAAACCAGATTTATAATAATATTGTCAATACAAGTCCCTGTAGATGGATGAGTCGTCTCCTTTAATGCCAAAATGCATTGGAAAGAGTCTAGCAGTGAGACAAATTGAGTGCTCGTTTTTGTTGTTTTGGAGATATCGATGTTAAAATCCCAGGTGATAAAAAATAGCATCTTATCGTTATACAGTATCACTAATAGATGGTGAAGTTTATAAATAAATGAGTTATAGCGCGAAAGGGGGCTCTGTATTGTGTGACAATAGTTACGGGTGAATTACCTAACGATATATGTGATGCTGCACATTCAAACACGTAATCCTCTGCTAACTTACTAATGTCATCTCTTGTTCGTGGTTGCCATCATCTTTATAGAAAATGGCGACCCCTCCATGTTTTCCTTCTTCCCTGCAATGAAACGATGAGAGTGAAAAGTGGTTAGAAAAGTTGGATTGGTCTGCACTCTTCCAATGCTTAGTTAATGCCAAAACATAACAGTCTGGATTGTCTTCTAGCATGTACTGAATCCTCTCTAAGCAATTGCCAATTGATTGTACATTTTGGTTAATTAAAGAAATCTTCTCATGTGTATGACTGGCTTTCATAATCTTCTTACTATTACTATTATTATGGGTTCTGTCGTCCATTTGGCTACTAGTATTATGAATCGAGGAATGAATTAATTCTGGTTCTTCTTGCTCTCCAGGTTTAGGAAAAAAAAACGATTAATAGCTGCGTAGCGAGACCATACATCCGGTTTCATTATTTTATCTAACTTGTCAAATGGAATTGATACTTTAAAAGACGAGTAAAGCTCAGGGTACTTGGAGACGATTTTTTTGCAGAGGACAGTTTCGAAATTCTTCCCTCTTAAGTAATTGATTACATCTTCTTCTGTGAGTTGAGGTTCCAGCCTCGAAACGTGGAGATGAGCATGTTTAGTTATCACTCTTATTTCCATATTATCAAGATTTTAGCCAATAATAATATTATTAGAGCATCGAAGTATTCTTGTGTATTTTTTTGTGTTTGCTAAATTTCAATATCTTCATTTGATTTGGATTTGTCCGCCCTTGATTTATATTTTTAGTTCTCACTGGAACTTCTTTATCACTAGCTTGTGCTCAGTGGGCTCAAATTGGGGCTGTGAGATAACCACATTTATTTGGTTTTCTTGGATATTTGAAACTTTATAAATATCGTCAGCTGACAAAGCTATTAATAATTTTGCATTAGTCGCGGTTAGCACCTCTATTTGTGAGTTTAGTATGGATATTTTTCCATGCAGTGGTTCCACTTGAATTTTTACTATTTCCGCGATTACATCTTTAAATTTAGAACTCGAAAAACTCTAAAAACTTATCACACTCAGTAACTTTGGATCTTAGTTCCCGTGACATAATTAAGAGGAATGCACAAATAAGATTGACTACAACGTAAGTAATATTTAACTTTTTCGAATTAATTTTCTAATTTGCATCGACTGTTCACTACGAGCGCTCGCTCGAGACTGATTGTGAGATCAGAGTAGACAGACTGAACCAGATCGTCTACCTAGTTTGATACCCAGATTATAGAGACAAAACTACATAGAAAATACTATAAAAATTAGAATATACGAAGACTAGAAAAACAGATAAAACTAATGAGAGCTTATTTGAAGCTTAATGAACGTCCTCCATGAACCGAGGGCTTGAATGTTTGCTAGGCTGGTTAGAACTTGGAATATTTTTTCTAAACCATGACAGTTGTAAATTAAGAAAATGTTTAATCACAATTATTACCACAACATTGAGGAAATTAATGAAAATTAGAAAATAATTCTAGAAAACTTGATGAAATTCTAGATGACTTTCGTATTTTGCAATAGTCGTATATAGACTTGGTCTAAATCATTGGCCTCCAAAATTTTATTGTCGCGTACTTCTATCACAGAAGAAATCTAAAGTGCGAGCCTTAACTACTTAACAGATTTGCATCTTTTAAGGGTACTAGATAGTGTGTGCAGTGGCAATTCTTCCACTATTTTCGTTGTTACGATCTTTTTGATCGTGTAATTTCATGATATATGTTAGTGGATCTTGTCGTAGCCCAAGTAACTACATATGAGTTCGTCCCAAAAATATGGCTCTATGGCACCATTGTTTTGGGGGTTCAGCAAATCCAACCCCCCCCCCCCCCCATGAAATATGCAAAATATAACATAAATATTATATTGAAATCAGGAGGAGTAGAGACGACTATCTTCAAGAGAGCATGGTAGATGTGGAGTTTAGGAACCCTTGGGTGTCAGTTTTAGAAAATAAATTGGTACATTTCTGCAAAAAAAATTGTCTAAACCATTATAATTAAAACCATCATAATAACAATATGTGGGACAACTTTGAGGAAGCTTTAAATGCTACTTTAAGATTTTGCTTTCGAAGGACGTTTGCGATTTGTTCGCTTGTTTTGCCAAAATATGTCAAGGAGATGAAAGTTTTGTCTGAATTTGAGGTTTTCGGATATATTTGGATCTTTATTAAGTTGAGTTAGTTTATTATTGATTAAATTATAGATAATTGGAGAAATTGTTAATTATAGATAATTATAGATTTGTTAATTATAGAACATAGTGAATTTATCAATTCTGTGTAAGTATGGATTTCCTCGTAGTAATGGTGGCATCCATCCTCTCCATTAATAGAGGTCATTAAAATGGTTATTATTATATGTAAAGTTGGTTGCATATTTGTCAAAATGGGGTGTATAGTTGGTTGCATTTATAGTTGGTGAAGAGCAAGGGCGAGGAGGAGATTGTACATGTACTCTATGTTGCCTAATATTATATGTAAAGTTGGCTTTCCTAAAAGAGTACATGAGCGCGATAAGGAAAAAACAAGAAGAGAGATGATGTATTAATAAGATCCACCGAGTCAGCATTTTCCTCTTTCAACTCGTCTGTGAACACGCGCGAGTATGGGATGTATCAATTATGAAATAATAGATAAGAAACGCTGAACTTGACCTAACCTTGATGATTTCAGAGTTAATTACTATAAATATATTTACAAGCCAGATGATGGGTTCGATAGATCATTGTTGCGAATTGGGGATGTTGAAGAACTCTAAGTTTGCACCCTTCCATCCGTGTGTTTGGAACGCTATCGGTATATCTCTCAACCGTGAACACCATATTTTCTCTTCTATTTTCTTCACGTATGCGTCTTTAGTTAAGAGTGGTACACCTTCGAAACTTCTTGTATATCCTCCCCCATTTTCGCAGAATCTGAAAGGTGGAATGTGAAGGTATTTGATGTGTTTTTAGGAAGACCCATTGCATATTTAAGCTATCTTGCTTTAATTTTATCTAGCTCTAACAGGTGGTATATGTTAGAAATGGGCTTATAGTTTTGAAGCAGTAGGTTATCGCCGGTCAGAGTTTCATGTTAAATAATTGCTGATGTATCTAAACTTAAGGCTCGTATATTCCTGGGGGATCCAATGGTTTGAGTTGCTTTTTTACTTTTTTCTGTAATGTGTTTGGGGAAAGTTAGCTTCGTCTGGAGGGTTACTCCTCGGTATTCATAACTATTGACGAATTCCAGCTGGTGTTCACCTAAACTTTGTCGCACTTTCGGAGCAGACCATCTTTTCTAAATTTCATTGCTTTACTTTTCTCATATTTTATAGCCAATTTTTTTGGGAGGCACCATGTGTTTAGATGCATCGAGCTTGCCTGAATTGCTGTCAGGTCATTGCTGTCAAAGTTGGGCATGTGTACCACGTATTTGTTATCCTTGGTTCAAACATTTTGGAAGGTTCAGTAAAGGTATCACAGACTGTGGTTCACAGATAATGGTTCAACATTCTTTTCCAAACTTCTCCATGTTGATCTATACTGGGCTATTTTCATTAACCCAATATCCCTTTTATGATTTTTGGACTTATCATATCCAAAAAACATGAGCTATAGCTCAACTTACTTTTTTGTATGGGGATGTTTGTGGGGGTGGTGGGAAATATAGTAAAAAACCTATTGGCATTTTATATTGGGATGTATGTGTCCCCATGGGTTAGTATGAAGGTAAGTATTACTTTTTCAAAATTTAATTTCTTCTAATTACAGTATGATCTTATATTTATGAATGGCAAGGCGTAAAGCACATCTTACACAGAGCAACTTGTATACCAGATTTTGGTTCGCGTTTCATTGCCCTTTCCTAAACAGTTCGCACATCTTCTTCTGGAGATACCTTGAACTGGGAGGTGATCTTCAATATTGAGCCTAAGTTTCGTTGTTTTGGATAGACGTCCAGCAGGTTTATTACATTTGATTGCACTTGCTTGTTTTCCCACAGCCATCAACTGTTCTGCTAGAGGAACAACAAATTGTAACAGTGGCTTTTTTGTATTTCGTTGAATAGAATTGACGCATTGACAACAGATGTCATAAACAATTTATAGAAAACCTTTTTGCACCAACTTTGCGATTTTCTATCAAAGTCATAACAACCGACTTTTTGGTCCGATAGGTCTACTCCACCCATTATTTAATTATAGAGCACAATTGATTCTGGGCATGGTAGCTCCTTTTTCTCACCATCCTTTTGCTTTCTAGTAGGGCTTATTATGTCACTATTCGTACAATTTGTGATCACAAGAAACTCCTTTCTATCTTGCCACCTTATGGTTAATGTCGCTTTTTAATCGCTTTTCTTCAATTTCCCATCGAATTTTGGCATAAATGTTCGCGAAAGAATACAAGTTCCTACAGCAGGAAAGGCAGGAATGTAGTTCATCAGTCTAACACTTGTAAAGAAGCGATCAAATGCTCAAGTGACTCGTGAATCCTGAACAGTAGAGATAAGTGACGATACAACCTTTTCCCCTAAGGTAGTAGTGACTTTTCCTACAGTATCGTTTCTTCCAGAATAAACATTGAGATCATATACATATCACGTTTCCGCATCGCATCGTTCTCATATTTTGATTCCACGCTTGATGGGTTTCAAAGGGAGATATTGCTTCAGACTTTAGTGGCCTTTGAATTTGGCCATTGATTCGTCAATGCTCTGAAATGCACTGTCTTTTCTGCATTTTTGAAATGTATATTTCAGGCAAGTAACCACCTCATCAATATAGAATGCTCTAGGAGCATCAGTCCCTTTTTCTGGGTAATTGAAATATATCTTAGAGATAAGTAGTTGGGCGCGATTCCAAGCAATTGCAGTTTTTATAGCCTCATTTCCCAAAGATGCATTCTTTGATCAGTAGTCGGTGAAGTTAGGTTTAACTCTATTGTAGGTAATAATACGCATAATTCCTAATAAAAGCATAATTTCACAGACATCTGTATTAGGGACATCAATTTTCTTTTTGTTGGCTTTCCTCAGTATTTCCAGTCGGGAATTGGTACATTCGGCAATAAATATCATCAAACTACGTGGAAAAACTTGCAAAAACACATCATTTTCATCCGATTAACGACCAATTTTTCCAATGAGGATGTTGTCAATTGTTCTCAATTGTTCCATTGAGGCATTGAGGCTCATGGCATTGATGTTGTAACTTTGAATCGACGTCTAAATGAATTTGGAACCGCATTCCAGGAAGTCACTTCAGGGGTGGAAATGGGTTCAGCATCTATTGCTACCTCGTTAGATTCGTCGAATGAATCTTTAGAACTTTGAGCATCTTCGGAAATTTGAGAGCTGTCGCTATCTGGTTCGATGTTTTCATCTTTCAAAGAGTCATCAGATGAAACAAATGATTCTTTTCGTCACGTTCGAAGTTTTCCCAATATTTTTTTAGTTCGTCCTCAGTGAGGGGCCTTTTCCCGTCTATTCTAGAAAAAAAATTTCCCATTATAAAATTTCAAGGTGATTTTCCTGTAAATACGCATTTCCTTACCTTTTTTCTTATTGCGAATGCCCAACAATCTATTTTATCTAAATAACTTTGGTAGAACGCAGAAAAACACAGTTACACAGCCGTCAAGATGAAAAACTGCGGAATGACTAGACATGGTTTTGCCTATTTTATGAAAATACCATGGAACAATACTTAATGAACATTTACTTCTTCTTCATGTGTCTTGTCCGGTCTCCATGACGTTGGCGATCTGCATGGTAAAAGCTGTACGATCCTCCGCCAAGCGAAAAAGTTTGGATGGATGAATCATCGAAAATGTGGAGAAATATAATAGGCCACTGGGCCGCAGTATTTGTAGGGCTAAACGATGGCCCAGATCCACATTGGGGGAAGGAAAAAAATGGTCTCCACCAGCGTTGAGGGGGTAAGGTTCGATTTGGTTTTCTTCGTCTACGTATCTCGCTCATCATTCCACTTGCTGCATACAAACATTGTATGGGACACATCGTCCACTGCTCCGCAATATACGCACTTGTCGTCTTCTACCCTGCCTATGCTGTTCAGATACTTCTTAAAGCACCCATGCCCGCTTAGCTCCTGGGTGAGGGTTCCATCTGTGGGATTAGAGCCTTAGTCCATAGGCCCTTTTCGATTTGAGTCCAGTGTTTCTGCCATTTTTCAAATAAACGTGAAGTGATGCGTTTCTACTTTTGGGAGATGCTTTTTTCTTCGTCGTTGTTTCGAGCATGGTTTAACTCGACGAGAAGTTCGATAGGGGGAATGCTGGCAACAACCAGAACAGCCCTTGAGATCATCCGATTCGCCCTGCAGACCCTGAGTGCCAACTTTCTTTGAACTTTGCCAATGTTATTTCAAATCCAAGGTTACTGTTTCAAAGTCGCCGTACACATGGCTTTTCGCCGTACCGTTGCAGTACCGTACCGTTTGGTTTATTGAAACCTGGTTGATACTAACTCAACCTGAATTTTCCTTAGATTTGTGAAACGCATCAGTCCTTATTTTGCCAGTCCAGTTCCAGAATATTTCTCAGTCTTAATAGACGATATTTATCACCTCTCAAAATATGTCCAAGATATGATGTCTTTCGGCATTTTACGGTCGTCAAAAGTTGCCTTTCGATGTTTGCTCTTCGTAGTACATTCTGAACATTTACAGTGAATTAAATCCCACCGAAATATATTATTTGGTGCTTGGGACATATGTGTCCCGCTGGTAGCGAAAGGGTTAAGTTTCCTCCCGCTTGGCGTCAGATGTCGTCGCGCCATCTTGCCGAAGACCTGCCAACACTTCTCTTCGATCATCGCGGCCTCCATTATAAAAGGATTTTAGTCCACTTGATGTTGTCTCTCGCTATGTGACCCGCCCATTGCCACTTAAGACGCACCATTCGCTCCACAACATCCACGACCGCTGTTCTCCTCCTGTTTTCTTCATTATCGAATTGTCCCTTCTTGTCCCTGTCTCCCATCGCTCACTGGCAGACTAGAAGTCGGTTTGCTCTGTATATCGATAGAGTTACAGTCTAGAGCCCATACGTTGCGACCGGCAAGATGCATGAGTCATAATCCTTTCGATGTTTGCTCTTCGTAGTACATTCTGAACATCTACAGTGAATTAAATTCCAGCGAAATATATTATTTGGTGCTTGGGACATATGTGTCCCGCTGGTAGCGAAAGGGTTGTCTATGTGACCCGCCCATTGCCAGTTAAGACGCACCACTCGCTCCACTACATCCACGACCGCTGTTCTCCTCCTGGTTTCTTCATTATCGAATTTTGTCCCTTCTTCTCCCTGTCTCCCATCGCTCACTGGCAGACTAGAAGTCGGTTTGCTCTGTATATCGATAGAGTTACAGTCTAGAGCCCATACGTTGCGACCGGCAAGATGCATGAGTCATAATCCTTTCGATGTTTGCTCTTCGTAGTACATTCTGAACATCTACAGTGAATTAAATTCCAGCGAAATATATTATTTGGTGCTTGGGACATATGTGTCCCGCTGGTAGCGAAAGGGTTGTCTATGTGACCCGCCCATTGCCAGTTAAGACGCACCACTCGCTCCACTACATCCACGACCGCTGTTCTCCTCCTGGTTTCTTCATTATCGAATTTTGTCCCTTCTTGTCCCTGTCTCCCATCGCTCACTGGCAGACTAGAAGTCGGTTTGCTCTGTATATCGATAGAGTTACAGTCTAGAGCCCATACGTTGCGACCGGCAAGATGCATGAGTCATAATCCTTTCGATGTTTGCTCTTCGTAGTACATTCTGAACATCTACAGTGAATTAAATTCCAGCGAAATATATTATTTGGTGCTTGGGACATATGTGTCCCGCTGGTAGCGAAAGGGTTAAGTCTATGTGACCCGCCCATTGGCAGTTAAGACGCACCACTCGCTCCACTACATCCACGACCGCTGTTCTCCTTCTGGTTTCTTCATTATCGAATTTTGTCCCTTCTTGTCCCTGTCTCCCATCGCTCACTGGCAGACTCGAAGTCGATTTGCTCTGTACATAGTTAGAGTTACAGTCTCGAGCCCATACGTTGCGACCGGCAAGACGCATGAGTCATAAACCTTCCCCTGAGGTTTATAGAAGTTTATGCATGGTTCCCGGAGAATGTAGCTTAGGGACCAAACGCCGCGCCGGTCAAGCCGATACGTCTGGTGAATTCGGCTGTCTGATTGTCCTTTCCTCAAGAGTATGATTACCGATGGTGACCATTTTATTGCTCGGACTTATTATTTTCGTTTTCTGATGATTCATTTTCAACCCTACCACTTGGGCGACTTCTTCGAGTTTACGTAGCATTATCCCGAGTTCATCTGGATCGTTGCTACTAAGTACAATATCGTCGACAAAGCGTAGGTGATCAAGGCGGGTTCATCGATGACCACTCCCTTTTACTCCCAAGAAAGATTTTTAAATACGTTCTCCAACGCCAGGGCAAAAGTTTGAGTGTGATGATATTTCTCCCGTAGGTTTCAATCGAGGCAAAGGCTTTCTGATAGTCAAAAATGCCATATGGAGAGGAATGTTAAATTCCGTGCATCTTTCGATGAATGTGCGCACCGTTTGGATATGGTCAATCGTGCTGAATCTCCTCCTGTCTGGCCAGCCTGTTCGATGGGCTGCTAAAAGCTTGAATTTCTGGGTAAGACGATTGGTTATGATTTTGGATAACAGCTTGCAAAAGGGTGGATAGTAGGTTGATTGCTCTATAATTTTCGATATTCGTACAGTCGCCTTTTTGACGAGCAAGATAACTTGTTTTGGACATATTGAATTAAAAAAAATGTCCAGATTTCCCCATGCATATAGTATTAATATTTATTAGTAATATTAAAGAAAAAACGGCATACAAAAAATAATTTTTGACTAGATTTAAATATATTTACATATTTATATGAACCTAACACTTGTATAAATCTTTCTACTACCCAACTAATAAGTAACCGACTCAAGTAAACATAATTGATAAACATTTTTTAACCCAATAGAAAGAAACTAGAACCTACAGCAAATAATAAAAAGAAGAAATAATAATTAATTATTACATCTATATATTATTGAAAGAAAAATGAAAATTGTGTTATGAAAACTATTTTGAATATTTTATTTTATATTAAGATTTATGAAAATTTTCGAGTAAATTTCTGTCAAATGGGTTTAGGTCAAGATTCATAAATGAGTCTTTGATAATGTGGAAAAACTTCGCAAGTTGGGACGTGGAGGCCAAACTCGAGTGCAACGAGCACTGCGAACTCTGCAGACATTAATTCTTTCCTATTCAATCTGAAAACGTTTTCTGTGCGTTCAATCAGTGATCTCAGTCCGTCCCCTTTGATATCGTTCAGCTTTGCAGCTAATAACAAACTTGCCGCTGCACACAATTTACGATTTTCCTTATTGATTAAACCGCGAAGAATTAATTTTTCGAAATAGACGTAGGCTTGAGCCACTGTTACTAAATCCACTCCTGCTTCTGCTTTTACTATTTTTCTCATCTCACGTTTTAAACTAAAATAAAAATATATATAAATCCTCATTCAATGCTCACTATATTATTAAAATATACCTTCTTAATTTACTAAGAGTAAGTTGAATATGTGGAAACTTCTCTCTAAACTTATCATTGATCTCTTTTTTGAGATCGGACGGCCTTACATAATCTATAACTGAAGTCATATATGAGGTGAAAGTCAGCAGAGTTCTGTGTTTGCCGGCGATAAGTTCGGGATCGTCCAGCAAATTGGGGTGGTAAACCACCAAGTTTTGGGGGACTTCCTCTTTGGAGTCCGGTGGAGGCGACGTGGCAACAACATGGGCCGCAGCTCTTTGCGAACCTTGATCGTATGAGAAACACCTGCAAAATATTTAGTACTTTAGTAAATCTTTTAAAAATGTTATGCTATAAATTAGTATTGCAACAAATACTAAAGAAGCATATATATACTGCCTTTAAAAAAAAAACAGAACACAAGTATTTATTGGACGATTTTAATAAAATTTACAGAATTTGATAATGTGAATGAACTGCATCGATGATCAAAAAATCAAATGTTTTGGTTCCTATTTAATGTTATTTTTTCTTGATTTCAACATTATGAAGAGCTGCTTTTTTTATTCGCGTCAGAAACACTCACATTTGTAAATAAAGAAGCATGAAAGGATATAATTGAAACATTATATATAAAAAAGACGTGTAGTTATTTGAGATCCCACACTATATAACACATAGTTCAATTAGCTTACTGCCGCCCAGAAGTTGGCAACCTCTAGTGCAATGGGTGAGGCATGCAGTAAGTCATTCTTACTGCATACCAGATCAGATGGGCGGTCGTTAGGATTTCGGCACATTCACATAACAAGGACTACATTTGTAAATCCCATTTTATCAAGGTGGTTTTAGATCTTGCTACTCCTGACCGTAGTCTATTGAGTGATCCCCATGTCTCTCTGTAGCCGGAGGTAGTTTCTCGCTTGGTTTCGGCCAGTCTTCAGAGCTATTAAACCTTTCTCGCCACAAATCCAAACGGGATTGCTTTTGTGTCCCGGTGAGAGTCACTGTTGATTTCAGGAAGCTTTTTCTCGTTTTGAGTCGTGAATTTGCTGGCTGATATCTATATAGAGGGTGTGTTTCAGATTTTACAGTCTTCTTTTAGAGTCTCGTAATTGGCCGCAATCTCTCGACGAATGTTAGGTGAAGCAATACCAGCTAAGCTGTATAAGTTATCCAGTGGAGTGGGTTTTAGACAGCCGGTGATGATACGACAAGTATCATTGAGAGCCACGTCAGTAGGAAAAATGGTTCCTTCTAGGCCCGTCTCCCGACCTTGACACTTCCGGTTTCCGATTTCGACTTCCGGTTTTCGGAAGTTATATAGACCTCACACGTGGGGCTACATAGACCTCACACGTGGGGCTACATAGACGTCACACCCTCTTAACCTGTCCTTAAGCTAAATAAAAATAGATCTCACATCTGAGGTCTATGTAGCCCCACATGTGAGGTCTATGTAGCCCCACACGTGAGATCTATTTTTATTTAGCTTAAGAACAGGTTAAGCGGGTGTGAGGTCTATGTAGCCCCACATGTGAGATCTATTTTTATTTAGCTTAAGATCAGGTTAAGAGGGTGTGAGGTCTGTGTAGTCCCACGTTTGAGGTCTATGTAACTTCCGGAAACCGGAAGTCGAAACCGGAAATGTCAAGGTCGGGAGGCGGGCCTAGAAGGAATTATCTTTCCCTACTCACATCGACCATTTTGGCGTGGCTAGATCTGGACCATAATGGGCACGAAAATTCTCCAGTCAAGAAACATAGAGCCAGGGAAGAGGCTCTGACAGTTCCAGGGTGTGCTCCCCATGTTGTGCCAGTTAGTTTCCTATTGATGTTATTTCGGGCAGCCACTTTTTGTTTGGTGTTCAAGCAATGTTTCCTTTAGTTAGAGAGAGGTGACTCCTATGTATTTTGGAAACATACAATGGTCTAGCATATCTCCATCCCAGGTAATTTTGAGAGTTCTGGCTGCTTGCTGGTTCTTAAGGTGAAAAGTACAAGTCTGTGTTTTACTACGATTTGGTCTCGGTAGATTTTCTTTGTTGTAGGCTGATAGTTCTATTAATGCTTTCGTCAGCTTCTGCTCAACAGCATCAAAGCAACTGGCTGGGCAAATATGGCACAGTCATCTGCATAAATGAAACTCTGCTGCGTCTCCTCAGATAATGATTGATCGTTGGTGTAGATATAAAATAGCGCCGGAGCAAGCACACTACCCTGCAGTAAGACGTTCTTCTGTAATCTCCATTTGCTTCTTCGCCACTGAAATTCAACAAAAAATATTCCTATTTTCAAGGTTCCATATGAAACAGGTTAGTTGGTAATCTTTGGTAGCACTATATAGTTTCAGGATAAGCTGTTTGTGATTAACTGTGTCGTATGCCGCTGTTAGATCTATAAATACAACTCCTGTGATACCTTTCCTTCCAAGCCCATCTTCAATGTGCTGTGTGAGTTTCAGCACTTGAGATGTACAACTCTTCCCAAACCTGAAACCGGCTTGTTGTGGAATAAAGACTGCCTAAAACTTTTCCATTATTCTATTGAGGATGAGTCTTACAAGAACCTTATACAGATGGCATAAGAGAGATATGGGATGGTAACTTCTGGAAGAGCTACTGATTTTTTAATGTAATTGATTCTAATATACAAATAGCCTCTGAGTAGTTTTGGGGTTCAAGGGTAGTGCATGCGCACCGCACGTCAACCGCACAGGAAGAGATTGTCGCATAGCCTCTCCAACCCAATTCCGACTCTCACCTCCACGTGGTGAACCCTGGTAACCTGAGTAACCTCGTCGGAGATGCGGTAACCAATCCGTATGGAAGGCGAGGCCAGGGCGAACGAGAGCGGAAGAGATGGCCCTCCGATAACGGGGTTTAACTTGGGGCTAACAACCCCATCTTAGAAAAAAAAACCTTTACGAAAACTCTAAGAAAAAACACCGGACTGAATCTACGAAGACGAATTGGCGAGAAAACGGACAAAGATCTGACCCTACATACATGGAATGTGCGATCACTATACAGGCCCGTAGCACTGCACAATCTACTACAAGCAGGCCAAAAACAAGATATCCGGACCAAGTGCAGGAGAATCTATTAGCAATGAAGGTGACCGGATGGAAAGCTAAGGCCCGGAATAGATTGGAATGGAAAAAAATTCTAGAGGAGGCCAAGACCCATAATGGGTTGTGGAGCCAAAGCTGATGATGAATCTGAATCTGAATGAGTAATTTGACGTGTTCTTCGTCGTGCACAATATTGTCATCTAAGTGTTTTTGAAATGGGTCGCAATTTTGGTATGCGAGATGCGGGTTTTTCAGTTCGTGCAATAGACCTTTTCATAGTTGAAATTTTTTTGTGCGCCTACGTCAATTTCCGCCATGTTATACGTCAAAATTGCCCGAACTTTTTGATGTATATATATATGAGTCAGAAATTTTCATATTACCGCCTTTCAAACTTGGCGGATGAACCTAACTAACCGTAAAAGGGTCTATTGCTGAATGGTAGGCCGTAGTGTATCGGTGATAGTACGCTGCTGGTCTAGATGGTTCGAAGCTGGGGAGAATCGACGTAGACTTGGATCAGGACGTCCAAGAAGCACCACTGAAAGTGAAGTGTGAAATTATCGAGCTCTTCGTCTTACAACTTTAAGGGACAGATTTACAACGTCGCGGGCATTGGGAAATGACTGGTTGGCTCTAAATGATCAAAGAGGCTACTATCCATGGCTACTATTAACAGAAGAATCCGCAGTTTTGGTATTAGATCCGACCGTCCACAATTGTGTCTACCTCTTATTACACCGCATCGTAGAGCAAGACTTGATTGGTGCAGGGAACGACAACATTGGACCCATGAAAGGAATAACATTATCTTCAGAGATAACTCTCGGTTCTGTTTATGTTCATTTATGATCATGATTAGAGAGCGATAGCGTATGGTAAGCAAATTGTAACGCGATTCGGTATGACAACATTTTGCAACAACAGGGGTTTGCCCAACAGGGTTAATGCCCTATGTAAATGCCTTGCAGAACCCCATTTTTCAGCATAAACGCTGGGCCTCACGCAGCGCCCATTACAATACAGTTTTTTTAATAGTGTCGAAATGAATTTGTTACCTCGGCCATCTCGTTATCCAGATCTATCGCCGATAGAACATGTTTGGGATATGATAGCTGTTAGAATAAGTAACTTACAGCGCCCCGCTAACACTGTAATGAAGCTTAGAGATCAAATTAACGAAGTTTGGAATGAAATACCCCAAGTCAATATTGATAGCCTGATTTATAGCAATCGTGAACGCCCAACACATTATTAATTTTCATTCATTTGTTTTTCAAGTTGATTTTTTTGATCGATGCAGTTCATTTACATGGTAAATTTCATTAAAAGCGTCCAATAAATACTTGGTGTTCTGTTTTTTTAAAGGCAGTATATATACACACACAGGTGGTAGGCAAACATGCAGCAAAAAATCAAGGGGGTTATTACTTGGCCTATTCGAAGAATATTTTATCTAATGATAATTTCTGAAAAATACTTTTGTTTCGAAGATACAGGGTGAACCAACAGGGTGAACCAAACTCTTTCAAACACACTAGTAGGGAAAGATGGTTCCTTCTAGGCCCACCTCCACCTCTGACCATTTCCGGTGACCACGACGACTTCCGGTACACCACCCACCCACCTCCTGCCCCACTTCCACTCCCCCACTTACGATGACCTTGGCCACTTCCGATTCCCCACCTACGCTCCGACTTCCTGTCCCCACTTCCGCCCCCACCTCTGCACCCGCTTCCGGTTCCCCAACTCCGCCATTCTATTAAAATATTTTGAATCAGGTTTGTTGGTTTTCCAGCGCTGTATTTAAGTCCGTGTTGATAATTCTCCAACCATCGAGCTTGATTCTTATCTGATGTGTTAAGAGATCTGATTGGCGATGATGGTTTGAAAAAGTAGGTGTCTACATCGCTCACATCGAATGATTTGATTGAAAGTTCTTTTGGCGTAAAATTTCCATTCACACACAATTTATTATTGATGTTCAAGGATCAATAATAAATTGTCGATCCATATGAATAAGATGCTTCCTCTTTCTCAGTATTGGCCCCAACAACTTTTCCAAATGATTGATTCTTCTATGAAAACGTGCCGGTCCAGCAGAACATCCAACCTTGTGCCAGTTTAAGAATAGAGTAGCCAGCTATAGAGTTAATAGTTCAGGGATTGATGTAAATTGTTTTATTAGTAAATTGAACAGCCATTGTACGAGAATCCGCATTCTTAACAAATCACCCCAGATATAATTCTCGATGGATCTACCATATCTATCTATCTATGGTCTTTTTCCGAAAATAAGATACTGTCTTACTTTCTTTTTAGATCCAAAATACGTGCTAGGGTTTATTTCCGGGGGAGGGCTTATATTCCAAAAAGTAGATTTATATATTTTTGTTTAATATTTAATTTTATACCTATATTTAAATTTATTCAATTACAATCATGTCATCTTCTTCTGGAACATCATCATAAATAATCAAATTTTGAATTCCGTTCTGATGTTCCTCCAAATCAATTTCCTGTAGAATCATTGGTCCGAATCTCTCATGTCTTGCAATATAGCTATCGTCATTGGTATGCTGGAGCGGGCTCGCGTGGGCTTGCGCAAGCCCATTGTTAAATTTTGTATAAATTGGCGAGCCCTTTGTTATTTTTTTTAAATTAGCTTTTCACAGTTTCCATTATGCCAAACTATGTATGTACAGTGAGTGCAGTTTGAAAAAGAACTCTAGAACCCTAGTTTTATTGTGTCATAGAAACTGTTCAAAGTGATACACACTATTCTAGTTTGTGGTGCTTAATTCATCAACTGTCCAAGTTTTGTTTACCTGCAGCTGGCAACTAGCACTTAACCTTGAGCGCCAGCGCTAAATTCTGTTAATTCAGTTCAAAGAGGATAGGCTAGAATAAACTAACCTAACATAACCTATCCTCGTTGATTCACTTGAGGCTTTAATTACCACGTAATCGCAACCATCCTATTCATTAAATTTATACTTATAACTAGGGAGTTCTTCTTCAAACACACTGTGCTGTACATAATAAAAACATAAACATAGCTTTGTTATCGTTTTAATTTAAGGATTTATATTTTGTGTTTATACTTTCCTATAAACTAACAATAATTTACCATCATTTCTAAAAAAATCGTTCCCCTCCTCCAGGTCCGAACAGCGAGCCAATTGTTAACAGCTTCCCAGCACACCACTGGCTATCGTAAAGGCCGGTCCGGACGCTCCGTTTTGCACAACCTTATGTCTGCGCAGTTCAACACGTTGCATATAAAACGTTGCGTGTGGATAGGAAAACTGCGCAGTTTTAAAAACTACGCGGAGACGGTACAGTTGCAGCGATAACTGCTGTGAGCTAAAGAGAATAGATATCCATGAAGTGTGCGGACAATGCGGCGCATGTAGACACAACTATCAGTTATTTTGTCCCATGAATTTTTTACCCAATTCACAACTTCTTGTAAGCCTGGCTTTACAAAATTACCTCACCATTCTGTTTTCAATATATTCATTGATTTCCATCCGCAAATGATCCTTGAATGGCTTGTTTATTGTAATGTCAAGTGTCTAGAGGCAAGCAGTCATTCCTGCTGATCAAACTTCCTCATTCCTTCCCATTTCCTTGGTTCACCAGTTGACACAGGTTATCGTAATCTGCACGCCATTTTCGAACCATACGGAGATCCAACATCTTCTCTTTACAGAAGGCTACAAGATTTACATCAATGGAGTCATCAACGATTCCCTTTTTGTACTAGACGGAATAGCTCTTTCTTTTTGTACTCATTTTATCTGGGGTTAAAAATTATTCACTTTATGAAAAATATAACTATGTGTTAGGTAATAATCATCATCGCAAACGTTGTACCTGCACTGTCACTCTAGTAGACTGCTGCCTTATAATGTAATTTTAAGATAAATTCTATATCATAAATTCCAGGAATTAATTTTGGCACGTGCCTGTGCATAGCTTGAAACGAACTGTAGAGGAAAATAAGGAATTTGTCGCAATGTTTTGTTCCAAACATTTGTCTGAAATATTAGGGCAGCTAGAGGTACCTACTAAATTCAACAACATTGGATTATATTTTAACGAATTAAATTTTACATTATTTTAACTAGGGTTTATTTTTGGGCGAGGGCTTATATTCCAAAAAGTCCCGAAAATCACGCTAGGGCTTTTTTTTGGAGGATGTCTTATTTTCGGAAAAAGCGGTAACAGTCCCATATATTCACACGGCACCACTGTGAAGTTTATCTCCGTTAAGGTAAATACCTCGCAGCCCTTCACATGAAATCTTATGATTCCCTCACAATTCTCAATTAACGGGCTACTACCGTTAAGCCATTAATGATGGCTAAGCTGTATCAGCTTTTAAACAGCTTTAATAAGCTTTTAATCAGCTTTTGAGCTTTAATACACAAATTACGAGCAACTAAACTGAAATATGGTGGTGCACTATGGTGCATAAACCACATTGCAATTTTTGTACATCCTGCAGAAACTCGGGCAGTTCGACGAAAAAGTTGCGATACATCCACCAGTAAGTCTTGCTGGTAGAAATGTTGGTCTAATTAGATAATCACCCACAATTCCAACCAAAACATTCAAGGAGAACTGATATTAAAATCGATCTTAACATACCTCAGGCGGATTTTCATCTGCCCACATATGGTTATGAAAATTCCTTATTGCATTTCTTGAGAAACCGGCTAATCTGTGGAAAGTGTCCGTGTCAGGAATTGAGGGATTAGAACTAATGTTTGCAAAAGCCATTGACATTGACTCAATACGTGGACGATAATCAGCAGGTAGTAGTGCCTGAACACGTTGATTGTGGTATGGATACAACAAATTGCCCTTAACTTTTCCAAACTGTCCAATGACTTACATTCAAAGCATTGGCAATTTGTCGCGTGGAAGTACTTGGATCGTCCTTTATCATGTCCAGCACATTCTGTTCCAGTTGTACCGTTCTTACTTTCATTAATCTTCTTGGCCTCCATTTCGTTTGAATGTGCCTGTTTCACGAAATCGTCGATGAATGTTGTCGAAGATTTTTCGGTCGGGAATATTGCGGCTAAGAAACCGTTTAATGTACAATCAACTAGCTTGAAATGAATTGCCATCAGCAAGTCCATACATGACATGCATGTTAGTCATCTCGGTGTTCGTATACATGGTAGCCGACTTCAATAACTATTCAAGACACGTCAAACGGCTAAACATCACTCAATGTAAACAACTGAGCCTATACAGGAGATGATCGCTGACGATGAAATTCACCTGTACGTTAGATAAAACAGCTTTCCAAGTTATCGTTTTGTTCACCCTGTCTTCAAAACAAAGGGGTTTTTCAGAAATCATAATGACAAAATATTCTTAAAATAGGCCAAGGAACAACCCCTTGATTTTTTGCAGCATGTTTACCTAACACCCTGTATATATTAAGCTACAAAATAAATAAATGAAATTCAGAAAATCAACATTCTTTTCTTGTCTAGTCTTGTCTGTCGCAGATAAAATGCCTGCCTATTAATGTAAATAGTATTTGTCTTGTCTGTTAAACCTTATTTGTTTACTATTATCGCAGCTTCAAGTCTTGTCCGATTATATTGAATTGCCGCGTTGTTTAGTCTTACCACATTGTCTTATAGTTTAATATCTAATTCTATTCTAAATAAGTGCTATAAACAAATAAATACCAATTCTACGAACGTTTGTGTAAAAAGCAGGTTCATAAATAAACAACAAATTCATAACTAAAAATATGCGCAAATATTTAGCAGGCTTAAAACAGATTGCAAGCTCTTGAATTTTCACCATAATTTTTTTCTAAACGATATATAATTTTATGAAGATTCTTCATTAATTATTAATAGTTTAAAGCATTTTTGACCCAAAAAATCCAAGAAATTTATAGTGAGAAAAAGTCCACAAATGCACAATTTATTGCAATATGTTGAATTAGTTTCATTAATAATATAGTTTAATCATTGATTTTTAACATTATCTTTAAAATTATCTAGATTTCATTTCAGCAAGACCTTTTAAATAAGAAAGGAATCAAATGTAAATAATATAAAATTTGTTTGCGGTTGCGGCCGTTACTACGTGGTATCCATTCTTACTCTGAATTGAAAAACTCACTATGTTTTTACAACTAATTTTTGTGGAAACATTATATTACTTGTAAAGTTTTATAAATCTACACACTTACAATTAATATGACTCGAGTTTCGTCTGTTGAAGGTCATTTTCAAGTGGATTACAAAAATTCATCACAAACAAAATATTGTGGGGAGGGGAGATGTCTGTCTGTAGTTGGGGACTTATCTGAAGGCGATTGCGTTAGATTAAAAAGTTTTTTTTTATTTCTAAGGACTGCAGGTTTTCATGCCTATTATGAACTTGTTGCAATTATGCACGATTTTTAGTTTTTCTATTTCGGGGAATTTATGATTACATTCTAGACAATGGTTAGGAAATGAATCTTGTTGAAAAATGTTTTGAAAAACAAGTTGAAATAGTTCGTCCTGTCTGACCTACGTACGGAATGCAATAGCGCGCATTCCGATCAATGAATCTGATATACGCCGGATTTTTTGAGATCGCCGAAAAGGTTTAAATGCTGCTTGTAGATTTTGTTTTATTAAAACGTTTGCTATTTGTTCGCTTGTTTTGCCAAAATATGTGAAAAAAATTAAAGTTTTATCTGAATTTGGAATTTTGGGGTATATTTGGGTTATTGTGCTTTGGTTCTGTTTTTTATTTATTAAATCTTGGATAAGTGTAACTGGGAAATCATTCTGTGGCAATTGACATGCTAGCGTTTAATTCTTTAGATCTTCTGCCTTATCATAGAATGACAAGCAGCTAATTTATGTGATTGGATGTGAAGAGGCATTGTACAGCTGACAGTAGTCGGTTTTTTATATACACGGCTTAAAACAATTAGCGGGTCACTAATTTGTGCTTCCATAAAATTCAAGCGGGCAAGAAAGTACATGCAAATAATCTGACAGACGCTCTATTTAATTGTTTTAATTGACACATAGGGAATTATCACCATCGCAAACTTCCGGAGTATCCGTAATAATTAACAAGAACTACCAAAACTAAAGTGAAATAATGTAAAAAGAGCTAGAAAGGCCTTGTTCAGATCAACATACAGACGAAAATGCTTGCAACTGACAGTTTGGCTTAAGTTAAGTGAAAATGAGGCATCTCAACGAAGTGAAAGTTGTTCGAGATATAACATTAATTGAAAATGGCGAAGCCTTCGACAAGTTTCAAGAAACTTCAACGTAAGCCTGTCTGTTATTCAGCGATTAGGGAACAGGTACTTGGATACAAGATCGCAGAAGAAAAACAACTCAAAATCGACGACCGACTTTTATTGATTTTTACTGATTTTGACTCTTCGCAATAGAATTCCTACGGCGAAAGACCTCTTAATTTCCCCCAGGACGACGCATGGGGCCGTATCAGATCATTAGGACTTTCAAACAAGACAACCCTTCCAAAAACCCTCCTCGACACGACGCCACTGAATAGCAAAGATGAATTTTGCTCGTGAACATGTGGAAGCATGGAAACTTCATAATGGAAGTCTGTGCTCTTCACGGATGAATCAAGGTTCCGTATTACTCGTTGCGATGACCGATTATGTGTTTACCGAGTAGCGCTACGCAGCTACAACTGTCCAGGAAGTCGAAAGATTTCGAGGTAATTCAGTTAGAGTTTGGGGTGGCATTATTATCGACAGTAAAACCGACCTTGCTGTAATTCCAGTAAATCTCAACTAATTTCTATGTTGACATTGTATTAGGAGAACATGTTGTCCCTGTGGCATATGGAATAGGTCCAATTTTTTTGTTAATGCAGGATAACGCAAGATATCGCAAGACCAGATACATCACTTTAGACTTCCTACAAGAACTGTAAATTCAAACAATAATGTGGCCTGTGTTAAGTCCTGATTTAAATCCCATAGAGCAGCGGTGGCGGACCTATGGCATGCGTGCCACAGCTGACACGCTGGAAATATTTATTGGCACGTGGGAGGAAGGAGGGTAGTTAGTATCAGTATTCGTCCTCTTTGATGCAAGGAAGATTATACCCAGTTCTTGGCGACACATCTAACCCCAATAACTTCATTTTTTGTGGAAGGAGCTTGTGATCATAACAAATATCAAGAATAGAGTTTGTCCCATTAGAGAGTCTTGGGGTACCACCCGCTTCTTTAATTTTCTTTCCGATTTTGAACCGTTTACGATAACTGTTCGTCCTCTTTGATGGAAGGAAGATTATACGCAGTTCATGGCGATGCCTCTAACTCCAATAACTTTATTTTATTGTGGTAGGAGCTTGTGATCATAACAAATATCAATTGTCCCATTAGAGAGCCTTGGGGTAGTTCCCGCTTGTTTAATTTTCTTTCCGATTTTGAACCGTTTACGATAACTGTGCGTCCCCTTTGGTGGAAGGAAGATTATACCCAGTTCTTGGCGACGCCTCTAACTACAATAATTTCATTTTTTTGTGGAAGGAGTTTGTGCTCATAACAAATATCAAGAATAAAGAGAGCATTGGGATACCACCTACTTCTTTCATTTTCTTTCCGATTTTGAACCGTTTACGATCACTGTTCGTCCTCCTTGATGCAAGGAAGGTTTTACCCACTTTTTGGCGACGCCTCTAACTCCAGTAACTTCAATTTTTTGTAGAAGGAGCTTGTGATCATAATAAATATCAAGAATAGAGTTTGTCCCATTAGATCCTTGGGGTACCACCCACTTCTATAAGTTTCTTTCCGATTTTGAACCGTTTGCTATCACTGTTCGTCCTATTTGATGCAAGGAAGATTTTACCCAGTTCTTGGCGATGCCTCTAACTCCAATAACTTCATGTTTTTGTGGAAGGAGCTTGTGATCATAACAAATATCAAGAATAGAGTTTGTCCCATTAGAGAGCCTTGGGGTACCACCCACTTCTTTAATTTTCTTTCCGATTTTGAACCGCTTACGATCAATTCGTCCTCTGCGATGCAAGGAAGATTTTATCCAGTTTTTGGCGACGCCTCTAACTCCAATAACTTCATTTTTTTGTGGAGCAGCTTGTGATCATAACAAATATCAACAATAGAGTTTGCCCCATTAGAGAGCCTTGGGGTACCACCCGCTTCTTTAATTTTTTTTAACGATTAGAACCTCTTACGATCACTGTTCGTCCTCTGTGATGCAAAGAAGATTTTACCCGGTTCTTGTCGACTCCCATATCTCCGATTTTTTGTGGAAGGAGCTTATGATCAAAAGAGTAAAATGCTTTAGTTAGGACGTAAAATAAAGCAAGAACCTCCTGATACAATTTAGAGAAGTAATTATAAAATTAACAGTGTCTAACAGAGCAGTATCAGTTGAGCTGCTTTTCCAGAAGCCGTTTTCACTGTTTGCCGGCATGTTATTACTTTCCAAGAAACTTTATAATCGAGGCAGAATTGCTAAAATTTTTGAAAATTGGCTTTGAATACAGATTGGTCTGTAGTTAGAGAAATCCCGCTGTGACCCTTAATTTTTATAAAACGGGATGGAATTTGATACTTTCAAATATCGTATTCAAGCCGATACGGTATTCAGGCTAATATGGTAATACAGGCAAAGTTATTGGGCAAGTCATCATTTCATAATGTGGAAACGTACGAAAAATGACACGCGGTGAAAAAAGGTTCGCCACCCCTGCCATAGAGCATGTTTGGGCATATGCTCGACATACGAGTTTGTGGTCGCCCGCATCCTCCTCAGACCATCCAGCAGCTAACGGCTCCTCTTATTGAAGAATGGGACGCTATACCACAAGAAGACCTACGAAGATTTTTTCGAAGCATGCCAAGACGGTGTAATGCCGTTATTCGTGCTATGGGAGCACATATTCGTTATTAAGATACCACTTTATCTACAAAAGTTTGATTAACAATTAATTTAAATTCGTTTAGCACCTTGGTTTTGGTAGTTGTTAATTATTACGGGTACTTTAAAAGTACGTTATGCTGACACTTCTATATGAGCAAATTAAAACAATTAAATACCTGTGTCTCAGATGTTTATCTTAATTTTATTTGGATGTAATTTCCCGTTTGAGTTTTATGGAGGCATAAATTAGTTTATTCTGTTGATTTCTACTTCGAGAAACCTTGTGTAAAGTGTGTAGATTTATATAACTTCACAAGTAATATATTTTTTTTCCAAAAATTGGTGGTAAAAACACAGGGAATTTTTCAATTCAGAGTTTTAAAGAGTAATTATAATAAAAGTCAAATCAAGAAAGTCATTTGTCCAGTGCTAAATTTAGACAACATGTCGCAAGTTTCATTTTAGTAATTAACAATTGGAAAATAAAGAATTAAAGTGTAGATTGAACCCTCCAAACCCCCACCTCCCCAACCCCCCTGGCTCGCCCATGCCAGCAGCCATGGCAAATTTGACGTTTTACTAGTTGTTGAAACAATCGAAATTATAGGGTGTATTTGTTGCGAGAGAGTCGATTTCCATATTGTTTTTAGTTGCAATACTTTTCTTTTTGAGATCTTCTTTGTGTTTTGAGGTTTCTGTTATGCCTAAAGTACGGCAACGTGAAAATTATCGACAATTCAGAGAATTCGACAGAGGTCGCATTATTGGCTTACGTGAAGGTGGTTTTTCATTTAGAAAAATTGCTAATCGGCTTAACTGTAACCAATTCTCTGTAGTACTGTAATGATGCAGGGCCGCCATCTCCGATTAATGGCATTAATAGACCGATTCTCGAGTACAAGATCAATAGCCGATCGTTGGTTTGGCAACGAAGGACGTCCTTCAACACATCGAACAGTTTACCGACGAATTAGAGCTTTTGGCTTGCAGTCCTATCGACCACATCTTGTGCTTCGACCACATCTTGGTCATCGACAGCAATGTTTGGAGTGATGTACCTTGCGACTGGATTGGGACGTGGAATGGCATAATGTGGTCTTCAGTGACAAATCCCGATTCTGCTTGGGAATGCACGATGGTCGCATGAGGCTCAGACGTAGACGTGGAGAACGTCGCCATGTGCAGTTTTCTGTTGAGCGACATGTGCACCACACAGTGGGGGATATAGTATGGGATGCTATTGTTTATGGAAGCAGGTCTCAGTTGGTATTCATCCGAGGCAATATGAATGCCAACCGATATGTTGATGAAGTGGTAAAACCTTATATCCTTCAATTCCTGCAGGAACTGGAGGATCCGATTTTCCAACAGGCTAAGGCCTGTGTCAACATTGCAAGGCATTCTATGGAGCGCTTCGAAGAGGCTAACGTCAATATCTTGCCGTAAACTCAGATGGCCACCCAGATCTTCCGACCTTTCGCCCATCGAATATGTGTGTGACAGGATAGGTAGAAGACTCAAGCAATTAGCCCATCCTACACAGATACTAGAAGCTCCCCGGTATTAACTACAAATTGACTGGGATGCAATTGACTCCGTGCATAACCGCGCTTAGCGCCACCCGTGACCAAAAAGACAACTTCGTGTGTACAAAAACAACAAGCAAAAACAAAAAATAATTAATTTAATAAAATATCCAATATTTGGCAGCAAACAAAATGATAGGTTTTGTAATACGTCAATTGTGTAATAAGATACTACCGAGGTAATAATTATAAATTAAATTCATAATGGATAAAATTATTAAAACTGGCTGTGAAAAAAATATACAAAAAATTGTGAATGGTGTAAAACTAAGTGAGATTAATGTTGTTGATGTTTGTTGATTGTTGATGTTGTTGAAGAGTTTAGAATCAAAAATCAAGGAACTTCAATTAAATGTAAGGTTTTACGGCAAGTAAGTTGAGATTATTTATTAAATAATATATTATGAAACTTTAATTATAATCTTCTATTTTGTTAGTTGAATGATAACCGATACATTATTCAAATGTCTTGGGCTTCTCAAGCATGCGGAAAATGTAAACAATTTTATGCACTGATTGATTTTATAAACAAGGACACTAGTGAATCGAAGACTTCTGATGAGCAAAATGTTAATATATTACAAAATACACGTCAATAGAACTACACTCATGAAGTGCTTAAAAGTATCACTTTTGGCGCTAGTGGTGTTGCGCTCGGAGCGAATACCTCAAGGAGAAATCGACAACCTGGTGGAATCCATGCCGAGAAGGGTACGGGAATGTGAAACTAATAGAGGTGGACCAACACATTTTTAATAAAAAATGCCTTTATCTTTTGTTCAATTTCTTTGAAATTTGAATCAAGTACTACCTTTCACTAGTAAAATATTTCTGCCACGTTTGGTAGAAAAAACCCCTTCTTGGTGTTGAATTTTTTATGTCACAGAGTATGTACATTTTAAGTCTTATTTTTGTTTTCTAATAATTTGTAAAATATCCCTTTTTATTGAAAAATTTCTAGGTATCAATTTAAAATGTCTGGTCACAAATGAAAAATATTTTAACCTAGGTTTACCTGGCCTAATATAATATTGTCTAATTTAATGTAGTCTAATCAGGTCTAGTCTAATCTTGTTTTGTGTAGTCTAGTCTTGCATAATCTTGTCGAGTCTTGTCTTATTATCTCGTCCTAATTTCGTATTATCTAGTTTAGTCTGGTCTAGTCTTGCCTAATCTAGTCCTATTAACGGTACACTGCAAGCTCTTTCGGCATATGGGACCGCGGCCGTCTTCTACAGCCGCCTAAGATAATAAATAGTATGTCATCTGTGTGAACAATACAATTAATTTTTAAAAAGTTTTATAGATTATTTTTACAATTTTTAAATAAATAGAAACTAATTTATCTAGTGAATATTTACTGACAAATATACAAATAGTTAGTTAATACTATTAATGTTTTTGTTTTAATAAAAATTGAAGCAATTATTTTTATTTAACTTAATTTTTTTATGGTTCTATCGAAATTTATTAACTTGTTTACTTCTCCCCACCCCTGATTTAAAAAATGTGCGTTTAAGTTACTGTTAATGTTTTATGATTCCTTTATAATTGCATTAAATTAATGTCTTGTAGTTTTGTAAAAATTTAGAAAACAGACGGTCAACTAAAACAGTACGTACTGTACTATTTTGTTCGTGCAATTGTAATTAAATATATTCGCATTTGCACCACAGACAAAAGGAGCATTTGGACCACATTTAATTACAGTTGACGCATACAAGTATGGCTTCAGAATTTGTACCGAATTATTTGAAACGAACATGGAATTCGGCATGCCTAATTCGTATCCTAATAAAACCCGAACTGAAATTCCAAGTTCGGTGCAAGTGTGGGTTCCGAATTAGGCTTCCTAATTAGGAACGAAGCCTGAGGTGCGTTACAAATGTGATGATGGCCTAATGCGGTTATTAATTTGGAACGAACACGTTCGGCACGCCTAATTCGTTACTATTAAAAAACGAACTGAAATTCCTAGTCGGGATTACACAGTGTGGAAACTTTAACTGGAATAAAATTCATATTGTAATCCTTTTGTAACGCTTTACAACATTTCTGGTGACTTGCCGTATTTCATAGCTAATATGTTGCTTAAGGTCCTCAATGTCGTTCGGTTCTGTTTCATAGATTTTACTCTTGAGATATCCCCACAAAAAAAATCAAGGGACTAAGATCCGGAGATCTCGCAGGTCATTCAATATGACCTCTTCTTCCAATTCATCTATTGGGAAAAACTTCGTCTAAATATCTACGAACGATCACAGTATAATGGGGTGGAGCTCCGTCCTGTTAATACCATAATCGTTCATCAGGTAAATCCGGATCTAACGGATTTGGAAATAAAGTGGCTAACACTGGCATGAGGTCGTCTTGAAGAAACGTAAGATATGTTGCTCCATCAAGATTACCATCGAAGAATGGTCCAACAATCTGATCACCTATTATTCCAGCCCATACATTGACTTTTTGCAGGAACTGTGTATGAGTTTCTCGCATCCAATGAGGGTTATGGTAAGCCCAATAATGACAATTTTGGCGAGTAACGTCATCATGTAAGGTAAAAGTACTTTCGTCGGAAAAAATAATTGATGCTAATGAAATCTGGTTATTGTCGATCAGGTTCATCATTTGCTCGCAAAATTCGATTCGGCGGTCCGGGTCATCCTCCGTTAATTCTTGGAGTGCCTGCATCTTGTAAGGATGGCGCTTGGCAGATCTAAGAATTTTCAGGACAGCAGTACATATGACTAATCTCGTTGTTACGGGCCAGTTGCCTGGCTGGAGTCACCGGATTTTCTTGAAGAGTTAATAATACGTTTAGACTTGGTATCTGCTTTAACAGTGGGATTTCGCTGTCTGGGAACAACCCTAACATGACCCAAATTGCGTCTCTAATGCTTCTCAATTTTGATTATGTTATAATTTGGCTAATGGGTGGTATATGCGGATGCTGTTCTCGAAATAACTGAGCAACCTCAAGCTGACTTCGTCTTTTGTTACCTTAACCGATCGTCATCAGAATCTCGATACAGAAATTTTCGGTCAAATACAGCATTTTAGAAACTACTTAAACAATTTGACGAGCGTATGTGATTGCTTTGGTGAATATTATTATCACTAGTAACTAAGCAACGTGTTTCCCAAGCATCAAAACACATGTCATACAATATATAAATTTACGCCGAAACGAGTTCAACGTAAAAGTGGTTTTCTTTTTTTTTATGACGTGGGCTTTGAAAATATTCAAGAAGTAAATAGTGTGTTGTATTCCTTGCAAAGAGATCATTCAAACGATGTGTCACTTGACATACCTTTCTATTCGAAAAAAAAGTCGGAGGTGGCTGGGCACTTCCGGGAACAGAAAAACTTCCAGGAACAGCATATACATAGAAATGACGGCAAGAAAAACAATACGTAACGCGTTTCGAGATTTTTTGCAAAAATCGCCTATATCGAAGTTATGAATTCCATTCAAGTTATAGTTTTCACATTGTTTAAATATAATCGCTATTCAAATGTTAAGAATCTATTTTGAATAGTTAAGTTTAAAATATGCTCAAGCTTGGTCTATTAACTCAAGCTTGAGACTACATATTTTCTTTAATTTCATTAAGAATTTCTTGGCCTGGTTAACCGCATTGTCTGTAGAAAGCGGAATAACGTCTTTTCTTAATAATATTCTATTGTTTGTTGGGTCAAAAAGACTTAAACTCAGCTAAAAATTAAACAAAAACGCAAAACATTGTACATATTATTATACCAAACTATATATTACCCTAAAAGTTAGTAATTAGAAAAAATATATAAAAATATAAATAATCGAGACTAAGTAATTCGTGCAATAACTAGATCGCAGTTTAGGCATCGTCTCGATTAATTAGATGCAAACAAAAGAAAAGTTACCAGTTATAGTCAGGCTGCCAAGTAATTACTTTCGTCCTGTAAAAGAAAACAAAAAGACGAAACAAATTGTGAGATAATACAAAACAGTGACAAAATCGATCCCACAACACACACAACAAACAAAATTAAATAAAAAATATTTGTCCAGATATTTCCGTCCAGCTTATTGTCATAGACTAAATATTGTTAAATATTTAAATTTTTCTCGCTCAATAATCATCCACTATATGATACCATTCTGCAACTCAAAATAAAAGGCTTAGGTTCTAATCCTTCAGAAACACAGAAACATTTAAGATATATTGTAATCTTTCTAATGATAGTCTATTTTGAAATGTCTTGAATGTTTTGAAATCTTACATATCCATATCTATCTGATATACTAATAAAGCGTCTTCCAATAAGAGGTTTTATTTTCTATAGCCCGCCATTTTAACAGTTGTCATGAGTCAACCTGTAACTACCTGACAGATGACAAGTAAAAACTATGCCATTAATAAAAATGGAACGATAAACGCTTGAACAACGCTTTGAAATTATTAAAATTCATTATAAAAATGGTGAAAATTTCGCGGTGAGCGTTTGTAAAACTAAAGCATTTTTGGGTCGTCGTGCAGCACCTTCTCGACCAGAAATTGTGAAACTGGTGGAAAAGTTTGAGCTGTTAGTGATGTGAAGAACCGAACTCGTGCACGTCGCTCAAGAACAACTGAGGATATTGCTGTGGTAGCCCATAGTGTTGAGGAAAACCCAGGTTTGTCCATTTCTCGTCGATCTTTGGATTCGGGCATTCCACAAACGACAATACACCGTATTTTGCATAGACTTAGGTCTCGAGTCTTTTAAAGTTCAGTTAACACAAGAACTTACGCCTACCCACCATCAAGAACGTCGTGGCTTTGCTAAGTGGGTCCTTGAAATGCATCAAATTGATTTCATCGAAAAATCATCTTGAGTGATGAGGCCCATTTTCACCTCGAATTCTACTTTAACAAGCAGAATTGTCGCATATAGGGCTCGGAAAACCAAAGAATGATTGTTGAAAAGCCTCTCCATCCTCAACATGTGACTGGTGCGGCTTTGGTCTGGCGGGGGCATTGGACCTTAATTTTTTTGAAATTGAGACTGGAGTTACTGTTACGGTAAATGGATTGCGCTATCGAACGATGATGGCCGGAATTGGAAGATATTGATTTGGACGACGTTTATTTTGAACAACACGACACTACATGCCACACAAGTAACTATACCAGGGATGGCGAACCTTTTTGAGTAGTGGGTCAAATTTTGTTCATTATATTTTTCGTACTAACTCGTGGCTCACCAGGTTAGTGACATCACTTGGAAAAGAGAAGGGAGGTCAAAGAACCCTTTTTTGTTCTCACTTTTAAAAGTTAACAAAACCCACGTTTCATTCTTGTTTTACAACTTCTAAAGTTACAAACCGATTGTACATTAAAAATAGTTGTACATTAAAAATTAAAATCTCAGAATATTGGCACTCAGTCTCTAATAATTGTGGAAATTGGCGCTTATTAAGACCTCGTACGTTTACGAAATTGATGACTTAATAAAACGCATTACATTGTAAAATATTTTCAAACCTTGTTTAAACATAAAACTTCCTTATGTGTTATATAATGAAATTCTTACGCTTTTTACAAACTCTCATTCTGAAAGATGTTTCCTAATAATAAATGTTTCCTAAAATACTAGCAGTTGTAATCAGTGCCTTAGCTAGGGCAAGAGAAGGCAAGATTTGAATTGTGTGGCCCTCGAGACTTATTTTCTAGGAAGAGATCATTTTTTTGGAATCAAAAACGCTTTTAAAACACAATAATTTTCTATTTTCGTCTGTGAAAAATACAAACAAAAATCTTTCTTCGTCTGTTGAAAAGCCGAGATTAGAATGCAAGTTTTCAAAATGTTTGAATTATATGTACGTGAGGTAACTTTTTCTTTACAAATTTCACACGTCTTTTATTGTTTTCAATCGCCATATTTATCAAACCATTCTGTTTGGATGGTCTGGAATTTGTATCGTTTGTTTTTCTTTTTGCAACTGCAGCCGCTCCGCATTCGCTCCGTGTATAACCGCGCTTAGCGCCACCCGTGTCCAAAAAGACAACTTCGTGTGTAATAATAATGTTTAAAAACAACAGGAAAAAACAAAAAATTATTAATTTAATAAAATATACTATATTTGACAGCAAAAAAAATTATAGGTTTTGTAATACGTCAATAGGGAATATGGCATCATTTTTTTTATTTGATTAATTCACTTTTTACTTCGTTTTAACCTAGTAAAAATATATAAATACCGTTGAAAGTGTTTCAATTAATTTTTAAAAAAATATATAAAATACGATTAAATTTGACCTGATCGAAACGCATCACATTGGTCATAGTGATGTGACGTACACGCTGGCATTTATCGGCCTCGATATTCACACATGTAGGTAGGGTGGACTATACACCTCGATAGGGACTTTATCAAATACTTTATCTGGTGTACTTATAATAGTGTTTTTGCATTCCGGTACTATGCAATATCTATAAAATGGTTCTTTTGTTTTTGAATTATCGAAATAGCAAATTCAAACAGAAAATCCTTAACTGTCTATGAAGACTTAAGACTTAACACTGAATGTCATGTGTTATGCGACGTCATCCAAAACGTGCGATAAATGGGATGAACGGTCCCATTTATCGCATTCACAAGGGGGCCCTGTCAACTCGTCATCACCGATTTAGCCCAAATTTACAGTATATGTAGGGCTTGACTATAAATGAAAGTGACGCAAGCGGGAGGGCCAGATGGCCAATCGCTAAAAAAATGATCCAAACTGACAACTCATAAGCCCGCTATGTTAGCATAAATTTCAATGGCCGGTCAGCGCAGCAGTAAGAGCTCGGGTTCGTAGTACGAGGATCGCTGGTTCGATTCCCCGTGGAGGACGCTCAGTTTGAATTTGCTATTTCGATAATGGAAAAACTAAAAAACCATTTTATAGATATTGTATAGTACCGAAATGCAAAGACACTATTATAAGTACACCAGATAAAGTGTTTGATAAAGTCCCTATCGAGGTGTATGGTGCACCGTACCTACATCTGTGAATATGGAGGCCGATAAATGTCAACGTGCACGTCACATCACTGTGACCAATGGTGATGCGTTTCGCAAATTTGAATTTCGCTCGCATATTTTGGACTTTTTGATTTAAAGTTTCGGAATTAAATACAAACTAAATTAGAAAATAATGGTATAGGTGTAATGTCAAGATCATAAAGTATCGGGGATAGAAAAAAGTAAATTTAAATTTCTTGCATATTCCCTATTCTGTACTAAGATACTACCGAGATTATAATTATAAATTACATTCATAATTCAAAATGGATATGCGTTTCTCAAGCATGTGGAAAATGTGAGTGAATCGAAGATTTCTGATGAGTAAAATGTCAATATAACTACACATGAAGTTCTTAAAAGTGTCACCTTTGGCGCTAGTGCTGTTGCGCTCGGAGCGAATACTACAGGGCTACCACTAAAAACATATTTTAAACACATAAGTTGAGAAGAAATATTTAATTGTAGTTGACGAATTTTAATAAAAAGTATTAATAATATTGAGTTATTGACTATTTCTAAAGGTTTATAAAAAGCAATGTGTGGGTCACTTAAAAAGTCTGTATGTGTCAGTGTCTGACCCGCGGGTCATACGTTCGCCATCACTTAACATCGTTTTTATGCGTGAAAAGATTCCTGACCGTGTGATTTCTCGAAGAGGCGATCACAATTGCCATCGGGATATTGTGATTTAACACCTCTAGACTTTTTTCTTTGGGGCTACGTGAAAGATAAGGTCTATGTTCTAATGGCCTACAATCGATTCAAGACCTCAAAGATGAAATTCGTGAAGTTATCGAGAACATACAGCCCCAAATGTGCGAATTGGTGATTTAAAAATTCATGAAAAGAATATTATCATGCAAGCGTAGCCATTGGCTAATATTGTTTTCCAGAATTAATGGAATACCCTCCTCTTAAACAATTAAATCAACATCCGATGATTTCGCTTAAAAATATTCGTTTTTGTATATATCAAAAAGAAACCTTTTTTTGGAAGACCCTTTATTTCTATTTATACTCGTACCAGCGAGAGAATGCATCTCGTCTCGACGAGTTTAGCATTGTTCTGCGCATACCCCCACTTTATTTCGAGTGCGCGTTGTTTAGTTGTCAGTATTTTGAAAAACTGACGCATATTTCTTAACTCAAACTAATCTGCGCGTACCTCGGCGCGTCTCTTGCCCCTCATACCTCGGCGCAGTACAGCTGCATTCTCTCGACGGTTCGAGTATAGTTTGTTCCTGTGGGTTAATTTTTGAATGTTTCGTTGTCCTAGATTTTTTTAGACATACCATCGACGTATTCCATCATTTTCCTAATAATACTATATATTTATCGCTGGTTCTATTTATAATCTAATCTTATTCATGCTATTATATTTTCTTCTTAGATAGTTCTAAGAATACAAAATCATTGTTTTCATTTAATTTAGAATAATCTGCTAATAATAGTTTGTCTATTTATCGATGTATTGAAACATTGTTTTTATTTTAATGTCGCTTGAATAACTAACTCAAAACAGTATCTTTATTTGAAACAACTTTCCAGTCTATTATAAACTCCCGTTATTTAGTCTTGTCCTGTAAGAATTATAAATACCTAGCAACTATGTGGTGTCCTCTGTTATTATATCTTTTTGAAGAGTGATCGACCGTATCGTCGATTGTGTTCACGCGACGTTCACGACCTTCTTTCCTTTTCGTGGGCACTAATAATTTTCCATAAGATACCTCCTAGATCACAGAAAAAAACAATATCAACAAGACTCGCTAGAGTGCTTATAAAATAAAGAGAATAAAACTAGTTCTAGGTACTATTTTTTATGCAAAATAATGTATTTACCTGTCCGTCTTGCCCCTTTTCAATTCCAAGAAGATCAAAAGGATCTAGGCCGTCAGCTAAAGACGACAAAGGACGCGGACCGGAAGTATTGCGCTTGCGGTTTCCATCTCTCTTGATATCCTGTCTAAAAATAAATAACCCAAAATAAAAAATGACACCGAAATGAAAATTGTATTATTATTGTATTGTATTATGAAAATTATAGTCTTTTATTGACAATGAAGAAGTTTTAAAACAATTTTAAGTCTTCACAGGTCGGGTTGGGTCTGCGCCGAATTCTTTTCTACTTTCAATAGTTCAAATAGCATATGAATTTTTCAGGAGAGCACTTTTAGTGCTCCAAAACGACAAAATGTTGATGTCATATTTACATCACATTGATTGAATATTGGTATGAAACCAGTGTGCTAGGAAAATGTTACCAATGGGCTCGCCGCCGATGACCGCCACCTGGGAGAGTGAAGCAAATTTTTTAACCCTTCAAACGTTTTAGACTAAAGCGTATCCTCGATTTTAGCGTCATAGCTACCAGCAGAATCCTTCAAATAATTAATAGCATTAATAGATAGAACAATTAAAGAATTTGCTTTAACAAATATTAATGTTACGACTTTGTAAGGCTTCCGAAAGTTAAGGGAATTCCTCTAAGACGTCGATCATTAAAGCTAAATCCTTAAGAAATTCAAAATTGATTTAATAAAGAGAAGTTTTGTCATTAGATTCAAAATTTTTCCATAAAGCGGGATAATTTTTCCAAACGGCCAAGTGCATACGCTTCAAGCTGCCCATCTAGGTCCAAACACCCGACCGATTTTTATAATTCCACGTCTATTTCTGCAGCACATGTTTTTAAACCTCGCTGATATTTTGGAGATTGGTATAAAAAGCATAGATCTTATCAAGAAATATTTCAAAATTATTCATTTGCCCTATATTTTTCATTGAATTTAATTGTTATTTATCTGGTTTTCGTTCAGTGACACAAGTGTATTGGGGCTAATAATAACATATAAATGTGGTATTACCAAGGGAAGTAGATGTTTCAATATAGGATTTGTTTGGTAGCCTTAATAAAGCTTAATATTATAGAGCTACTAACAGGTTGAATATATTATATATTCAGGAGGCATGTCATCGTCAGGCTGCACGTTCTATTATGGTTTTTTTTTATGAGAAAGGATGGTAAATTATTGTTAGTTTATGTGAAACTATAAACACAAAATATAAATTCTTAAATAAAAACGATAGCAAAGCTTGGTGTATGTTTTTATTATAGATTGGGATAGTGGAAACTGTGAAAAGCTGGTTTTCAAAAAACTAACAATGGGCTGGTAAATTTATAAAATAATTAAAAATGGGCTCGCGCGTAACCCTGCGAGCCCACTCGAGAAAACACTGGATGAAACCATACTAATAATAAATACAATCATACAAACTTATTAAAGCGAAATCAAGCTAATGTAAGTGTATTCCACTTCATAATTAAAAAGCGCAAAGCTGCACTGATGAGAGATAGATCTCGAACCGCGTCTGCAGATGGCCATTTACTTAATTTAAATAGAAGAAAAGAAAAGAAGAAATGATCTTAAAAAACAATGTTATTTCTCTAACTCCGTTAGTGCCATGAAAATTGACATTGACGATAAGACAATGAAAGAACAATCTGTTTAAATTTGTTACAATTTTTATTAACAATTTGTTAACAATTTTTTTAACAAGAAAAAGGTTGAAACTAATACAATTCATTTACCTCCACCTCTACACATTGATCACGCATTGCTGCTGGTTGAGTTTTGGTTTATGTCGCTTAAGTCTCAGCGTAAAAATTATGAAAGTTATCTTCCTGTAAAAGGCAGTTCACAGCGTCCTTGGCACTCCTAAGATCCTTAATTACCTTAATTTTCGAGTCCCAAGAGCCGCTAGCAGTCAGTCTGACTTATTTTACAACCCTTCGTCTGGTGGTCCTATCATGTTGGTACCACCCCTTTCCAATATCTGTACCTTCTATAACCCAATCAGCTTGGAGAGCGACATGTTTGTGAAGTTTAGAATTTTTAAATTAACGGTCCTTTTAATGTCATATTTTATATTATTTGTATGATTTGTTTATTTGAAATTAGTATAGTAGTATTTGATATCATAGTGCTATTTACCTAACTATAACTATTTTTACTGTGTTTATTTCTTTTAGATGAGTCGTGTTGATATTGTGTTATCTTACAGCCTTTCTAGTTTCTGTTTTGTTTAATTTTAATGTTCATGCACTATTATTTTTTATAGTTATAAGTTACTTTTTAGGTTGCTCTGTAATTGTTTTGTTTAAGTGTTGAGCAATAAATTTCATATAAATAAAAATAAAATGAATTTAAGATGAAGAGTATTATGACATTATTTGAATAAAAGTAATTTTACATGTCGTTTCATATAGTTAAGGCTAAATAGCGTTCCTTTTTCCAGTCCTGAACATACGCCTCTTCCAACCCATTCAGACAAAGTTATAACAGAGTTATTGGCGAAAGACTCGCAGTTTTACCATTTGACTGCGAAAGGAACAGCCAGCTCAAAATGTATCGGCATTTTCAATTCAAAGTGGAATACAACTCATCGACATTGAATTTAAAATGTAATTCAATGTAACTATGAATTACCACGTAGTAACAGTCGCAAGCATACTATTCATACAACTCACCGAGTTCTATTAAAATGTGTTGCTAGAGTTTTCTGACGGTCCAGACGTGGTCGACGTTTGAAATCTTCCTCCAAAACAAATTTCTTTCTTTCTCTTTCTCTCTTTAAATACGAGTTAATTACATCAAAAATATTTTTTGCGGTTGTACAATCAGATAACTCACGGCAACATAAATATTCATTAATCATATCTCTTTCGTGAAACGTATGAATGTAATAGACCTTTTCATACTTGAATTTTTTTGTACGCATGTTTCAATTTCCGCCATGTTATACGTCAAAAAGTGTCGGACCTTTTTGACGTATAACCAGTGAAAATAACAAAATGTGCCCGAAACTTTCATATTCCCGCCTTTCAAACTTTGCGGATGCGTATGCGCTTAACTTATCGTAAAAAAGTCTATTGATTGTGCTTTTCCCGTAATGTCTGTTGTTTCGTCTATTTGTAGAGCAGTTTGAATTTTTGCAGAATTTTTTTTCGAGACACGTCTTTAATTCTGCGACGAATTGTCATTTGAAAGTGGTATTTTACAAATATCAATATGGGCTGATTAAACTATTTATTATGACATTATTAATGAATTGAAATTAACAAAATAAAATTGAAACAGCTCAATTAAACAGGCCAACGTTCAAGCAACCTGACTTGTTAGTCTAGCACAGCGATATCGCCCCCCAGTGGGCGATGACGTCGTTTTGGGGGTCGCTAGGTAGCCAGTGGGCGATATAGGGGGCAGTGGGTAGCCAGGGGGGCGATATAGGGGGCGGTAGGTATCACGAGCTATACAATATATTTCTGTTAACTTAAAACAAATAAATACGTTCAACAAAATTGTTCCGTGTTTAGTATTATACAACCGGCCTAGCTGCTATTTGCTACTGGTCGAGTATCGATAATCGCACGCACACACACACAGCCAGCAGTACTAACTCTACCCACTTTTCAGTAGATCTACCACCTTTTAGGGTCTTGCCCAAATTTACTACCTTGAAAAAAAAAATCTGCCTACTAAAATCTAACTACTTAGGAAGTTGTTGTTCCCCAATCCTACAACATATATAAGACAACCTGTCGCTGAGGTGGTCGCAGTGGACGATACTAAAGTATACAAGAGCTTACACTTTGTAGAATCACTGTCTCTCAGGATCAAATCGATTTTCAGGAACAAAAATGATTAAAATTTAGTTTTAAATTTAGTTGAAAAAATTAATTTTAGTCTGCAATCAATTTTGTGATTGGCCAGTCTGGAAGACAATCTTTGGCCGGTCTGACCAACGTACACCAGCTCACACTCAGCACACGGTATACGATAGACTACATTTGATTGGATTAGTGTGGGGGTTAAGTCTTTAAGGCGACTGAAAGATCTACTGATGGTATTGTGACATTTATCTGCTATAATGGCTGGGCTTTTGTTCCTGGAAATCGATTTGATTCTGAGGGACAGTAATTCTACAAAGTCTAAGCTCTTGTATATTATAGTATTGTCCACTGCGACCACCTCTGCGACAGGTTGTCTTATGGGATTGGAATCTGCAAAGTCTGCAATCACTTCTGTGATTCGGGCCAGTCTGGAGGACAATCTTTGGCCGGTCTGACCAAAACCCCATTCTTGCGCCTTAGCAACTCATTGTAATGACAAGGACAATAGGGTTAATTATGATGACCTAAAAGTCCTTGCCAGGTCTCTTAGGGAGCCACGTCTATCTAAGAGACTCTTCTTAGAAATGTGTTGAAATGTGTTCATAACGCCGGTGCAGCCATGAACTCAAGGAAAGACATGGACGGGTTGAGCAATATGTACGCTTGGCTTATGACTTGGGCGACGTCTAGACACAGTTGATTGGATGGGTAGTTTTCTGTTTTGCTATTTATTTTCTATTTTTGCTGCGGTTTTTGTTCTCTTGTGGTTCTACCAGTTATATAATTTCTTAAATGGGTGTCGTTGAGCTCCTTGTTTCTAGAAAGGTCTGGTTATCTTACGTATTACTTTGGTTTTTGGGTAAGCTGCTGCGTAGTGGTCGATTCAATTTTCCAGACGACTTTTACGTCTTTAAATAATCTTTTTCCAGTGTGCTCGTGAATTCGGTGTACTTCCAGTGTTACTGACGTCACTATCGTTTCCAATAAGCACCTTCGCAGTTTTTTTTCAACTTTAATTTATTTCAATAGGTCCAAAACTTTTTGTTGGTTTCCTCGTGCTGTGCCGATCGGTTTGATGTCCGACATTTTGCAAATATAATAATAATTTTTAAACACCATAATTAAATTGTTCATGAGGCTACCATGGCTCGCTTTACATTAGTTGTTATGTAATCTACAACTTTTTTGTCAACGTTATATAATGTTATACGTCTTAATAAATTGTTCATCACCTTCTTTGCAAGTAATTAAAAACATCTTTTACTTTGTTTTTTGTAATTTCTGTAACAATTTTGTAGGTCTTTAAAAGACTTAATTAATAAATCAAAACGTCGACAAAACGAAGAATTTGAGTTTGTTTTTGTTGATCGTATTACCCGAATTCTACCGTTTGTGTAGTAAAAAATACAAATCTTTTACTCTTTAACTAATAACGATCGTTATTACATGCTGTTTATATATATATATATATATATATATATACATATATATATATATATATATATATATATATATATATAAACAGCAGCAAACAGCATATATAATACGATAGATTTGGGGCGCGTTATTAACTTTAGCATATCAAAGGTAAGCGATGAGACAAATAAGTTTGAGAAACGCTGGTCTAGCAGATAGGGTAATACGCAAAAGACATTTTGAAAACTTGAGACGCAGTATTTTATGTGCTCAAGACGGAATTATTTTAGCGCGCATATGCACACTGCCCTGTTTTTTTACAGTGAGTCTTTGCTAATTGATTAAATTTGAAATAAAAATAGACAAATTACGTATGGGAGATAAACTAAATTAAATAAATAATTAAAGGTTGAAAGATTTCAAAAGATTTATTCATCTGTGAAATCGGTGAATTCCTTAATCAAGAAAAATATTTTTATATAGTTTTCAAAAATTCATACTAACAAAGTGACTTTTTTTTGGACGTGTTGTAATAGAAAACCATAGATGTTGCTAAGTTTCTCAATGTCAGTTCTCGAATAAACTGCATTATTGTGTTTTTGTATGAAAATCAATTCCCCAATTAACCGTTTTCTTAAGGATGTTTCCTTGTCCAGAATAGAAATATTGTCTAGGTCAAACGTATGTTGGTTGACAAAACAATGCTGTGTCAGAGCAGTTTTGTTAGGGTTTAAACGTAAATTAATAATTTTAATATGGTCGATGTTATTTTTTATTCCTTTAAGATATTGGCTTGGTTTTCCAGATATAGCAAGAATCGTAATCATTATAGTTGATTTTGTAAATTATTGATTTCATCATTGTATCATCATCATTGTATTCATCAGTATCTCAATGTATTGTGATTGTAGGGGACGATGTGAATATTGTTATTGCGACGAAGGACAGATTTTAGGTTGTTGTGGAGGAAAGGAACATTAATGAGTTTAAAATATTGTGTAGTTGGATTAAGGAAGACACTTGTACGGGAGAACAAATTGTTATTATTGAGAATTTTTCTTATGAGCCCAAGAGGGTAGTTATTTTTAGTAGCAATAAATTTTATGAATAGGATGGTTGCGACAGTTACTACGTGGTAATTAATACTTACATTGAATTGAAAAATTCACTATGTTTTTACCACAATTATAAATAAAACGCCTTCTCATAAATTTAACACTGATTTATTTTATAGTGCCGTGAATTATAAAATTAACAAAGAAGAACAAACATTACAACAGATGTTGAATGTGTTGTCAATTTTCACGAATACACAAATTACTTCGCCGTTTTATGTTATCGAACACATTTTGTAATACTGTGTTGCCTATCTCTTCACATTTTCTTATTACATTGTTTAGCAGATCTTCTACTGCAGGGGTCTCCAAACTACGGCCCGAGGGCCACATCCGGCGCGCGGACAGATTTTGTTCGGCCAGCGGAGAGCTAGCATACTTGAAAACTCCTTTTAGAGAACATATTTTTTATAGCAAATTAAATTTAGTTTACTGAAGTATTCTAATTTTATGTTGAATAATTATTAATATGACATCTACATTGATATGGTCATGGGCTAACTACTCATAACGTTGTTGTAGGCTTATTGTTATTGTTTTTGTGATAAGTTGGATAAAGAAACACAGATTTGTAATGAGTAAAGACATGTATAATATGCAGAAAATTTAACTTCAGTATATAATAACTAACAAATTATTGAAATGCATCCAACTAACATTTTAAATAAAAACATAACTTATAACAAGCATAATGACATATGAAATACTAATGAGATTTATGTAATTGAGATTTTCCACTGACAATAGTTTGTAGTTGTGGACTAATTTTACTTGTACCAATTATTAAAAGAGATTTAAGATGCTCATCAGTTAATTTAGATCTGTAAACATTTTTTGTGTACTTCATTTTGGAGAAGGTCTTCTCACACAAATAAGTAGTACCAAAAACAGAAAACAGCCCACGAGCAAATTTATGCAAATTATCAAATTGTGTCAGTGGAAGACTCTTATAAAATTCCAACAAAGATGAGTTTTGATATTTGTTCTTAATTATATCACTGCACTGTAGGTAGATCAATCATTTCCATTTGAGGTTCCGGGGCTAGGGTTTCAATGTCAGTATCAAAAGGATTCTGAAAAATCTTAATTTGATTCGCAATGGCATCAAAGACCGAGAAACGAGTATCAAAATTTATTTTCAAAGCACTCAAAGTTTCGATTGCAAAATCGATAGGAAACTCTGTCTCAGTGGTGTGGCTGAATATTTCACATGTTTTAAAATGTGAAAAACATTTACTTCGTAGTTGTGATTAAAACAGTATCAATTTCTTCCGGAATGATTTGATATTAGTGTATAAATCAGGAAGATGCTGGTTTTCTCCTTGCAATCTCAAATTCAGTTCGTTCACATGTTTTGTCAAATCAACATAGAATGCTAACTTCCACAGCCATGCGTTGTTTTGTAATTCAGTAAGAGGGCGATGCTTTTCATTCAAAAAAAAATCGATCACTGCTCGAAGTTCAAAAAAGCGCTGAAGCACTTTCCCACAACTAAGCCAACGTACGGCAGTATGATAAGGTAAGTCATTTTCTCCAATCTCTTCAAGAAATTGTCGGAATTGTCGGTGATTCAGCCCAAAAGATCTGATGAAATTAACAGTTGATATGACTGGTTTCAGAACTTAGTTTCAGACATATCCAAACATTTTCCGCAAAGACTGTTGATGAATGATACAATGTAAGACTAATGGTTTTGAACCACCGTCATTTTCTACAGCCTTTGACACAAGAGCGACCACTCCTTTATCTTTCCCACTCATGTTTTTGCCTCCATCAGTTGTAATACATTTCAAGTTTTTCCATCGAAGGTTCTTTTGATTAATGGCCATTTCAACTCCTTTAAAAATATCTGTACCAGTAGTTGTGCCATGAATACTATACATATCAAGAAGTTCTTCATGCACTTCATAGCTTTTATCTACTCCTCGAATATAAATCAACACCTGAGCAGTATCTGACACATCCGTTGACTCATCCAAGGCCAAAGAAAACCACTCAACATGTCCATTTTTGCCGAACAGTTGAGAGGATATATAGGATATATAGGATATCAGCGATGTTTTCTACCCTTCGAGCCACAGTGTTTGCTGACATACTGACAGTTTTTAATAAATTTACCTTTTCAGGGCACATTTCTTCGGCTACTGCAATTATGCATTCTTTGATCATTTCTCCATCGGTGAATGGTTTTCCTCGTTTTGCAATTTCAAGAGCCACGCGAAAGCTGGCACGAGTTGCAGCCTCTTGTTCAGTTTTGAGTTTTGTAAATGAAGATTGCCGCGATTTCAATCCGCGCTTCATAGCTTCGAATTTTTCTGTCCGCAAACTTCCTGTATATTTTGAGTAATTTTGAAAATGTTTTGTTTCATAATGACGTTTAATGTTATATTCCTTGAGAACGGCTATGCTTTCATTGTAAATCAAACATAGCGGCTTGTTACTGGACTCAATTACGAAATACTGAATGTTCCACTGATCTTTGAATTTTCTGCATTCACTATCAATTTTTCGCTTCTTTTCCATACTACTAAATCACACACAAAAGCAACAATTCAAATCAAAATACTGTTACAAAGATGTCTTAAACTTAAACACGCACAAACACGTTTTAAGGAGGTACGCACTATTTTATTTCACAACAGTGTCATAGGAACTGACTTGTGGTTGCGCCACTAGCCTTGTTATATATTCCAATTACTGCCATCTAGAAGTGAGTGGAAGACACCAGAACTTTCTCGAACCAACGAGATTATTCTGTACGTGCTATTAGCGCCATCTGTTTGCCATAGAATGTACTATCTATTTCCGCTTGTGTCCACCAGATGTCGTGTCACGTTACTCCTCATGGCTCGTACTCTACGACTAATCTAGAAATTACAGATAATGACAGGAAAATTAATAATATGCAGTGTTGCCGTTTTGCGGACTTTGGTCCGATTTGCAGCCTTTTTTAAACGTTGCGTACTTTTGCGGACTTTTTCTTTCATCAGTGGACTATTTCACTTTTTACCACCGGCAACAATGATAATATGGTTTTGGCCCTCGGAACTTACTGGAGTTATCAGTATGGCCCTAAGGCTGGAAAGTTTGGAGACCCCTGTTCTACTGCATGCGCTGGACTGTTGAATACTGAATTTTCTAAATATGGAAAAACAAATAAGTCCAGAGGAGTTAGCTCACAAGAACGTGCTGGAAATCGGTCTTAGCTTATTAGCCTGTCGTCGAAGAATTCATGACGATAATTTAATGTTTCACGGGCAATGTGTGGTCTAGCAGAATCTTATTGGAAAAAGCCATTTTGGAGTTCATCATCATGAATTTCGTTAATAAATTGTTGCAAAATAGTGGCTCTATAAGTGGCAGCGTTTAAATTACCATCGAAAAATATTGGACCGATAATTTTGCGTCTTGACATTGCTAACCACACACCAACTTTGATTGCATGCAGTGGGGTCTCTTTAAAATAATGTGGGTTGTCAACACTCCACATGCGCATGTTTTGGGAATTACTGTATCCGTTTAGATGAAACCAGGCTTCATCAGTGAAAAAAGTTAAATTTAACACTTCGTCCTTCATATTTTCATTGAACCTCCGACAGTAGGCCAGTCTTTTATTGTAATCGAATGGTAAAAATTCTTGGTACATCTTGATGAATAATCCTGTGAGTGGTAGTACGACTTAAATTCAAGTTTTGAGCTAGTCTCCTAATTGAAGTGGTAGGTTCGTCTTGGACTGCATTTCTGATGTTGGTTATAATATTCTCATTATTAATACGAGGCCTTCCACTTCTTGATTTGTTGTTAATGTTACCAGTACTTCTAAAGCAATCAACTGAGCGTAATACATGCCTTCTAAACTGATTCCTATTAAATACAGCCGTAGGAAAACGTTGCCTAAATTCTTCAATGCACGGGTCGATACTATATTCCCATTCATCATTTTCCAGGCGTCTAACAGTACGAATATAACTTTCGATAATAAAAGTTTCCTGCTATTTTGTAAACATTTTTAAATTAAATAAATTAAGTAAGACCGGTCGAAATAACATAAAACGGCGAATTAATTTGTGTATTCGTGAAAATGGACAACACATTCAACATCTGTTGTAATGTTTGTTCTTCTTTGTTAATTTTATAATTCACAACACTATAAAATAAATCAGTGTTAAATTTATGAGAAGGCGTTTTATTTATATCTAATGAAAATGTTGAACTTAACACTAAAAACAATGCGACATAACCTTAAGACCACTGACAGCTTTGATTTTGTTTAATTTTATGTGTGTGAATTAAGAAATGACCTACTTCTTCAAATTCATGGCAAGAGTGGATTCCAAGACTTTTGGGACTCACGTTACTTTTACTGTGTTTATTTCTTTTAGATGAGTCGTGTTGATAATTGTTGTTATATTATGTTATCTTACAGCCTTGCTCGTTTCTATTTTGTTTAATCATGCACTATTATTTTTTTGTAGTTATAAGTTACCTTTTAGGTTGCTCTCTATTTGTTTTGTTTAAGTGTTGAGCAATAAATTTCAAATAAATAGAAATAAAATAAATTTAAAATGAGTAAAGAGTATTATGGCATTATTAATATATTGAAATTAACAAAATAAAATTGTAAGAGCTCAATTAAACAGGCCAACGTTCAAGAAACATGACTTGTTAGTCAAGCGCATGATACGCAAAAGAGATTTTGAAACTTGAGACGCAGTGTTTCATGTGCTCAAGACGGAATTATTTTAGCGCGCATATACAGACTGGTCTGTTTTTTACAGTGAGTATATGCCAATTGATTAAAATTGAAATAAAAATTGACAAATTACTTATGGGAGATAAACTAAAATAAAATAAATAATTAAAGATTTCAAAAGATTTATTTATCTATGAAACCGGTGAATTCATTAATCAAGAAAAATATTTTTATATAGTTTTCAAAAATTCATACTAACAAAGTGAAATCTGAAAGATTGTAATGGACTTCTATTTTTCGGACGTGTTGTAATAGAAAACAATAGATGTTGCTAAGGTTCTTAATGTCAGTTCTCGAATTAACTGCATTATTGTGTTTTTGTATGAAAATCTATTCTCTAATTAACCATTTTCTTAAGGAAGTTATCCTTGTCCAGAATATATATATATATATATATATATATATATATATATATATATCTATATATATATATATATATAATTATATATATATATATATATATAATTATATATATATACATAAGTATATATATAAGTCAAACGTATGTTGGTTGACAAAACAATGCTGTGTCAGATCAGTTTTGTTAGGGTTTAAACGTCGGGGTTAATCGTCGATGTGATTTTTTATTTTTTTAAGAAAATATTGCTTGGTTTGGCAGATATAGAAAGAATCGTAATCATTACAGTTGATTTTGTATATTACATTATTGACCTCATCATTGGAGTTATCTTTGATCTTAGTGACGAGATTCCTCAATATGTTGTGATTCTAGGGGACGATGTGAATATTTTTATTGGAGCAAATGACTAAGTTTAAGTTGTTGTAGAGGGAAGGAATATTAATTAGTTTAAAATACTGTTTGGTAGGATTCAGAGAAGAGGGAACAGTAGTAGGGGCTAACAAATTGTTATTATTAATGAGAATTTTGCTTTGAGCCCACGAGGGTAGTTATTTTTTATAGCAATTTATTTTAATCCATCAAAATTCTTTGTAAGTTGAAATTATGACTGATTTTAATAAGTTCTTGCTTAAGCGATCACAAAAATAGCTAATAGATGATTCGATCAGAGGCATTGGGTTTTTTGTACCAATCAGTGACTAAAGTTCCATCAGGCGATCTGGTGAATAGTAAATCGTATTCAATCATTTTAAAATTTCTCATCACATTTATCCTTGCTTCCTTTAGTATAATCATAAAGCATTTGAATCCGAGTCACTTACAATCAGGACCTGATAGGGTACATGGCTCTGTCCATTAAGTTTTTTGTTTACTTAGTAAATACGCACAAATTTCTTGCCCTTTTTAGTTTTGTTTTGCTGTCTACTAACACCAGCATAGTCCACTCACCACTTTCATTCAACATTTTACAATGCCTGGATATATAGGTACTATACTGTAGTCTACAGGAAAATCCCAGGACGCACAACTGACAAAACTAACATTGCAAAAACCTCTTTGAGATTTTTTCTATTATTTTTCGTTTTCTTATAATAGAACTGAGACATCGAGTTTTGCTTACCATGTACATGGACGATTTGATTACGTCTGTTCCCACTTTGGACAACGCAACAGAAGTCTACTCCCACACTAAGGAAATGTTCCGAAAGGGCGGTTTCGAGCTTCTAAAATTGGTTACAAATTCCTTGGTGTTGAAAGATAGAATTTTAGTAAGCGATCGGCCAACGGAAACCAAGGAATTAGATGTAGATTGTGCCGTAGACTTGTAGACTTGTGCCGTTCTGGAACTTCGGTGTCATCCTTCATCGGACTTTTTTTGTTTCAAAATTGAGTTTGAAAATAGAATGTCCCTATTCAAAACAGAAATTTTGTCTACAGTGGCGAGAATATTCGATCCTCTTGGATTATTGGCTCCGTTGACATTGTTTTAAAAAATCCTCATCCAAAAATTGTGGCAGGAAAATTCCGATTGGGATCAAACGCCATCGGAGACTATCGTGTGAAGGTGGGACCAATTTCAGGAACAGTGTTCTCTGTTGGATTCGTTAAAAATTCCACGTTTTTTTTGGGATGATCGAGGGATCTCACTTGTTGTTGGTTGGGTTTTCCGACGCATCAGAGGCCGGCTACGGAGCCGTTTTGTACCTAAAAGTAACCGATGGTAGCACGGGAGTTTCCTCGGTTTATTTCGTTTGCGGAAAATCCAAGGTCGTACCAACCAAGGTGGTATCCATTCCCCGTTTGGAGTTGTGCGAAGCATTGCTATTGTCGACTCTTCTGAAGCTGCTTTGTCGATCTTTGAAAGGTTTCAATCCAGGATTATGTCCCAAGGTTAAATTGTTTAACGCTTCCACCATAGTACTTTGTTGGCTAAATTCTTCTCCGAATCGAAAACTTTCGTCCCATGTCCCAAGGTTAAATTGTTTACCGCTTCCACCATAGTACTTTGTTGGCTAAATTCTTCTCCGAATCGAAACTTTCGTCGCGAATCGTGTGGCAGAAATTCAAACCCTCTGGGGCATAGAAAACAGGGCTTACATTGAAGGCAAGAAAAATTCAGCAGATTATCTTTCGTGGGGTTTGACTCTAGAAAAGCTGTTATCCCACCCGCTTTGGTGGAAAGGGCCCAGGTGGTTGGTGGAAGAGGAGTTAAACTGGCCTATTCCATGTCTTTCATTTGATATGAGCAACACTCCTGAGCAAAAGGTGGTTAACCCCGACCGTTGTTTGGCAAGTGTTTGTGAACCTACTTGTGAATTCGGTTTATGAGTAGATAGAGCGTTTTTCCTCATTTTCCCGGCTGCAAAGAAGCATGGTGTATCTCCTTCGCTTCATTGAAAAATTGCCCCGCAATCCGGCTGTATATATCACCCCCTTGTATGTGGACAAAGCGAAACTGGTGCTGTGTCGGATTGTGCAGGCCCAGCATTTTCGACGGGATATAAACGCTTTAAAGAATGGAAAACCTTGTTCGGTCATACTCAAAAAGTTGGCTCCTTTCTTGGACGGTAAAGGACTGATTCGAGTCCGGGGTTGATTACGCCATGCTTCGATTGATTATGATAACGAGGGTGGGCGTTATCATAATCAATCGAAGCCGTCCTCCTTCCAAAAAATTGCCATTTTGAAAATATTTATCATTTTAAATATTTACATACTGGGCCTAATTTGTTGTTTTCCATGATTCGACACAAATACTGGATTTTATCTGCTCGAGTGTTTGTTCGAAAAAATTTAAGGCCATGTAATATTTGTTTTCGTGTAAAACCTAAGGCCCCTTTGCCAAAGATGGCTGATTTGCCGCCTTCTCGTGTTTCTTGTGCCAAGGCTTTCACGCACACTGGGGTGGATTACGCAGGGCCCTTGACTATAAGTCTTGGTCGTCGTAGGAAACCGATGATTCAAAAGGCCTATATATGGGTATTTGTTTGTATGTCAACTAAAGCCGTTAATATAGAGCTTGTGTCCGATCTGTCGAACCCAATGTTTTTAGCCGAATTTAAAAGATTATTGTCGCGGAGATGACCTTGCGATGTAATGTATTCAGATTGCGGAAAAAAAAATTGTAGGAGCCAAACAGAAGTTAAAGGAGCTCTACGAATTGCAGGCCTCGCCAGAATTCCGCAAACAAATGTCGGACGGACTTAGCGAGAGTAAAATTGAATGGAAATTTAATCCGTCTAGTGCGCCGTATTTCGATGGACTTTAGGAGTCAAACATGAAGAGTTTGAAATCTCATTTGTTTCAGGTCGTGGGAAATCAACTTTTAACGTATGAAGAGCTCAACACCCTGTTGGTTGAGAAGCATTGCTGAATTCGAGACCTTTATGCCCACTTAGTGATGACCCGTCCGAGTTGTTAGCGTTGACTCCTGCCCATATTCTAAATCTAACTACAATAAAATGTTTTCCTGCTGCCGACGTCTTGTCACTTTCTTCCAATCGGTTATCGCGGTTCCAATTGTTGGATCAAATGGCAGAGTCCTTTTGGAAGCGATGGAATCAGAAATACTTTCACGAGCTCCAGGTTAGGACAAAATGGACGAAAGACTTTCCCTCCTTGGATATCGGAACGCTGCTGACCATTAAACAGGAGTTCACCATTATCATAACCAATCGAAGTATGACGTAATCAACCTGCGACTCGAATAAGTCCTTCATAAGTCCTTCACCGTCCAAGAAAGGAGCCAACTTTTCGAGTATGACCGTACAAGGTTTTCCATTCTTTAAAGCGTTTATATTCCGTCGAAAATGCTGGTCCTGCACAATCCGGCACAGCACCAGTTTCGATTTGTCCACATCCAAGGGGGTGATAAATACAGACGGATTGCGGGGCAATTTTTCAATGAAGCGAAGGAGATACACCATGCTTCTCTGCATCCTTGTCAATGGCTGTCAGCACGGGTTGTTGAAATCTTACCTGGGGCGGACGGGATTGTTCGCGTCGCGCTTGTGCGTACAATCAAAGGTACGTTGAAACGACCTGTCGTCAAGATGTGTCCCCTACCTACTCAGTAATGGATGTTGGATATTTGTACATGGTTTATACATAGTTTGTAAATAGTTTCGAGATAGTACTTTCTTTTATGTATATATATATATATATATATATATATATATATATATATATATATATATATATATTGCTTTTCTTTTTGTAATACAAATCTCCTTTAGTTATTGTGTTAAGTTAATTATGGACATAGGTATATCTGGGAGGTTTTATTTTATATTTTTTAAGTTTAATTTAGTAGTTGAAATTGTAGGGTTTCGTAAATGGAAGATATTTTGGTCTATTCACTGAAGCGGATCCTTCAGGGGCGGGAGGATGTTCAGGTCGAATTGCATCTATCTCGTGTTTCTAGAACGAGATTTTCGTGGGTAAAACCACAATGGTAAACAAGAACCAAGAAGCATCGGCCACACACGTGATTCAGGCAGATCTGTCGAAATTATATTATTAGGGGAAAGAAAATGCACGCGCGAGTCTCCTACCAATCAAATACGTCATATTTGTCATACACGGAGCTACGCGAACGGCTCCACCAGAAGTCAGCACTTCCCGGCCTACCATCCCGACAAAAGAATATGCAATTTGACCAAAACATTTGGAAATCGTTAAAACTTACTACCGAAATTCTGAGTCGGTAGCAACTGTAACAACTTTAAGCGCTTTAGCGCTTACTACAATTTTTGGTCGCAATTGGTCGTCCCACCAGACAAGCTGTGCGGGCGATGATGAATAAATTTGAATCAATATATTCACTACTGAATGTTCCTGTGCCAGGTAGAAGTACTGTTAATATTACAGCCGTAAGAGCTTCAGTTCATAATGAACCAAACAAGTCGATTCCAAGCTGTTCATAAGAATTTCTCAGTGCACATTATTAGATCAGAAGAGAGATGTCAAGATGGCCGAAAGTGAAGAGGCAAGTGAAGTACTATGTAACAATTGTGGTAAAAAAAGGCGTGAATACGTATTTTGTTTTAAGTGCAAACAAAAGTTCCACCCGAGATGTTTACCACGTGCATGTAAATCTAAATGCGTACATGAGGTTGGCGAAGAAATGGATGAAAATATGGAAACAACAACAACAAAAAAAACCGGCCAAGTGCGAGTTGTGACTCGCGCACCGAGGGTTCCGTACAAACTTGTAAGTAAGGTATCTTTAGGAGGACCTAACTGTATGCAACCCATATGCTTCTGGTCCCTGACAATACCACGTAACACATTACTGTATTTTCATAAGTTTCTAATAGTAAATTCGCATTTTTCTTGTAATTAAACTATATATTTACGGTTTTCAGATTTTTCCCTTTACATGTGCTGTAAGACACCGCTTCTTGCCAAATTTTATGATTCTAGGTCAACGGGAAGTACCCTATAGGTTTTGATTCCCTTGTGAAATCGCAAAATATGCGACATAAACGGTCATATCTTTTGATCGCGTTGACTTACAAGTTTGATTTTTCACAGCTGAAAGAGACCGCAGACCCGAGTATTTGATACAAATTTCAACTGCTTACCTCTACGCGTTCCTGAGAAAAATGGTCTTGACAGACAGACAGATGGACGGACAGACAGACAGACAGACAGACGGACAGACAGACGGACAACAAATTGATCCTATAAGGGTTCCGTTTTCGGTACGGAACCCTAAAAATGGAGGATGAAAAAGTGAAAATTCTTGAAGTAGAAGTTGAGTTATTATGGAAACTGGCAAGTGAGATGGAAGACAAGAATCGAATAATGAATAATTACCTGTGAGAAATAGAACAACAAATTGTAACACTCAAAGCTCAAAAAAACAAGAACCAACACTAACAGATCCAACCCAACATTCCTTAAATTCCTCAAATTTGAGTGCTCCTCGATGCCAAAAGTGCGAACCAATAATTCTGTCAGACGCTGCCGACAACATAGTGTCCGATGGTAAGGATTTAGAAAACGTCACTTCACCTGAACAAGCAGAGACAACCAATAATGCACATATAAATAAATCTGATATCAAAGGAAAAAAAATAGAACTACAGAAAATCAAGCCAACGCAGTTTTTGCTGGAAGGCGGTCTCCTTCGGCGTCCTTCGGAAATCGTAATCGCTAAAATAAATGATAAAGACAAAAATCCTTCGCTAAAATAAATGATAAAGACAAAACTACTGGTTTTGCGGGGCGTGAATTTCAGCCTAAGAGAATATGGTTATATGTATCTCGGGCTTTGGATCATGTCACGAAAGAAAATGTCCTAGAATATTTAATGCAGAAAACTGGTCAAGATAAATACAAACCAAAGATAATAAAAGCTTCAAAGTAGGAGTAGAGCTTAGCTTAAAAAAGGATGTATATGACAGTTCATTCTGGCCAGACGGCATACGTTTCGAAAGATATAAGTATCAAAAATTAAACAGACGAAATTTTCAGAAAATATCAAGATATCCACGGAAAGAGTAAATCTCGATCCACATAGGAAAGTAATGTTTAAATTAATTAATCAAAATGTACAGTCAATAGGTAACTCGATGGAAAAGTTTGAATGTATGCTCGAACAAAATGATGATTGTATATGGCTAGTGATTACAGAACACTGGAAAGGTATTCAGCAATTAAAATTATTTCAGATAAAAAATTATCAACTAACAACCGCCTTTTGTCGTAAAGAAGGTGCACATGGAGGTGTGGCGATATTCTGCAAATACGGTATAACACAAAGGACACAAGGACACAAAGATCTGATATCAAATCATGGCAAAAGAATTACTATTTGAAATATCAGCAATACAATCAACAATTAGCAACAGGTCAGTTATAATAATTGCTATTTACCGGCCACCTCACGCTAATTTTGAACTTTTAATTGACAAATTGCACCAACTATTAATTAGATTAAACGAAAATAATAACAGTGAGCATATTGCGGGAGACCTCAATATTGATATATTACAATCTAATAAAAAGACAGACCAATTAAAATCTTTGCTACAGTCATTTAATACATTAATAACAATTAAAGAGCCAAGCCGTGTGACAACGTGTATTGAAAATATAATCATTAAAACAAACTTCGAATATTCAACACAGACACGTGAATTTCACATAACAGATCATAGTGCACAGCTAATAATAACATTTTTAGATACAAAACACAGAAATAAGGAGTTTAGAGTAAGTAGGAAATACACCGAAGAAAACACGAATAAATTTAGAGAAATGCTAAGCAAAGAAACTTGGTTGCCAAATTATTCAACAGATGAAAAAGACAAATAAAAAATGGGTTTTATTTATGGGTACATTTTTATTAATATTTAACGCCTGCTATCCGAAAATAATTTGTAATAAAAAAATTAACAATAAAAACAATTATACACATCCTAATATAAATAAACTAGCAAGAAATATGGACCTGCTACATATATTATCTCATTATAATAAAAGGTGCAAAATATAATACAATAGAGTACGCAGAAACTATGACAAAGTACTTAAAAACGCAAAGAGGATCAGTTTAGAAAATCAAATTAGATTTTCCCAAAATAAAATGAAAACTACTTGGAATGTAGTAAGACAAATAGTGAATCTAAAGAAAGAGCAACGAAACACTGCTTATCCAATAGATAAAAGGGATATTTCCATAATAGCAAATGAGCTGAATGATTTTTAAACAGGAAATCCAATAGATTTATCGGCTAAAATTCCTAACCTCAACTATACAGACAAAATCCTCATGAACACTGGATTTTCAATGAACCTGTAATTAAACCTCAAAAGGAAATACAAAACGTGAAGGTACTAAGAAGCGCCAATCTGGACTTAGACCACTACCTCAAAGATCAAAATAAGACTCCAGCCTAGAAACACTACGACTCAAGAACAGTCGAGAAGTAAGTCAGACACTGAACAACACAGACCTAAACATACTGAAGCAGGGACCAACTGAAGCAGACTCTTGTCAAGGCGGCCAATGAACTCGCCCCTCTCGCTAGAAGAAGGAAGCATCCGTGGTGGACTGAAGACTGTGACAATGCAATAGCCCAAAGACAGATAGCCTGGGTGAATTGGAATTCTAAAAAGACCAAGGAAAATTGGCTTAAATTTTTAGAACAAAGAAAGGTTACAGCCAAGATAATTCGAGGAACCAAACGAACCTTCACACAAAACCAACTAACCCAAAACGAAGAGAGCTTTGCTAAGAATAATTCCAGAGATTTCTTTGGAACCTTTAAGCAGGCACTCAGAAAATACGCTCCGCCAAGCCTCCACTTCAGAGACTCACAAGGCAAACTGGCTTATAACGACAAGGACGGAACTGCCACCTTTTGGCTCAGTACTTTAAAAATCTACTCAACTGTGACCCACCCAGCGAAGACTTCAACTATAAACAAACCACACCCAACCCGGACTCGCTTCCCCCTTCATTGGAAGAAGTTGGCCAGATCATTCAACTTCTTAAGAATAATTAAGAATAAAATAAGAATAAAATTAATTCTTAAGAATAATAAGGCAGCTGGAGAGGACTCTATCGTTGATGAACTGTGGAAAGGTGCTGGAAACAATACCGTGCGCAAGCTAACCGAGATCATCCAGAACATCTGGGAAACAGGGAAATTACCACCCGATTGGAAATCTGCTCTGATCCATCCGCTTCACAAAAAGGGAGATTTTACGGATATAAACAACTACCGTCGAATTTCTCTCGTCCCGGTAACATACAAGATTCTCTCGAAGGCGTTACAAACAAGGGCAGAAAATCAGTTGAATAGTCAACTGGGAGAATACCAGGCGCGCTTCAGGAAGACCCGATTCTGTGTTGAACAGATCCTCAATCTTAAAATGCATACTCCAGGATGAGAAACCACAAGGTGGTCGTCACCTTTGTTGATTTTAGGAAGGCCTATGATTCTATTGATAGAGGAACGCTTAACAAAGTACTCCACGAACTAGGGCTAGACAACAAAACCTGCAGACTCATCCTAGAAACTTTGACCAACACTCATTCCAAGGTTAAATTTAGAGGCGAGATTTCAGAAAGCTTCGAAATAAAAACTGGAGTGAGACAAGGAGATGGACTTTCCCCACTTCTCTTCAACTGTGTCCTTGAAAAGGTTATGAGAGAATGGCGCAAGGAACTGAACAATTTGGGTGCTCAGAGTGGTATCTACCTGGGACGTAAGAACGATGGACTGGTTGTAGATTGCCTGGCCTTTGCAGATGACACGGCACTGTTTGCTGATTCTCTTGAGATGGCAACAATGCAGGTAAACTGCCTCAGAAAACTGGCTTCCAAAGTGGGTCTTCAAGTGTCGCTGGAGAAAACAGAATTCTTCACCAACATCAGATAAACAAACAGAGAGATGTTACTAGAACAGGGAAACATCAAGAGGACTGAGAAATTTAAGTATCTCGGCGAATGGATTGAACCCAACTTATCAGAAAGAGCATCATTATCCAAGAGAGTCAACAAGTTAGAACTAGCCTATCGACTGACTAAGAACACTTACAATAAGAAATGCCTGACACGCAACCTAAAACTTAAGCACTACACATCAGTCTTACGACCAGAAGCCCTGTATGACATGGAATGTCTTTCCTTGAACCGAAGAGGTCTAGTAGAGAAATTGGAAATCAGAGAGAGGAGAATCCTCAGGAAGATCCTAGGCCCGGTAAAGGAAGTTGACATTTGGTGATATTTGGTTGACAGAAACCGAGAAGGATATTAAAGAACTGGAAATAACAGATCTCAAAAACAGACATTGTGTGAGACGCACCCTGAAGGAAGTCCGTGGATTTCAGGAAAAACCTCGAAGGAAAGGTACCCCCTGGACAGAAGAGAGAAAGGAGTTACACCGGCAGAAGATGCGACAATACTAGGCAAAGGTCAAAGCCCAACAGTTGATCAAGTGTGGTCCCAGGTAGGCCTATTCGAAAGAAGTAGAATAAGAACCTGTAATTAATGAAGAAATCTACAATATCGTGACAGGCTTTAAAAACAAAAATTGTTCTGGTGATGAAGAAATAACATTAGCTGTAATCAAAAATGTAATAGTGGAAATTGCTGAGCCTTTAAAGCAAATTATTAACAAAGCTTTTTAATTTGGTGTATTTCTGGATAAGCTTAAACATTTTGTTATCACACCAGTCTATAAAAAAGGAAACAAATATGAATTGGAAAACTACAGACCTATTAGTATATTGTCCTCCTTTTCAAATTTGTTTGAAAAGGTGATAGCTGGTAGAACTATATCGTTTTTTAACAAGTACAACCTTCTTAACGATACTCAAAATGGCTACATCAAAGGGAAGAGTACAGAAACAGCATGTTTCTCTTTCTTACATAATGTATTACAACATCTGGACAATCGTGACATTCCTTGTGGCATTTTAATCGATCTATCTAAAGCCTATGATACGGTCAACCACCATATTCTCTTAGATAAACTTGGAAAGTATGGAATAAGAGGCGTTGCCCTAAATCTATTTCGATCTTATCTAACTAATAGAACACAACAGACTAAACTATTTAACACCGCTTATGGCACGGTCAAGTCAAAGATTACAGCTATCAAAATGGGGATACCACAGGGTAGCATATTGGGCCCCACTTTTGTTTACAACTTACTTAAATGACTTACCTTTGGAGTTAAGTCAAAGTAAGTTAGTAAATTATGCAGGCAATACTACATTACTAGTGGCCGGCAAAACCATGCAAGAGATAGTACTTAAGTCAAAATCGGTAATACAACAAGCAAAGACATGGTTCCAAAAGAATAAATTAACGATAAATGAGGATAAAACTAATCTTATTATATTTAGAACTTATCGATCGACTGTAACCTATCCAATACAATTAGAAACTGTCGGAGATATTATTGATGTAAAGAACGAGGTAAAACTTTTAGGGATATATATATATATATATATATATATATATAGATCAAAATTTAAAGTGGGATACATATATACAAAAATTGTTAGTTAATTTAAACCGAACAACATATGCGCTCCGAATCCTCCAAAAATGTGTAAGCCCAGAACTCCTCAAAATTGTGTATTATGTCAACTTTTACTCCAATCTACTTTATGGAATTATATTTTGGGGCAGAGGGAGAAAGGAGAAACATAATAAACATATTTAGGGCGCAAAAATAAGTGCTACGAATTATGCTGAAATTAAATTACAAGCAATCTTGCAGTGGTTTCTTAAAACAGGCTAACATACTAACAGCAGCAGAAGGATACATATTTGAAACGCTAATTTTTATGTTTATGCATAAGAGCTACTTCACAAACCATGAGAATCTCCACAGCATATACACAAGAAACAACAAAACCAGCTATATACCACCAGCACACAACTTATCACTTGTTGAAAAAGGATCCTATTATAATGCTATAAAAATTATATAATTGCCTGCCAAATCACTTAAAGGATTTCAGAAATATTGGAACATTCAAGAAAAAGTGTTCTTGAAGGCAAAAGTTTAGCTCAAATAAGCTTTTGGGATATATTTATTTAATATTTATTCAATATGTTATTATTGTAGATTTTTTAATGTTTATTTGTTATTGTGACACATTTCTGTTGGCTACATGTATTTTGTGTACTGTAGCTTGATTATGGAAATAAATTTAATTTGAATTTGAATTATGGCGAATTTTGTGTTAACGAGCTTGCCTGCCCTAGAATATCAAATACCCTTAGAAGATCAAATTAACCCAAGAACTGAAACCTCTGGATCATTTAAAGCGCCGAAACTTATTTTTAGCCATTCAGCTAATTCAGCTCAATTATCTTTAGCCATTCAGCCAAAGATGAGATTCATCCTCATCTTTGGCTGAATGGCTTTGTCAATAAGCAGAATATGCGTTATTGGACAGCAACAAACCTACATGTGCTTCCTGAGACTACATTGCATCCTAAAAAGTGAGCGTGTGGTTTGAATTTAATGCCGTAGGTGTGATAGGGCCGTATTTATTCGTCGATGAAAATAATCGAAATGTTAAGGCCGGTCCAGACGCTACGTTTTGCAAAAACTTTTGTTTGCGTAGTCTTAGGACGGAATTAAAACGTTGCAATTTTTAGAGCGTCTATACAGGGCAGATATATCTGTATATTTCGCACAGTTTTAGCGAAATCGTCATGGAGGAGGTACTAGTCTGGTCATTTCTTGAACAAAATGAATCGGAAAACGGAGCTACCGTCTACATGCGCCGACTTGTCTGCACAGTTCATGGATATCTATGCTCTCTAGCTTAGTTATCGCTACAACTGTACCGTCTTCGCGCCGTTTTCAAAACTGCGCACTTTTCCTATCTACACGCAACGTTTTATTTGCAACGTGTTAAACTGTGCAGACAAAAGGTTGTGCAAAACGTAGCGTCTGGACCAGCCTTTATGGTCAATGGAGTTGGCTATCGTGCCATGTTGGAATACTATTTTGGGCCAGAATTGGATGGACATGACATCAGCAATATGTGCTTCCAACAAGATGGTGCCAAACGTAACACAGCTGGTAAAATAATTGATTTATTGAAAGGAAAATTTGGTAATCGTTAAATCTCGAGAAATGATCCAGTCGCATGGCCACGTCGCTTGGTGCCGTTGGATTTTACCTTCAGTCAAAGGTTTATGCCGACAATCCAACAAGGTTGGAGGAGCTCAGGAACAATATCGAACGCGAAATTGACAACATTCCGGTTGATATGTGTGTAAGGGTGATTGAAAATTTGATCCAAAGAATCGATCGCTGCCGTCGCGCTCGTGGTGTTCATATGAACGACGTCGAATTCCATACATAATTGTAACGTGTGTGCCACACCTGGAATAAATTTCAGCCCGATATCTCAATTATTAGTGTTTTATTTAAATACAAAATTGTTATGTTGTTATTGAAAAACGTATTATTTGGGTCTGAGCCACGCAGCCAAATTTAAGTCTGAACGAACACGATGGATAGTGTATGGAATGTTTTCATCTAGTTTTTCATAATTATTTAAGACGTAATGAAAACAACTATATTTATAAATAACACACGACATACGTGTGATAGCCGGTAGAACTATTAGACGTCATTAAAGTGTAAAGTTACATTAACGCTATTCTTAAAACCTAGATAATGTAACGTGAATTTGATATCCAAATATCTCTATCCAATCGAATTACAATTTTATAACGTGAACTTAACTAGATATTAAAACGTTTAATAGTAGATAACTTATTTTAGAAGAATTTAAAAATGGATTTTATCCAGAACAAAACAAAAACAACATTCAACGGATTCAGCTAGTTATATAAACTACTTTATCTTGACAGTTGCAACGTAAACAGGAAGAATTATTCATAATCTTAATTTTGATTAAAATTAATTAATATTGCACAATTTATCATAAATTGCAATTAGCGGATGAACCCTGAGCAATTAGTAAAATAATTAATATAAATCAACCATTTCATTATTTGTCTACACTTATTCATTAAGGGCCGATTTTTCAATCGTCAGATAAACAACCAGATAAGCTTTATTCGATGAATATCAATATTCTTGATTTTTCAATAGTCAGATAGTCGTTAACTGTCGAATAAACCCTCTATTGGAGGAATAAAGTTATCTGCTGCTTCAAGCGCCATTTAGGGTTTTATCTGTCCGATAAGTGTCATGTTTTAGGTTATGTTTGACAGTTTCGTTTCGTGTTGTGCATTTTAGTAAATCGAAATAGTTGTGTACCTACGTCGATTTATTATGATGGATGTGTTTGAAACAATTGACGACTTAGCAATCGAGGAAGATCGTGAAATCCTTTGGAGGACTGCATAATTCCACACTATGTGAAATTGTAAAAAGAGTGAGTAAAGAGTTTCTTCAATGCCACAAAATTTTGTTTTATTGCCTAAAAGTCGTGTTGAATTCTTGTCCACACAAGAATGTTTCTACAGTATAGCACGATGTCCGAGAGTCATTGCAGCTTTGGATTGTACTCACATCAACATAATTTCACCAGGTTATTTTATTAACTATTTACTTTATCAATTTATAGTAAATATTTAACTATTATTTCAGGTGGGGATACTGCAGAAAATTTCAGGAACCGCAAAGGATAAATGTTCAAGCTATGTGCAATGCAGATTTACAATTTGTCGACATTATTACACGAGGGCTAGGGGCTTTTTGTAATGTGATCATACTTGGTGATAGCGGATATTTTTTGAATAATTATTTGTTGACGCCAATCAGCAATCCCCAAACAGAAACCGAACAATTGTACAATGAATCTCATAGTAGGGCCAGAAATGTTGAAAGATGCTTCGGTGTCTGGAAAAGAAGATTCCCAGTGCTTAGTATTGGATTGAGGTGTAAGTTGCCCCTTGCCCAAGATATTATTGTGGCCACTGCTGTATTACACAATATAGCACATAGCAGAAATGAAGGTGAGCCACTGATAGACCCTGAGGTTCAGATACCATCTCAGCCAGTATTTCCACTGTCACTAACTGAACACAGCGAGACACAAAGAAACACAAGGGATATTATGCTAGAATATTTTGAATCGCTCACTATCTGATTGTGTAACAAAATATAGTAAACAGTTATTATTAAGTAATTTATTACATATAAAAATATCTTTTTGGTTATTAATAAAAAACATATATTATCATATAAATAAAGTATTTTTATAATTTAATCTTTGTTCTGCATTTTCCAGAGCTTCAAGTGATGTAATTGCTCTTTCCTTAGTTTTTCGTTGTCAAGATGTGCCATTTCTTTATTGTATTTGTTCTCTACAAATAAAAGATCTTCGCAATTTCTATTTGGAGCTGTACCAGCTCCAGTCATGCTGCACTTAATTCATCTAGTTTTGCTGTCACACAATGGCCATGTTCAACTCACAACAGTCTTTTCAATATTTTGAAATTCAACTGCCAAATATCAGTGTGCTTATTTATTGTGCTTTTGGTAATGGGATTGTACTTGGTGACAGCGGTTACTTTTTGAATAATTATTTGTTGACACCAATCTGGCGGTTAAAAACATAATATAATAGTTATGTCCCCCCTTTTTTCTAGCATTTACATGCCTTGGGGGTATAGCTAAGCAAGGGTACCTATTTGTTAGCCTCGGCTTTTTGTTGGAGATAGGGTGGCTGGCCTTACGCTCCTAAACCGCCTATTATTACGCCAGGTTTAACGCCAGCTCCTCATTTTTAAAGACTGATAATGAGTGAACCTTGGCCGCAAAATTGCCGATAAATTTGGCTTGGTGTGGGAATCGAACCCACGATCGCCGGATTTGTAGTCTATAGCGTTGCCTCTAGACCACGCCGGCCTTCAGCGTAAATATGTTAAATAGACGTTTTGTTGCTATTCTTGTCTAACACCTTGAATACTGTATCTGTGCATTTCGCTTGCACATGATAAGTGTGAAGTTCGCTAGTATACACCACTGATAGCTATTCGCTAGATATTTTACGATTGAAAAATTGAAAATATTTATTCGTCGGATAAACAGACAGATAATATTTCCAGATAGTTAATCGACGATTTATCTGAGGATTGAAAAATCGGCCCTAAGATACATAATTGTGTCTGTATACTAAAATAAGCTAAATCTCCAAATGGTATTGGCCTGTCTAGTTTGATCTATCTAGTATAGCATGTTTCGTAAGAAATAAGGAATTGCCTCAAAGTGGATGGGAGAAATGCTGAGAACGGCGGAGGCTCAAGTGGGAAAAGACAGCATCAAGATCTCCACAACTCGAAGGTGTCCACAGGGAGTTGTGTTATATATATATATATATATATATATATGAAATACTGGCTAGGCTGAACGACCTAAATATTATATGTCAAGGTTACGCCGATGACTTAGTCATCATAGCCAGAGGGAAGTTTGAGGGAATGCTTTGTGAAATCTCTCAGAGGCCTCAAAATAACTAATAGATGATGTTAAAGAGTGGGAATGAAACTCAACCCGTGCAAAACCACGGTGATACTATTTACGCTGAAGGAGTGGTAGGAAAAGCCAAACGCGCTCTAATCGTGTGCAGAAATCTGGCATGGAAAATGTAGGGTTGTAACCCCACAATCATGCTATGGATGTACACTATGACAGTGAGACCTGCGATAACTTACAGTTGCATGGGGAAGAAGAACCAACCTGGCCTCTATGAGCAAGCTGCTTGAGAAAATTCAAAGACTGGCGTATATCTGCATCACGGGGGCGATGGGGTCGTGCCCGATAGCAGCAATGGAACTGCTGCTGGATCTAACTCCTCGTGGAGACGGCCGCCAGATCGGCGATTGTAAGGTTCAGCAAGGAAGGAATAGGCAGAGGTAAAATAATCAGGAGCAGAGACCGGAACAGACCGCTGCCAAAATCCCCTGGCTGGAAGCACCAAAAGACGAAATGGTATGCAAATACCATTTCGAGAAAAACTACAGCAATGTGTAGTAGTAAAGCCGATTGAAGCGACGAATCCTCAGCATACCACATAGAGGAAATGCTATCAAGTGGTATACAGATGGTTCGAAGAAAAAAGAAGGTACTGGTGCAGGAGTGTTTGGACCTCGTACCAAATACTTCGAATCCATGGGAACCTTCCCAAGTATCTCTTCCAAGCAGAGGTACACGCAATCGAAAGATGTGCACAATTTAACCTCTTGCTATCCTGTCAGACAGCCAAGCGGCCATCAAGGACATTAGCTCATACACCATCAGATCAAGCTTGGCAGAGAAAATAAAGTAACACTATACTGGGTAGCAGGACACACTGGTATAGAAGGAAACGAAGAAGCCGATCACGTAGCAAACAAGGGATCCAGTAATCCATTTATAGGTCCTGAACCCTTTTGCGGTATGAGTGTGAACACCATCCACAAAAGTTTAGATGAAGAAATAAGAGAGAGAATCAATGGATGAAAACCTGGAAGGAACTTCAAGGGTTGAGACAATCCAAAGTAATGCTGGGATCTGTTAACCAGAAAAGAACAAAAGCTTGCCTGAAACTAAACAGGAATAAGCTTAGAATTCTGACAGGAGTCCTGACGGGACAATGTAGACTTAGATAACACCTCAAAACCATAGACCTAGAGGAAGATGACAGATGCTGTGGTTCAGCAGAGGAAACCCCCATACATCTGCTCAAAGACTGCGGAGCACTGCTCCGCAAAAGACACTACTGCTTGAACGCACAGGAGTTGCAGTCCTTGAGGCCCACCCAGATCCTGAAATTCCTAAAGGAATCAGGACTAGAGGAGGCGCTCTAAATGGGTTAGTATACCAACGTTTAGAGGAAGAGGGTGGGATACAATAGATCTACAAAGGTCGCAGTACAAGTCACCACCAAAACTACCACATACAATCTACTATTTACTAGAAAAAGAACAGTAAACTACCTACAACACATACTTAACATTCGTGATGATAATTACCAATTTTTGATAATTATGAACTACTTTGCCGTTATTATCACTTTAGACAGAGGATGACAGATGCAGCTTCAGCGGCAGAAGAAACCCGTTACCCTTACCGTTAAGTTTACGTCAAGTCACTTTACGTCGCGTCGCATCCTGTTACGTTAAGTTCATCGTAAACCCGGCACTAACCATCCAAAGTTCTGGATATAAAGGAATGATAATATAATTTACTGTCATTTTTGACAGATATAATCAGCTATTATTATGGTAATTACCATTTTTGCAGTTCTTACAATTTTCGACAAATATTATACTTTATCTTTATTACCACTTAAAACAGATTAAAATGATAAATGTAGCTTTAATGATTAAAAATAACTGATTAGACAAATACACATAATTATCCAAAGATGCAAAGAATGTAGAGGAATGACGATAATAATATCGTTTGTGACAGGTATTGGGAATATAACTTTGACAGACTTAACCATCCAAAGTTCTGGATATAAAGGAATGATAATACGATTTACTGTGATTTTTTACTGTCGTTATCAGCTATTATCATTTTTGTAGTAATTGCCACTTTTTGACAGTAATTATAATTGTTGGCAATTATAAACTACTTTACAGTTATTATCACTTTAGACAGATTACAATAATAAATGTAGGTTTAATGGTTAATAGTAACTGATTAGGCAAATACACCTAATTATCTATTAATTAGACAAATACACCTAATTAAGAATATAAAGGAATTATGATATTACTCACTATCATTTCTGACAGGTTTTTTAAATATATAAATTATTAATTAAATGTTATTTTTGACAGTTTTTATCAACCATCATCATTTTTGACAGTAATTACAATTTTGGAAAGTTATTATCAATTTTGACGGTTATACAATGTTTTTTTGACAATTATAAACTATTTTACCATTATTACCACTTTTGACGGATTAAAATGATAAATGTACCTTTAATGGCTAATAATAACTGTTTAGACAAATACACATAATTATTCAAGGATGCAAAGAAAGTAAAGGAATGAGATGATATTACTATCGTTTGTGACCGGTTTTGGAGATATAAGTTTGACAGACTTAACGATCCAAAGTTCTGAATATAAAGGAATGATAATATAATTTCATTCATATTGTCATTTTGCCAGTAATTATCAGCTATTATCATTTTTAACATTAATTGCTATTTTTGACAGTTATTACAATTTTTGACAATTATGAATTATGGTGGGGGTACAATAGATCTATGAACGTCGCAGTATAAGTTACCACCGAAATCTACGAATCTACAATCTTTGCAGTTTGGTCTTTTTTTATTGTGGTTTGGGGAAGCTCTACCAGCCTGCGTGTGAGGCTCTCGCTCACTAAACCCCCTTTTCCACTTGGCCTTAGTATGCGCCACCCCGGTATCGCTCACGCATTCTTTCAGGGTGAAAGTTTGGTCTAAGATATCTTCGTTGTGTTCCTCACTCTGAGATTCTGAGCCATTAATGTCTTGCTGCCTAGGTGAAATCTGCTCATCCCAAAGAGTTTTAAACACTTTATTAAAACTAGTTTTTGATAGCAATTCTCGATCGAGAATCGCTTGGAACGAAACCTTTGGCTCGAACTCCATGTTTAAAGATATGACACGTAACGTATTTATCAACGCGACGTATCAAGATTCTTCCATATCAGTGGTCAAGGCTTTGTCTTTAGCCCACCATTTCCGTTTTTCCGATGTTGTAATTGTTTTTGTAATTTTAATTATCAAATTTTGTTCTTTTCCTTACCTACCGCCTGGCTTGCGGCAGGCCCCGCAAGCCAGACCTTCAGTGGTAAACCCGGCTGGTAAACGCCACCTCAACTATATGACCAGTCCGACGATGGGAGGGCAGCAGAATACAAACAGGAGATAAAGTTTTTGGGTATAACACTAGATAGCAAACTCCTATGGAACAGGCACGCTGAAGAAGTGGTAGGAAACGCCAAACGTGCTAATGGTGTGCATAAATCTGGCAGAGAAAATGTGGGGTTGTAACCATACTATTCTGCGATGGATGTATACCATGATAGTGAGACCAGTGACCACTTACGGGGCAGTTGCGTGGGGAAGTAGAACCAAGCTGGTATCTATGAAGAAGCAGCTTGAGGAGATTCAAAGACTGGCGTGTGGCGATGAGGTCATGCCCGACAGCGGCAATGGAACTGCTGCTGGATCTGGCTCCGTTGCACCTTTTCGTCCAGGGGGGCGCCAGATCGGCGATTGTAAAGTTCAGCAAGGAAGGAATAGGCAGAGGTAAAACAATCGGGAGCAGAGATCGGAACAGCCTCGTTGCTAAGATCCCCTGGCTGTGTAAAAACTACACAGCAATATGTAGTAGTAAAGCCAAGTGGAGCGACGAATCCTCAGCATACTACATAGAACAAACTGCTATGCTGTGGTATACGGATGGTTCGAAGACAAAGGAAGGTACTGGTGCAGGAGTGTTTGGACTTCTTCCCAATTCTTTGAATTCATAGGAATCTACGCAAGTATCTTCCACGCAGAGGTACATTTAATAAAAAGATGTGCACAATTTAACCCAGACAGGAACTATCGCAAAAAACGAATTGTTATCCCATCAGATAGCCTAGCAGCCATGAAGGCTATTAGCTTATACACCCTCAGATCCAAACTGGTATGCGACTGTGTGGGGAAGCTAAACAAGCTCGGCAGAGAAAATAAAGTAACACTATACTGGGTACCAGGACACACTGGTATCGATGGAAACACACTGGTATAGATGGAAATGAAGAAGCCGATCGGCTAGTAAACAAGGGATCCAATAATCCCTTTATAGGTCCGCAACCCTTTTGCAATATGAACAATGGATGAAAACCTGGAAAGAACTTCCAGGGCTAAGACAATCCAAGGTAATGCTGGGATCTTTTAACCAGAAGAAAACAAAGCTTGCCTGAAACTAAACAGGAACAAGCTTAGAATTCTTACAGAAGTCCCGACGGGACACTGCAGACTAAGGAAGCATCTCAGGGTCGTGAGCCTAGAGGAGGATAAGAGATGCATATTTTGAGGCTCAGCAGAGGAAACTCCCATACTACCCCATCTGCTCGAAGACAGTGGAGCACAGCTCCGCAAGAGACAGATATACCTTGGGGCCCAGTGCTTGAACCCAGAGGAGTTGCAGTCCTTGAATCCCACTCCTAAAATTCCTTAAGGGATCAGGACCAGAGGAGGCGCTCTAAATGGGTAAGTATACCAACGATTAGAGGAAGAGGGTGGGAATACAATGGATCTATGAAGGTCGCATTACAAGTTACCACCGAAATATACAAATCTAAAATAGCCTGTTTAGTGAGTTTTAGCCTGTCCTTTCTTATTGGTCTACTCTTGCCATGGACCTATGAATACTAGGGACGGAGTGTTATGGCGCGGGGAGTGTCCACGTTCGCGGCGGGGGGGTTGACCATACCAATATGGCCGAATTAGTGCTGTACTCTATCGGTCGCAAGTAAAATTGTAATGTGTTGGCCGCTTTAATAGATGGCACTGGGCATGGAATCTCAAATTATTCAGTGTCGTTTATATTTCCACACATACACATCTCTAAAGTTAATTGTTCATGTCGCCGTTGTTTCAGAATTGGCTTGGGCATAGGAATAATCTACAGTATAATCTCGATAACCCGCCACATATGGGACCAGACAACCGCCGGATTATAAGAAAGATTGCTGGGAGGGAAGAGCGAAGTCTCCAGACCGCCGGATTACTGGACGTGTCATCTAATTACCCAATGGCCGAATTACCGAGATTATATACTGTATTGATATATTATTCCTATGTCCATGCATATTCATTGGTTATATTGTTTTTTGATTTTTTTTTTGTTTTCGTCGGTTTTTTCAATTGGTATATATGCAGGCAAGGCATATTTGCAGCCAGGGTAACAAGTTGTACATTTGGCCTTTCCTAGAACTACCCTTGAGATTTCAAACATGTGTTGGGGGATCGGAACATGCGCTGATATACAGTATATTTGACAGGTTTATCACCCTGAATAAAATTCTGTAATTTAAAATAACCGCCAAATTGACCATACCAATATAGAGACCATTTCCCCCGCACCAATGCTAGTCCCCTCGCCCGTAATGATACTTTACACTCCGTCCCTAGTATTTATAGATCCATGACTCTTGCCTATCTAAAAGTGGTTTGGGGGAAGTTCTCACTAAACACCCTATTACACTTTTTATTTTAGTATGCGCCACCCTGGTATCACTATTTTGCATAAATTCAGGGTGGGCAGCCCGGACGGTTAGTGAAAACCGCCCTTGTGGTCGCCTACCCGACCAGGATTCGAACCCGGGTCTCCCGCATTGAAAGGCGGGTATGTTGTCAACTACACTGCCTAGGAGGACACTCTTGCCTATCTAGTCTTGTATGTCTTGTTGCATAGTCTTGTCCGCCTGGTATTGTATTTCTAGTGAAACTTGATATTTGTCTATTCAATATTGTCTAATATAGTCTATATATCAGTCTATATAGTCTATCAGGGGTGAGTAACCTCTAGTTCTTCAACTCGTTGTTTCTTTAAAAACAATATGTAACTACCGTTAAGTTGTTAGATCATGTACTGAAAAGTAATACCAATATCTAGAATTAACTAGAAAACTTGTTCATTAATACTGGGTCTAGTACTGTCTGCACCTTTCTGTCTCTAACCCTTGAAATTGTAGTCTTGTAGTATAGTATTTAGTTTTTTTTTAAATCGTGTAGCACTTTAAAAATCCATTTGCTATTCAATCATCTATTCAATGGGGTTTAATAGGTCTACGGAGATTGTAGTACAAGTTACCACCGAAACCTACAAAGTCTACAATCTATTCAAGTAGTAGATTCAACTGTAGCTACCAAATTTGCATTTAGTTCAAATAAAAAGTTTGCCAAACCCTGGTTAACATGAAAAAAAATTCTACTGATACATGTGAAAATGGCATTTTTTCCACGGCTTACCCTACATGAAGGTGACATTTTTTCATTCTAGGGATGAAAATATTTTCACGTCTAGAGACGAAAATGAGCATTTTAAATTTATGATTTTCTCGATTAAAACACTAAACTAACCAAATTTGCATGGACTTTCTTATTAATTACATCAATTTCAATGAAATATTTTATGTACAAACGTAAAACAAGCCTGAAACTATTTAAAAAACCGAAATAAAATTAGGACATTTGACTTGAAAAGTATCACTTTCTATGAGAATGCAATATGTTACCGTGGAAACGGTCAAACTAACAATTAAATTTGTTTTGACAGTTCTGACAGTTCGCTTCGAATTGGATTTATTAAAGTCGAATTATGGATTCTACAACCGAAATCAGTAGAAAAAATTGCATTTACTACTCGAGATGAAAGTGTTTTTTTCTGGTTCGGTGTGATTGCTAACTCGCTGGCGTTCGTGAGCAAACTCCCACCTCACCAAAAAAACGCCAACAAAAAATATTCTATTCTATGTTTCTTGTCATTTAGTTATTAATCGGACTAGAATTTATGTTATGCCCATATAAAATATAAATAGATCTATTTACACTAAAGCAAACATCGATTGATTACTTAATTAATACAATTAAAACCAAAAGAACAAAATTTCGCATTTGGCAGTGACTTGTGGTTTGAAATTCTAAGTAAATAATGAATTTTACGTATCACGTTGAAAACTAAGAAACAAATATTATTCCAATACATTGTTTATACTTAGCAGATTAATCAATGTTAATTGAAATAAGCACGCAAATATGAATTTATTAGCAGAATTTTCACCATCTGGCGATTTTAAATGAGTCGTAAACGGCTTCTTTATAAATAAACGAAAACATTGATTTTGCGTTTAAAGCAACACACCAAGAGGGACTCGCGCTGATTATATCGCAACCTTGAAGGTAGGGCAAAGACGTAGAAATAACGCAATTAAGCATAAACTGAAAAATATGCGAACGAGTGATATGGTCGTAAAAACTATAAATACAGATACATTATCAAGTAGAATTCAGGGCGTATATTTATAGGGCCTTGGAGGAAAGACGCAAAAGCATTTCAGACGGAGAGTATAAAAACGTGCCTGTCATGCATGTATAGGCCAAAACACAATAATAAAGATATCAAATTAAGTAAACCTGATTATATATATAAACTGTAAATATAAATATTATATAGTGTGGAAAATATTTATATGAGTATAAATCTAAAAGGATTAAATATGATAGATTAAATATAAGTTTTAAAGATTGTGTTTTTGATGGTGCACGTTTTCTTAGAATATATTTAAAAACTTCACAGTATTTTAATATCTCTCTAATCTACATCATAGTGTGCAGCAACAAAGTTGTATAGATACAAATCTTATAATCTACATTTTACATATGTTTCAGCAAAATATTTTGTATTATGGTAATAATCCCTATTCGTTTAATTAACCCTTTAATGGCTGCTCAGACGTCATACGTGTGGTAGCTGAAACAAGTCTTAGTGGCCGATCACACAACATGTGTGTGAGGCGATTATTATTAGACAACTAATTAAGAAAGACTATAGTACAAATAAGAGTAGACAACAGGAAAGACTATATAAAAACCAGACATTTAAGACTAGATAGAATGATTAGACATATAAGACTAGACAAACAGGTCTAGGTAGACGAGATTAGAGAGATAGGACGTGAATTAATCACAGGTAGTCAGGACATAAAAACAGAACTCTGTTTTGATTTTAGTTTAACGTTTCGTCCTTTTATTAAAGACAGACATGACTAGAAAAAGAAAATTAATTAGCCAAAATAAAACAGGCAGGGCTAGACGGACTAGAGACTAAGTTAATAATAACTTGAAAATCAGACAAGAACGCCCCAAATTCTTTTTCTCCTATTTTCAATTTTCTTAGTAATCCAGACACATTCCTAAATAAAATGTTAATTCTTTCCCTCAGATTCGCCCTTCCTGATCCTGGCCTGCACATTATTTTTTTGGCATAATTTTCTGTGACTTAGCCAATTTCCATCTACTTCCATCTTCTTATAACCAATCTTCACTTGGTGCCCTCTATCTTTTAGATTCTTTGCTTTCTGTCGCAAATCCTTTTTGAATTCCGTTCTTTCTTCGTGAAATCGTCTTGGATAAAAATATCAGACCCTTCAGTTTATATTTATTTCTCATGACCTCTCTCTTTAGCTCCCAACTAGTCAAGTTTGCGACAATTGACCCTTGGATCGACCCTTTATCTCCTATCCTGAACATGCTTCCTACACCTTCTTTTACTCCAAATCTTTCTTCCAATACCCTCTCTCTTAGCATCTTCTAACCATCTCTCTCCTTTTATCCCATGAATCACAATATTATTTTTTATTTCCTTTCTTTTCTTCTTTCTTCCATTTCTCTCAGTTGCTTTACTTCCTGTCTTAGTGAGTCTTCTCCACTTCTGACGAAGTTTTTTCTCTCTATTCTGTAGTCGTCCTCCAACTTTTTTATCCAGCTCTAAATATCGGTGTTTTCATTTCTTATCGCTTTCAATTGTGATATCATTTCCTCTTACCACAGTCTTTCCTTCTCCTCTACTTCCTTTTGCTCCTTCCTAGCTCTTTCCAATTTTTCTTGGGGTTCTTCAATCTCTCTTCTCATTTCTTCCATCTTATTATCGACGGCTTTAAAATCCTTCCATATTTCCCGTAGCTCTTCGAAGATCTTCTCCAAAGCTCCTCCCATACCCACGCTCATTTCTCTTTTTTTCCAAATCCTTTTAGTCTGACAAAACTTTTTTTTGTTGGGGTCGTAGTAAGCACCTCACAGTTAACCTAGCAAGTGGACTCTCTGGAATATTGAAAGCATCTTGGGACCGCTTTTCGCATAACTTTCAAGATGTTGCTGCATAGTTTTGCCCTTAGATTCCACATGTAGTGATTAGGGGTTCAGTTAATAACATTTTTTATGTTTTCAGCTTCTTTCCCTTTCCGCTCGTCTAGCATTTTTATTGTCCTGAGGTCAAAGATCATGCTTGATGTATCTGTCCATAAGTCCTCCAACGAGTTCATTTGTTCAACCATAGTTGATGGGTCTAGTGTTTCCATTTATCACTTTCAGGTATCCACCTGTCACATTCAAAAACGGTGTGCCGCGCTGTCTGTGAGTCCACAGTAAATACAGAGGCAATATGTGGCCCTACCGATGCTATGGAGAAAGTTTCTGAAACAGCCATGTCCGCTCAAAACTTGGGTTACATAAAAATTTGTTTCGCCTTGTTTTCTAGTTGCCCTACGCTCCACATCAGGGATTAGGATTCTGGTCCAGTATCCCTTACTGAATAGACTCTGGTTTTGCCAGGTCCGGTACTTTCGGGCCTTCGCTAGTGCCTTTTTGTCGACCTGTGTGCCATCGCCGTTTGATCTGCCATTGTAGACTTCTATCCTCTCTTCTACCACAAGTTCTTTGGGTGGTAAGCATAGCATACTCTTAGCGCCATTTTGCTTTGAACGGTTACCAATTTTTGTCTAATCACATGTTTTCTCAAAGCATTTGCCCAAATCGGGGCAGCGTAGAGCATTGTGGAGTGAACCACCGAGGAAAGAAGTTCTCGCTTACTACTGCGGGGTCCTCCTACGTTGGGCATTAATTTATCTAACGCTGCTGTAGTTTTCAGTGCTTTGGCTGCCACTGTGGTGATATGGCGATTAAAGGATAGGCTCTTATCAAAGGTTATACCTAGATATTTTTGCGATTCCTTTGGGGTTATTTTTTCTACTTTTATTTTAAATGTGATGGGTTTCGTTTTTCTTAGTCCAGTTAGCAATACTGCTGCTGTCTTTTCTGGTGCCAGCTTCAGTTTCTTGAGTTCCATCCATTTGTCCACCTGTTTAATGGCCCTATTTGCTCTCGACATAGTTTCCATTTCCGTCTTCCCCGACACTACAAGTGCCAAGTCATCAGCGAAGCCCACAATGTCCACACCCTCCGATACCTTTAGTCTGAGGACTCCATCGTAAAGGACATTCCATAGCGTCGGTCTCAAAACAGAGCCCTGTGGCACCCCACTACAGACATCACGCTCCACTAATTTGTTGTTTTCTTGGAGAACAACTCTCCTGTTACGTAGGTAACTTCGTACCAGACGTAGCAGGTATGGTGAGATACCTCTAGCTGAATCCTTGAGGAATGTTTTGCCAGGCAGCTGAGTTGAAAGCATTGCTTACGGCAAGAGTGATAAGGGCACATTAGCTTTCTACTTCTCTGTGTGCCCACTTGCGATTTTTTTTACTATTTCAATGACTTTTGCTATAGCGTCTACTGTTGATTTTCTCTCTCGGAAGCCATATTGTTTTTTTGATAGTTGTTTACCTGACCTGAGTTCTAGTTTTAGTCTGCAAAGTATCAGGTGTTCCAAGAGTTTGCCCGAAACATCCAGAGGGGCCTATATGAGGAAGGTTCCTGTGGTGATTTATCACCTTTCTTAATTAGCACCAGCTTGGCTTTTTTCCAGTCGTCGAGAAAGATCCCATCACTAGCTATTTATGTTGGGAACTTATCCACTGCGGCTTTTAGAGCCTCGGGTGGGAGTCGGACAAGACTAGACAGATAGGACTGCATAGGCAAAACTGGACACATAAGACTAGAGTCGATTAAAAATTGTAAAGGGTTTTTCAATAGGGACATAACAATTTTGTTTTATAATATGGAAGAAACCTACAATTTTTTTTATTACTCATGCGCGAAATGTACTCCTTGACGCCCATTTTGTAATCTGAGTAATGCCATTTTTCGATATATTTCCACATAATCTGGGTAACGCACGCAAATATTCAATATCGCTAGGTTACATTAAAAGAAAACAAATAATCAAATAAATAAGATAAACAGAATCAAGACCTCAATATTAAAAAAGTGACGTGAAAGTGTAAGAAATTGAGAAATGAGAAATCTTTAATTTTTATTATTATTTTGTAATGATCGAGGGTCTGTTTTAAAATGAGTGTAAATTCTATGGTGATACCGTACACTGAGGAGAGTTCTTATGACGAATCCACACCACCGGACACAGTTGAAAAAGCAAATTCTTCATTTTTGATTCAATTTTTTTTATAGCCCCTGGATCCCAAACTTGTAAGATACATCTCCTCGCATGAGTAATAAAAAATATTGTTTGTAACACGGGCGGTATTGTCAATTGCGCTCTCGAGCAAATGTGTGCACGAACGATGTGAACGAATTTCGCTCTCGCATCAAATTGACAACTTACCGCTCTAGTTACAAAATATATTATGTATTTAGATCTGCCAAAGTCAAAATGTCAATCAAGGTTTACATTTTTATTATAGTGCAGTTCACGAATGAGCGACGTTTGGAAATCGTTAAAACTTACTATCGAAATTCTGAGTCGGTAGTCGTAACTTTAAGAGCGCTTACTCCTAATTTTTGTCGCAATAATCGTCCCACCAGACAAGAATATTTACTATTGAGTGTTCCTGTGCCAGCGAGACAACGCACCGGTAGAAGTACTGAAAATATTGCAGCCGTAAGGATAGACGATCATTTGTGATGATTATGGAATTATTTCATGAATTTAAATACATTTTTTAAATTTAATTCATTACCATTTTCATTATTATCATCGTAATCATCATCAAGTTTCGGCGAGATTAGACCAGACTAGACAAGCCTGGATAAGACTACAATTCATTGCAAAATCAAGAACAATAAGGGTTGCTAAAATATGAACGTTGTAATTTAATCATTTGTTTTTTGCAGTGCATTGAGTTTTGGCAGGCGTCGCGACGGCTGCAAAAGACGCAGCGCGATGCCGCTGGCACTGAATAATAAAACGTTAAATTCACTACGGGAATCGCGTGAAATCGTCATCGCAGAGTTTAAGTTGGCGATTCTGTGCGAGTTTTCCTGGACGTCAAAAAAAGGTCTGTTTTTATGGCGTCGCGACGCCATCTTAAAGGCAATCAGGATTAAACTCACAAACAAACTAAAAGACACCATGCCGAATCGAATGGCGCTAGTCTGGTGGTGATCCGACTGGAGGCTACGGAGGAATTAGAATCGTTTCTTTTTTCTTTTTCGCGATAAAATTGACATGGAGCGGGAATCGGATGTCGCAGTCTCCAGATTCTCTTGCAGGCCATTGCGGGCAACTCTACCGTTTCAAACGAACTCATTATCAGATCTGGACCCCTTCAAATAAGCGAACTGCGTCCACAAATGTGTTCGAAGAAACAAACACACCGTTCCGCTGCACCGGACGAACCGAAATGCGTTGGTGGCATACTTGTCCGCCAAATGTCAAAATACGAGCTAGGGACGCGGCCAGAGATCTAAGAAAAAATCGAGCCGCGGACCAAAGTTGTTCCCCAAATCGCCCAAAAAACGGATTTTCGTACCTGGAGCTCAAAAAGCTCTTTCTGTGCTTCCTCTTATTATGTTGCCTTACACCTTTGTGCGTTGGCGAATTATCATTTATTGAATAATTGTTAATGTTTTGTTTATTGCTGCTTGGCATATGTCACCAAACTTTTTGATTCCGGTCCAGTTCCTGATGTTCCTTAGCAATGATAGCTGTTAACGTCCGATGCCCCTTCTATCTTTCCTTCGAGTATGAGCTGGGGAATTCGATATTTTGCCCCCCTTAGTATGTGACCCAGATACCCGCTCTTGCGCTGCTTTGTGGTTTTGAATAGTAATTTCTCCACTCCTGCCCTTCTCAGCATCTTCTCGTTGGTAATGTGGTCTACCCATGGGATACGGAGCATTCTTCTGAGTGTCCACATCTCGAACGCCTCGATATTATTAATCGATACTACTTTTATCGTCCAGATTTCTGCTCCATACAGTAGGACTGGCCAAACGTAGCATTTGACCATTCTGTGGCGGATTTCTAAATTTAGGTTTTTATCGCATAGCAAGGGACGTAGTTTGTTGAATGCCTGCCTGGCTTGGTCTACCCTACTCTTGATCTCTTGTAGTGTGTACCCTCTGTCGTTTACTAGTGTGCCTAGGTACTTCGTGCTCGTAGTTCTTTCGATTGTTTCCCCATCTACCGTGATGGACGCTCCTGCCCGATTATTACGGCTTATGACCATGACCAATTTTGTTTTGGATCTGATCATTCTTAGTGCGACTTCTGACCCCTTTATGTTTATGTTGTTCATTAGTAGCTGTAGGTCTTGCTATGATCACTGTGTCGTCTGTGTATCTTATATTGTCTATTGTGGTACCGTTCACTTTTATTCCGATTTCTTGATCATCGAAGGCTTCGAAGGATCACTTTGTTGTCCGTCTGTCTGTCTGTCCGTCTGTCTGTCTGTCAAGACCATTTTTCTCAGGAACGCGTAGAGGTAACAAGTTGAAATTTGTATCAAATACTCGGGTCTGCGGTGAAAAACTGTCTCCTTCAGCTGTGAAAAAATCAAACTTGTAAGTCAACGTGATCAAAAGATATGACCGCTTATGTCGCATATTTTGCGATTTCACAAGGGAATCAAAACCTATAGGGTACTTCCCGTTGACCTAGAATCATGAAATTTTGAAATTTACTATTAGAAAACTTATGAAAATACACTAATGTTGTCGTAGTGGTATTGTCAGGCTCCAGAAGCATATGGGTTGCATACAGTTAGGTCCTCCTCGGTTATGTACGAAGGTTAAAAAGTATGTGTCGGCACCAACCTGTTTATTCTGAATTTTCTTTGTTTATATTCGTTATGCATTTCATCACGTAGGCTCTATATACATAATATATACAGGGTATATATTATGTCTAAATTTTGCTTGTTTATAACCGACATGCGACATACTCAAGTCCCGTAACATCCTGTATATATTATATTTCGTCTAATTTTTCTTTATAATCTACATAATATGTTGATAATCTACATAATAATACTATAATATAATCTACATAATATGTTGTAGATAATATGATTTAAGTATATTATACCTAAATCACGTACGCCCTATATTTTTTGGTAGTCAATTGCCCAAAAGCAGTCAATTGAACAACTGAATGTTAAGAGTATCGAAATAGATCTAGAAATAGTTAATCTATTAGTTTATATTAGATCTAGAAATAGTTAGATCTTAATATAAGTTAGTGAATGAGTGTAATACTAAAATAAAGTTTAAAAATATTCGCGTTATTTAAAAAAATACACTGTATACCTTTATACAGGGTATATAGGTATACAGGCAAAATTAAACAGTAAAAACAAATAGTGAAGTTCCAGAACCCCTAAACAATCATAGTGAATGGGGGATGTATGGTAATAAAATATAGGGTAGAATTCCATCGTACGACAGCGACATCTTGAGGTTATGCTTGCAGCGGTACTAAGATGGTCGTGATTTCAGGAGGGCCACTTGTCAAGTTAACGAATGTGCTTGCTACGTCCTACACAAAAAAAGATACCTTACTTACAAGTTTGTACGGAACCCTCGATGCGCGAGTCACAACTCGCACTTGGCCGGTTTTTTTATCTATACCAGCTCTTTTTAGATATTAGATGAGACGTGCGTGGTTGATACTATCGAACGCCTTTTCATAGTCGATGAAGCACAGGAAGGAGTCCTTTCTTTGGTGATAACAGTTTTATACCAATATCTTTAGGCAGAATGTTGCTTCTCGTCTACCGGTGCCGCTCTTAAATCCGAACTGAGTGTCGCCGCTTAGCCCTTCAAGTTTTTTAAATAGTCTGGTGTGTATGCTGCACAGGAATATTTTTAGTGCGTGACTCATTAGGAAATTGGCCTGTGATCTTTGTATTTGGTTGCTGTTTGCTTTCTGGGAAGCATTATGAACGTAGACTTTAGCCATTCCTTTGGAAGTTGACCAGTGTCATAGATCTTGTTATATAGTTTTAAAACTAGGTTTATGTTTTCCTCCTGTAGCTGCTTGAAGTATACTGCGTAGATATCGTCTGGATCTGATGTTTTGTTGTTCTTTGCAATCTTAATGGCCTGTACTAATTCGGTTTTTAGAATGCTTGGCCCTGTGAGGTCATGTTGCGTTGGGCTGGTTGTTGGCTCAGGACTTTTACATCATCGAAGATCTTTTTTATGTATGCCCGCCATAGATTGCATTTATCCATGTCAAGAGCGTACCCAGCGAGGGGCAGAACCCACCTCGTCGTACAGAAATATCTATAACATTATTAAAACAGCACCCTGACGTCTTCGGGTGCATGGCGAAACAGTTCTGAAATTGTACGACAGATGGATACTTCATTTCATAATCCTTGAAACAAATATGAGCTGTAACCCTACCGCATCGAACAAACCCATTTTCAGACCTGGACCCCTTCAAATAAGCGAACTGCGTCCACAAATGTGTCCGAGGAGACGAATTTTTTTTTCAGCTGAACCGGACGAACCTGCGGTTGCATACTTGTCCGCCAAATGTCGAAAGACGTGCAAGAAAAAAATCGAGTCGCGGACCAAAGTTGTTCCCCAAATTGCCCAAAAAACTGTGGACCCTGTGTGGGACTTGTGCGCGGCAGACTGACACAGGTCAAAATATGTTCTGTGCTACACAGGAAAATTATATTTTCCCATTTCGCCGAGCAAGAGGAAAGAAGTATTCACGGAAAAAGTGAAGAAACGTTAAAACGCACTTACAGCTGCCCCCTGCGGGGCGGAACGTTATAAAACTTGTAATAAAAAAAAAATTTTTTTTGCTTGATGCGATGAAAAAAAAAATCCTGAGAAAAACTGCATTTTTAACCAATTTTTTATCATTTTCAAAAAAATCTTAACTTTTTTTATTTAGTGACTCGTTACTCGTTTAGTATAGTGCTGCGCAAACTATTTTCATTTGCGACCCAACATATTGTGAAAAATTTTATTGCGACCCTTGGATAGAAAGTAGTCGTTTTAAAAATTTCTTTATATTGATATTTCACTATTTTACTGCAACCTGATGACTTACATTCGAAAAACCTTAAATTATTTGTGAATTCGACGACCAAAAAAAATCTATCTATCGACCCCTGTAGGGGTCGCCCCTAAACTCTCGGTTTGTGCACCACTGGTTTAGTACATCGTAACATATAACCAAAATATGCACCACTGGTTTAGTACATCGTAATCATAATTATTTGACAAGACCAGGCGGGAGACTACACAAGTCTAGACAACACACACGAGAGGACTAGACAAAACCAGACAGAAATGGAGAAGTCCAGACAAGACTATATAAGAGTGGACAAGTCTGGACCAGAGCGGATAAGTCTAGACAAGAGTTGATAAGCCTAGTCATGATTTGATACGACAAGGGGATTAGACAATACTAGATAATTGGTTTGTTTAATCATTAAATATCATCTTCAAGGAACATTTAAGGATTATCTTCAAGAGACAAATATTAAATCTGAAGACATAATTAAGAACAGATTAATAGACTAGATGGAAACTAGTCAATTAAATTTACATAAACAACCAGTTTCATCTAGTAATAATTTACACGTTGACTGCCATGGTATTTTGAGTGACACTGCATGTGGCAGTCAACGTGTTAACTGGATAAAGCAACCAGTTTTATCCAGTAATTATGTAAAATCAATAAAACTGAAAACATATTTCTGTGATCGATGCCAATTTACAAACGTAAAAGTTTTAATTTGGAAATTAAAGAAAACTAAAATGTTTATTAATAAATGTTTCTTAGTTTCTTCTTTAAATACTTTTCGTAATGTATTTTATGTATTCTTTTCATTATTTTTGTGTTTGTTGTCTTACCTGTTTAATCTTTGTCGTGTATAGGGGATAAAGGAACAAACGAAGAACGGCGTATGTTTGTCCGTAACCATAACAAGTCTCTCTCCCTTAAATTTAGTGTTCTTGGTGGGTTTAATAAATTTCACTTCATTTTTCACAACAGCTTCTGGAATAATTGGTGGAGCGGGACTCGTTTTCGAGCGAACTAAAAAAAAAGAACAAAGGCATTTTAAATTTGAGTCGTCCAGTTGCAAAAGCAATTAATTCCGGTTGAGATTTTTTTATTAAATCACAACAAACTTCTAAAACTCTTCGTGTACATGCTGATGATTTTTTTTAATGATGTGATGAGTTATTACTGATTTTATTTGAAAAGTCTGTATAAAATTGAGCTGTTCAAATAATAGTTGTTTAAAAAAGTAAATTTGAGTTAATTGCTTTTGCACCTGTAAATGGATTTTGAGTTGTTTTGCAACTGTCATATTGCATTTCAATACAGATGCAAAATCAATACAGATGCATTTAAAATAGACCTGCCGGTATAAAATTTTGGACAAAATATTAGAAGTAAAGCATTTACAAATTAGAATACAATTCAAAGTGTATTAATAATAAAATTGAGCAAAAAAACAAAAAAAATAAACTTGAATGCATAGAGATCGGACACTGTAAAGATGGATCACTGTAAACTTTTGACTAACTATTTTTTTTTAACTATTTATGAGATGATATAAAGAAATATGCCGTTTGAAAGACAATTTAATAAGCTTTAATATGAGTTTTGATGTATTAAAATTTATTTCGGTTTCTTGTGTTTAACATAATGAAATTAACTCACGAACCAAATTAACTTCTTTTAATAACTAAAAGAAATATAATTATTGACAATTATCTAAATTAACGTTTAATTTTTAATAACGGGTATGACCCCTTTTGACCTAATAACATCTTGCATTCGATTAGGCATAGATCTAATCAAGTTCGGAACCGGACAACTCGGCACTTCCAAATCGGCACTGGACAACTCGGCACCGGATAAGTCGGCACCGGGAAAATTCGGCACCGGACAAATCGGCACCGAGACATTTCGGCACTCGTATTTTTAATTTTCTTTTAACCTCTTATCCTTTCTTCTTTCCTCTTAACCTTTCTTCTTCTTCTTTACGTGCCATATCCTCCGAGGACGTCGGCGATCATCATCGATTATCGAGATTTTTATTTTATCAGCAACGGCACGAAACAGGCCAGTAGAACTCACACCATGCCACTCTCTCAGGTTTTTCAGCCAGGACGTGCGTCTTCCTGGACCTCTTCTACCTTAGATTTTGCCTTGCATGATATTCTGCAAGATACGGTACTTTTCCCCTCTTATAACATTGCCTTTGTTAAAGTCCATTCTTCCATTCCATAGTACAAAATTGGAAATACATAGCACCGTATTAATCGAATACACAGAGGTATTGACAAGTCTCGGGATGTAAGAACCTTCTTCATATTGCTAAATGCCGCTGTAGCCTGCTCGATGCGGGACCTTATTTCCTGCTTGTTATCCCACTCACTGCTCAACAAGCATCCCAGATATCTAAAGCTCTAGACTTGCTGAATCTGTTGGTTGCCTGTACTCAGGTTTGCTAGAAGCTCTGCATTTTTGCTAATAACCATAGCTTTGGTCTTGCTAATATTTAATTTGAGCCCTTTCTCTTCGCTTTTAGCCGCAACGCTATCCAGTAACGCCTGCAAATCATCAGCACTTCCTGCCAGCAGAACTGTATCGTCCGCATTACGCAAGTATGCCGCATAACGCAAGTATTTATTACTTCTCCGTAGACAACAATTCCTTCCCGTGCTTCGTCCAATGCTTCGGCGAAGATTTGCTCAGAGTATGTGTTAAAGAGCACACCTCGCTAAATGGGAACGTACTCAGTGGTCATGTCCTCAACTTTGACAACAGCGACTTGGTTGTAATACAGATTTTTTATAATGCGGACGTCTATGTCATCTAAGTTCATATTCTGAAGGATGCTGACAAGTTTCCCGTGGTCAAAACTGTCAAACGCTTGAATATTTTAACCTTTAATAAAGTTATTTATGTTTTATTATTAGTTTTTAAATTAACGCTGTTTTCATGTCAATATGAATTCTACTGTTGGCTAGAAGGTGACTAAATAAATATTTTACAATTTCCTTCATCTTTCAAGGGGCGTGCGTTACATTCTTTAATTATAAAAGGATTTTTTTTGTTTTTGATACCAAAACCTATATTATAATAGAAAATTTATATATTCATACTCTGATGACTGGTGCCGATTTGCCCGGTGCCGACTTATTCGGTGCCGAATTTTCCAGGTGCCGAGTTGTCCGGTGCTGAGTTGGAAGTGCCGAGTCGACCGGTGCCGACTTATCCGCTGCCGATTTATCATGGACCGATGAAGTTCGCTATTCTTCTAAGGGCAGATTTTTCAATCCTCTGTTAAGTCGTCGAATAACTATCTGGAGTGTAATATTATCTGTCTGTTTATCAGACGAATAAATATTTTCAATTTTTCAATCGTATAATATCTAGCGAATAGCTATCAGTGGTGTATACTAGTGTTGTACTAGTATATAATCATGTTCAAGCGAGATGCACAGATACAGTACTCAAGGTGTTACACAAGAATAGCAACAAAACGTCTATTCAACATAGTTATATTTTTAACCGTCAGATTGGTGTCAAAAAAAAAAATTATTCAAAAAGTATTCGCTATCACAAAGTGCAATGCCATTGCCAGAAGCACCATAATCTCACGGATATTTTTCAGCTGAATTTGAAAATATTAGACTATCGTGAGTTGAACCTGGCCATCGTGTAACAATGTCGACAAATTGTAAATCTGCATTGCACATAGCTTCAACATTCAAAGAGAAGTATCCTTTGCGGTTCTTGAAATTTGGCTCCAAAATTCATTATCGTTCCATGTGTTAAAATAATCAGGCCTCTCTCGTAAAACTAGTTTTTTCTTTCTTTTGGTTTAAAATAATTAAGGATTTCACGATCTTCCTCGATTGCTAAGTCGTCAATTGTTCCAAAGTCGTCAATGTAACACATCCATAATAACAAATGGACGTAGGTAAGCACAAACATTTTACCAAAACGGACAAAACGAAATGAAACTGTCAAAAATAACCCAAAATATGACACTCATCGGAGAGATAAAACCCTATCTGCCTCTTAAAGTAGCAGGTAACTTTATTCCTCTGTTAGAGGCTTAATTCGACAGTTAACGACTATCTGACCATTGAAAAACCAAAAATATTAATATTCATCGAATAAAGTTTATCTGGTTGTTTATCTGAGGATTTAAAAATCGGCCCTTAGTCACTCTTCTCTACTGCAACAATAAGCTCTGAGATTGAGGCTGGGGCATGAAGCCTAGCTTGAATTCTTTGTTTAACCTCATCCCATAAATGTTCTATCGGATTTAGGTCGGGACTGCATGCTGGCCACTCCATAACCCGAAAACCGAGTTCTGTAATGTAATCTTGCACGATTCTTGCGGTGTGCGGCTTCGCATTGAGATACATAAAGAGAAATTCTTCTCCAATGTAGTCGACGTAAGGTACCACATGATCTGCTAAAAATCTCCTCGATGTATCTAAATCTCACCCGTTAAACCTCCTCTCCCGTGATCACGGACGCCCCTAATGATGAAAGCAAGGTCGGTTCGTGCTTCCATAGTAATTGCACCAATGTGCATGTCCACTCTTCAATGCGGCATTCTGCAAATTGTTCTCTTGGTCTCCGGTACATTTTTCTATTTTGGTCGCTACCATAGAAACATATTCATTTCTCATCTGAGAACAGAACAGACCCCCATTGTTCCAAGGTCTAATTTAAATGATCTCTGGCAAAACGCAGGCGTGCTTGACGATTAGGTGGGGTAAGTTTTTGACAAACTGCAGATGTCTTATGGGTCAACTACTATTGAAAACTAACACTATTGAAAACCAATAAAATTATGAAAAACGAATAAAATGCAAATTTCAATTGCATAGGCTTACAATCTTTCATAAGTTTGTTATTGTCGTTATAACCACCGCATAAATACGTTCGTTTTTATTTACCGGTTGCTACGGCAATAAACGATAAGCATTCTGAATAAATTTAATTTATTTCTTTATTTCAACTCATAAATAGTTTCTAAAAAAAATAGTTAAAGTCAAAAGTTTACAGTGGGCCGATTTCTATGCACGCAAGTTTATAAATCAGAAAGTAAAAATTATATTATTAGGTAAATACCAATCTGTGTATCATGTTACTTATTCGAGATAATGTATACATTTTCCGTTCTTTTACCACCCCGTTTGGCAAATGTGCATTGTGGGCACGTACATTAAATACAATTGGTAACAAGAAATCTAAAATCTACGTATATTGATAAATATATGTTTATGTTTGAATACGAAATGCCATTTCCCACAGGTAGACACATGGTACTGTTAATATTTTCATCTACGGCCACTATGGTAAATGCCCATTATTGTACAGTTCGTGGACTATGTAGATACATCATAACACACACGTATGTAATAGTCCGCGATTAATGATAAGTTATGATTGATAACACACACGTGCGTTTGGTTTACGATTCGTTGATTGGTTGAGAGCTGCTACTACGTGCTCATACGTTCAGCGCTCCCCGTGCCACAATTCAAACTAACGGAAATTGACATTGTGTACATTGGGTTGCCTATATCTATGAGCACTCTTATTCCAGTTTAACCCAAATAAGTACTAAATAATAAGGTATGTAACCATTATGAATGTATTTCTTTTCATTTCTACCAAGTTAAATAATGTCGAGTTAACAGTTTTCATATATGAAAATACAACTGTTTGTTTATTATAATGTTAAATAATGTACCTAATAATAAATAAATTTGTTACATCAAACATATTTCTCTTATTAAACAGAAACAAATTAGTGTGGTCATAGATAAAGTATAGTACATAGCTCGAGTTGTAAGGCTTCTTAAAACTCTCGTTACGTAATATACTATTAGTCTTATAAAATGTGGCTTGCACGAACTTGTTATTTTGATTCCCACAATCATTCGTATTATGCTTGTTTGAACGAGAAGTATTCCTTGTGTGTAAGTAGATGAGCCACATACTAATATTCCTTATGCCAATATTTATGCCACTTCAGCGTGGTAGAACTCCAATAGTATTTGGTCATCTAGTAAATCGCGTAAACTAAGCATATCATCATGTATCGCATTAAATTTGATTTTTTTTTATATAGCGATTTTAATTGTGTTTTCAATAAAACTATTTGCATCAATCAATATCGCTACATATCTTATTTATAAACATATTATTTTCTAAAAGTAGCACTTTGAAGCAGGGGGTTGCCAATCACATACTGCGACACGAGCTACCCGCGACTGTTATATTGTAGATGTTCCGCTTAAAAATATATCAGAGTTTAGCGTTTCCCGACTTCGAAAAGTTTGAGAACCCTGCTTTAAAGAAATGAAACTGTAGGGTATTTATAAATGCTACGATTTTTTCAATCCAGCTATTTTTCCCATAGATGTCTTCCTACGTTTCTTCCCTGAGAACTTTCGAGAATAGTGTTTCATTCTTAATACACCAATACCTCGCTTTCCGTCGTTTCGTTTTGCGTTATTTCGAAGTTGCGTCGCTGCTAAATTAGTACTAATTTTCACTATGCGTCGTTAGATTTTCGAAGTTGCGATGTTTTGGGTTCGAGTCTTTAATTTTTTTTTTCTAATGGTGGCACGACTTTTATTTCTAATAGCGCCATGCCATCAAAACTCGGGGATTCCCCTTTCTAACTGAAAATCAACGCAATTTTAATATAGTTTTATTTTCCCTTTGTTTTGATAATTTTGGAGTTTAGTTTCAATTAGTGTGTTGTGCTTTTTGTAACGTTTCAATTAGCGTCTTGTGCTTTTTTTAAAAGAGAATAATAACTTTTTATAAATTTTTACGGGTTGTTTCTGGTTATAAAAAAGGTAAATATTTTTCCAATTTATTTATTGGCAGAGTTATATTTTTTTTTTTTCATACACTAGTAATTTTTTTAGCCAAATGAGTGGAAAGAGGGCGTTGCTGGTAGAATTACCAAAAATAAAAAATATACTATCAGCTTGGAGACAAAATTAAATATTCTTTGACAAGGGAGAGAAGGCTGTGGAGATAGCTAAGGCTCTTGGTATGGCTGCAACAACAGTCAGAACTATTAGAGATCGAGATGGGGATAAAATAAGAGAGGCTGCAAAATCTGCAACATCATTAGATGCTAAAACGATGACCCGTACAAGGAGTGCTTTGATTATCAAAATGGAGTCCTTGCTTTCTATTTGGATTGAAAATCAAGTTGCGCAGAGAATACCATTAAGTAAAATGGTAATTCAGAGTAAAGCAAAAAGCTTATTTGATGACATAAAAAGTAAAGCAGTATCCAACGATAATGCTGCTGGTAGTAATACAGACAAGAATGAAACATTTGAAGGTAGTCAGGGCTGGTTTGAGAGATTCAAGGTTCGAGCAAATCTGCACAGCATTGCCCTTAAAGGCGAAGCAGCTAGCGCTGATATAACTGCAGCAGAACGCTACCCGACGGAGTTACAAGCGTTAATTCATGAAGGTGGCTATGATCCGAAACAAGTCTTTAATGTTGACGAGACTGGGTTATTTTGGAAACGTCTACCTAACAGAACTTTCATATCTAAAACAGAAAAATCTGCGCCAGGATTTAAAGCTAGCAAGGATAGACTGACTCTTCTTCTTGGTGGTAATGCAAATGGTGATTTCAAATTTAAACCATTTCTCATTTATCAATCAGAAAATCCAAGAGCTATGAAAGGTTGTTCAAAGAATCTGCTTCCTGTCCACTGACGAGCAAACAAAAAAGCATGGATGACAGCATCATTATTTCAAAACTGGGTTTCAACTTGTGCTATTCCAGAAATTAAAGCTTATTGCAACAAGAAAAACTTAAACTTTAAGGCTTTGGTTCTAGTAGACAATGCTCCTAGCCACCCAGTTTATGTTGATGAGTTGTCAGAAAACGTCAACTTTGTATTTTTGCCGCCTAATACGACATCAGTTATTCAGCCGATGGATCAGGGAGAAATATCGACTTTTAAAAGTTATTAACTTCGACGAACATTTAAACTTCTTTTGATGAGAGACTGATGGACAAGATAAGCCTACCATGCTAGAGTTTTGGAAAAAGTTCAACATTATGAAAGCCATAGAAATTATTTCCGATTCGTGGGAGGAGGTTAAACCATCTTGCATGAATGGTGTTTGGCGCAAAATATGGCCTGAATGCGTTCACAGAATATGCGCTGCAGAAGTTGATGGTACACCAGCTGTTCGTCATGAAATTTCTAATTTAGCTAGAGAGTCTAATTTTTAAGGTTTGGAGGACACTGACATAAATGAAGTGCTAACCTCGCACAACCAAGAATTGTCTAATGAAGAACTATTGCAACTGGAATTGCAATTTGCTAATGAAGAAGATGACAGTGACCGTTCAATAGAAATCTCCGAAGAACAGAATTTAACCTCCAAACAAATTTCCAAAGCGATGTGTTTGATTGACGAAGCTATAGAGATTTTTCTAAAAAACGATCCTGACAGCGGAAGGAGTTTTAAAGTGTCCCAGGCGGTAGCTACGAATATCAATTGCTACAAGGAAATTTATTTTACATTGAAAAAAAAAGCAGTTCAGCAAACATTGGACCATTTTTTTGTGAAAGAAAGCCGACTTACGACAACAGCCACTATGGACTCATCAGACAGTGATTAATTTTTATTTTGTTTTTATAAATTAATTGAATATTTTATTTTGTTTTAATTGAATTTGTTATTTTTTTGTTTATTGTATGTATGTAATAAAATTTAATATTATTTTTGTTTTTTAAATGTTTACTTTGTTCAATTCTCTTTTTAAAAAGTAGCATTTTCGTAACCCTGGAACCTATCTTCGATCTTTACATGGTTTGCTATAGAAAATCATTATTCACTTTGCGTCGTTTCAATTTGCGTCGTGTTTTTCTGGAACGTAACCACGACGCAAAGTGAGGTATTGGTGTATTATATTTTAAAACTTGGCTTGGATGATTTAAGTAAATCGGTACTCATAGTTAGTTATATACTTGTGGTCAGACATAGGAGTCATAGTCTTGTTTTTTTTAAGTGTTTCGGGGGAAGCTTTCACTAAACCCCCTATTCCACTTTAGTATTACCCACTATTCTGCTTTTAGTATGCGCCACCCCGGTATCGCATATTTTAGATTCATTCGGGGTGGGCAGCCCGGACGGTTAGTGAAAACCGCCCTAGTTGTCGCCACCCCGACTAGGATTCGAACCCGGGTATCCCGCATTGAAAGACGGGTATGTTGTTAACTACACTACCGAGGAGGACTCATAGTTTTGTCTGTCTGGTCTTGTCTGTCTCTCCCCTCGGTAGTGTAGTTAGCGGTTAGACAACATACCCGACTGAGAAGCGGTAGACCCGGGTTCGATTCCTGGTCGGGGAGGCAAAAACTAGGGCGGTTTTCAGAAACTGTCCAGGGTGGGCAGCCCCCACCCTGAATAAATGCGATATATGCCATGCCGGGGGTGGTGCATACCAAAAAGCCAAAGTGGAATAGGTCGTTTAGTGAGAGCTTCTCCCAAACCACTTAAAAAAAGTCTTATCTTATTTCATCACATTCATTATCTGTCTAGTCTTCTCTGTAAACGATAAAATTAGAACAATGTATCTAAAATTTTAATTTTCCTAGAATTGAAACGTGGTTATTTATTTTTACGTAATTAAAATGTTATTAAAAACACATTGGATGAGATTGGTACAGAGTATTTGCAGAAACATCACAAATAAAATTCTCTTGTCTGCCTAAAAATTTTAATAAATAATCCTATTTGTAAGTACCCTATATTATTTTATATAGGAAAAATTTTTGAACAAACAAATATGAGGAATAAACTATACTTAGTAGTTATCTTTAACGAACAAAATAGCAAATTCTTATCTGCCTGAACGAATTTAGATCAAAACCACTCAAAATTTAAGTAAAATATTAATGAAAGAAATAAAAATAACATAACCTTAATAACCATCAATTATTCCAGCTTTTGGCAAAATTATATTTTTCAGAACAAATCGCTTAAAAGTGGTTTTTTATTACTCATGTGCCAAAAGTACTTCTTGACGTTCGTGTTTTAAAACGAGAAATGACACTTCTCGTTGTATTTCCACATAAAATGGGTAACGCACGCAAATATTCAATATCGCTAGATTATATTAAAAAAACAAATAAATAAATAAAATAAACACAATCAAGACCTCAATATTAAAAAAGTGACTTGAAAGTGTCAGAATTTTTTTACATTACAAAATAATAATAAAAATTAAAGAAAACGTTTTAAAATGAGTGTATATTCTATGGTGATACCGGAGGCTGAGGAGAGTTCTTATGACGAATCCACACCACTGGAGACAATTGAAAATTCTTCCTTTCTGATTTCATTTTTTGGATGGCCCCTGGATCCCAAACTTAAGTGAGATACATCCACTCGTATGAGTAATAAAAAATATTGTTTGTAACACGGGCAATAAGAACTCTCCTCAGTCTCCGGTATCACCATAGAATTTACACTCGTTTTCTTTAATTTTTATTTTGTAATGGAAAAAAAAATCTGTAACTTTCACGTCACTTTTTTAATATTGAGTTTATTTTATTTATTTAACTGTTTTTTTTTAATGTAACCTAGCAATATTGAATATTTGCGTGCGTTGCCCAAGTTATGTGGTAATACAACCAAATTTCTCGCATTTCTCGCACTAAAAAACGTGCGCCAAGATAGTACTTTTAATGCATGAATAATAAAAAATAATTTTCGATTGCAAAGCACTCTATTATCTTCTATTTCAATTTGTTTAATGTTGTCTGAACTGAATATGAGGAATTTGACAGAAATTATTAGAACTAATTTCATGACGTTGAATTAATTTAACTCTTAAAGTGGTATATCTTCCTAAAGAACACCCGCTATTTTAAATATCCGCCTGTAATTTCCAGGCACAATCTGAAAATAAAAAAAAGTATTTTCAAAATTCGTATAAATAAACTATTTTATTATTTGGTACATCTTATCTTGGCAAAAACGTGAATATTAACTTAAAACTTCCTGTAAAGTATCTAAACAAAGTTGAACAATTAACAAAAGTTATCTCTGACAGACACATTTACAAATACTTTATATTTATTTCTTATCTTTGTGTACTAAATATGAACATTAGTAAATATAAAACAATTAACATTATTTAATTGGACGTGTGTGTACTTAAATAATAGAAATAAATCGTTTTAAAACAAGATATATTTCTAATACTTTGTTTTGATTTCTTATCTTGTCAGTCTGGTTCTATTTATATAGCCTCTGTGTATCCTTCGTCTATATAACTAGTCTTTTTGTGTAGATTTTTATATTTAGTCTACTAATTCCTGTCTGTTTTGGTATGTCTTATCTGTCTAGCTTTGTCGATCTAATATTGTCTGAACTCGTCTGCAGGGCCGGATTAACCATGTCGGAGTCCCTAGGCAATCAAATTCTCGGGGCCCCTTTACCCTTTTCTAACTTCCTCAAATACATTTTTTCTACCAAAATGCAAATATATTTGTGATTACGCTACTTTTATTTAGATATTTATAATTACGCAATGTACTACATTACAAAGGTATGCCACCAAACAAAACAAATAAAATCTAATGCCCGCTAAACACACAACGGTCCACCGGAGAGGTAGACCGGAGCGTGTGTTGCTCTATTCACGATACGTTTCCACTGTTTCCGATCGATTGCGATGTCCTTGGATTGATAGGTATCCAGTCTTTGGTTTCTCAGATCTTCTTCCACTTGTTTCAACCATGTCTTCATTGGCGCGTATCTTTGTATTCTGCAGTCTGGCGGTCGCTCCCGCCAAATGAGTTTGAGTGGAAGCAAACTTGGAAGGTTATTCATCCGGCAGACGTGGCCAAACCAAAATAGTCTTCGTTTTTGTATTTCTTCTTCGATCGGTGTCTGTTGATCGCAGCTTTCTCTAATCGTCTCGTTACGGAGTCGGTCGCGGATAGATTCTGTCAGATTTGTGTCAAGCATCGCATTTGAAAGACCTCGAGATTGATTCGGTCCGGTTTGAGCAGTGTGCACATTTCCGATCCATAAAGAAGAATATGAAGGATAAGCGTTCGGTATAGGCGTATTTTGGTTTTTATGGTGATATTCGTCCGCTTCCATATGCATCACTTGAGCGAGGCGAATGTTGCTGTTGCTTGACCGATCCGGCTATGAACATCGGCTGTCGACGCCAATTCCTTCTCTGCCACAAGCGATCCTAAATAATTGAACTGTGGTACTTGAATTTGGGTTTCATCGAGGTAAACACTCGCTTCCGATCCGTCCGTTGTAAGCACTTTGGTTTTACATGCATTGATGTTAAATCCGTATGACTGGGCGATGCGGGAAATGTCGTACAAAATGTCTGTCGTCGGCGAACATCATATCGGTTAGGAAGTTGTCGACGCCCTCGTATCGAACTCCGCGTCGTTCATCGAATGCTTTCAGCATAATCGTGTCAACCACAACGTTAAAAAGTAGTGGCGAGGCGACGTCTCCTTGTCGTACTCCAGTTCGAATCGGAAACTCCTCGGATAAGTCATTTCGGATACGAACACTGCTGGTTGAGCCGTCGTACGTTGCCTGAAGAAAATAATAATTTATTAACGTATTAATAATTAATAATTTTCAGCGGCACGTGTTCGGTCTCCAGAAACTGCCCCAGTCGATGCAATCAAAGGCGGATTTGAAGTCGATGAAGACGATGACGGTTCGTTTGCCGCATCGAATTCTTTCTTAGCTGACGGAGAGCGAATATCTGATCGATGCATCCTCGATGTGGTCTAAATCCAGCTTGTTCTTCCCGGCTCGTTTGCTCTCGATGTTTCTTTAGCCTCGATTGTATGATTTTCATAAAAACTTTACCGACGATCGAGAGGAGGCTAATACCACGTTACTTCTTGCATTCTCGACTGTCTCCTTTCTTCAGAATATGCACAACGATCGCTTTCTTCCGCGCCAATGGGATACGATCCTAATGCCATATATTCATTATGAGAACGTGAAGTTGTTGCAATAAGAAGTCTTCTCCGTCTTATATAACCTCGGCCGTTACTTGATCTCCTCCTGGCGCTTTACCGTTTTTCAGCGATTTTATTACCGTCTTCGCCTCGGTAATTGTCGGTTCGGTGTCGGGGAACTGATTCGTAGGCAGCTCGATAATCGTTGGTTCGAGCGCTAGACCTTGTGCCGGATCGTGGTTGCACAGTTGATGGAAGAATTCTCTCCATCGCTGCGGGCGCTCGTAGGGAGAGGTACCGAAGGTTCCGTCCGATTTTTTGATGTTGTCGTTCTTTGATGTTGTTTTGGCGCCTAGCCGTCGCATTGTCTGATCATTGTCTCGTCCGGTACTCGTAACTAAACGCTGCTTCTTCCATTTCTGCTGCGACGTTATTCCAGTACGCTGCCCGATCCGATTTCACAGCGCAGCGCTTTTCTTCTACGTCGATGTCGTCTGATATTGCGAGTGCTGCGAATTTGTTGGATAATGCGATTTTAAATTCTCGGCCGGTTTCCGGGTCTCGTAGACAAGCCCAGTTGGTGACGCCTTTTTCTTTGCTCTTTGTAATCGCACTTGTAATTTCGCTCGGACAAGGTAATAATCCGATCCACAGTCGGGTCCACGTCGACATCGTACGCACGTCTTTTAGTGTCGATCGGAATCTGTTGCTGATCAATAGTCCAACATTGTACGTAGTACAACATTGCCGAGTCTTTGCCGGCTGTATTTCGCCAAGTGGGTTGATGTTTGAGGCTTCGTCGCCGCCGTCACCGCCGGATGCTGCTGCCGACGGTCAAGTTGTTCGACGCGTTTTTTTGTATTAAATACAATATGTTTTAAAAACGAAAATAGTTTTGTAAATTACAATATGTTTTTAACTCTTCAAACTTTTTTAGATACAAAATCGTTTAAAATATCTTAAAAAGGAAAGGTCAATAAATTACCTTTTTCAATATATTATTTTCAATCACCATTATCACCAATGAATTTAAACGGTTCAGAGACATTGATGAACGAAGACAGTCTTTTATTGATTTTGAAAAGTTACGTTCACCCGTTTGATATCATCATACTTCTATATATCATTACATTCCGGAAAGTTGATTGTGCCATATTACCAATAATCAATTTATACGATCCATCGGCAGATACAATATTATCTAATCCACTAATTGTAAGATAAAGTACTTGAACTGCACCATTTCGTCTATAAATTCAGGGTCAATGTCCTCGGAATAATATTCAGTAAACTTCGTACAAGCTTTTTTAATTTCATGACTTTCCCAAGAAATGTTAGAAATTCAGAGAATTAATTTCCCGATAAGTTTCCAGTCGCCGCAATAATTATGTATACAGTATGTATAGTAAAGGCAAATTAGTTTCATTTTTTAACTTTTCCTCTAAACACAACGTCTTCTGTAGGTACGTCACCGTGATGGCTTTTCCTTCTACGCACACGCTGATTTTCATCATTGTATTAGGTATCAGATTTATCATTTCCCTTCATCTCATAATCGTCAAATAATTGTTGCTGTGAAAGCAACAAATCTAAAAGCGATGTTAAAAGATCGACCAGCAGTTCTAAGTTCAATAGTTGTTTTTGTAAAGATATACTGACACCATTCGATCTAGTATAGAAGCCCAGATATTATCATATCGGATACCATTACGGCATGTTCTTTTTTTCCAAATCCTTTAATAGATATCTGGCCTCGTGAATTGCTTGCGGTGTCTGAGTATCATCATCGAGTATCATAAATATACTGCAAAAACCTTTTGATAAAGCCTTAGTCGCGTCAGCTCTTGCACATCACCTTGTTTCGGACACTCTTTTCTGAACTAACGACGAGGATTGCCTACATTCATCACCTTTTTCACGACGTTTTAGCATAATTGCCCAGCGATGAATTGACGGTGTAGTCAAGAAGCGAGAATAAGTGGTGTAGTGCCTGTACAAATGCGAAGAATGAGATTGCTCCAACGCAGCTCTCCGCAGCACGTACTCCAATCAAATTCAGTAAGTACGATGCACATGGAACGTAGTGTGCGAGGTGATTTATTTTAATATGCACCTTTAGACCCCGTAACAACCAGACACACACGTCCCTACTATACCAAAAATTCTCAATCAAGGCTCCGAGGACATACCTGAAATAACGGTAGAAGAAGATGATCTTGTAATAGAAGCAATAAAAGCAGGAGGAGAAATGGTCATAAAAGCAATCAAAAAACCATTCAACGCATGTTTAGCGAAAGGAGAAACCCCATCAAACTAGAACAATGCGGTAATCATAATTATGCATAAAAAAGAAGACACCAAGGACACTAGCAAATTACCGTCCAAACAGTCTCATACCACATATATACCATATATATAAACTCTTCAGCAAGATAATAACGAAGCGCCTAACACCTAAGTTGGACTTTTATAAACCGCGTGAGCAAGCGGGTTTCAGATCTGGTTTCGGGACAATCGACCATCTGCAAGTGACTAAAACGCTGATCGAGAGGTGTATAGATTACAAGCCATTGGTCCTAGTTTTCATAGATTACGAAAAAGCTTTCGACCAAATAGACCTAGAAAGCAATCGCGGAATGTAGAATAGATCACCGCTACTCCTCACTAATAAAAAGGGAACTGCCAGCGTAAAACTACACGAGAATACCAACAAGTTCAGAGTAAAACCAAGAGTGCGCCAAGGAGTTACAATCTCCCCAAATATATTCACGGCGTTATTAGAGTACATGAGTAAGGAATAGGACTAGGAAACAAAAGGCATCAATATAAACGGCGGAAAACTGAGCCATCTAAAATTTGCAGCCGACAATGTCATAATAGCGGAGGACCTAGGCGAGGCTACACGGATGCTGGAGATGCTATACGCGTCCTGCGGCAAGGTTGGACTCAAGATAAATACCAACAAAACCTCAATCGACCTTTTCATAGTTGAATTTTTTTAGTGCACATATGTCAATTTCCGCCATGTTTTGCCAGAACTTTTTGACGTATAACCTTATTATTTGCCCGAAACTCTCATATTCCCGCCTTTTAAACTTGGCGGATGCGCATGCGCTTAACTAACCTTAAAATGGTCTATTCATAAACGACATAGAAATTAAACGGGTGCCCTCCTACAAATACCTTGGCCACGAAATTCGAATAAGCCGCGATAATAAAACGACCGAGATCACCAGAAGAATTAGTTTAACCTGGGCCGCGTTTGGCAAAGTGAAAAATATCTTTAAATCCGAGCTTCCGATATGCCTTAAACGGAAGGTATACAACCAATGTGTATTGCCTGTAAACGCTGACACTAACATGAAAGTCAACCAGAAAAATTCAAGTCTGCCAAAGAGCTATGGAGAGCTATGGGAAATGTTAGGAATATCACTACAAGATAAAGTCTCAAACCTAACAATACGACAAATAACAGGCGTCACAGATGCAATGGAAAGAATTATAACACTGAACTGGAACTAGGCCAGCCACATTGTCAGGTTATCGGACGATAGGTGGACGAAACGGATACTCGAATGGCGTCTTAGACAACTTGCGTTCAGAAGCATAGGACGTCTCCCGACACGATGGTCCGACGATATTAAGCGCATCACTGGAAACTGGATGCGGGAGGCACAAGAGACAAATGGATGATGATGAACAACCAGACATATTTGACGCATTACCGTAAGATTGGCCTCTCGCATTTTTTGTTATGTTTGTTTAAAAAATTGTGAGCTAGTTCTTCCCCTTTGTGACTTACTATAGGAATAAATGTAAGAAAACGTTCTGCTACTTCCCTATTTGACGTAACGTATCTCAGCACTACAGTCAACTGATCAGTATGAGATATGTCTGGTGTCGAATCAATGCTCATAGAGAAATATTTAGCTACAATAATTTCATTAACAATTAATTTTAAAACCTTACTTCCCAATAGTTCCTCGCAAATGGTTGAAGACAAATATGATAGTCTTCCATTGCCTACATTACGATATTTGGCATCACCAAGTGCGAACTAAGGAACGGATCGTACTCTGCGAGTAATTCAAAAATTTCCAAATAGTTGCCATTAAAACATATGCTTTAAAACGCACTCAAAAACCATTTACGACACTAGATGTTGGGACCTATTGGTCGCTTTACTGTAATCTGCTATTATCTAATTTAAGACACAATCAAATAAAATAAAATTGTTGGGTCTTAACACAAACTTTTAATGGAAACTAAAGGCCCGCAGACGTTGTCTTGCTCTGAAAAAAATCATGCTATTGCAAAAATATTGTCCTTGAGGATCCAAATGTTCAAATTAATTTTTCACTCGATTTAATATTATAATTTTTTTTCCTGCTGGGCGGCGCTACCCTATGTGGGGCCCCTAGGCTGTTGCCTACATTACCTAATGGCCCTAATGGATAATCCGGCCCTGCTCGTCTGTCTATTTTGTCAAGTTAGTATTGCCTGGACTCTTCTGCCCAGTTTTGTCAATCGTGACTGTACAAATTTATCGATCTAAAGTTATCTAGTTCATAACTATTGAACATCATCACAAAAAAAAACAGCACAATAACGGTGGCAGAAGTCAGAGAGTGGGAAGACAAAATGAGTATCTTACGAAATAAGAATAAACTAAGAGGAAAAGAAATATATAGACTGCGACTACACGAAAGAGGAAATGAAGATACAAGCAATAAAAAGAAGCAAAGAAGAAAAGGCCAAAGGGAACAATGTAAAAATATACAAGGAGAAATTAATAGTTAAGCAGAAACAACTAATCTGAAATGAAGAAAATCAAGAACTTAAAGAGATGAGCACTCCAAAAAACTAATAGAACAAACAAACAGACAAGGAAAAACAATATCGACAAAGCAACGAAACAGGACAAGAAAAATAGGAACATTGAATGTAAGATCCATCGAAGGAAAATGAAGAAGAACTAAAGGAAGAATTTCAGAAAACAAATATGGATCTAACGGGTATTAACAGAAACAAAAATGAAAGGAAAGGGAATCAAATATATTGGAAACTATCTACTGCTATATAGTGGGGTAGAAACCAAAGCAAAAGAGCAACACCAGGAGTGGCATGCATAATTAGGGAAGAAACCACACAGAACGCATACTGACACTAACAATGAAAGATAATAAGACTAAAACCAACTACATAATATCCTACGGAACAGACGAAAACGAAACAAAAGAAAAAAAAAGACAAATTTTGGAATAAAACGAAAACGGAAACAAACTACTGGACTTCTGCACAATAAACAATCTAATTATACTTAACACAATATACAAACATAAGAGAATACACAAATACACGAGAGAAGTACGCAGCAGAAAATAAAGATCAATAATAGATTATATAATAACGAAACAAACCCAAAGGAAACAAATAAAATATGTACGAGCTTACAGGACGCACGAAATAAGAAGCGATCACTACCTAATAGGAGCAACGAACAAGAAACAGAGGCAGAAGAGATTAAAATAAAAACAACACAAGAAGTAATAAGAGTGTACAAACTAAAAGACCAAGAAATACGGAAACAATATCAGAAACTAATAAAACAAGAAGCAGAGAAAATGGAAAAAAACGCAATACGAGAACGCAGTGGAAACATGAAAAGATTTCAAAAACATGCTAACAAATGCAGCGAAAAAGGCCTGTGGTACAATAAAAACCAACAGGAATAAAAAACAAACGAACTGGTGGACTGAAGAACTGAAAAAGAAATTAAACTGAAAAAAAAGTTATTGCAAGGATACCTATAAAGCAAAACAACGACAGATTATCAAAGATACACAACACAAAGAAGAAAAGTAAAAAACAGTGTGAAACAAGCAAAGGAGGCATCATGGGAACAATTCGGAGAGAAAATGGAAAACGACCGCACAGAAAACCAAAAACTATTCTACAAGGTGATAAGAAGAAACAGAAAAGAAAAAACAATCAAGATACACCAAATATAGAACGGGAACATACTAACAGGAGACGAAGAAATGAAAAAAAATTGATTCAGAAGAGCACATTGCACAATGGATCACTTATTCACAATCAGGGACCTAATCAGGTAATTAAAAACATAAAAGAGAAAACAAAACAAAAACACACATGGGACACAGAAACATAAAAGCAATAGAAATTACAGAATGCGTATTTGTAGACAGTGTAGCACTAATAACGAAAAACATCAAGGACCTAGAAACACACATAAAGATATGGACTAAAGAACTCGCAAAGGCAGGACTGACAGAAAATCTATACAGAAAAAACTAAAATAATGAAAATAGGAGACGGAAAAGAAACGGAGGAAATAAAAATAAACAATACAAAAATAGAGCAGATCGAACAAATTAAATACCTAGGACAAATAATAGACAACAAAGGGGAACTCGAAGTCGAAATAAACAACTGACTACAAGCAGCAACAAGAACCTTCCAGACGATCCAAAAGACAATACTAAATAACAAGAAAATATCGAGAAAAACAAAACTAATAATATACAAAGTAGTATTAATCCAAACAGTGCTATATGGATGCGAAACATGGACGCTAAATAGGAGACAAAAAGCAAAGTACAGACACTAGAGATGAAGTATCTAAGAAAAGTATATGGAGTAACCAGAAAAGACAGAGTCAGAAACGTAGACATAAGAAGAGAACTAAACAAAATAATAGAAGACAGACAGCTGCAATGGCTGGGACAACTACACAGAAGAGAAGACACCAACCAAACAAAAATAATATGGCAAATAGAAATAACGGGGAAAAGGAAAGTGGGAAGACCAACAAAAAAAATGGGACAAAAATGTTGAAAACATTATCGAAAGAAGAGGTGTCTCAAACACCCAGATGAAGGAAAGCACAAGAAACAAAAAGAGCTGAAACATAATAATAAAAGAAAACACATGAAATTGATCAACAATACCATTCTACACCCGAAAGGGTAGAAGAAATTTGATTATAATAATAAGTTATCTAGTTATGTCTCATGTCTTATTTTTCTAGTACTATCTCTTTTCTGTCTGTTTTATACGTGTTATTAACTTATACGTGTCTGTTTTATACGTGTTAAATAAATAAGATAACAAAAAAGGCATTTACTGATCTGGTTAGTCCTCTCTGTCTATTGAGTATTGTTTCTTTTCTTTCTACTACTTTCTTTACTTGCTAGTTTTCTCAGTTTTTACACATATTATAAACTTAATAAATGAGATAACGAAATAGTATATTTCGCAACAAGTGCGGAAAGTTGTCGATTGCACACGAGAGCGAAGATGAGCGCACGAACGAAGTGAGTGCGCTCATTCGCTCGAGGGGGCAATTGACAATGCCGCACGAGTTGCGGATATTATTTTTTATTACGAATGCCAGAAAGACAAAGACTTAAATTTTAAAAAGAATCAGGTGATTCTAAACGCGACATTATTATTTAAAATGTCATTCTATCTGACAGCTTATAACCTTCGGCCAGTTCACTTTTAACTTAACCTCACTTTTTTAATATTGATTTTGAGATGTCATTGTGTTTCACGTCTGTCGTTTCTACATGTGTTGACAAAAAGTGTTTGTGTAATGTAATGATTACAGTGCTAAATTAACGAGTTTTACTATTTTTTATTATGAATTTGAGAATGACAATATATAAAAAAAAATAAAATTATGTACCTACTTAAATGAAAAGAAAAAAAAACAGAAACATTATTTTTTTCAACAATAGTTGAAAAAGTTATTAATCATTTTTTTTTTCATTATTATATATTGAAATATTTGAACAATTTAAAAAATTAAAACTTATGTGTTTTGAGGTTGATGTTGAAATTGTGTTCGTTTCAAAATTTATATTTTCTTTGTTCTGAATTTCAATTGGCACTGGATTTATTTGTATATTTTCTTTTGAAGTAGACGGTCTGTTTGATATAGTATCTGCAATTTGCTGGCCGATTCGCTTTTTGTTGTGGACCGAGTCTTCAACGTAGCCTTCAGCGACTGTATTAGATTTCCATCCTCCATGTCTCTTAAGGGTCAGCAGATCGGCACCAGAATCAGCTAACAGAGTAGCTGATGTTCTTCTGAACGTATGTCCAGTATAAGACTTAGGATCTTTCAAATTTAAATATGCTGCTACTGTTTTAGGCATACTACCAAAAGTATTGATGCCAATGACTTGTTTAGTACATTTTCCGTTTCGATAATTTGTGAAAAATCTTGTTGTGGTCATGTTGGCAGGACGCAATATGGCATACTTTTTATATATATGGTAAAAATCATCCGTAACTACAAATGATCTCGGCTTATCATTTTTAGTTTTTGGAATTTTTACCAAAAGCATGTTATCTTTATCTTCTATATCATTCACAGTTAAGTGACACAGCTCATGACGCCTACATGCACCTTGTACCCCAAAAATTAAAGCTACCTAAAATTAAATACATGTAAATAAATTTGTGTATTTATTTATATATTGTATTGAAATTATTAGAAAATTTATTAACTAACCTTCACAGCCAGGAATTGATTGTCTGGAGCTTCTCGAAGAAATAGATTACTTTGTTCAGCACTTAGTGTTTGAGCTTTCTTGCATGTATAACCTTTATTTTTTTGTTTTAAAAAAGCAATTAAACTCGAATAATTACAAATATTAATTCTGTGCTTGATGTGAATCAAGCTTCGCAGCATCGAATAAGTTCCCCACAAACTTGACGGCTTATGAGTTTTGGCCAGTTCATTGAAGTATGATAAAACTATCGATTCAGAAAAACTTTTAATTTTTTTTATTGATCGCCATTTCATGAATTTTTCATACGCAGCTTCATATCTACTTCTGGATTTCGTTGGTGTTAATTTTTCAATCATTTCAGTCCCAAGCTGTTTGAATTCAGGCGGTGTAGAATCATTTTCTGAATCTGAACTCTCTATTTGACAACTCATAATGACAATAAATTATACATCATAACCACAAATTTCTATTATTGTTATTTTTGATGCGTCATTTGAAAAACATTTGAGATGTCATTTTGTTTCACACGGTTGTCGTTTCTACATGTGTTGACAAAAAGTATCCGGGTAATGTAATGACAACAGTGTTAAACTAACGAAATTATTGTATATGTATGATAATTATCGTATGATTGGCAACGCTGCATGTCACACATGTTCACAAATCTAGTGCGGAAAGTAAACTTTCCGCCCTAAATCTAGGGCGGAAAGTAAATTTTCCGCTCTAGATTTGCAAACAGTCATTTTCTGACCTAAAAAATGGCCTGTAAAATAGTACTTTCTGTGCATGAGTAATAAAAAACATTAAAATTAATGCATGCTCTAATTTGGTTCTATAATCTCATTTTATGTGTTTTGATGACTTAAATTGATCTGTAAAGCAAAATATTGTTGCAACAATTTAATAAGATTGATAAGAAGATGAGCTTGTGTTCTCAATAAAGCATTATCTTTTTATGTAAAATTGATTATGGTGTATAATTTAATAGGTTGATACACATTAGTCTTATTACAACAACACTGAGGTTAATAAAAATTATGTTAATTAAGAAATTATGATTAAGTTCTTTGTACTGAAATACAACTAAAAATAAATGAATATATTTTATTGAAAAGAACTAATAAATTCTTCATTAATTGAAGACCTTGGTGGAAGAAGGGTTGAACTCGATTTTGTCAAAACATGATATTATGGCGTTATAACTCAATCCATCATTTGGCTTAACACATTTCTCAACAGAAAACTACAATGTTTTCTGAATGTATTTGTGGAGATTATCAAATTCAGAAACAATTGAATAAAATGTTTCAACTGCTTGTAAAAATACCATAATTTCTCAAAACATACCAAACCTGATTTAGTCTCTTCTTCCATCACGGCCTTCAATTGTGTTTTTTTTTAAGTGTGTGCCAATGTGGATAGCGTGTTATTAACACTTCAAACATTGCGCCCCCCTGGCCTATTGCACTTGGCCCACATTTTTATCATTATAGATCCAGAAACCTAGGTGTTATTTTAATTCGCGTTAAATAATTAGACTTTTGTCTTCTGGTACAAATGCTGCCGACTCTCGCTCCCGGGATTGAACGTCCCGGGTATGTTAGTTAACGCTCTAACTCTGTACTTCAATAGGGTATATCCGACTTCAATAGGGTATATGTATATGTCGTAGTCACATAGTGAAATCCGTCAGATTGTGTAAAACAGTGTCATTTCATGATCTGACGGCAGATGATGTAGTTTGTAGTTCATAAAACCACCGATTTTAGGCAGTATTATATTTACCTACGATTAAAGAATCTGAATTACTTACCGTTTTGACGTTTCACGAAATGACTAAGTGCAATCATTTGATAGTATAAAACGACTGAGTTAATGTGTAAATTATCAGACCTATGGAAAAAGATATAAATAAACAAATATATGTGTGGCTGTTTCAAGAACTGCCTAGTCATATCGTGTAATACATGAACAGCCGTCAAATCATGAAAAGACTCTGTTTTACACAATCTGACGGACTACACTATATAACTACGACATATATAATTTAAATTTGATTAAAATATTTTTATTCCGGATCTTTATTGGCCGGTCACTTGAACTAAACAATTATTTTACTAATTAATATCTTTTTAATTACTTGAAATTAATAAATAAAAGTGCAAATCAGAGAGGCTTCAGGAAGACCCGATCCTGTGTTGAACAGATCCTCAATCTTAAAACTGTGGAAAAAAAGGTGGTCGTCATCTTTTTTTTTTAGGAAGGCCTACGTAGGAAGGCCTACGTTTCTCCATTGATAGAGAAACGATTAACAAAGTACTACAGGAACTAGGGCTAGACAACAAAACCCGCAGACTCATCTTAGAAACCTTGACCAACACCCATTCCAAGGTTAAATTTAGAGGCGAGATTTAGAGGCGAGAGGCGAGATTTAGAGGCGAGAGGCGAGATTTAGAGGCGAGAGGCGAGATTGAGAGGCGAGAGAGCTTCGAAATAAAAACTGAAGTGAGACAAGGAGATGGACTTTCCCCACTTCTCTTCAACTGTGTCCTTGAAAAGGTTATGAGATAATGGCGCAAGGAACTGATCAACTTGGGTGTTCAGAGTGGTATCTGCCTGGGACGTAAGAACGATGGACTGAATGTAGATTGCCTGGCCTTTGTAGATGACATGGCACTGATTGCTGATTCTCTTGAGATCGCAACATTGCAGGTAAATTTCCTCAGAAAACAGGATGCCAAAGTGGGTCTTCAAGTGTCGCTATATAAAACAGAATTTTTCACCAACATCAAAGAAGTAAACAGAGAGATGTTACCAGAGCAGGGAAACATCAAGAGGACTGACAAATTTAAGTATCTCGGCGAGTGGATTGAACCCAACTTATCAGAAAGAGCATCATTTTCCATGAGAGGCAACAAGTTAGAACTAGACCATCGACTGACTAAGAACACCTACAACAAGAAATGTCTTTCACGCAACCTGAAACTTAAGCACTACACATCAGTATTACGACCAGAAGCCCTGTATGCCATGGAGTGTCTTTCCTTGAACCGAAGAGGTCTGGTAGAGAAATTAGAAATCAGAGAGAGGAGAATCCTCAGGAAGATCCTAGGCGCGGTAAAGGAAGATGGGGAATTCTGAAGGCGGCATAACTCTGAGCTCTACGAACATATTGAGATGCTCTCTGACTGTGCAATAAAAAGAAGGGTAGCTCTCTATGGCTACGTTGCAAGATTGTCTCCAAACCGACTAACCTGTCTGTTCATCTTCTGACAAAACAAGAAGGTTCGTTGACCACTTAGTTGACAGAAACCGAGAAGGATATTAAAGAACTTCGAATAACAGATCTCGAAAACAGACAGTCTGTGAGACGCACCCTGAAGGAAGTCCGTGGATTTCAGGAAAAACCCCGATGGAAAGGTACCCTCTGGACAGAAGAGAGAAAGGAGTTAGAACGGTACAAGATGCGACAATACTGGGCAAAGATCAAAGCCCAACAAGTCGAAAGTAGGCCTATTCGAAAGAAGAAGAAGAACAAATGTTAAAGGAAATTGCATACATATTCTGTATTTTATTGCTAAAACTAATCACATGTAATGTTATTCACAGCCTGCCAAGTTTATTATTATACTTTCTATATATTTTGGCAGAAAATTAATAATATGTATTATTTGACGTCACCAACAGAGCGCGGGAAAATGGCGGCGTTTAAACAAATCAAAATTATTCACTATTTTAAATATTTTGTTTAAACTTAATTACGGCATTTTTACACAGTGTTTATATATATATATTACTATGTTATAACGGTGTAAACAGTGGATTAAATTTATTAAAAAAACATGCACATTCCCTATTGTATTAATTTCGAATTATTTTTCAGTAATTTAAAAAATCATGTATTTAATCTGTTTTTAACAAACCCTAAGACGATCTATAAATTGATAGTAATTTAAATAATATAAAATCATGTATATAATCTGTTTTTAACAAACATTACGACGATTTATTAATTGATAAAGACTGTTATTCAACAAACAGTGAGACAAAAAATATTCATTGTTTAATAGCAATCAATTCTAAACTGAAAAACACATTGCATAATCAGGTTTTATCGCAACTGGTATTTATGAAATCCTTAGTCATATAGAGTTACAAAATGTAGTAAACAAGTGTAGAACAATCAAGTTCTAATTGCAAATATTTGCAATATAAATAAATAACAATGAAATAAATATGTTTCATCTTTCCTGCTAAACATACAAAAATTAAATTGTAATTACAGCAATAATACGAAACACAAATTGAAAAATAGAGACTGTTTAATTCATTAATAAAATATATTTAAGCGAAATGAAATCAATAATATTACCATACTAGTCCTGCTTTTAATCTTATATAATCCAATATTAGGGTGAAACCAAACTAATTATAAATGCAATCAAACTAACTTATTAAAGAGGGATATAGCTTGAATATGTAAATATATTCAACCTTTTCGTACCTCAATAATATTATTAAGTCTTCTTAGGACTAAAAAACAAATCTCATGTTGAAACACAACAGATAGTTGTCTGATATTTACTAGCCCCCAGTCTACTTGCGTGGCACTAAACAAGAACTAGATAAATAACATTGTTTTCAACATCACATCTTTCTATTTAACTCAAGTCAATAGCCATCTGCAGACGCGTTTCGAGATGTATCTCTGGTGAGAGATAGATTCAAGCTATATTCCGCTTTAATACGTTTATATAATCCAGTTTGTTAAATCTTAAACACATTTGTTTCAATTGTCTGTCTAGACAGGACAAGACTAGACGGACGTCTTGTCTGTTTAGTTTTGTCTGTCTAGTCTTGTCCGTCTAGTCATGTCCGTCTAGTCTTGTCCGTCTAGTCTTGTCCATCTAGTCTTGTCCGTCTAGTCTTATCCGTCTAGTCTTGTCTGGCTAGTCCTGTCTGTCTAGTCTTGTCTGTCAAATCTTATCTGCCTATTGGTCGGGGAGACAACAACTAGGGCGGTTTTCATTAACCGTCCGGGCTGCCCACCCTAAATGAATGCAAAATATGCGATACCAGTGTGACGCATTCTTAAAGGCAAGGTGCATTTAGTGAGAGCTTCCCCCGAACCACTTTTTAGTGTTGTCCGTCTAGTCTTGTCCGTCTCGTCTAGTCTTGTCCATCTAGTCTTGTCCGTCTATTCTTATCCGTCTAGTCTTGTCAATCTAGTCTTGTCCGTCTAGTCTTATCCATCTAGTCTTGTCCGTCTAGTCTTGTCGGTCTAGTCTTATCCGTCTAGTCTTGTCTGTCTAGTCCTGTCTGTCTAGTCTTGTCTGTCAAATCTTATCTGTCTATTCTTGTCTGTCTATTCTTGTCTGTCTAGTCTTGTCTGTCTGTCTAGTCTTCTCTGTTTAGTCATGTCTTTTCTGTCTACTCCTGTCTCTCTAGTCTATCTAATCTAGTCTGTCTGCTTGAGGCATCGCCCTCAGCGCCCAGTCAAGACTTTAAGAGGCAAAGAAAGCCTAAAGTTGTTGGGGGAGATTTTGATGCAAAGTCGCCCTACTGGGGATGCCCGGAAATAGGCAAACGTGGCGATCTGGTGATGGATTGGGTAGCCGAAATGGATCTAGACGTGGCAAATGAGGGATCTACACCCATATTTAAGCGTGGAAGCAGTTCTTTTATCATGGACATTACCTTCACTACCGGCGAACTCGTGGGAAAAATTATAAACTAGCAAGTCCTAAACAAGGAAAGTTTGAACGACCACAGATATCTGTAATACCAGATAGAAAAAAGACACCCAGATCCCTTACCCAAATATAAATTCCGCAAGGGATGCAATACCAAAAATACCAAAAATAAAAGTAGAGGAATTTTCAAACAGGTTTGAAGAGGAAATTGGAAAAGTAAACGAATGCACACCGGGAAGCTTCATATTAAACTTGCGATGCTACCCTCAGGCCAAAAAAGAAACAGGGGGAACATATATATTGGAGGAATGATAACATTGCTAAACTTAGGGCTACCTGCATAGCAGCAAGGCGAACTTACCAGAGTAGGAGAAAAATAATGGGAAACAAAGATGCAGTATATAGAAATGTCTACGCTGCCGCAAAAAAAAGAATTACGAATAGAGATTAACAGGACAAAAAGAGACCACTGGCGGGAACTCGCGACGAAATACACGAAAATGTCTGGTGTGACACTTATGCAAATGTCACCAGGGAGTTAAAATGCATCAGGATGTCCAATGGAGAAGGCATATGTAGTGAAGGTGCTATTCCCAGCACACGAGCAACTGCGGCCGAAATTACCAGCAGTTAAAGAAATACAAGAATTTATAGTGTAGGAACTAAATAGGGACAGCAAAAGTCTAAGAAATGGTAGAGCGCCAAGACTCGATAATCTCCCACCAGAAGCCATAAAAGTTGCATCAGATATACAGCTAGAAGTCGTCCTGAAAACCATGAACATAATTGTGGCAGCTGCCAAATTTCCAGAAAGTTGGAGAAAGACAAAGCTGGTCCTACTTAGAAAAGGCAATAAACCCACAGATCTACCTTCCTCGTACCTAAATTCGGGTAGTGGACTAGGCTTCTTATCCCACAGATAGAACCATGGGTTACAAGATAACACAGGGAGGTTAGCTAGCATATGACCCCGGCATTCAGCGGTCATGATTCTTTTAATGATACACCTGCAACATCGGCAGCACAGCAGACAATCAGTACATAGATAGTAACGACTCCGTAAAGAGACAAATAGATAAGCCAGACACGATCCGAACTGAAAGTGACAACATTAGTGAACATAATGCCGAGATCGCCTGGGCACGTTACAAAATATAACCAGCGGTAAAGAGAAGGACAAAAGAACGAAACAAGACGAAGATAAAAGAAACAAATTCTGAACTCCAAAACACTGATGAGAATGGGGGATGTAGGAATGGACAAACATTTTGAAACATATACAGCGACATCTTGAGGAAATGTTAATAACGGTGCCAAGATGCTCGTGATTCAGGGGAGCCACTTGACAAGTTAAAGTCTATCGTGCTTGCTACCTTCCCAAAGGAAGAAAAAAAGGCTTGTCTGTCTAATCTTGTGGTTCTAGTCTTGTGTTATCTGAGCGGTGTGCTGGAAAGGTTGCTCCTATGGCGGCTACAAACCGTTATAGAGCAAAGCGCGGACTTGCTCCAGAGCAGTTCGGCTTTCGATAGGGGTTTGGGACGGAGAATGCCATTCGGGCTGTCCTTCGTGTCGCGGAGGGGGCCAACAGCGGACCGTACCGTACCAGGGGGCATTGTGTTGTGGTCGTCAGCTTTGACGTCGCCAATAGACCAGGGCGATAATTTTTGAAACCGAAAAAAATAATAGTAGGATGAAACTAATTGGAAAAGGAAGAGAATATAACAAAAATGAAAGGAAAAATAATTTACGGGCGATCTGAGGTCGGAAAGTGGAAGGGGGTGAGTTTTTAAGGGTGAAAAACGGTTCATCTCGATTTCCGGCAAAACTACTTATGTCTTATGGAAAGTTTTATGCAAAAAAGTCTTATGGAAAAAAGTTAAATGGCAAAGTTGTATGTAATAAAAAGATTTACAACTTTTGTATTTACACTTTTTTCACATAACCTCAAAATTTATGTGAAAAATTCAAATAACTAAGATTTTGGTTTTTCATTTTTAACTTTTATAACAATTTTTTTTTTTTACGAAATTTGGTGAAAATTTATCTTTTCATGTCCCAAACACACTGTAATTTTTTTTATTTAAAATATATTTTCACCTTATTTTCACTTCATATCGAAAAATCACCCTTATTTTCAATCGAAAATTCTCGAGTCAAAATTTCCGCTTTTTTAAAAAAGTCGGTGAGCTTTTTATTCGTTGAAATCTCTACTTTCTGATGGTGTAAAAATAAAAATACATTACTATGGTAAATGTTCTCAAAAAATGCAAAAAACGAAAAAAACTCGAATCCAAAATTTTTTCTGTCAATCACTGAGTAAAATTTTGAGCTATTCATTAAAATCTATACTTTAATTACACGAGAATCGTTAAATTCCATGTTACATTGATAAACAAAAAAATTATAAATCCATAAAACATTAAGATTGCAAAAAATATGCGAAAATAGTTGTTTTCAATATAATTAAAGGTAGGATTTAAAGGAGATTTCATCTAAAAAATGTGACTGCTGCAATTTTTTTCAGTAAAAAAGTTGTATTATGAAATCATAATTACATTTATGTTATAAATTTTAGTAAGATTTATGTTATTTCTAAATACATTATCTTGAATTCTAATCACTTATCCATTAGTTTTTGTCTCTTTAATGGCATTTCTGCATCGCTAGATTCGACAAACCTTCCCGTTTCTAATAAATCGTTGAAATCTTCAAGACTGCATTCTATTTATATTTCTAGTCTGCATCGGTTTTTCTTCGACAATTGTATCTAAATCGTCAACTTCCTCGTACCTTTTTTCTTCCACATTAGAGCAATTTTCAGAACCATGACAATTTGAGCATAAATCAGTGCATTTCAAACCATGTTTTCGGCAGCCACATTTTAAACTATTATATCCAGTTTCACAGCTGCTGCAAATAGTTTTCAGCAATACTTCCGGAATTAATTCCTTTTCTGTAAATTTGGGCATAATGCCACGTTGATGTTGCTTCCAGCCCCAATCTGTTGCTGTCAGTTCGTTACCCAGCCAAGCTTGGAGCTGATAATATGCCCTGTAACAGTGTTGTTCTGCTGCACCTTCTGTGGGTGGGAAATTTGCCAATAAGAAAGATGATTTAATTTTTGCCCATTGATATTTTTGAAATCTTAATTGATTCAGTGTTATATTAACATATTTACATTTATAAATAGATTTGATTAATTGTAATCCATTTCTTTCGATATCTTCTTTGTTTGCATCTTTTTGAAGAAAAATATTGGCCAAATTTGACAAATTTTTATCGTCTAATAATGATTTTACGATACTTTACTCTTTCCTTTTCCGGCAAATCCAGATGTTGTATCGCAACCAGAAAAACAATGCAGAAATGCAACAATGTTTTTGAAAGGTTCATATTTGAAGCTATTAGACGTGAAAAATAGATCTTTCACATTTCCAGAACCCGGCTTGAGAAAATAAATGTCATGATTATCTGAATTAAGTTGATTTAAGAGGACCAAAAGATCAATCTCTTGACCCACAACAATGACAGTTTTATTAGTATCTTTGGCAATTTCTATCGAGGTCTTAATTATGTCAGCATCAGCATCTTCTTTTGCTTGTTTACAGGGAAATCCATGTGACTGTAATCTTTTCATTAAACTTTTGATTATTTTGTCCTTGTTTTTCTCGTTAGATAAAATTTTTTCTTGCAAAAATGGTATTTTTGTATGGTTTTGATAATCGAACTCTGGAATATTGTCTGACGTTTTCCGACGACTACGTTCTCCTCTTTTAGTTGAACCAGCTGCTGGTACTGTTGTCATAGTAACTGATTTTCCAATTTCGGGGTACCCATCAAAAACGATATAGCTGGTTGCCGCGTAATGTTTTTCTACATAGCGCAAATATATATTCATTATCTCTTCCACCGTTTCATTTTTCTGCCAAATTACTTTATGCAGTAAAAATCCACCGTCGACGACATGCACAATACCGTCCGAATGCGTTGGTCCTTTCGCACTCACAAATAATTCGTAGATTTAATTCGTAAGTTGAGATTTAACATTTTTCCTGAGGCCATTTTCTGTAAAAAGTGACAATGGAAAAGGTGCAAGCTCGTATTGTAAATAAGTTTCCATATCTTTTTTACTATCGATCGTTAAGGATATTCTTTGAAATAGCAATAATGGATCGATGGCTATAATATCTCCGTTTACTTTAACGGAAGATTGAACCGTTTTTAGAGGCAAGACTTTGTTTTTTCGTTTAAATTTGACACTGCCAAAATTCATTCCAACAATAGCTTGCAAAGATTTCTTTCCTTCTTCATACGCTTTGTAGCAATTTACAGAATTACTGCCAATAATTCCAGAAAATATTGACATCACGGTATCAGTCTCTGGAAAAGGATCATACCTGTTAAAGAATTTTTGTAATATTTGCAAATCCGCTACATCTCTTTTTATTCGATATTCCCTGGAATCAATGTGTTGCTCTGATGTTGCAAAGGAAACATTACAAAAATCTTCCATTTCATTGCAAATTTCGACAAGTATGATCATTGTCAATACGAATTTCGTTAAAACACTTTCAGACAAACCACGACCATGTGTAAGTCTACCCTGAGTTCTCATAGATCTCATCAAAACTTGCTCGATCGTCATATCCGTCCAAACTCCCGACCAAAACTTATGAGTACGTCTAATCGTAAATAATCCTTCGGTGAATCGCGTAAATTCATAATCATCATTTATTGTGTCTTTAAGCTTACGCACATCTTGGAGATAAAGATGAGAAGATTTTGCGTATAAAAAGTGCCCACTTGCATGAAAATAGGGAAGTATTCTTTCCACGCATTTTAAATGTAATTCCCAATTACCTGTACGTTCAGCCCGTATGAAATCTTTAACTAACGAGACCATCTGCCAGTACTGCATCCAAAGTTTTGCGGTACGACCTTTTTTTGTATTGATTTAAGATGCTCGATAAATTTGTCCTTTGTGATCTTAAAATCTTCGTGATGCAAATTGTCTTCAAAATTTTCTGTTCCTAAATCCAGCAAACATGTATCGATTAGCCCCTTTTCTATATCCGACAACTCCATCGATGAAAAATTTAATTCAGACAAGGCGAGCTGTACTAGAAAATGTCCTCTGATAGCTCGTGCATATGCGTATATAAGATTCTACAACTTTCTCAAAATATTGTAGATGTCTTATTAAATATTAACTTGTTTGGTTGTTAATTATTGTAGTATATTTCGACTTGCAATTTTTCGTATATCAATGTAACATGGAATCTAACGATTCTCGAGTGATTAAAGTATAGATTTTAATGAATAGCTCAAAATTGTACTCAGTGATTGACAGAAAAAATTCCGGATTCGATTTTTTTTTTTCGTTTTTTGCATTTTTTGAGAACATTTACAAGAACATCAGAAAGTAGAGATTTCAACGAATAAAAAGCTGACCGACTTCTTTAAAAAAGCGGAAATTTTGACGCGAGAATTTTCGATTGAAAATAAGGGTGATTTTTCGATATGAAGTGAAAATAAGGTGAAAAAATAAATATTTTAAATCAAAAAAATTACAGTGTGTTTGGGACATGAAAAGATAAATTTTCACCAAATTTTGTTAAAAAAAAAAATTGTTATAAAAGTTAAAAATGAAAAACCAAAAACTTGGTTATTCGAATTTTTCACATAAATTTTGAGGTTATGTGAAAAAAGTGTAAATACAAAAGTTGTAGATCTTTTTATTACCTACAACTTTGCTATTAACTTTTTTCCATACGACTTGTAGTTTTGCCGGAAATCGAGATGAACCGTTTTTCACCCTTAAAAACTCACCCCCTTCCACTTCCCGACCTCAGATCGCCCGTAAATTATTTTTCGTTTTATTTTTGTTATATCCTCTTCCTCTTCCAATCGGTTTCATTCTACTATTATTTTTTTTCACTTTTGACCATTTTTGAAGGCTTCTTTCTACGCTGGTCTACAATGCCTTCAACACGGTACAATGGTGGTTCGTCCTCGAGGCCCTAGCGGGGTGGGAAGTAACGGAGACATTTCTGAGGCTTACTATGGATTACCTGCGCGACAAAACCATTAGGTACCGCGAGGGGGAGGAATGGCGCGAGCGGGGATTGTCTGCCGTGGTTCAGCAGGGATCGGTTTTAGGAACATTATTGTGTACTATGACGGCATTCTGCGGATGCTGCGGCGGTTACTGCCCACAGGGGTGGGTATTGTGGCGTATGCGGACGACCTGGCACTTGTCTTCACCGATAGGTGCTGGGATATGCTGCGTCACAGGGTCACGCGCGTGGGAGAACTCGTTCGGGAGTGGATGGAGACGGCGGGCCCTCAGCTCGCCGCCGCTAAAAGACAGTCGGCGCTGCTCTGCACCACGAGGTCAGTGAGAAGCAATCTGAAGGCCCCAATCCGATTCGCGAATACTCTCATGGGGGCTAAGGAGTTGCCTGGGAAGGAACAAGGGCGGTAAAGTTTTTGTTTCTTTTTGTTTTGTTATAGTTTTTGTAAATGCTTTTATCTATGACCACTATTGTAAATGCCCAATATTGTACAGTTCGTGGATATCTATGTAAATACATCATAACACACAAATATGTAACAATCCGCGATTAATGTTATGTAATAATTCAAAAACACCCATGAGCGTTTGGTCTACGATTCGTTGATTGGTTGAGAGCTGCACGTTGGTGCTATTTTTAAATATAGTACTCCGTGATTTCCAAACAATCCTTAAACGTCGCATCATTCACATAGAGGCTGTCATTCATTTCGTTTTTTCACGTTTAAATCTAACGAAAATTACAAATAAGTAATAAATAAAAAGTTAAAAAAACCATTATGAATGTATTTCTTTTCATTTCTATCAAGTTAAATAGGGTCGAAGGTGTTACATCAAACATATTTTTCTTAGATAAAAAGTGTGGTCGTAGATAAAGTATAGTACATGACTCGAGTTGTAAGGCAATTACGTACTCGCGGAATTACGCACTCCCCGCTACGCGGGTCGTGTAACTGTTCCGCTCGAACGTAATATGGTTCTTACAACTCTTGTCACGTAATATACTATTACATAGCATCTTCCACTTTTGTGTAATACCTTAATACTTTTATTCAATAAAGTTCCTATGGTGCATGTTACGCGAAGACTCAAAGGGTGGACAGAAGCAGTAATGCCATCGTTGGCGGTCCCTCTGTCCATCCGTTTCAGTGGAGCCACTTGAGCCAGCCTAGGCTTTCCCACGTTCAAAAAAAAAGTCTTGTCTTATCTGTGTAATATTGTCTGTCTAGTCTTGTCTGTCGTCTGTCTAGTCATGTCGGTCTAGTCCTGTCTGTCTAGTCTTGTCTGTCTAGTCTTGTCTGTCTAGTCTTGTCTGTCTAGTCTTGTCTGTCTAGTCTTGTCTGTCTAGTCTTGTTTGTCTAGTCTTGTCTGTCTAGTCTTGTCTGTCTAGTCTTGTCTGTCTAGTCTTGTCTGTCTAGTCTTGTCTGTCTAGTCTTGTCTGTCTAGTCTTGTCTGTCTAGTCTTGTCTGTCTAGTCTTGTCTGTCTAGTCTTGTCTGTCTAGTCTTGTCTGTCTAGTCTTGTCTGTCTAGTCTTGTCTGTCTAGTCTTGTCTGTCTAGTCTTGTCTGTCTAGTCTTGTCTGTCTAGTCTTGTCTGTCTAGTCTTGTCTGTCTAGTCTTGTCTGTCTAGTCTTGTCTGTCTAGTCTTGTCTGTCTAGTCTTGTCTGTCTAGTCTAGTCTTGTCTGTCTAGTCTAGTCTTGTCTGTCTAGTCTTGTCTGTCTAGTCTTGTCTGTCTAGTCTTGTCTGTCTAGTCTTCTCTGCCTAGTATTGTCTGTCTAGTTTTTTCGTTTTAGTATTAGTCTTAGTCTCTTATTTCTAGCATTTGTGAGTATATTGTGAAATAAATTACATTAAAATCTTAAATATGAATTAAAAATTGCTATTGGCAATTTAACAAGAGAAATCTGGCTAAATTGTAGAGAATATTTAAATATCTACATCGGAATTTACGAAATTTATGTTGTCTAAAAGCAGTAAAGCCGATTTGTTTTTTAGTTTTTTTGTTTTCTCATTTAATAAAAACTATAAATAGTTTAAAATGAGATATCATGGTTTGAACCAAATTAATAATAGAATTGAAAGTAGGAGATTACCACTACGATATAGATTAGTAGCTACTGACAGATTTGAAGATATCGTAGTGGTAATCTCCTACTTTCAATTCTACTATAAATAGTAACGAAAAAATTGCATTTTATAAATAGTTATAAATAATAATTCATATATTTAATAATAAACCTCGAAAATTAAATTGTGGTTTGATTAAAACTTTCACTGTATTGAAAAATTAACTTTTTTCATGTATTAACCACACTTAATATGTAAAAATAGTAGATACCTTGTTTTTCACAAATATATAAATTTAAACACTTAACGAGACTCGAGTTTCGATTGGTGAGGGTCATTTTCAAGTGGATTAGAAATTTGATGTATGATTTATTGTAATTATAATAAGGGTTTTTTTGGCGGAGGGATGTGCCTTTCTGCAATTGGGTCATTCTTTTACAAATCGTACGGATTTGAACAAAAAAAAATTATCACATTTTTTAATGATATACAAATTTTTTTCCAGCACCTTCTTATTCATTCAAAAGACACGTCGGGATTTTGTTCAGAAATGTGTATTTCTCAAAATATGTACATTTTACGTTTTGTTGGTTAGCTGGATTCTCGAACATTCAAAATTCTACTGAACGGATCATTCTCATTTTTTCACTATTTAATACTTTATTATGTTAGTTTCTTAGTCGCGTGCTAACAATATTTTTCTATTGTTAATTAATATAAAATAATAAGGATTAAATTGTTCAAATAATATAGTAATAACAATAGTTTTCCTGCTTATTCCCAAAACGTATGATTTTGGAAAAAATACCATATATTTGATAGGTCTTAATCTAAAAAACCCATGTTTCAAAAAGTTGGTGTGTCTATTCGATCAGAAGATATTAAATAATTTCGAGTGCGCGCGCCGCTTCCGAGCGACGTTTTTATTAGCCTTCCTCGGCACGCTGTGAAAACTTAGGGAAAACTACATAAAGTTCATATAATGCCAAAATTATCCTCCAAATTATAGAAATCGTCAAAAATACGAACGGATAGATGCTTGAACCCGTTCAATTTGTTTCCTCATCCGACAGTACGGAATTACCAGAGCCTCAGGAAAGTCCTGAGGCAACATTTGTTGGTATTGAATATACCTATAACAGAAGACTCTCTGAGACAAAAAATTTGCAACACGTGCCGACGTAATTTGTCCAAATTACGTCAAAAGACAATTAAAATAACAACGTACTTCAATCTAACGAGAAGGTATGTTTTACTATTCATTATCTATGTTTCACGATCACATGTTTGATGTGCGTATGAATATATTTTTAGCACAAATAAGTTGATGATTTTAACTCTAACACCTCGCCAAATGATGAAGTGTTTGATGAAGATTATAGGGACGTAGATTATATCCCGGAAAGTCCTGCATCGTTCGAAAGAGACAGAGAAGTAATTGATGAAGCGATTGATGCAATCAACAAGGGTTTGGGTTTGCTTGGAACTTCATCAATTAAAAAGAAGAAAGTTTCTCAAAAGATGTGTTCAAAGGATAAATGCAAAATATATCTGAAGCAATGTCAGAAAGGATTTTCCACACTGCGATTAATGTGAATGATAGCGTTGACGAAAATGATGGTAATGATATTTTGCAAATTTTAAAAGGCAGATTCAACTCAACTCAACCACGGAACGTGCAATACAAATTAAAATTTTGACTATTTCTAAAGAATGGTCTTTTCGAAAAATTTTACATCATTTTCCTTCTGCTACGACTGACTGATTCTGCTGCAATGACTCTTTTCCTTCTGCTACGACACATGATAACGATTGCGAAGAAAACTGCCGAAGAAAAAGGATCTTAGCCGATCCTAGTCCGAAGAGTCATTCGTCCATAGAAAAAGAAGTATTTGATTTAATAATCAGCTTTTATGAACTGGATGAGAATAGCGGCATGATGCCAGGACAAAAAGATTATGTGTCGGTCAAGGCAGACAATAAACGCATTCACGTGTAAAAACGATTATTGTTAGTGAATTTGAAAGAGCTTCATCAGTTATTCAAAGAAAATTATCCTGAAGGCAAATGTAGTTTTTCCAAATTCGCATCTTTGAGGCCAAAACATTGCGTGCTACCCGGTGCAAGTGGTACCCATTCGGTCTGTGTTTGTGCTATCCATGAAAATGTAAAATTATTAATCGAAGGGTCGAATATTAAAAACCTGACAGCCGATACACCGAACCCAATGCAAACTTATCATGACTGTTTGAGCCGTATGATTTGCGTTGAAGCATCAACAAATTGTTATTTTGGAACGTGCTCTGAGTGTCCTGGTGCAACAGATTTGATCGACGAATTAGAGAACATTTTCGAGATTAATCATTCGAGACATCGACGAAATTACTTACAGACAATGGACTAACGTTGATAGGACCACTTTACAAGTTATGATATCCCCAGTGGACGAATATTTACAAAAATTAAAGACCGGTTTAGAAAAATTACTTCTGCACTCATACCTTGTTAAAAAACAAAACGATTTTATGGAGAGTAAAAAAAACGAATTAACAGAAAATGAGTACATTGTAATCTGTGATTTTTCTGAGAACTATACTTTAGTTGTTCAAAATGTCGTACAAGGAATTCACTTGAATAATAACCAGGCAACAGTGCACCCATTTGCAATGTACTACAGGCACGCTGACGGCGAAACTCGAATGAAAAGTTTCGTAATTATATCCGAATGTTTGCACCATGATACAATTGCGTTTCATGTGTTTCAAAAGCATTTAGTAGATTTTATAAAGAAAACCTTTAAGAAAATTGAAAAAATTACATATTTTTCTGATGGGGCAAGTGCGCAGTACAAAAACAGATTTTTTTTGTCAATCTCATTCATTACCTAAAAGATTTTGGTTTAGCTGCAGAGCTAAACTTTTTTCCAACTTCTCACGGCAAAGGTGCGTGCGAAGGCCTGGGTGGGACTTTGAAAAGGTTAGCTGCTAGAACTAGTATTCAAAGAATATCCAATCCAATCCAAACGCCGAAAGAATTATTCGAATGGGCAACTGAGTCACTCCGTAACATTTCATTAAAATTTGTAGAGGATAAAGAATATAATGAAGAAGAACAAATATTAGAGGCAAGATTCAAAATGGCTCTAACGGTGAAAGGGACGTTAACATACTATTGCATGATACCCATTACAGAAAAAAAAAGCAGAAGCAAAACATTTTTCTTCGCAGGAACATTCAACGGAAGTTAATATTATGAAATAATTACTTTCTTTGTAACTTTTTTTGTATATCGAAAATAAATATTTTAATAATTATATCGTCTCTTGATCTATCTTAATCAAATTTTTTTCTTCATAGAAATAGAATCATTATATTATAGAATATTCAGTAAAATAATGAGGGTCACTTTTTATTTGTTATCCTTCTGAATAATTTATATTCTATTCACATGACGTGACGTACTAGCAAGAAATGAGCGCCAATGTGATCAAGAATCCGTTGGAACTATATCCGCGCGCTTGAAATTATTTAATATCTTCTGATTGAATATCTTCTTTTTGAAACATGCTTTTTTAGATTAGGACTTAGCAAATATATGGATGGTATTTTTTTCAATTTCATACGGCTTGGGGATGTGCATGAAAACATCATTTGAACAATTCAATTGTTTTTATTTTATATTAATTAACAATAATAAAATACTTCCACCATGCGATTAAGAAGCTGACCTAATAAGGTGTTAAATAGTGGAAGATCGAGAACGATCCATTTAGTAAAACTGGAGATAGTGAATGTTAAATGTTACTGAATCCAGCTAACTACCAAAATAAAAAATGTATATATTTCTGAAAATACACATATACGAACGAAATCCCGATATAGGTGTCGACTTATTTCATGTAAACAAGTGACTAATAAAATTTCTGACGATTCCAAATCATGGAGTCAAAATAACCAATTAGCCAAAATTAGGTTTTATAGGTTAGGACCCAATTAGGAAATTACCTGGACGCAATTAAGCAAGATTAAAAAGTTGTAACATTAAGAAGTTTTTAAAAGATTAAGTAGGTTTGCTTGTTATCGCCATCTCCTTAACGAGCAAACCGACTTAATCTTTTAAAAACTTTTTAATGTTGCAACGCAACTTTTTAATTATCGGATGGGTTACGGCTCTGTTTGAAAATTTCTAATGACTACAGAATATTAAGTGTCGGTCGGGCCTTTGTTGCAATTATGCATGATTTTGAGATTGCCTATTTCCGGCAATTTACGATGACATTCAAGACAATGGTTTGAAAAAGAATCTTTTTCAAGACGAAAAGCGCGAGAATGTTCTGAAAACTGAGTTGAAAAACATACATAAATTACATGCCTCTAAACGTCGTCCTGTCTGACCCACGTACACGCTATTGCATTCGGAACAATCAATTTCATATACGCCGTGTTTTTTGAGGGGGTCAATTTTGTCTTTAGCATCAAACGGGAGCATTAGCATCTTTAGCATCAAAGCATATGTGGGACAACTTTGAGGAGACAACTTTCGAAGAACGTTTGCGATTTGTTCGTTTATTTTGCCAAAATATGTCAGGGAAGTGAAAGTTTTATCTGAATTTGGGGATATTTTCGGATATATTTGAGCCATTGTTATTTGATTTCGCTTATTATTAATTATATTTTGGAAGAATTTTATTGGGAAAAATTTTTCTGTAGCAAATGAAATTTAACTCTTTTCATGGGGATTCTTTTTTATGGGGTAAGGAGGATTTGGGGTGTAAAAGCTGCACTGTAGAGGTAGCACCTCTTAGTTTGAGACGATCGCATCAAGTGTCATAGACGGTTTCAAACAATTGGTCCTCGCAGGTCAGTCAGCTCTCACTTATGGCTCCACGGGCCACACCCTGGAAACTGCATCGACCTGCAGGCTAAACTAAGTGAGGGTAGCCGGCGCGAGTGGTGACGCTCGTGGCCTCATGTTAGAGCGCTAACTAACAAGTATAGAGGTCCCGAGTTCTATCCCAAGTGCCGGCCGCATTTGTACCAAAAGACAAATGTGAAAAATAGTAATTAGCGCAATTTACAATAACAACTAGGTTTCTGGGCCTATAAGTGAATGAGAATGCAGAATACAATAGGCCGCAGTGTTCGAAGGGTCGGCAAACCCGGTATCCACATCGGACCAAACTTAAAAAAAAAGTGAGGGTAGCCAAATATGGCAAGAAAACTAGTGTTGGGAAGCAGCAACATTACAAGTAATTGGTCTGCCTATTTCTAGATATAGAAAGAAAAACGGCACCATATTTAACCACCTTATTGCCCTCCCCAGGAAAAATCATTAGCATGATTGGAAAACCATAAGCACAGGCCCTCAGTCCCCGGCAGGTCTTAAGTGATCAGAGGGTGCTAAGAATCTCCGGGCCAGTCTTGAAGAAGATTGCTACCTGGAACGCACAAAGTACGTTTCAATATGGTAAAACCCAAAACGCCATCCAAGAGATGAAAAGAAATTTTAGGGATCAGCGAAATGAAATGACCAAATTCTGGAGAATGTCAAATCGACGACCATCATATATACTATACTGACAATGACGAGGTCACTCCAATCACTACAATGGCGTGGCGCTCATAGTATATATACAAGTACAAAAAACGGTAAAATCTTTTGTTCCGGTTTCTGATAGAGTACCATTTTTACAGCTCAATTCCAAGCCATTAAATATCAACATCATCCAGATATATGTACTAACGAGCGATCACTCAGACGAAGCTGTTGAAGCCTACAGAAACTACAAACCGCCCTAAATCTCACTAAAAAGTCATAAATTACCATAATTATGGGTGATTTTAATGCAAAGATTGTTAGTGGTGCGAGAGAGGACATAGTTGGTAGATATGGATTGAGTATTGCAAATGAACGTGGCGACCGATTATTCCAGTTTTGTCAAGAAACGGGGTTTGTTGCCTCGAACACTTTCTCTAAGCTTCCACCAAACGGCTGTACACTTGGAGTTCTAACGCCCATACGCCAGAGAGGATAGTCAGAAACCAAATAGACTTCCTATTGATAAATAAACGTTACAGAAATTGCATTAAATCGGCAAAAACTTAAATTTATGCCTGCGCCACGGCAGGCATAAATTGCGACCACAATAAACTTGTAGCAAATATTCAGTTAACTCTAAAACGGTGTACAGTAAAAGGAAACCAGATCTGGCAAAACTGAACAACCCGGAAACGCTAGCTGAGGTCACAAAAGGAACTAAATTGTGGACTAAGCAAAGTAAACGTTGTGGAGAATTTCGAAGCAGAGACTGTTTGGACCAACATCAAGGAAGCTTTCACAAACGCAAGCTTGAAATTATCTTCAAACGATACTAACCATAAGATCAAAAGAAAGCTTGGATGACTAATGAAATTCTTTATTTAATGGAAGCGAGACGCTTAAAAAAGGTCATCCGGAATATCACCAGATGAATCGTGAAATAAAGAACAAAATTAGAATGGCCAAAGAAAAATGGCTTAACGAGCAATGTCGCGAAATCGAATATCAGGAGGCTAAATATGACACTTTTAATATGCACAAGAAGATCAAGGAAGCCGCTGGTGTATACAAACCTCGACAAACTGGCATTTTCTTGGACAGTGAAGATAAAATAATTCTTGACGTTAACGACAGAGAACAGGGGTGTAGCTATATCAAAAAACTTTTGCATGTTGAAAGATCGGACACTCCTGAACAATATATACGCGAAGGGCTTGATATACCTAAAGAAGAAGTCCAGCATGCAGTCTCGTTATCAAAAAATAGAAAAGTTGCAGGTCCAGATGGAATTTACTCGGAAGTCATTAAAATCTTAAAGAATGAGGAATCAGTAAACGTGATATTGAAGTATTTTAATATGGTCTACCGATCGGGCGTCATTCGTTACGACTGGCTTCAATCAACATTTATAACGCTTCCAAAGAAGAACACGGCAAAAAGATGTAGCGATTATCGTCTTATCAGCTTAATAATTCACTTTCTAAAGATGTTCCTAAAGATCATCCACAAGAGAATATATGCAAAGTCCATTATGGGCGAATCTCAGTTCGGTTTTCGAAACGGATTCGGCACAAGAGAGGCCCTGTTTAGTATCCAAGTGTTGGTTTAGAGGTGCAGGAACGTCTCTGTTCCTGTTTATCCCTATTTCATTGACTACGAAAAGTCTTTTGACAGGGTAAAATCCTTAAAGGCGTAGGCCTGGACGATAGAAACTTCAAAATAATTGCAAATCTTTACTGGAACCAAACTGCACAAATTAAGGTAGATGAACAGATGTCAGACGAAGTTCGAATCAAAAGAGATGTCCGACAGGGTTGCATCCTTTCACCATTACTTTTTAACATTCACTCAAACAAAATATTCGAAGATGCCCTGGAAAACTGCCTTGAAGGAATTTTCATGAATGGCGTAAACATAAATAACCTTAGGTACGCTGACGACACCGTTATAATCGCGGACTCGTTGGAGGCTCTTCAGATTTTACTTGACCAGGTATAGTGCAGAATTTGGATTAAATTTAAACACCAAAAAAACCAAATGGATAGTCATTAATAAGAATCAGGTTGGAGGAGGTATTCTACAGGTACAGAACCAACAAATCGAACGCGTTCAGTCATACGAATATCTCGGATGCAAGGTCAACGAAAACTGGGATGATATGCAGGAGGTCCGTGCCCGAATTGAACAAGCCAGAGCACCATTTGTAAAACTGAAGTCGTGTTGTGATGCCGAAGTCTGGCACCCTCCGTTCGCACTTGAGTACTACGTTGTTACGTCTTCAATATTCTCTTTTATGGAATTGAGGCGTGCTCTAACTGACGCCTGGACGTATCGACGGATGTTGAGAACTATCGTGGATGGACAGAGTGCGCAATGTAGATGTGGTTACAAGAATGTCAAAAGATCTCGATATCATGAGAACACTTAAAAGACGAAAGCTGGAATACTTTGGACACATTCTCAGAAACGAAAAATATAGACATCTCAAATTAGTAATAGAAGGAAGAAAAGAACCCGGGCGTCGAAGAATATCATAGCTAAAGAATTTGTGACAATGGTATGGTGAGAGTACGACAAGTCTCTTTAGAAAAGCGATTGACAAAGCACAGATAGCGCTAATATTTGCCAACGTTCGAAGAGAACAGGGCACTTAAAGAAGAAGAATAAGCAGGATTGAAAAGGCTCTATGTATCATGGAATGATAGGCAGTTAATTTTTGTATCATCGGGTGATTTGATGAGAAAGGGAATTAGATATTGAATTAAATATTGATTAAAACTTAATCATTTATCTAAACCAGTGATTCTCAACCACTGTGCCGCAGCATTTTTGTGTGCCGCCAAATTTTAGAAATGTAAACTATTTATTGGAAACGGAACGCGACGGGAAAATATATCTAATGAGGTATGTCGAAATTTTTATAGCCCGTCGTCGGAAATAGTGTTATGTCGACTCAATTGCCGACTAAAAACCGTCGAACCAAGTATACGCCAAGGTTCTACAGTTAAAACTGCAGCGAGAGATGAAATTAAAAGCATTTTAACGGAAGTTCAAGCTGGGTTCCGACACGGACGAAAAGAATTGATAAAGTATTGACAGAACCGAAGAGTAAAGTGTACGCCCCCTTCGTTGACCTGAAGGAAGCTTATGACTCGATCATTAGGGAACGAATGTGGAAGTACCTGAAGGCGAAAAAGATATCTAGTCAAGTTAGCGGAAGCATTAGAAATTTGTATGGGAATACATATTGTAGAATGAAAGTGGAAGATAAAGTGTCTAAACGTTTCAAGGGGTTTCCACTAAGTCTGTTGCTGGTGAACATCTACATAGCAAATATGGAAAATGTGTTACGCAAGAGGCAAGTGGAATAGTCATTGGGAAAAAAGTATGGAGTCTGGCTTATGCCAACGACATCGTTATTTTGGCAAGCACGTTTACAGAAATGAGAGAGGTGATAGGAAGGATGAAAATGTTTTTGGAGAAACGAAAGCTTGTGGTGAATGTAAAGAAGACGAAAATGAGGGAAATGAGGAATTTTTTCGAAAGAGGGAAAAAAAAGGAGTGAATAATTTGAATGGTGAGGAAAGGGAATAGAACAGGTTAGCAGCGTCAAATACCTTGGATTCACGTTTAGCAAGGATAGTTCTTTTAAGGAGTACATAAATTACATAGTAAGGAAATCCTGGGTGGCTGCAAACGGTTTCTGGAGTGTATGGAAGAGTGACTGCAAGGAAAAGTTGAGAGCGAAAAACGCACGTCTTTCATATAAAGACGAGCGTGAGTAGTATTTTAATGTATGGTTCAGAAGTATGGGGTGTGAAAGAGGAAGAAAAGAGAAAGAAATAGAGAATGCAAGTACAAATGTTGAAATGGGCGTTGCAACTAGAAAAATGGACATTGTGGTACATAGTGCCACGTTTGCGTTGTAGTATGAATGTAAATTGGAAAAAATGGGAGATGAAAGGATCGCGAAGGAAGTGTTTAAAGCGGTTAGAAGAGAAGGTATAGGTAATGCTAGGAAAACTAAATGTAGTGAGAAAAGAAAAATGTATAAAAGGGGAGGCTGGTCGGGTGTTGAATTTGAAAGAATGATTAAGAGAGGCAGCAATTTTGAAATGATTGTAGGAGAATGGTTGGTAGAGATAGAGATGCAGGAAAAGTTAAACGTATATAAGAGGGGTAGAGGCGTACAACCTCGAGTATCAAAAAATACATGTATTTGGAAAGATACCTCTAACGTTCCCGAAATAGTGATCGCTAGATTCAGGTGCGGTAGTGAAGAAAGGGGCAGGAGGTACTGCATGACTCCAAAGGAGAGAAGCTATGTGGGATGGGGAAAGATTCATGGAATCACTGAGATGAGAAGATCGAGCTGGAAAAGGGGTGGGATGCTATAATGGACGAAAAAGGCCAGGGTCAAATCATGAGCAACATTGTTCAGTGGAAAGATAACAAAGGTGTACAACTGTAGAGTACCTATGTAATGTACTAATGTCCCTATGTATAATGTACATATGTAATGTACTAATGTATGACCTATGTAATGTGCTAATGTCCATATGTATGCCCTAGTAAAAATTTCGATTGTCAAGATCGTAGAATATAAGTGTTATATAAATAAGTGTTAATAATAAATGCCAAAATAGGTTTTATATATAACTAACAGAAATTGTCGACAACAATCCAATCACTCGTATTGTGTTTGAAAATTAAAGATAAGTAAAATTATTTTAAAACTATTTTATTGTTGGTGTGCTGCCAAATTTTTAAATTGTTAAAAGTGTACTGCAACAAAAAAAAAAAAGGTTGAGAATCACTGATCTACACAAACCTAGATTTGTAATGGAAAATTTTAAAGCTCACAAAATGTAAATATTTGTGGAGCAATTGCAATAAACATTTCTGTTCCATTACATCATTCTCTTTTAATTAATAAAAGCTTTAATTTATCTCCCATTGCATCATTACGTTTTTTTGATTGGGTATTTGAATCAATTTTTTTTTGTCATAAATCGAAAGCTAATATATGTTTTATAACAAAACTCCTTTTTGTTTTCTTTTTATCGTTATTAAAAAATTATAACAAATTGAAAATATATTTTTAAACCTGGTACCGAAAACGCGTTGTGAAGTAAGAAGGTTTTAATTTCTACCCGCGCATGACTTTGTTGATACAGTAGCTGTAGTAGACATGTCAAATATGTCAAATATTAAAAGTCAAATATTAACAGTTATCGTGCTTGTTTCGTACCATCGTGTAAGAGTACTAGAAAACACCTCAAAAAATGTTTTTAAATATCCCACATTGTTAAACATCGAAACCAATGGTTTTAAACAGTGCACCTAAAAAATCATAAAACGACAATTTTATAAAGAATGTTTATTTTTGAATGTTAGAATGAAGTTTCTCACTTACGATGTCACAAACAAATTATGGCGCGTTTGAAGTCACGTGATTATTTTCAAAATTTTATCACTATTAAATTGTTTATAATTAGGCGAGAAGTGGGATACTTGATCCTGTGGTATACATGATCCCCATTTAAAAATTGGAGCTTGCAAGGACTTTATTTTTGTTCTGCTGGCCAAATTGGGTAGCAGCCATGATGACTACTAAACCTTGTTTACCTCATATATGAGCAATAACTTGTTGCTTTTAATTTTGAGAATATATTATATTATATAAAAAATATATTATACAGTGTGTAAAGCGATGAGGTTTCCTATAGGAAAAACTTTTTTAATATAAGTTTTAGGAGAAAATCTTATTCTTCATAAAAAGTTTTGCTTGTATCGAAACCTCTCATAGTCAAAGAAAAATCGTGTAATCACTTAAGATAAGATCAAAAACTTGAAATAATGTCGAGTTGATTTTAAATATGACTTTCTGTTTGTAAACAAGGATGGCCACAAACTCAAAAATGTATCTTATTATTTTCTGAACAAAAAAAAGATTATTTTTGATACAATAATTTAATTTTTAATTGTAAAATTATTCCACATAGTCTCCTCCATATCCAGCGCAATCTTCAACTATTTTTCTAAATTGTTTATAATCGTTGTTTAACATTCCAACATTAATTTCTCGAACAGCCTCCTCAGTCTGCATTTTTAGGTAATTTACATCGGTTCCCATTGGTTTCCCGTAAACTTTTTGCTTTAGGTAACCCAAAAGAAAGAAATCCATTGGAGTTAAGTCCGGTGACAGAGCTGGCCAATATATTAGTCCATGTCGCCCAGTCCATCTACCAGGAAAATGTAAATTTAAAAATTCTCTAACAATCAAGGTACCATGAACTGGACAGCCATCTTCTTGGAAGTAGATGCGTCGCAATTCCTCTTGCTCAAGTAATGGCAATCAAAAATTCGGAAGCATTTCCAAGTAATTATGTTGATTTAAATTTCCATTAAAAAAATAGTGACCAATTATTCTGTTAAACAGCATTCCGCACCAAACATTGATTTTTGATATCGCTGATTCCTAGCGTTAATTTTAAAATTTGGATTATCCTTTGACCAATATCTACAATTTTGTGAGGAAACAGTACCATTTGTCGAAAACGTTGCTTCATCACTAAACATTAAATTTTGATAAAATAGGCGATGTTCCATAGTATTCTCACCAATCCATAAACAAAACTCGAGTCTAAAAGCGTGATCTGCAATTTCTAAGGTGTGTCTGAATCTAGGTTTATATTGGTAAATTTTATTCGCTTTATAAATTTTCTGCAATAATGTATGACTAACATTGAGTTCAGTTGCTCGCTGGCGTAAAGAATTCCTAGGATGTTCCGCAACTGATTCGATAGCCACAATGGTCACAGCATCATCATCATTGTACGCTTTGCGAGACTTCTTTTTGTCGGCAACGGATCCCGTTTCATCAAACTTTTTAATTAATTTTGTTAAAGCTGTTCTGCTTACACTAACATTTGGATATTTTTCATTAAATAACTGAGTTGCATATTTATACGAGACTTCTAAACCTTAACATTTCACTAGGTAGATTCGTTGCTCTAACGTTAACATTGTTTTCATATTAAGCTCGCTGAACTGTCAATAAATGTCACTTATTAACGAGTAATACATGGGTAACGCGATACAAATGCAACGTTCGGACTTAGTCATATTTAAAATCAACAACTCGACATTATTTCAAGTTTTTGATCTTATCTTAAGTGATTACTCGATTTTTCTTTGACTATGAGGGAGAGGTTTCGATACAAGCAAAACTTTTTATGAAGAATAAGATTTTCTCCTAAAACTTATATTAAAAAAGTTTTTCCTATAGGAAACCTCATCGCTTTACACACTGTATATAATATTTTTCATGGCCCTACTTATTTATACGCATGCATGGTAAGTCGCAACAATGTTAGTACTTGTACTTTATGATTTATTGCTTATATTTCTGAAATATTGTGTGTATTTAGCAATACACACAATATGTGTATTTGGCAATTGTTTCCATAACAAATTTGTTTGACTTGTTGCTGTTGTTTTCAGAATATCGAAAAATGGCTGCATCGGGATAGTTGATCCCTTCAGGTATAGGGATACTTGATCCTGGAATCAAGTATCACTCCTTTGGTCATTTGAAGACCTACACTCTCATATAATGCTGTAACCCAAGGTAAGTCCTCGTTCGCAATTTTCGCAAGGTAAAACGCGAGGGCGCACTCGCATACTGACAGATACGCCGCAAAAAGCAGCCATCGAAGTACTTTTCAATAAAAAGTTGGCGAAGATCACGGATACAGAAAAGAGGAGGAAGCTAAAAGAAAAAGCCAAGAAAACAAGGTAACAACTTTTTCCACGGCCAATGAAAATTGATGACACCTAATCTGATTCTGAGGAATATCCGTCACTTAAATCATCGTCAGGGGGAGGAACTGGAATCTAGTAATGATGGCGAGGCTGGTAGGACCTTTGAGCCCATTAAAAAAAAATGTTGGGGAATTCGTAGTTGTTACTTATAATGGCATTTCATACCCTGGACAAATCACAGAAATAAATGCAAACGGGGCTACAATAAAAGCGATGTAAAAAAATGCAGGCTGTGGAAGTGGCCAGCAAAAGAAGACAAAACGTTTAACGAGTGGGATGAAATTTTGGGACACCTGCCGGAGCCGACGAAATTTTCAAAAACACGTGACATTTATTCCGTGCCACTTCTTGAATAACATTTTTTCTTAACTACTTCTCTAATTGTCAATTACAACTAATTAAAGGTTAGTTTATTTCTGTTTTCAAATTTAGTTTGAACTTGGTTTGAACTTTTAAGTTGAAATTTTGGCGGGTGGGATGATTGATCCTCCGGGATCAAATAACCCACTCGCCAGGATCAAGTATCCCCATGGTGTGGATTAGTTGATCCTTGTACAGTAGTTTGAAAAAAAAATGATTTGCCGTTTTTGTTCAACAAATAAGAAGGTCTACATAGGTGCATACACGTGCATCTGGAGTAAACAAAATAGGCACTATAATCAACAAGTGAGAACAGCTACTAGCATACGCGGACGATATAGATATAATAACTAACTCGAAAAATAATATGATCCAAGCATTCACGGCCATTGAAGCAGCAGGAAAAAGAATGGGTCTAGTAATAAACACAGATAAGACAAAATACATGTTTGTTTCTACGCGGGATGTACAAGTACGAAACTTAACTATCGGGACACGTAACATCGAAGGTGTATCGGAATTCATATACCTGGGCTCCCAAATTGCGAACACTAACAGCTGCAACAAAGAGATAAAAAGAAGATTATACCTTGCAAATAGAGCATATTATGGACTAATGCGACACCTAAAATCCGAGACTATATCCAGAAGAACTAAATGTCAAATCTATAGGAGCCTAATAAGACCTGTTCTGATATACGCAGCCGAAACCTGGACCCTAACCAAGGAGGAAGAAAGAATCTTGAGATGTTTCGAAAAAAAGATTCTAAGACACATATATAAAGGCGTACAGGAAAACGGAGAATGGAGACGGCGATACAACCATGAGCTGTACCACCTTTACGAACACGCGGATGTATTTCGTACTATAAAAATTGCTAGATTAAGATGGATAGGACATATCGAGCAAATGAAGGATTCAGAGCCAGCAAAACTTATTACACGACAAAGACCAGTAGGGAAAAGGACACGGGACAGGCCAAAAACAAGATATCTTGACCAAGTGCAGGAGAATCTATTAGCAATGAAGGTGGAAGGACCGGATGGAAAGCTAAGGCCCGGAATAGATTGGAATGGAAAAAAATTCTAGAGGAGGCCAAGACTCAGAATGGGTTGTGGAGCCAAAGCTGATGATGATATACGTGCATGATTGATAGTATGGAACGAGGCTACTTGTCTGGTTGAAAAAAGGTTCAACTTTATTATCATGGTTCGAATTACTAAAAGAAAACCAAAACAGGGATCAACTATCCCACGCTTCTCCTAATTGAATTTTTTTTAACTTTTTTCGCATCGCATATCCGAATTATTTATAATAAGGTTTTAATAGTATATTACGTGACAAGAGTTGTAAGAAGCATATTACGTACGAGCGGAACAGTTACGCACGATCCGCGTAGAGGGGAGGACGTAATTCCGCGAGTACGTAATAGCCTTACAACTCGAGTTATGTACTATACTTTGTCTACGACCACACTAATTTGTTTCTGTTTAATAAGAAAAATATGTTTGATGTAACACCTTGAAGAAATTATTATATTATTAACCTTATTTAACTTTATAGAAATGAAAAGAAATACATTCATAATGGTTACAATAACTTTTTATATAGTACTTATTTGTAGTTTTCGTTTGATTTAAATGTGAAAAAACGAAATGAATGACAACTTCTATGTTCTATGTATGAGTGATGTGACGTTTAATGATTGTTTGGAAATCACGGAGTACTATATTTAAAAATAGTATGAACGTGCAGCTCTCAGTCAATCAACGAAACGTAAACCAAACGTTCATGGGTGATTTTGAATGATTACATAACATTAATCGCGGATTGTTACATATGTGTGTGGTATGATGTATTTATATAGTCCACGAACTGTACAATAATGGGCATTTACAATAGTGGTCGTAGATAAAATACATTAAAAAAACGATAATTATTTTTTATTCAACAACTCAATTACCTGGAGATGATTGAGCAAGATTAAAAAGTTGCGTAAAGATTAAGGCAGTTTGCTCATTAAGGAGATTATCGGATGGGTTACGTCTCTGCTTGAAAATTTCTAATGACTCCAGAAGATTAAGTTTCGGGCCTTTGTTGCAATTATGCAAGATTTTAAGATTGTCTATTTTCGGGAATTTATGATTACATTGAAGCCAATGGTTTGGAAAAGAACTAGTGTCTTTTTTAAGACGAAAAGGGCGAGAATGTTCTGAAAACCGATTTGAAAAACTGCGTCCTATCTGACCCACGTACACGCTATTGCATTCGGAATAATCAATTTAATATACGCCGTATTTTCTGAGGGAGTCGATTTTGTCGTTAGCATTAAACAATATGTGAGACAGCTTTGAGGAGGGTTTAAATGCTACTTGAAGATTTTGCTTTCGAAGAACGATTGCGATTTGTTCGTTTGTTCTGCCAAAATATGTCAGGGAGACGGAAAGTTTTATCTGATTCTGCGGATATTTTCGGATATATTTTAGCCATTGTTATTTGAGTTCGTTTATTATTAATCACATATTGGATGAATTTTGTTGGGAAAACATTTTCTGTAGCAAATGAAATGATGGTATTTAACTCTGATTCTTTTTGGTGGGGTAAGGGGGAGGGAAAAGGCTCTATGTATCATGGAGTGATAGGCAGCTAATTTTTGTGTGATCGGGTGATTTTATGAGAAAGGATTATTAGATTAATTAGATTCAAACTTAATCATTTATTTACACAAACCTAGATTTGTAATGGAAAATTTAAAAAGCTCACAAAATATAATAGTATATTAAAGGACGAGTTCAGTAAGCGCGATTTTACAGCACGCGTCCATGTTTGGAAAACGACGAGCGTAGCGAGGAGTTTTCTAATGGGCAAGTGCTGAAAAACGCCTTACGAACGAGTTTTTTATAGTATTTTTTCTATTTTGCGCCCTTTTATGGCATTTCTAAATAAAAAAATCGCCGATACATATCGATAAAATTGTATTGGGCTCGGCGAGCCATAACCGCACGCATATGAGTGCTGTTATGAGTCCATTACAGACGCAAAATAGAAAAATATTTTTGGAGCAATTGCAATAAATATTTCTGTTCCATTACGTCATTCTCTTTTAATTAATAAAAGTTTTGATTGATCTCCCATTGCATCATTACGTCTTGTGATTGTTAAATAATCAAAATTTTCAATTTCTCTTTTTCTCTCTCTGTGATGAAAATATAAATGTTTTCTTTCAAAATAACTGATCCAGATTTAGTGCTTAGTATGTGTTAATTTGAATGTTTGTCTCTTAAATTAGAACATTGACAATATCAAATCAACATGAAATAGAAACAAGATACATAATGAAAAAAGTTTATCTCAATAAATGCACAAGAGATAAAATCAAATTTAAATTCCTAATTATTGAAATTTCCTTGTTGACTCATGTTTAATTTATGTTTTAACATTTTTATTGTCTAATAATTAGAGACATAAAGCATTATACTCAGTTGAATGAAAAATATTGATTTCTTAATAATTCAAAAATTAAGTTTCTATAATTACCACCAATAGGTCCTATGCTCTCATTGCTGCTACCATAATGATGTCTCTCTGTGTCACTTCCTAAGGAATTCTGATAAGAAAATTTCTTCTTAATTTTGACAGTTATTTTTCTATCATGTCCATCTGCTTTAATCGGTGTAATAATACTTTCGCTGTCTGAACTCAAAGAATGAAGATCAACATGTTTATTTTTGTCTGTTAGTTTTTTGGAAACATGTTCAGAATCACTGAAGCAATCATCCGGTTCATCGGATTCTTCTAGAAGAGCATCTTCAACTTTACAAAGGGATAGAGGGTCAGCTTTGGTAATTGCTCCGTTTCTTGGGAGAAGGGAAAGTCGAGTATCTCGGTGGCTTCCGTCTAGTGATATGTTTGATAAGAAGGTGATTGCTGCAATACGTCTGCGTGAACGGTTACGTTTCAAAGAGTTTGCCATTTATACAAGAGTGAATAATCGTTGGTATTAGCTTCCAAGGGTTTGTTATGTCACAGATATAAATTATTAATAGTCCATTTTTTACTGAAATTTCTCCTGATTGTCATTTTTCTGGTGAATTTAAAGTTTCTCAGGATTTCCATATTCAATAGAAGACGCATTTTTATTCCCTTTATCACAAACTCTCTATGAAATCCCAACACTGTTTCTTTTAATTCAGTTTTAAATTAAAATTGTTTCTATTTACGAACAGACTACACGAGCACCATTGAACTGTCACCACTGTCAGCTGTCAACTGAACTGTTGTTATCTAATCCATGTCCCTTTATATATCACAGCAGTCGCAAAAAAGTTACACGCTATTATCAACAGATTAAATTTAAACTTTATAAACAAAATGATTGTAAGCAAGTTTTTGAATAACAAACAAATAAAATATTTGCTTGCATAACAATAATATAATTAATATGAATAATATTTACACTAAACCAGTTCACTTATATAGTATGTTCACAATAAAGTATGTTCTTAAAAATGTATTTAAAGACAAATAAATAAACAACAGCATTTTAAAAAATCTGTTGAAACCTCTGAATGAAATTGTATTAAAAAATTATTTGTTAAAGCAAAATATGTTTGGACATGTTTTTTTTTATATAATTTGCAGTTAAATTTATATTAAAAACAAATTAGATTAATTCTATTTACAATTGAATAAAATAAACATCTATTTGTCTTGATAATTTTGAAAATAATTCTAAAAATGTTTTAGTTTCACTGGTAAAGATATCAAATGAAACGACTGATTAATCGATTTATTTCATCAAAAGTCACGAAATAATTTGTATGAAATAAATGAAGTTTAAAGTAAAGCGATTGTGTTAGAATAAACTAAAGATTGTTAAAAATCTTCAATTAAATGTCCGGATAAAACAACGCGCAGTTTAGACGCGCGTCGAAAATAACACAACGACATAACAACGCACAACGGAAACAACATCCTAAGAAAATATCACATCCTAAAATACGTGATGATCATAATAATTAATTAAGATAAACACCCCAGTAGTTGGCCATGCACCAGTAGTTGGACATTTAGCAAAGAAGATAAAAAAAAGATTTCAGCGGGATATTGTGAAATGATTTCATGAACATAAACTGGTTTTGTCTTCTGCGCATCTATTTAGAGCAACAGCGCATGCGCTGTATTGATGAATACTTCACAATTTTTTTCCATTTGAGTCTTTTCGTCATTTGTTCTCAATTTCTTAAGAAAACTCGTTCAAAAAAGTATAAATATATAGTACTTGAAAAACCTTTTTACGGTAAGCGAATTTATTAACTATATTGTTAAGAACTTACTGATATAATTTAGAATTAAAAAATATTAAATTTAGCTTTGATGTGCTAGTGTGGGGGTGACCAACTACTAGCTCCTAATTTTTTTGTAAAAATTTGTAAATGGCCGATGAACTACTGACTATATTATTTGTCATTAATTTTTTGTCTAAAACCTTGTATTTAGAGCCCAGAGGAAAAGTTAAAGGAATGACCTGAGAATTGTTGCATATGGTCGCTTTCGAGGGGTCATCCACTCCCTGAAATGTTGCAATGTATTCGCAATTATCCTGATTTTTTTGGTAATTCGAGGTACTCAAAGAAATTATTAGCGTAATGCGTAATAATGTCACGTACTGCAAAGTAATGCCACGTAAAGGAAGGAAATTTTAAATATTTTCTTTTAAATAATTAAATAATTTATAATGCACTGAACGTTAGAGTATATTTACTTGTTATTACAATGTGCAACCTGTAAGATAATCACTTTAGTAGTATCGTCATTAAATAACAAGTGTGTTGAATTTCTATACATTTATTGAAATTGGATTGAAATACAACAAAATTACAATAATCTAAACTACTTTTTCACATTTTTGTATTGCTTATCAATATTAAATCATATATCGCAGTCCTGTGAAGTTAGCAACCGAATTTGCAAAAATATGATATTTCGGAGTAAAATATGATATTATGGATATTATCGGAGTTCCTAGTAGATATGAAATAGTTCTAGAGTACTAAAAAAATGGAAAATACCAAAAATGAGCTAGCAACTCTTTTGAGAAAAACTGTGCGTTTTTGACATATGAGGCATTGAGCTCAAAAGCGGACTAAGCCACAATTTTTCTGATTTTGCGTTTTTGGCATTAATGTACTTTCTTTTACTTTATAAATCGAGCAATAATGAATTAACCCACATTTTCCTAATCAAAATTAGATGGCACATTAAAAAGAGTTGTTGCATTGAATGTTTTTTATATTGTCTGTGTGTGGTATTATCTAGTAGTGGACTACAGTTGGTTGGTCCGTTTTTGCTCAGTCCAGATACAAATATGTGATGGAAAGTGTAGTTAAAAAGATAGGTTAATGTGTTTGCCATTGTGAAAATAAGTAGAAGTTTTGTAGGTTTATTAAGCCGCAATTTTTGTATTATACACAAATATTGTGCATAAGTTATGACAACACAATCAAAAACCGTGGGTGAGGAAATGCAGGGTAATATTTTAGTATTATAATTCAATCAGGCGAGGAGCCTGATAATGTTGCGAACTGGTAATTTGGTATGGTGCTGCTCCAGGATCAGGACAATGCATGAATTAATTACACGCAAATATGTCCTTTATATGTAATTAAATACTACTTATCTGCAAATATCTTACAATATGTACAACTAATCGCTAACTTATTACAATAATTACTAACTAACTTAAAAATAATAAATAATAAACAATACACTTAATTCTACGAAACTTATGGTCGAAACCCGGAATTTACTTCAACGAAAATACGGAGGTTCGTCTTCAAAACTCAAATTACTCTCTTGCTAGCTCAATTCTGACTGCCCCTTTTTAACTTCCCCTCTGCCTCATCACCTCGGTCTTGGTGTGAGTCTTCCCCTAATCTTTATGGAAAATTTCCAAAACTCATAAAATAAAATCCTCTCGGCGTCTCGGCACGATCCCTAAGTTCGAGCGTCTGCCCGCATGATTTAGATAAAGCAGACTAATGGTCCTAAATAAACAAAAACTAATCGGGTGTCCACTTAGTTTTCTTTGCCGACTCGTGAGAAACTGAAATTCTTTGAAACCAAAATCGCGAGATCACAACACTCCCTCACTTAATAAAAAGTTGGCGCTACTCAAAGTGACAAATTTTTCATATTTTGCCACCGCGTTGTCGTTGTCGTACGAATAATTTCTAGTCGCCGGTTCCTCTCCTGATGAATATGATTCCTTCCAATTTTGCATCTTACGATTAGTAACGGCCGTTGTTTTATAATATTCACAGGCCTCTCTTGTTTCCGCTAAAAAGTTCGTCTCACACATTTCATTATTTGTATCAGAAATATTAGTCAATTTTATTTACAAACATATTGTCACATATTACACTTAACACTTAACAAAAAACAACAAGATGGAAACATGTATACCTTTGTGTAACGTTAACAACAAAATATTTCGCGACAGGCTCTGTAATTATGAACTTATTCGCAGGTAGGCTCATGATTAATGAAGTTCCAAACTCAAGATTCTAAACATCTAAACTAACAATAAGAGAAACTAAACTCGAGATTCCGCGATATTAACATGGCATTTTTTTATTCTATTTTTATGTACCTTGACGTACTTTCCTTTTATTTTAAGCGTACAATTGACATCTGAATCTATAGAAACTATCTTAAATGGTCCTAAATATCTTGAATGTAATTTTTTGCTTTTGTTCGTTTTGGTACTTTCATCGAATAGCCAAACCGAATCTCCTACTTCATATTCTATATTTGAACTACTCCTATCATATAAAACTTTCGACCTTTCCTTCCTTCTGATTAGGTTGTCTCTAGCTTCTTGTCTAGTCACGCGTAATTTGTGTTTCAAGTCCGTCAGATAATCGTCGCAATTGTATGAAAATTCTGGTGGAGCTGTAATTGACGTTGGTAAAATAGGTTGTTTGCCGTACACTAATTCGAATGGCATAAACGTGGTGGTTGAATGTGGTGTAGTATTATATGAAAACAAAAAGTAAGGGACATGGCTACACCAATCAGTTTTATTTTTATTAACAAAATTCCTCAAGTATTCGCCCAACGTTCGATGAGATCTTTCGACCGAATTTGATTCGGGGTGGTAACTAGTGCAATTTAATTTCTTTATTTTCAAAAGTTTGCAAACATCTTTGAATAGCTCCGACATGAAATTACTTCCCTGATCTGTGACGATTTCGCTCATTATACCGAATTTACAAATAACTTCATTTACAAAACATGTCGCTATCGTAGCTGATTCTATATTGGGAACCGGGATTGCTATTAAATATTTACTCAAGGCATCCTGACACGTTAGTAAAAATCTGTTGCCATGTTCGGATATAGGTAACGGTCCTACGCAGTCAAGGTAACACTTTTCAAACACTAATTCGGGAGTATCTGTAATAATTAAGGGTGCCCTATGAGTCTTATTTTGAACCTTATTTTGTTGGCAATGCCTACATTTTTTAACAAATTCTCTTACATCTGATTTTAAATTATCCCAATTATATTTGCGCCTAATTCTTTTGTACATTCGGCCTATACCTGGGTGTCCTCCGGTGGGCAGGTCATGATATTCCGTTAAAATTGTATTTTTTTTCATTTTCACTAAAGTTTTCCTTCCCTAAATGACCGCTCTTATTGCAAACATCGCAAGATTTTACCCCACGTTTTATGTCTATTCTACTAAATGCAGTATTTAACTGACACTCTTCCGATCGGGCAAGCTCAACCGCCTCCTTTAACGAATTTGGTCTTTGTGCCTTTACTATAATTTTTAAAGAATCCGACAAGCCTTGCAAAAATACATTTAATGCCTGAATATCGTAAATATCGTTGATCTCTTTAGCTATTGCTAAAGTCTTGCCAACCACAGACGCGTCAATCAAATTCGACAAACATTTCTCAATTCTATTAGCATAGTCAATTACACCTTCACCATTATATTGGTAATTTGAATGTAACTCCATTTGACAACAGGAAATTGAACGTTTTTCTAAAAATCTGTCCCCTAAATGGTCCCTTAATTCGCCCCATGTCGAAAAATTTCTGTACCTAGTCAAATCTCTAGCCCTACCTGTTAATTTAGATGTTTTTATTATCTTAAATAATATATCTCGGGCGTCAAAAGCTACAGCATCCATCGCCAAATCGCAAGATTCTATGAAATCTTGCACTTTACCCGCCTGTCCATCGTACTCCATAATATATCTCATTGCTACATCTAACGTCATAAGAGCCATTTTTATTATAACGTGCAATTCGTCAACAATTATGCGAAATATTTTGCGTACGAAACAAAGATATACTTACAGTTTTTTACGAAATCTCAGACGTAGTTTGTATCTAATCAACCGAATTGTCCTATTGTGGAGCTGCGTGATGTACGGCGAAACGACACTCGTAGATTCACTGCATTTGGCGTAGACCTGGACGGAACTCGCTGCGACCAAAGGCAACCAAATTTCCAATTCCTTTTTGGATACTTTCTGGATCCAACCGATTTAGAATTCCGAAGAATTCCACCAATTTCGGATTCTTCTGGATCCTACCGCTGCCACCAAAAATATACTATCTCTGTTGCGAACTGGTAATTTGGTATGGTGCTGCTCCAGGATCAGGACAATGGATGAATTAATTACACGCAAATATGTCCTTTACATGTAATTAAATACTACTTATCTGCTAATATCTTACAATATGTACAACTAATCGCTAACTTATTACAATAATTACTAACTAACTTAAAAATAATAAATAATAAACAATACACTTAATTCTACGAAACTTATGGTCGAAACCCGGAATTTACTTCAACGAAAATACGGACGTTCGTCTTCAAAACTCAAATTACTCTCTTGCTAGCTCAATTCTGACTGCCCCTTTTTAACTTCCCCTCTACCTCATCACCTCGGTCTTGGTGTGAGTCCTCTCCTAATCTTTATGGAAAATTTCCAAAACTCATAAAACAAAATCCTCTCGGCGTCTCGGCACGATCCCTAAGTTCGAGCGTCTGCCCGCATGATTTAGATAAAGCAGACTAATGGTCCTAAATAAACAAAAACTAATCGGGTGTCCACTTAGTTTTCTTTGCCGACTCGTGAGAAACTGAAATTCTTTGAAACCAAAATCGCGAGATCACAACAATAATTTTCGAGAATCAAACTCAGAATACATGCCATCTGATGAGAATAGCCGGTCTTCTGCAAGTATACCGAATCCTTATTCATTGGAAGTAGATGAGAGTTGTGGTATACGAAGCAAAGGGAAAAAACGTGTTAGGAATGACAGGTTTGGATGCGGAATCAGAGAAAACAAAAGCATGCGCATGGTGAAGAATATGTAATTTCGAAGGGTAATCTTGTACCTAAAAAACAACCAAAAACAGGTGCATGCCGTTGCATTAACAAGTGTTATTCGAAGATAAATGAAGAGCGGCAAATTCAAATATTTAACGAGTTTTATAAGCTAGGAAATTATGACTTGCAGTCATCATTTTTATTTACAATGATCAAAGTTGTTAATAAATTTCAATCATATTCGTAAAATTAGTGTCCCAAAAGGCTAAATACTAGATTTGCTTAAGAGGAATATATAAAGATTCAATGGTTGCGTTTTATAAGAGAAGAGCCGTTTAAAATCTATATCAAATATTCAAACAATATTGACGTGCAGTTTAATAAAGTTGATATCAGCAAAAGACAATCCAAACTGATATCAAAAATAGATGTACTTTACCCTAATGGGCGCTGCATAAATCTGTTAGGAAGAAAGACCTTAGTTTGTTGGAATTAATTCCACCTATTTATCACGCAACCACCAACAATGATGTAAATGAGGTACCTGTACTTGATTTTTGTAGTGAAGAAGATGTGTAATAAAGTTTTGTAATAAGTTTTAGTTAAAGTCGTACTCTAGCATTTAAATGAATTTATTATGGGACTATCCCATAAAAATGTAAAACAAGCCAATTCAAAAGTGGACTAACCCACATCAAAATCATGTTTTTCAATAAATATTGGGGTAACTAGTTCTGTTTCCAATAATAGACATCTTGCATAGAATCAGCAGCTACATAACATGAACAAATGCAAAAACGTTTCGAAGAAAAAAAAAATGGTTTATAATCCAATTATTTTGCATGTCGAATAACTCCGTTTTATGTTGGGGTTAGTCCGCTTTTGCGCTCAATGCCTCATATTACTGCACCTCGACCATAGTTCTGGAGTACTTGATCAATTTTGCAAAAAGTTCTGCAAAAATTGACATTTTGCAAAAACAGTTCTTTTCGCGAATCTAAATAGCACCCTAAGAGTTCTATCGAAGATCCCTTTGACATTTTTTGTTGAAAACCTTGGTTCAATAGATATTTTCAATATCTAATAAGGGACCCATGGTTTCGAATGAAAATTAAAAAAATTCGCGCAACAGTTATGTCTACAGTTCCTGATAGACCTTGAGTTCTATCGAAAATCCTTACATTTTTCTGTAAAGCCAAATAATGGAAAGATATTCGAAAAAAGTTCACTAATGAAGTTCGAGTTCAGCAATGAAGTGCAAAAAAAAGTGGTGTTCTGTTCCTATGTGAATTCGTTGGTTTACTGTAAAAAATATGCACATTTTCTACTAAAATTTACTAACTAAAAGTATTTACTACAAGCTCGGCGCGTGGATTTTTGTGCGGCCGTCAAAGGAGAAAGCCGATCTATTCGCCGACAAAGCAGAAACATTCAAAACGCGAGCGGGTCGCCCCGATTTTTTTTCTACTTCCCTTAGTCACATCGGTGAAGTTTAATTTTTCGCATATTTTCGTAATTTTTAACTTTACAGAAAAAAATTATAAGGATTGTACCAGCAACTTCAAACAGAACTATTGCGCGGTTCTTTTCTTTTTTACTTCGTCGCATCGGTTAAGCTCAATTTTAGGAAAATCTTTTCAACGTTTCTAACTTTACAGTAAAATTAGGATTTTTACAATTATAAGGATTTTCGGATAGAACTCTAAAAATTCTACCAAAAACTGCAAACAGAACTATTGCGCCAAATTTTGCACAAAGTACTCAAGAACTATTTGATATCTACCAGGAACTCGGATGTTAAAGTTTTGAAAATTCGGTAGCTAACTTCATAGGACTATATATTACTATTAAATGTTAAAATTTTATTATTAATATTATACTACCTAATTTTAAACCCATTTCACTTTATTTCAAATGGCATCATCGGCTTCTTTCTATTATGAGGAGTTTAGAAGGAGCTCACTGTCCTACTGCAGCTCGGCGCATGATGAGCTCATGCGGGTGTAGTGGGGAGCTAATGTGGCCGTAATGCGTCCGTAATGCTAATATAATGTGAACCTAATTCAGGGAATGCAAGAGTAATTCAAGGAATGCAAGAGTACTTTGTGTACTGTGGTGTAATAATTACGTAATGCTAAGGAATGCAAAGTAATCTGCGGTAATGCATCTAAATATTAACATGTATTGCAAGAGTGGATGGCCCCTCGGTCGCTTTATTCTAGTAGTGGGCCGAGTGGCCAACTACTAGTGTCTAGGTTGGCCAATTACTAAAATCAGTAATATTATATAGCCAAGGCATTTTTGCAACCAGGGTAGCAATATACATTTGGCCTTTCCTAGAACTGCCCTTGAAAGTTCGACCGTACGGGGTGAGCAAATGTTTTGGTAAAAGAGGGTTTGGAACATGTGTTAACAATTTAGGAAGGTATATAAACCCAAGCGAAATGATGGACTCTTTTAGCTAGACAAACGGAACAAAGACAGCAGGAAACGAGACCCCCACCGAGACAAACAACCCAAACACCGACAACGAGCCAAATACCGAAACCGATAAGAAGGAGCAACAACCCCAACCCGGAGACAAAACCTTCAACCAGCCGAAACAAAAGGAATAGCAACGAAGTAATCAGATCTGAACTGACGGAAATGATGCTCGACTTTGCCGAAATGGGACACAGCAAAGAGGAAACAGAAAAGTTCACTAGAAGAATCACAACCATCATGCTCACACTCAACAATGACCACTAGAAGAACTAGAGACAATCTGAAACTTACATTCTGGAACGCAAACGGAATACAAAACAAGAAAGAGGAACTAGTAGCACACCTAAACGAACACAGCGTCGACGTGGCCCTGATCAACGAGACGCACCTCAGACGTTGCAACCAACTGAACATAGCAAACTACCAAGTCTATAGAAAAGACAGAAGCGAGAAAGCCGGAGGTGGAGTCGTCATCGTCATCAAAAGAAACATAAAACACCACGAACTGCCGGAAGTAGAAACAACTACGGACACGGAAACGGTAGGAGTAGAAGTACAGACAACTGACGGACCCATAGCCCTCTACGCACTGTACTCGCCGCCACAGAAACAAATAAATGCCGACGACCTGGACAAAATATTCGACAGAAATATAGGTACCATAGCCGCAGGAGACTACAACGCAAAGAACTCGCAATGGAATTGCAGAGTAACAAACACCAAGGGCCGACAATTACTAAGGTACACGGAAAACCGGAAGTTACAAGTAATTGCACCGAACGAACCGACACACTTTCCAGGAGTTCAGCGAATGCCGGATATTTTGGATATAGCCGTTATGAAAAACATCACAGCAAACGTGGAAATAATCTGCACCAAGGACTTGAGCTCAGATCACAACCCAGTGCACATAAATCTCCAAGCGAATACGGCCAGGAAAACAATCGAGAAAACTATCACAAATTGGAACAAATTCAAAGATAATCTGACGAACGTCACTTGTACAGAAATTACAAGCCCCCCGTGCCTAGAAGAAGCAGCACGGACGATAGAAAACGAAATAAAAGCAGCACTCGAGGCCGCCACAAGGAAACGGACAGCCAACACGACAACAACCCTCCCACAGGAAATCAGGAATCTACTAAAAGAAAAGCGCAAAGCTAACAAGGTATTCCAACGGACGCTGGCACCGACGGACAAGAACGTCTTAAACAGACTGACAAACCAACTGAAATGGGCACTGCGCGAACAGCACAACGCCGAATGGGAAGACAAACTAGAACGCATCAACGAAACAATAGAGGAACCGTGGAAATTAGCCAAGAATCTTAGAAACAAGGAGAGGAGAACAATTCCCCCACTGAAAACAACAAACGACACTGTAGCAAGCACGGACGAGGAGAAAACGGAGGAATTCGCAAAGTCGCTTGCACAGCAGTTTAAACCGAACGCCGACACACACCCACTCCGCAAAAGGCAAGAAATACGCGAAACCGTACTGAGAGTACTAAATAGTAGCGTAGAAAACACGGAAATAGAGGAAACAACACGGGAAGAAATAAAAGGTATAATTAAAAACCTAAAAACCAAGAAAGCACCAGGCTGCGATAACATCAACAACGTCGCGCTAAAAAACCTAACACCGAACGCAATAGACAGAATAACACAAATCATAAACGCCGCACTGAAACTTGGAGTGTTTCCGACCCAATGGAAACACGCAACAACGATCCTAATCCCGAAACCGAACAAACCCCGAAACCTCACCTCCAGTTACAGACCAATAAGTCTGCTGACAGGTCTCAGTAAAATCACAGAAAAAGTAATACACAAAAGACTGACAGAAATAACTGAAGACAAACGTATTCTACCCGACGAACAATACGGCTTCAGAACAGAGCACTCTACCACCTATCAGACGACAAGAATAACCGAAGCAATAATCGACGCTTTCAACAAAGGGTTAGCCACGGGAGCCGTCTTTCTGGACGTCTCTAAGGCTTTCGACAAGGTATGGCACCTAGGTTTAATATACAAACTGCACCAATTTAAAATCCCAACAGCAATGATCAGACTAGTGACGTCCTTTATCTGTAACAGAACATTCCAAGTCAAAATAAACGACAGCATCTCCACAACTCAGACAATGACAGCCGGTGTCCCACAAGGATCTGTCCTGGGCCCCCTTCTTTACAGCATCTACACCGCAGACATCCCAAAACTAAACGACACAGAAATTGCACTATACGCAGACGACACAGCAATTTTCACAAGAGGATACTCGACCGAGGCCATAACAAAACGGCTCCAAAATCACCTGGACAGGATTAACGACTGGTGTAACACCTGGAGGATCAAACTAAACGCAGAAAAAACACAGGCAATTATCTTCACGAAGAAAAAATTTAAGCACGAACCCAGTATCTGCTTGAGAATCAACAACACAGACATAAAATGGGAAAACCGAATCAAATATCTAGGCGTAATCCTAGACAAATCTCTTACATTTTCAGAACACATCGATCAGACAGCGAAAAAAGCAAAACAAATTAAAGGCTACCTCTACCCGCTCTTAAACAGGAAAAGCAAGCTGAACATAAGGAACAAACTACAAATCTACAAGTCCATAATACGGCCGACAATGACGTACTCATCGACGTGCTGGATACAATCCAAAGAATGGAAAATCTACAAACTCCAAATCATCCAGAACAAAACTCTGAGAGAAATAACAGATTCGCCATGGTACATGACCAATGAGCAGCTGCACAGCGATCTAAACATGGAGACAATCAAGCAACACAGAAAAACTAGCAACGAAAAGTTTCGAACGCATGAAAACGCATGACAACCCAACAATCAACAACGCAGCAAACTACAACATCAACGTCAAATGGAAACATCCAAAACCTCAACAACATAGGTAATCACTGATCTTTCTTTTTCACAGGAAAGCCCACATCCCCGAACCCAGCAAGGAAGAGCAAGGAATCACCACGAGAACGAAGGACGAACCAGGAACCGCCAGGAGGGCGAACCAGGAACCAACACCAGGACAAACCAAGGACCAACAACGAGAAGAAGAAGAAGGGAGAAAAAAAAAACAGAACAAAAAAAAAAAGAAAACCGTTTATGAGTGAAACAGAAGAACAAACAAACCGACAAACAAACAAACAAACAAGCAAACCGACACAAAAAAAAAAACACAGAAACAAACAACAAGACGACGGAACAGCTGAGCGGAAGGCTCACGACCGTCAAAAAGCAAAGGACACATGATGGACTCTTTCTTTTCTTGCCTCCACCAGCCGCTAATATTTTGTAATACCTCTAATATATTATTGATAACTGAATTCTTTAAAATACATCTACACACGTTATTTATAATTCTACTTGAAAGGTAAGTCTGCATGTGTCATTTAATATTATCTTCAATATAATGGTTGATTTATTATCATTAGCATCATATCCCATACATTTCAGACAATAAATTCCAAATATTTTTAGAAATTTGCCTCTACTGCACTCAGAAGTCTGCCTCCAAATCTCACTTTGTTGGACTAAGTTGAACTATATATTAGTACAACAAATATTAATTAGAAACATGCCTTGTGTATACTGCGTCTTATGTGGCAATCGTGATAAATCGGTTTCCTATCATGGGTAAGTACATGTAAATATAACTTATGGTGTCCGAAATTAAATGTGTACAAAGTATTTATTAAACCAAATAAATTATACAATACATTTGTTTTTTTATTAACAGATTTCCCAAACAAGAAGAAATTCGTAAGCAGTGGCTAGCATTTTGTGCAATTGAAAAAAATGTGCTTAACACTGTCACTAGACTATGTTCAAATCATTTTCGTGATGAAGATTTGATTAAGAGAGTTAAAGGGGTGTCTGTGAAACCCAATGTTGTACCATCTTTTCGTACAAGGAAAAGGAAAATGCACACAGTAGCAGTTCCCACTGTTAATGAAAGTAATACAGCAAAATTGACATGCACTGTTGTTGATAAATCAAATGTCCTTAACAATTTATCAGGTAAAGGTAATACTGAATACTTATTAATTTTATGCTTAGTTAATTAGAATGAATTAAAAACGTAAAAATAACTTGTAATTGATTATCCATAAATTCTTTAGTAACATCAAGTACTCAGTCATCAAACTGCCAAATACCTCCACAGATTGAACCTGAATATTGTGTTGGTATTGGAACATCAGATTCAAGCATAAAAGAAGAAGAACCGGAACAACTAGTCAATGATAGTCCATCTACTCCACCAAGAGATGAAGCAATTGAGGACTCAAACTTGCAAACACCTACAAAAGCTATATTTGATGCTCACTTCGTTGGTGCCATTAGAACTCCACATTTAGCTACGCCTAGAAGAGCACGAAGGGCTTTAGATTTAGCAAAACGGACTATCGCGCAACAACAAAAGAAAATAAAATCTTTGCAACGAGCACGCAATAGAATGACTACTCGCATAGATTTAGAGCAATTATTTAGAGTTATGAGTATGATACTTTTTTTTGCAAGCCTGCCACACATCTTTCAAGAATTCAAGAACACACTCTCCATTGCGCCAGAGGAAGCTGTTCAGAGTACTGTGTAGATTTTTGGTAGGCTTGCAATAAAAAAAATATTCCTGTTCAATTTGTATTTTCGCTAAGTCATAAATACAATAGATTTCGTTCCATTATGTTTCAAACAAATTTTTGTCCTCTTCAGTAAAAAATTGTCGATAAACTTAAAAATACCATGTTTTATCGCAATTAAATTGTTTGCATAAAATCAATATATTTATTATTAATATAACAAAATATAATTTATATTTATTCTCTTATACGTAGGTTGAAATTCCTAAAATCCTGAACCAGATTCTCCAAAGAAAAGCACGCGTTCAAAAGAACTATTCTGCAGAATTGAGGTCATTCGCTCTTACATTAAATTTTTACTCTACAAAAGCGTATAATTATGTACGAAAAAAAATTCTGAATCTCCTTCCCGAGGCTTCAACCATACGTAAATGGTATTCAGTAATAGATGGTAGGCCAGGATTTACGGATGAAATTTTGCAAGCATTAAAGTGTAAGGTCCGCCAAATGAAAATCCCAGTTATCTGCAATTTAGTGATTGACGAGGTTGCAATTGGACAACAGTATTTTATTATGGATACCGATACTATGGATATGTTGATTTTGGGGCAAATAATGAGTGGTAATATAGACGATCTCCCACTAGCAAAAAACGCGTTGGTTTTTATGATTGTGGTATTAAATGGTCACTGGAAAGCACCAGTGGGATATTTTCTAATTGATTCATTGAATGGAAAAGAAAGAGCCAATTTGTTGGAAAAAGCGTTAGAATTAATCTACGACACTGGAGTTATATTACACTCGGCAACGTTTGATGGAACTAGTGTTAATTTCAGTATGTGCACTAATTTGGGAGCTAATTTTAATTTGGGAAAGCACTTTAAACCATACATTTTGCATCCTGTAACAAAAGATAAAATTCTTGGACCCTTCTCATGCACTAAAATTAATTAGGAACGCTTTGGGAGATAAATTAAGTTTACGTCGAAATGGAAAATATATTTATTGGAAAAACATAGTAAGTCTACAGCAAATTGAGGTAACAGAAGGTTTACGGGCTGCCACAAAATTGACGAGAAAGCATATCATGTTTAAAAATAACAGAATGAATGTGAAACTAGCTGCCCAAACGTTAAGCGAAAGTGTTAGTGTAGCTCTAAGAACTGCAACTGAATACTATCCAGCCCAGTTTACTTTTGCAGAAGAGACAGCCTTATTTTGCTCTACTTTTAATAGTGCATTTGATTTATTAAATGTTAGATCCAAATTTTGTAAAAAAAATAAGTATAAGATGGCTATAACAAGTGATAATTTTAACGATTTGAAAGCACATGCAACCAATTTACCCATTTTAAATAGCAGTAGGAAAACGGGTTTTCTTGGATTCATCATCTGCTTAACAAATATGTTTGATTTGTTTCATATATTAAAAGAAAAGGGACTTCAGTATTTGTTAACTTGTAAACTAAATCAAGATCATTTGGAAACATTTTTTAGTGCGTTGTGTAGTAGAGGGGGTTTTAATAATAATCCCAGTGCAAAGCAATTTCAAATTAGTTATAAGAGATTACTTGTGAGACATGAAATCGAAGCTTCAGATTAAGGTAACTGCCTTATTAATGATATTCAAATTTTATATGTTTCTTCAAGCTATCAATATTCTTCAAACTATCTGCTAATAATTTGACCATGATTGTTTGTCGACTTTATGGTCAATCAGTCCATTTGTCGATGACGTGGTCAAATATATCAGTGGATTTGTTATAAGAAAATTTGTAGAAGATATTTGTGAAATCTGCTCTACCTTTGTTATTGCAAAATCTACAGATTCTGTATTAATCAATACAAAAAGTAAAGGTTACTTAATCTTCCCTGCGGAAGACGTAATAAAAATAACACGATATTGTGAACAAGTTGTAAGATCTAATTATCAGACTATTCGTACTAAAAATAATATTAAGACAATTTTGAAGACTAAAATTATTAATGAAATTAGCTCTAGTGTTTTTAATGACAGTGCAATCAATGACCCATCATATTATGCAGCAGGATTCATTCGACAACCACAAAACTCAGCTAATTCAAAAAGTATTATAGAAATTTATAATAATTTACGTCTATTTCACGAGGCAAAATGTGCTACAAATTTAATAAACAAAGATTATGTTAGGCATAAGTTTACAAAATTAATTCATTTCAAACATGTAGTGCATTGTAGTATATTTTGTGGTTGTCGAATAAATCCTGCTGCATAATATGGTTTATATAATGTATAATTAGTAGAATAATGTATATATGTATAATAAGTAGTATAATATTTAATTAGTAGTATAATTTGTAATTAGTAAAATAATATACATTATGATTGTCTAGTCTTGTCTGTCTAGTCTTATCTGTCTAGACTTGTCTGTTTAGTCTTGTCTGTCTAGTCTTGTCTGTCTAGTCTTATTTGTCTAGTCTTGACTGAATAGTCTTATCTTATTTTTTTCCAAATTCGTGAATTTGTGAAAACGAACGAAGTTGCAAAATTTGTATTATGTGAAGAGGATATTAATAACTTTACATCTGTTGATTATATAACAGTAATAATTTTATAACTTGTTCTAAATGTTTCAATTTTGTTTGTCAAATGTATATAATTTAATTGTTATGCAAAAAAACCTTATACAAATATATAAATACAAGTTTATAACCCTAATACCTGTTTTTAAATTACGCGGGCCCTTACTTCACTTTCACGCATATACGTAGAGAACAAATAGGATAGTAAACCTATCTCTTTCGCACTCGATTTGGAGACATTTTCAAGTTGGTTGTTCCTTCTCCATATATATATATATATATATATATATATATATATATATATATATATATATATATATATATATATATATATATATATGCTCTAAGGCTGAAACGCCTTCCTGTTATCTTTAGATGATAGTCTACCGTCTTGCTCTTCATTTCACCAGTGTCCGCTAGAACAGGGGTCACCAAATGGCGGCCCGCGGTCCGGATCCGGACCACCGACCTATTTTGTGCGGACCTTAAGTAAACAGTAACTTATATCACTAAGTACATAACTTAATAAAATATATCCCGCGCATTATCTTTGCTGTCGTCAATTCGACAACGGACAACGGTCAACGGACAACATACACACAACGGTCCACATGACAGGTCTACATGTGCAGGTTTGCCTGCGCAGGTAGACCTGTGCAGTTTCTTGCGTATGGTTGACCTGCGCAGGAAAACCTGCTCATGTAACCTGTACGGTAGACCGTAACGTGTATGGCGGGCTTAACGTGCGAGAGAGAGAATCGCGGTGTGAATTCGTACTACCTTAATTATCTGCTTATATTTGCTAGGAACGGAAAAAAAGAAAGGTGAAAGTCGAAAATAGACAGTTTTTGTCAGAAGGAACCGATTTATATTGCTTTATGCAGCCAAATCGTGCTGGAGCAGTACCCATGTACTTGATTTGTCAAAAACAATGGTGTTAATTAAAGGCTCGAATATGAAACGACATTATGATACTAAACATAAATCATTTGTCGAAAAATTCCCACTTGGTAGTAACTTACGTAAATCTAAAATTGCAAGTTTAATATCGAGCTACGCATCTTCGGCTCAGATCATGAGTCGTTCAATGACTGAGCAGGAAAAATGTGGTAAGGCCTCTCTGCGTTTTTCTAGGACCCTTGCTATGCATATGAAACCTGTGCATATAAAGGATGCGACATATTCAATTAACTGTGTCTACTAACCCAAGAAATACAAGGCAAATGAACCTAACCTAACACAATACACACGTTTTGTTAGAAGAAAAACATTGAGACGTGAAAAGGCAGTTAAATAATGAAAATTATTACTGGATGAATCATGCGACGTGACTGATAAGGCACAACTTATGTTAACAACCTAAGGTTATTTCTGTACGCTTGCTGAACCAAATGAGAGAAACTTTTGCTGTTTGGTTTTATTAGGAAGAACCCGAGTAGAAGACATGAACAACGCGGCGATGCATTATTTCGATAAAGATGATTTAGACCTGAAAAAACTTTTAACAGTAACTGCTAACATGCGTCAGCAATTGTTGGGACTAAAAAGGGACTAGTTCACCTAATGAGGACCAATGCAAAATGTATTGAAAATTTGATTTCCTACCACAGTATTATGCAGCAAACTGTGCTTTGCTGCAAACTTAAAAATAATTTTGAGAGTATTATACAAGATGTGATTAAAATAGTAAATTTTCTTCGTGAAAAATCATCGCTGAAACATCGTGAATTAAAATCATTTCTTGAAGAAGTTGATGCGCAATATGACCATCTACTGTTGCATAATAATGTGAGATGGTGAAGCAAAGGCTCCATTGTACTAAGATTGTTCAGCATTTTAGAACATTTGAAGACATTTCTTTTCCACAGTGATCAGATTTCAGCAAATGCCTACCTAAGTTTTCTAAGCAAAAAAGAAGATGTAGCTTCCATTGCTTTCTTAGCGGATATTTTTAAACACATTAATGACTTGTACCTTAAACTTCAAGGTAAAGGAAAGTTTATATGGGAGCTCGTGTCAGAAGTAAAAAGCTTTTCTCGAAAACTCGATCCTTTCTATAATGACCTTGGTAATGAATGCCACTTCCCTAATTTACATAAAATAATCAGCAGTGGAAATGAAATTGACGTCAATCAATACAAGACGTTCATTAAGGATCTTAAATCGGTATTTGAAAACAGATTCGCGGATTTCAAGAAAATTGAGAATCTCGTCGGAATCCTTAGCTATATTTACTCTCTGCATCCTGATGATGAATGGAGCAAAGAAGCCGCAAATGTTTACGGGAATAATAAAGCTACTCTGCAAATGGAAATGACCGATTTCCAAGAAAACACAGTATTAAAACACAAACATACGGAAGTTCCTTGTGAAAAGTTCTGGATATAATTTGCGTGTGGTAATCAATATCCAGAATTTAAAAAAAATAGGCTTGAAACTTGAAATATATTCGGGTCAACATATATTTGTAAGGCAGCATTTTCGAAGATGAACTTCATTAAATAATCAAATCGATCTCGACTTACTCCATGTTTTAATGACAATAGTTTGCACCAACTTTACTCCAGACTTCAAGCCAAAATAGTAGATTCTTTAGCTAGGGCGAAAAGTTGTCAATATGTGTCGAGAGCGAAGTTGTGCGCACGAACGAAGCGCACAATAGCTCGAGACGAGAATTGACAATTTCGACCGTGCTACAAACAATATTTTTTATTACTCATGCGAGGGGATGTGTCTGACAAGTTTGGGATCCAGGTGCCATCCAAAAAAAATGGAATAAAAAATGAAGAATTTTATTTTTTAATTGTCTCCGGAGGTTAAATGGCTGGTATGGGTCTCAGGGGTAGCAGAAAGTGCCACTATTCTTGCTACAACAAAACTCTGGGAAACGCCCACAGTGTCGAAAATGACAAATCCAGCAAATCCCACTTCCACGTCCTCGTCGTGGCCTCTGGGTGCATCGCGTACAATGGATGTGCGTGGTGTAGCAGACGGAAGGGGGTAAATGGCGAGTTTCCGGCGCCTGAAAACCGGAACAAAAGTGGCTAAGGGAGAAAACCCTAACAGAAAATCCTGGTCCTTCAAGCTAGAGGGTTGAATCGATGGGCCAACACCTCATCATTCGGAAAAAGGAAAAAATGTTAAAAACTTCAAAAATCCGCCTCGGAACAATGATGAACATAAAATACAACGAACTAGGCAAAAAAAAATTGACTATGAGAATGGCGACCTGGAACATACAAGCATTACGAACAAAGAAAACAGAAGTATTCCAAGAATTAAACAAAATGAGACTGGATGTCTGTGTGCTTACAGAAACTAAAAAAAAAGGGAATGGAGTCGAGATGGTAGGGGAATATATACATGTTTATAGTGGAGTTAAAAAGGACACAAGAGCAAAGAGAGGAGTAGCAATAGCAATACACAGAAAATATAAAAAATACATTAAAGACCATGAAGAAATTGACGAACAAATAATAAAAATGGAAATTAAAAAAAATGGACAGAATATAGTTATAATAGGAGTATACGCTCCTAGCGAGGATGCGGACCTTGCCACTAAAGATATGTTCTACGAAAAACTATTCCGAATAATATCTGAGATAAAAGGAGATCGAGAAATACTTATCTTGGGAGACCTAAATACCCGTACAGGGAGAGAAGGAAACAACCCGGTAATAGGTAGATATGGAGAACAAACTGAAAACGATAACGGCAGACGTCTAAAACAACTATGTCAGAATATGTCTCTAAAGATAATGAATGGTTTCTTATCCCACAAATATATACATAAATACACGTGGACCCAACCCACAAAAGGACTAAGATCGATAATCGATTACATTATACAAAAACAAAACACAAAAATAACAACCACTGACGTAAGGGTGTATCGAGGAGCGGAATGCGGATCGGACCACCACCTATTGGTAGCAACAGTCCTAATAAAGTATAGGAAAACTAATACGGACAAAACTAGTAAAAACGACATCTTAGGAAAAAACACGAATTAAATCATATACAATCTAGAGAGTTTCGGCAACGAATCTACTAAATTTTTGTACAAACTAAGATTTACTGCCATGCTGGCTAAAGTGCAATACGGAAACACAACAGCGAATCAACTATATCAAGACTCAAGGAACTGTATGCACCAAGCAGCGAACGAAGCTATAGGACCACAAGAAAAGCATTTTTAAAATAAAGAGTGGTGGTGTGAAGAAATAGAAAGACTAGCAGAAATTAAAAAGAAAGCTTATCAAACTTGGCTACAATCTAAAAAAATAGAAGATAGAACGATCTATGCTCACTGGAATAGAGAAGTTAAAAAACTTGTAACAAAAAAGAAAAATGAGATTTGGGAAAAAAGATGCGAGGATATAGAGAGGTGCATGGGAGGAACAAAGGTTTCGGAAGCGTGGAAGGCAATCAAACATATTAGAAAAGAAGGGCAAGTAAATAAAATTGAACTAATAAGTATGGAGGAGTGGGAAACATATTACAAAGAACTGCTAACAGAAAAGAGTTCCACATTGATAACCTCGACATAGAGACACCCACAAATAAAGAAGTAAATGCGATAACGATAAAAGAAATAAAGGAAGCCCTAAAAGAATCTAAAAATAAGAAGGCTGCAGGGCCAGGAAATATCCCAATTGAACTAGTTAAAAATGGACCAGAATTATTACTAGAGCTGATAGCCAAGATCTTCAACAAATGTCTAATAGAAGGCGACAACATTCCAAAAGATTGGAATATTGCTCATATGAGCTCAATATATAAAAAAGGAGACAAAAGACAATGAAGTAACTATAGAGGGATCAGCGTAACTAGTGCGCTTGGGCGGTTGTACGGCCGGATACTAAAAAAAAGAATTGAAAGCAGCATCAAAGAAGTAGAGGAGCAAAGTGGCTTCCGAGCCGGGAGATCATGCATTGACAATATATTTGTTATTCAACAAATTATAGAAAAGCGGAAAGATAGAAATCTACCCACACACCTATTATTTATCGACTTGGAGAAAGCTTTCGATACGGTACCCTGGAAAAAGCTTTTTGAAGCATTGACGAGGATTGTGCAGTCAAGATAGGAAACGTTATATCGCGGCCTTTCCGTACAACGAAAGGATTAAGACAAGGCTGCAGCCTGTCTCCTACATTATTTAAAATATACATACAAGAAGCACTAACAAACTGGAGAAGAAAAACCGCAGGAATGGGAATAAGAACAGGTGAACATTGTTTGACAAGCCTGCTATTTGCTGACGACCAAGTGATACTAGCAAGTGATGAAAGAGATATAGATTATATGTTAAGAAAATTGAATGAAGAGTATTCGGAATGGGGTTTAAACATGAATATGTCAAAAACAGAATATCTTCGTGTCGGGGAAGAAGGAGAAGACCCAGAACTGGAGTTAAGAAAGATTAAAAAATGTAGGGCATACAAATATTTAGGAACTATCACCTCAGAAGAAGGAACAACAAAAAAGGATATAGAAAATAGACTTGGACAAGGGAAAAAGGCTATATGCTTGTTAAATTCAATGCTATGGTCAAATAAAATTAAACTAAAAACAAAAATGAGGGTATACAAATCTATTGTAGAACCAATAACAACTTATGGTTCAGAATGTTGGCAAGTTTCACAAAGAGATAAAAAAAGTATAGAAGTAGTAGAAATGGACTTTCTACGAAGAGCTTGTCAAACGTCCAAACTAGATCGTGTAAGAAATGAACATATAAGAAGACAGACGAAGAGAGTCTATGGCACTACAGACGACATAGAAACACGGCAATTAGAGTGGTATGGACACATGCAAAGGATGACTGGAGAAAGATGGCCAAAAATAGCATTCCAATATATACCAAGATCAAGGAGAAGAAGAGGCAGACCAGCAATAAAATGGATAGATGGTATTATGGAAACCATTAAAGATAGAGCCATAGAAGAAGATGGCTGGAGAGATAAGGAGAGGTGGAAAAAGAAGTGCGGGATGCGGCAAAGGCTGTAGGAACCTCGCTGTATATAAAAAAAATTGTTTCCGGTATATCCTGTATCATCATAGAATTTACACTCACTTTAAAACGTTTTTTTAAATTTTAATTTTTATGTTTTGTTATGAAAAAAAATTCTGACACTTTCTGACTCAATTTTTTAATATGGAGGACTTGATGGTATTCATTTTATTATTTGTTTATTTTAATGTAACCTTGCGATATTGAATATTTGCGTGCGTTATTCAAATTATGTAAAATACAACTAATATTGACAATTTATCGCCCAAAAAAACGTGCGCAAAGATACTAATATTGTGCATAAGTGATTAAAAATGTAATTTTTCACATAGATATGTAAAGAAAAATCCATGTTTCTTCTGTACATTACATTTGCTTATTTACTAAACTCAAGTAGAAACGGACCGCGATGATAACTTTATTTTAATAAAAATTTAACCCTTTTTTTTTACTGAAAAAACTAATTGGTTTTTGCATGTCTTTTCTGCAATAGAAGATGATACGTCGCATCCTGAAGGCGGAACCAGTAAAGCGTCACCACTTCCTCTCGTTGATCTCATTGCTACATACGAACGAACAGCAGGCATTATTGCCGACAGTCTGCCCAAGCTGCCAACTGAACTAAAGACGCTGTCGATAATACTGCCTCGTCTTCAACAAATGATAAAACTTCGGTTAATGTTTAAAAATCATTTCTTTTACAAGAACACAGATAATGATAAACCAAAAATCAGTCAAAAGGAAAAATTGCCGGAATTGTTTCGGGAAAAGAACGAGCAGATGAGGTTGGAAAAAAGCCATGGAAAGGGTACTAAAGAAAGTGGAAAGAGAAATGATCAAGCGCCGTAAGGTAGAAGAAAAGAAAACTCCAAAGAGGTGAAGAAAATTAAGAAAAGGTCCCAGCTTCTCTTCAACCAGTTCTGTCTCAATGGTAAATGTTTCTTCTGGAGAAAGTGTAATGAATGTAGAGGAGAATGTCGAAAATACTGGTGATAATTCTTTGACACATCCATGAAAAATCAATGAGGAATTCGTCTTGGATAATTATGACGCCAAATACAGTCCCGGAGTGGTCGTGAATGCGTCCTCAACAATAGATTACCTTTCTACCATGCAAGCAACAGGTAGACTATGGAAATGGTCGCAGTGTCCTGAAGAATTGGAAAACCTGTGGGAAGCAGTTGTGGTTGGCATAAAGGAGCCGAAAAATCAAGCAAAACAAGAAATTTGTTCAACGTGACAGAATTGTCTTTTTTTATTTGAATAAAACACTTTTTGCACTGCATGACTTATTATAACCCTAACATTTCTTACACTCTTCCTCATGAAACCTGGGGAAAAATTTTGTTTGGTCGAAATTGCAGATATGTTGGACATCGAAGTGTCTTCAATAGAACCCACACCAGAATCCTATGAAATCTGCACCACAACTGTAAAGAAGTGCTCCAAACGTCTATACCTCGCGGCTGTCGGACTTCATTTATCCCTGGTCTCACATCAAATGAAACTGCCCTATTCACAGAATACAGGAAGTTATTTGAAGAAAACTCTTTCAGTGAATCAACAGTAGAAGCTGGAAACAGACTCATCTCCGTCATTTAATAAAGAAAACGGGATCAATGGGCTAGAACTATAGAAGACCTGGATCTGAGAAGAGACTGCCATAAGGCATGGAGACTTTTAAGACGTCTAAGCAATGATTCGACAAAGACCCCTGTACATTACAACACCACTGCCAACCAAATAGCACATCAGCATTTGACGAACGGGAAGCTCATCCACAAGCACAAAGTGCGCAGACATCAAAGAGAAATTCAAGAGCAAAGTAACAATCTTACAATACCACTCAGTATGGCGGAACTGGAGATGGCTATCAAACAGACTAAAAATGGAAAATCAGCAGGCTTGGATGACATTCGGACAGAATAAATTAAGCATTTCGGTTTAAAAACAAAGGAGTATCCACTCCAGCTTTTCAATAACTGCATGAAGAATTATCAAATCCCAAAAATATGGAGGAAGAGCCGTGTGATAGCTCTGCTGAAACCTGGCAAAGAAGGGAACAACCCGAAGAACTTGAGACAAGTTACACTTCTGTGTCACCTCTACAAACTACTAGAAAGAATGATTCTGAATCGTATTCTACCCGAAATTGATCCTCTGCTCATACCCAAACCATGTGGATTTCGTCCTGGCAATAGCTGTACTGGACAGTTGCCGAACCTTACGCAGTTCATAGAAGATAGTTTCGAAGCAGCTAAGGTAACTGGAGTGACATTTGTTGATTTATCGGCAGCCGACGACACTGTTAACCATCAGCTCCTACTTGCTAAGGTCTACACGTTGACTAAGAACTCCAGCCCAACCAGGTTCATTGCCACTCTCCTGCAGAATCGGAGGTATTTTCTGGACTTCCAAGGGTAGCCGATGTACACTACAGAAGAATGACCTACCCCAAGGAAGTGGTCTCGCTCCATTTCTGTTCAATGTGTATACAAATGACCAGCCCATAGCTCCCAAGACCAAGGTTTTTCTTGTACGATCTCGCTATTGCTGCACAGTGTAAAGATTTTGAATCAGTGGAGAATAACCTCACGAGTACTTTAAGGGTCTGTTCAAATACTATTTCGCAAACCAACTGAAACCAAATCCCTCCAAGATAAAAGCATGTGAATTTCACTTGAGACACAGGGAAGCCTTTCGTGAATTGAAGGTAGTATAGCCAGGAGTAGAACTGGAGCACTGTTACACCCCAAAATTTCCAGGAGTGACATTGGACAGAGCTCGTGTCTACAATAAACACTGTCTGAACACCAAGTCAAAAGTTTCCAACAGGAATAATCTTCTGAGAAAACTGTCTGGTTCAAAATGGGGTAGTCAACATGACTCACTCGCCCTGGGTTCAAGCCCACCAGTTAAAATCAACCACGAACTTGGCATGATGGAAACACAAGCTACAATGCAACTATCTCTGGCCCTAGCTATGCTGAGAGAAGGCAAACCTGGTCATTCGGATTCTGGGGGACCAGGACATTATGCAGGGAAAAGTTGGAGCTTTCCAAAACTCGTCAAACCCAAGAGTAAGCACTTCATTGATACTCTCAACGTACAAACGCTGACCAAAACAGGAAAACTAAAGACGCTAACGGATACCTGCGATAAATTCAGTATCCTCATACTTGCAGAACAAGAAACACGATTTCGTGATTGTGATCACTTTGGCTCTAGTGGATATCGTATCTACAAGGGAAAGCCTGCAGCCATGCTTAGGAATAGTAATTTACATATCGACGGTCTCTACGTACATAAAAACATGTCAAAAACCGATATTTACAGGAGAGCGTTATTTATGTCAATCAAACCGCTCTAGAAATAATTCTATGTACAATTATAAATATTTTTATATTATTTACCAATTCGATCACATGGCGATAACCAGAAAATCCGCCCCAGAAATCATAAACGTGAGGGTACGCAAGGGTAACGTGGAGTCCCATTAAAACGTGCTTCTTACCTAACAGAAGGAATTTAAATTCCCGCGTATAGATCCAGAATACCTAAGAGAACACGCGGAGAAGTTCGTACAATCACTACAGAGCAACACACAAACATGGGACGAACTTCTTCAGACAATTCAGCAATCAGCAAGGAAACTCGGTCAACCGCCACGAAAACGAAAACACAGATGGTGGCCATTGGAATGCGACAGAGCCCTTGAATCTGCAGGATTGAGGATTGCAGTCAACGGTCTCGACGGCGGACGAGGATATTTCCCAACGGCTGAGAGGGCGGAAGAGGGCATGATGGAAACACTTTCAAGGAAAACTACCCCAGGTGGTACCCAGCGATGGAAATCCACCGTCGCTTCAGGCGGCGCAGACAAGCCTTCAGATTCTGTGGAGCTTGTACCAACGTGCAAGATGGAGTCGGAGCCATCTGGTAGCCAGACTGATGACGGTGTAGTAACACACACTACTCTCGTCAGATGAAATCTACGGACAAAGAAAAATCACTACTTTGGAACTATCAACATACAGACACTACTTCAAACGGGTAAACTAAAACGGACTTTAGATGAAATGGGAAAGCAGTACATGACAGTAAGATAGTAATGCTTTTGATTCAGAGAAGTTTAGAATCTTCAAGGGCAAACCCGGACGGAAAATTGGGAAAAATCTGCAGCAGCTTGGCACATCGTTTTGTGTAAATAAAACAGTAATCGAAATAAACGCAAACAGAAAAAATCCCGAAAAGGTAAAACCGGAACCAAATATTCTGTGATCAGCTGGAGAATGAACTGCAAAAGACAAGCAATCATGAAAAAATTTTGATGGGTGATTTCAACGCGCAAGTCGGAAAAGAACGTCATTCCGCAGAACTATAGGTTGCTACCCAGCTCACACCAGAACCAATAAGAATGGTAAGAGACTTGTCGAATTATTCGAGACTTTTGATCTTCAGTTAATGTCCATGTACTTCAAAAGACTGCCAAGGAAAAAGAAGACATGGTGTGCTCCACGGAAAGAACTAGGTGAATATCTACTGGACCATGTTGCAATTTCAAGAAGAAACATTAAAGAAATTATAAATATTGTAGTACGGAAACAAGCCAATCTTGACTCTGATCACGTCTTGACCCGCATAAAATTCAAACCTTTGCCGTTAAACAAGAAACGCCTGTCTGGAAATGTATAGAGATAGGTAAATGAAAAACTTCTAGAAAGCAGAAAGGACTTTCAAAACCTTTTGTGGTAGAAGAAAGTGGAGACTTGCGGGGATATCCGAGAGAAGATGCAAGAACAGCCAAGGTTGTGCCACCATTGCAACGAACTCGCAGGCACCGATGGTGGACCACATATTGTGATGTAGCAGTCGATAATAGAGCTGTAGCGTATAAAGCGTGGTATGCAGACAAAACTGAAGAGAAATTTTAGACATACGAAGAGGTTCGCAAACAGACAGCTAATCCTTCGGCAAGCCAAAAGGAAACAAGTATCAGAAGAAATTCAGAACATTGATACGGAATTTAAGTCGAACAACACTAGAACTTACTATAAGACCTTTAAAAACCAATTAAATGGATATTAGCCTTCCAACATGGAATTTCGAAGGGAAGATGGAAAACTGGCTACAAATAAGTTAGCGACGTACTGCTCTAATAACAAACTTCGACTAAACAGTGGAAAGTGCTCGGTGATATCTTATACCAGAAAAAGGACACCTCTCGGCTACGGCTATGGCTTTGGTGGTACTTTAATCAAAAAGGTTACCTCGATTAAAGACCTGGCTAAAATCGTTGTAAAATCTTTGTAAAATGACCTTATTTGATGTGAAGTTATGTTTCGATAAACGTCTACCTTACACTCTACTACACCATGGTCAAGTCGATACTGGAATTTGCATCCTGTGTTTGGTCCCCTCAATATAATGTATACACGCAACGTCTCGAAAAAATCCAACGAAAATTCCTTAATTTTCTATCACGTAGGTTTGCGTCCTCCGGGGTAACATGTATTACCCCATTACATATGCCAGGCGTAGTGAGCGCAATATGTTATTTTTATTTAAATTACATAACAATCGAATTGTTCCAATCCCTACCTACTTTCCCGTTTAAATCTTAACTGTCCCACAATAATTTCCCGCATACCCAGAACCTACCGTCTGATGTGCTTCCAAACGAACTCAGCGAAACATTCATCCTCACACGTCTCTCAGCGCAATACAATTACCTAAACCAGCATTTCCTAAAGTGTGGGCCGCGACCCGGTACCGGGTCCCAGTAATATTTTGCCGGGTCGCGAAAAAAAAACACATTATTTTTTTCTTTTTTGATGATAAGAAAAAGCAATTGATTGCTGATAAAAGGATATTGAAAAATGCTCTTTCCTCTAATGAAAGCCTCACATTGACAGCTTAGAAATTTCCAAATTAATAGCTGACCTCATAGTGCTGGAGGAAAGTTAATACGCAAATAATTTTTGCTGAAAAAAGAAAAAGTTTCTTTTCGGCAATCATTCATCATCATCGTCATCCACTGCTGACCATAGGCATCCTCTAAGTTCTTCCATGTCTCTCGGTTCTGGGCTGTCAGTATCCAATTCCCAGTGATTCTCTTTATATCATCGCTCCAGCGTATCGGTGGTCTACCTCTATTTCGTTTGTCTTCTCGTGGTCGTCATTCCGATATTCTTTTAGTCCACCTGTCGTCTGATGTTTTCGCCATATGACCTTCCCATCTCCATTTCATTCTAGTTATGTGTTCAACTATATCTTTAACTTCAGTTCTTTGTCTGATGGTATTATTGGGTATTCTCTTTTAGTGATTCAAAGTGTTTCTGTCTTCATTAGATTTTCAGCTGACCTTTTTGTTAATGTAGGAGTTTCTGCTCCATATGTTATTATGTGGTAGCCCGCATTGTCCATCCACTTTTATCTTCAGGCAAATGGGTATAACATTTTTAATACCTGTCTTAGTTTGCAAAAAAAAGCAGCCCAATCCGTGCGTTTGATTGTTCTTTCCAATTTGTATTTCGTGCCCGAGATATTTGTATATATGCATCTCATTTATCTCGGAGTTGCTTACTCTGATGTTTTGTGCAAGCACTAGATTTTTCATTTACTATGTTTTACTAGTATGGGTGTGATACGCAGTAGAATAATGTATCACTAACGGTTTGCAGAGGAATTTAGTTTATATATATACAAATGTACAAAAGATACAAACATTGTTGAGGGAATGAATAGAGCTGGACTCTCTAAACTGGACTCGACTGCTCTGGTTGAGTCTGGTTGAACTGGCTGAGTCTGGTTGACTGGGTCCACTGGCTGGACCGGTGTCACTTCGCTGACCGTCTCCACTGGCTGGACTGGTGTGAATGAGTCCACTGGCTGGACTGAACTGGACTCGTTGGTTGGTTGCGCATGACTGTTGAACTGAAGTCGGCTTGCTGACTGAGTCAACTGGCTGGACTGGACTAGACTCGTTGGTTGGTTGCGCCCGACTGTCTCTGCTTACTGGTTGAAGTCCCTTCGCTGACTGTTTGCGCCTGACTGTCGGTTGCTTGACAGACTGTTTATTCCGCGTCCAGGTATTTATATTATGTCCAGGTAACTGGTCTCCCATTTCGGGGGTGATTATTTTTCTATATTCGGCAATTTGTTGTTTGGGCGGAAAAAACATCTTGTCGTAATTTCCCCGGGGATTACACCATTGTAAAAAGCCCAAAACCCTAATAAAATATTTTCGGAAATTCGTCTGAAAATATTTGGGTAATTATTGTAATGCCCTCGTAAACTAAGAAATAAAAATGGAACGGCTCGTGGCCGCTACACTAGTATTTATTCGGAGACCTGCTTTTGCTAAGATCTGTATTATTTCTTCAAGCGAGTTATCTGTGACAAAAACGATATCATCTGCGAATCTGAGGTGTGTCAGCCTTTAGCCATCGATGGTGATGCCTCTATTATCCCAACGCAATGATTTCATTGCGTATTCGAGGACAGCTGTGATAAGTTTAGGCCAAATGGGGTCCCCTTGTTCGACTTTTCAGCCTGCTGTAATTTCGTCTGATGTTTCATGAACTTCTAAAGTTGTGGTAGTGTGACTCTATATGTTATCTATAAGGCTATAATCTATCCTACACTGCTCAAGTGCTGCTATTGTTGATGTTGGAGAATTCTTTGGTGGAATGGTGAATTCTTTATGGAAATCAATAAATATCAAGACTAAGGGTGTTATGGTGCATGTAACCATGTAAGTATAAGTGTTTTGAATGCCTTTTGTCGCCATTTATAAGTGTCAAGTTGCGTTCTCAGCCTTGCTGTAATTAGAAAAGATCGAATGTATCGAAACAGATTGAATGTCGAACCTAATTTGAGAATAAAATTAACATCATTACCTCCTAATTTGAAATTGTTAGGTGATGACAAACAACATCATTCTTCACACTTAGGACAAGATATGAAAAACTTCCTTCATTTACGCAAGTTTTAAATGAATCTTTGTTTATTTTTTTATTATATTTTGCTGATTTAATTATTTTCAAATTTTTGTGTTGAAATATGTTTTGTAAATAAATGTTTCTTTTTTGTAAGGTGGGTAGAGACAAATTTTAAAATCTCGAACCGGGCCCCTGTCAAAAAAGTTTGGGAAACGCAGACCTAAACCAACGCTTCCTTTCAGACTGTCCTGATATTTTCAATTGTTCCCCTCCTGAAGCACTTCCTTAAATTACACCCCACTGCTCTGGGTGAAATAATCCTCTAATCATTTGTTTCTGTCGGTCATCGTTGCATACCATTTCTGTGTATTGCAATACCTAAGGAGTTGGGTTGTCATTGGGCTCCGATTACTCGTGAGCCTGTTACTCATTCCTTTATAACATTGTAATTTATGTATATATTGTAATTTGTGTAATTATTGAAATAAATAAAATAATAATAATAATGAAAATTGTGAGATATTAGCCACATATTTCGAGAAATTGTTGAATTGCGAACAACCAAAAAATAAATGGTCAAGAGAAGACCCAAAGCAACGAAATGAAAATTAAATCCCACCAGAACAAGAATAAGTTCGTGAAATAATCGCAGACCTAAAAAACAACAAAGCAGCAGGGAAAGACTCCGTCACAGCAGATATGCTAAAATGTGGTGGAGAAAACACAGTTCAAATTTTAAAGCAAGAAATGGAAAATATATGGGAAATTGAAGTTATTCCTGAAGATTGAAATAATGCTATCATCCTCTCCTTACACAAAAGATGATAGAACAGATCCTAACAACTACCGTGGCATTTCCATACCACTTGTAACATATAAGGCACTGTCAGCGCTACAGAAGAGTCTTGTGCAGCAAGTGGATCACCAACTTCACCATCTAGAACAAATCTGGAGCCTGAAGCAAATACTGGAGAACTATATGTCAAAAGAGCTAGTAGTAGGTTTTGTAGACTTCAAGAAAACTTATGATTCTATTCACAGGGTTAACACCGTAGTGGAATTTGGCGTAGACGCCAAAAGAAGAGAAAATATTAAGCTGACGCTAACATGTTAACACATTCCAAAGTAAAGTACATGTGAGACATCCAAAGAGTTTCAAATTAAAACAGGAGTCAGACAAGGTGATGGACTGTCACCAGTTCTATTTAACTGTGTGTTGGAGAAGATTATACGGGAATGGGAGAAAGAACTAGACAGGAAAGGACTACTTAATCAAGTATAATTTGGATGATCAAAGAATGGCTTCAAGATCAACTGCCTTGCTTTTGCCGATGACCTCGCTCTCCTTTCTAGAAATACTGACACAGCTATAGAGCATATGAATATACTAACTAAAATACTAAAAAACTAAGTATATGACAAACACTAAAAAAGCGCCTCGTCACCTGAAGACCAAGCATGGTAAGATAGAAAGAGTTGTTAGCTTTAAATACCTGGTTGAAATCATGCAGTTGAAAACCAGTGAAAGAGAAGCTAACAACACCAGGCGGGAGAAGATGGTAGCGGCTTTTCGCAGAACATATGTTTTATACAAAAAGAAGGCCATCTCGAAGGGAGCTAAACTGAGTCACTACAATACAGTGATTAAAACGGAATGCCTGTATGCTAGTGCATGCCTCCAAATGACAGAGAAAGCAGGACTCAGAGAAGCTGGGGAATTTGAAAGGAAGATCCTTCGTGAGATAATGGGTCCAACGATCGTGGATATGCAGTATAGGTTAAGAGGAAGGGAAGCACTTTACCAAGACAATGAAAGACTGATTGAATCCATGAGAAAATTAGAATGGATGAGAAGAGACTAACAGAAAAGATTTTTAAAATACTTGACAATAGACCTAAAGTGTCTGACAAATGATTCAGGGAGGTGAGAAAGTATGTCCAACAGGTTGGACTGAATTCGGAAGACCTCCGCCTGTCTCTCGCAGTGGTCCAGGAGTACACACGGGACGTTGGCATGGAGCTGGGGTTGGATAAGTGCACAGTGATGCACCTTAGGAGAGGACGATCACCTGAATTTCCTGACGATATACAGGTCACCTATGGAAGCATCTTGAAACATATAGATGCTGGAGAGCCCTATAGATACCTGGGGATTGAGCAGCACTATGCTCATGATGCCCCCGGGTGAAAGAGGCTCTCCGCGGCAAATACAAACACCTTGTTCGGAAGATTTGATCTTCCGAATTATTCGGACAGAATAAGGTGTCTGCTACTAATATGCTTGTCGTTCCAGTCCTGCTCTACTCCTTCGGAGTAGTGAAGTGGACAGTCGATGAGTTGCGTCAACTCGACAGAGATTAAATTAAAACGATGCACATCCACCGAGGAGTGTACATCTCACGACATCGAGGGAGCAGAGGACTCCTGAACCTGGAGTGTATGCATGGCAGAGTGGTTTCGGGTCTAGCTTTTAAGATCTTAAGGAGCTCGGACCCGCTCCTGTCTCTCGTGAGGGATCACGAACATATGGGAGCGGGGGCATTTATTTTCAAGGCGGCAAGCAGGGCCGCTGAAGAACTTGGTCTCCAATTCGAAATTAGACGAGGAGGCGGACAAGGTGGCAACCCATAGTTGATCACCGAGTTGCAGACGAATCGTCTAAGAACCCAAATTAGGACCGCCGAACAGGACATGTTGTTCGGGCGGCATGTCGACAGACCGATGCAGGGTGTCTTTTATAGGCACATCGATGCAAGAGGTCTGTCGACAAGACTGACCTTCGGTTATCTGAGGTCAGCCGGGCTCACAGCAGAGACCGAGGGATTCATTGCGGCCTGTCAAGATGGCGTTATCAACACCTTGATCTATCGTCGCCGCGTTATGGGTGTACAGGTCCCTGATATCACCTGCAGGGCCTGTCGCAAGCGCCGGAGACGCTAATGCACTTGTTGTCGGCTTGTCCGACAAAAGCTGTCTCGTCGTACATCCATCGACCTAACGCGGCACTGCGAGTGCTCTATTACCATCTTAGGCACTCGTATGAGATAGACCAGGAGCCTGTGCCGCCTTACTTGCCGGGAGATATTGAGTCCATCGTCTGGAACGAGATATGCTGAAATGACGAGATATGCTAAAACTATCCGTTCCCGACGGTCAGGCTTATTCGCACCAACAAGCCTGACATTGTCCTCCTCGATAAACAGACCAAGACTATGTTCGTCATCGAGTTTTCCGCTCCAACGGAACAGAATATAGTCCTGAAAGAGGAGGAAAAACGGACCAAATATCAAGACCTCCTTCTCGAGCTCCGCACCTTTACCCTGGCCATGATGTCATGTTGGTTGTCCTAATCATCGGTGTTATGGGGGGGAATCCTTTCTTCGCTGCTTTCGGAGTTGAAAATCATTCCGGCATGCAGAAACTCCGCTGGAAAGCTGTAGTCCTGGGGTCCCTTCGTCTGCTGAGGGCACACGATTCTGGAACCTACAGCTGCTCACCGAACGGTGGGGAGGAGCAGTTGTAGAAACAACTTTTGGACACGGGCGCGGCTGCTGCGAAGGGTCGGAGCTCGTAGCAGTGTGATATTCTTGGCATGTTATTTTATGTTGTATGCTGTAAATTTTTTTTTCTATTTTGCGTTTAAAATTACGTCATTAAAGCACTTATATAGGTTCATTAATGGCTCGCCGAGTGCGATACAATTTTCTCAATATGTATCGGTGATCTTTTTATTTAGAAATGGCATAAAATGGCGCAAAATAGAAAAAATAATATAAAAAACAAGTTCATATGGCGTTTTTCGCACTTGTCCATTAGAAAACTCCTAGTTACGCTCGTCTTTTTTTAAACATTGACTGAAAAATCGCGCTTATTGAAGTCGTTCTTTAATATAATATTACGTGAATTTTATCGTCTGTTATTTTTGGTTGTAAGTTTTCGTGATGTCTCTGTGTTATTTTCGACGCGGTGTTTAGTCTGCGTTGTTTTTTCAGGAAACCAAGAGGATAAAGTGAATTGGCAACGTCGTAAACAAGGCTGACCAACATTTCAAAATTGCTAGGGTGTTTTGACAGCAGTTGTGGTCCTCTATTGTTTCTAGAAATTCACCGAAAACCAAACACTTTAAAACATATAAATATTAATTTTGAGAATAAAGTTACAGAATAAAGTAAAAAAAAAACATGGTCGATTACAGTAAATGGAAAAACATCGAAGTAAGAAAAACATATTGACAACGATTTATTTTCTATTAATAAATTAACTCCCAAACTTGCACAGATCTCTGATGATGAGGATGACACCCATCCAAACATTGATACTCCCTCACTGTTCAGATGGAGGCATCAGGCTCGGGTTGAGCGCATGGAACAGCACGAACAAGAATTAGAACAACATAAGAAGAAGAAAGAAGAGAATCAGAAGAAACTTTCAGAAATGAAGAAGAAAATTGAATCTGCTGGTCCGAATCTTGATGAATTGAAACAAACGTTGTTGCAGTTGGAAAAGGAGGAAGCTGAGATTAAGATGAAGGATGATGATTTGAAGAAAAAGGAGAAGGTTAGAAAATTTAAAATCAATAGTTTTTTTAGATGAACAAATAGTTTTAGCTTCATGTTGCTATGATGTTGCAATACTATTTAAGTATATGAGCTCTGACATTATTTAGCAAGGCTAAGGGTGCAGAATACAGGTTTTTTTTAAACTTACGCATTCGGACTTTTTACCTAGTGTAACTGTTGTTAATTGTCTTTGGCACTGTTTAACTAAGATCGGAAAGCACAAATTAGGTTTCTATATTGCCACGTTCAAGAAGTGTTTGGGCTTTTGTGGTCCTAAAAATGCAATTAATCCCCAGTTCACCTATTAATGGAATAATTGTGTTTTTCTACATTGTTTTTTCTCAAGTAGTAAGTTTTTAGTGGTCAAAATACCAATGTAACGACCCTCATTTTTTAATTTAAAGATAGTTGCACTAGTTATTCTTATTCTTATTTCGAATAGGTCTACTTTGGACTGTGCTTGTTCAACTGTTGGGCTTTGATCTTTGCGCAGTATTGTTGCATCTTCTGCTGGTGTAACTCCTTTCTCTCTTTTGTGCAGGGGGTACCTTTCCTTCGGAGTTTTTCCTGAAATCCACGGACTTCCTTCAGGGTGTCTCACAGACTCTCTGTTTTGGAGATCTGTTATTCCCAGTTCTTTAATATACTCCTCAGTTTCTGTCAACCAAGTGGTACGAACCTTCTTGTTTTGCCAGAAGGTGAACAGATGGTTGATTAGTCTGTTTGGAGGCAATCTTGCAACAGGGTCATACAAAGCTACCATTCTTTTTCTTGCACAGTCAGAGAGCCTCTCAATATGTTCGTAGAGCTCAGAGTTATGTCACCTTTGAAATTCCCCACCTTTCCTTACCGGGCCAAGGATCTTCCTGAGGATTCTCCTCTCTCTGACTTCCAATTTCTCTACCAGACCTCTTTGGTTCAAGGATAGACACTCCATGGCATACAGGGCTTCTGGTCATAAGACTGATGTGTAGTGCTTAAGTTTCAAGTTGTGTGACAGGGATTTCTTGTTGTAGTTGTTCTTACTCAGTCGATAGGCTAGTTTTAACTTGTTGACTCTAATGGATAATGATACTCTTTCTGTGTTCTGAAGTTGGGTTCAATCCATCTGCCAAGATTCTTAAATTTCTCAGTCCTCTTGATGTTTCCCTGATCTAGTAACATCTCTCTGTTTGCTTCTCTGATATTGGTGAAGAATTCTGTTTTCTGCAGTGACACTGAAGACCCACTTTGGTAGTCTGTTTTCTGAGGTAACCTACCTGCATTGTTGCCATCTCAAGAGAATCGGCAAACAGTGCCATGTCATCTGCAAAGGCCAGGCAATCTACAACCAGTCCATCGTTCTTATGTCCCAGGTAGATACCACTCTGAGCACCCAAATTGATCAGTTCCTTGCGCCATTCTCTCCTAAGCTTTTCAAGGACACAGTTGAAGAGAAGTGGGGAAATTCCATCTCCTTGTCTTACTCTAGTTTTTATTTTGAAGCTTTCTGAAATCTCACCTCTAAATTTAACCTTGGAATGGGTGTTGGTCAAAGTTTCTAGGATGAGTCTGTGAGTTTTATTATCTAGCCCTAGTTCCTGGAGTACTTTGTTAAGCGTTTTTCTATCAATGGAATCATAGGCCTTCCTAATATCAACAAAGGTGATGACCACCTTGCGGTTTCTCATCTTGGAGTATGCAAGTACAGTTTTAAGATTGAGGATTTGTTCAACACAGGATCGGGTCTTCCTGAAGCCCTCTTGGTATTCTGCCACTTGACTATCCAGCTGATTTTCTTCCCTTGTTTGTAACGCCTTGGAGAGAATCTTGAATGTTACCAGGACGAGAGAAATTCCACAGTGGTTGTTTAGATCAGTAAAATCTCTCTTTTTGTTTAGTGGATGGATCAGAGCAGATTTCCAATCGGGTGGTAATTTCTCTGTTTCCCAGATGTCTTGGATGATCAATGTTAGCTTGTGCACAGCATTGTTTCCAGCACCATTCCACAGTTCAGCAATGATAGAGTCCTCGCCAGCTGCCTTATTATTCTTAAGAAGTTGAATGGTCAACTTCTTCCAATGAAGGGGGCAGCAAATCCGGTTTTGGTGTGGTTTGTTTATAGTCGAAGTCTTCGCTGTTACTGAGCCAAAACTTTTTAAAGTACTGAGCTTTACTCTTAGACTTAGTTAAGTTTGTATGATTATCTATAACCTAGCTTAGTTAAGTTTGTATGGTTATCTATAACATGTGATGGTTTTTTGTTATAACCTGCTAAGTTCATGTCTCTCTCACAAAATGTCAACATTAAAAACATCTAACCCTAATCACCCACTTGGGTTTCAAGTAAGTGGTTTACAAATTGATGTTCATGGAAGCAAAGCTCTGCTGATGAGAGATAAATCTCAAAACGCGTCCACGGATGGCTATCCACTTAAGGTATCGGAAAGACTTGATCTTAAAAACAATGTTATTTTTATGGTTTCTGTTGATTGCCACGAAGGTGGACTGAAAGCTATAAAAGAACTTACAAATTTCACATGAAATTTGTATTTTTCGTAGTCCTAAAAAGACTCCTAAAAAGAGCTCCGGAAAGGCTGAATAAATTTATATAGTCCGGCTGTGTCCATTTGTTGCAAGTTTGTATACCTTTTGCTTTCCTTAGTTTTAGTTTTCATAATTACGAAAATTGTAGCAAAATTTACAGCAATATTAAGCAATATGACAGCTATCACTATTGGCAATCAACAATCTATACTCTGATATAAAAAATGCAACACCAAGAAGGGGTAGGAATTTTTGGACCAAACTTCGCACACATGTTTTACTAGTCAAAGGTAGTATTTGATTAAAATTTCAAAGAAATTAAACAAAACCTAAAGTCATTTTTTATTAAAAATGTGTTGGACTACCCCTATTAATTTTACACTCCCACACCCTTCTTGGCATGGATTGCACCAGGTTGTCGATTCTTCCCTGAGGTATTGCATCCCAGGCAATCTGTGTTTCATGCCGGAGAGCTTCTAGTGTTGGAGGAAGATGAGCTAACTGCTTGAGTCTTCTACCCATCATGTCCCACACATGTTCAATGGCCAAAAGGTCAGGAGATCTGGGTCGCTACAGCAAGATATTGATGTTAGTCTCTTCAAAGCACTCCATAGAATGTCTTGGAATGTGGGGACGGGCATTATCCTGTTGGAAAATCATTCCTCCAGCTCCTAGAGGAATGGAAGGATATGGGGTTCTACCACTTCATCAACATATCAGTGGGCATTCATATTGCCTCAGATGAATACCAACTGAGACCTGCTTCCATAAATAATAGCACCCCATACCATAACCCCCACTGTGTGGTGCACATTGTCAGTAAACTAGCTACGAAACTGATTCTTGATTGAAACTGCTTTCTGAAACTGCTTGCTACGAAACTAATTCTTGAATTGCATGCTTTGCAGAAGCCGTTAAAGCTCCATTATCAGCGCGGCCGTTGAATCTACTCCACGTCGGAAATACTTTCAAAAATCGGTCCCATGGTGGATCCCTGAGCTTACTTCCTGTCGGAATGAAAATAACCGACTTATTGTTAGGCGTGTATACAATAAACTATAAAATAACTTAGATGTTAATAATATACCAGTGAAACATGTTGTGCTATACATGGTGCTCCTAATATGATTGGCCAAGCAAAACGGCTGTTAATGAGAATTAAAAAAAAAAAAATAGAGAAAATAAAAAAAATTAATGAGAAAATTGAAGAAAGCTAACTGGGAACTGCTTAAAAAGATTGATGGAACTATTTGATACTCTTAGTAATTCTTTAAATGATAGACCTGAAATGAAATAAATATCTATTAATGATTGGTGGTGGAGTGGAGTTTTTTAGTCAATATCTTTGATAAACTAAATATATTAAATTACCAACTTTTAGGAACAACATAAAACTTTTCAATGCAAATTTGTAGATTTTTAGTTTCATTATCTCTATTGAATTATATCAGTAATATATTTCTATTAAAAATGTTGTTGGTTCCAAAAATGTGAAGTGATTGATCTGCTATACTAGTTATTGTTGATCATCTGAAAATTCAAAAGATTTTCTGATTTGAAGCAAATAGATTTTCCAACTTGGATGATGTAGTCAATGTTTGTGGATTGGTTTGATATTTCAAAAGTGCAGTATCAAGAAGAACTTGTAGTTTACAATACAAATGATGAGTCAGTTAAAACTTTATTTAATATAAAAGGAGTGTTGTCTTTGTGAGAAAACAGGAATCAAATTTAATCAAATGTGCAAGAACACTATTATTACCATTGCCATCTTCAAATTTAGCTGAGTTTGATTTATTGTCATACATGATTTGCTGCTAAAAAAAAAACGGCTGGATATAACACAAATCTCTTTGTTGCATATATAAAGTGCAAAGATCTCACAAATATAAATAATTCCAAGGTTCAATTTAGAGGCGAGATCTCAGAAAGCTTTGAAATAAAAAGTGGAGTTAGACAAGGAATTGGACTTTCTCCAACTCTCTTCAATTGTGTCCTTGAAAAAGTTATGAGAGAATGGTGCAAGGAACTGATCAACTTGGGTGTTCAGAGTGGTATCTACCTGGGATGTAAGAATGATGGACTGGTTGTAGATTGCATTTGTAGATGACATGGCACTGATTGCTGATTCTCTTGAGATGGCAACAATGCAGGTAAATTGCCTCAGAAAACAGGCTTCCAAAGTGGGTCTTCAAGTGTCTCTGGAGAAAACAGAATTTTTCACCAACATCAAAGAAGCAAACAGAGAGATGCTACTAGAGCAGGGAAACATCAAGAGGACTGACAAGTTTAAGTATCTCGGCGAATGGATTGAAACCAACTTATCAGAATATCATTATCCATGAGAGTCAACAAGTTAGAACTATGCTATCGACTGACCAAGAACACCTACAAAGTGAAATGCCTGTCACGCAACCTGAAACTTAAGCACTGCATATCAGTCTTACGACCAGAAGCCCTGTATGGCATGGAGTGCCTTTCCTTGAACTGAAGAGGTATGGTAGAGAAATTGGAAATCAGAGAGAGGAGAATCCTCAGGAAGATCCTAGGCCCGGTAAAGGATGACAGGAATTCTGAAGACGACATAACTTTGAGCTCTATGAACATATTGAGAGGCTCTCTGACTGTGCAATAAAAAGAAAAAAACGTCCAACTGAACCGAACCAACCGTCTGTTCACCTTCTGCCAAAACAAGAAGGTTCGTACCACTTGGTTGACAGAAACTGAGAAGGATATTAAAGAACTGGGAATAACAGATCTCCAAAAGAGACAGTCTGTGAGACGCATCCTGAAGGAAGTCTGTGGATTTCAGGTAAAACCCTGAAGGAAAGGTACCCTCTGGACAGAAGAGAGAAAGGAGTTACACCGGCAGAAGATGCAACAATAGTGGGCAAAGCCCAGCCTTTAACCATTTCCACTCCAATGTCGAGTGTCACTCGACATTGATTTTGTTCCACTAACTCCACTGTTGAGTGACACTCGATATAGTGTAATACTTCTTGAAATGAAAGCATTATTGGGTGTTGTAATCAACATGGGTCTCATCGAAGTTCCCGAATTGCAAGATTATTGAAGTCAAACTTTCCATTCCAATATTCCATTTTTTGGCAAATTTTTTTCCCGAAGAAAATTTATGCAGATATTTTGGACATTGCATTTAGAAACAATACCAACAGTGAATCAGCGACCACAATCACTAGAACACAAAGGGTGAATAATTTCCTTATATATATCGAATCCAAATGTAGACAACATTTTGTATCTGACAAATATTTATCGATAGATGAATTGACTGTAGGTAGAATTTCATTCTTAGCATATAATCCAAAGAAATCTACCAAATGGGGACTACGCGTTTATGCGTTCGAGTCCCAAAGAAGCTATCTATTCTTTTGTTCCATATTATGGAAAAATAACAACTGATGGACTAATAAAGCCAGAATTATCATTTACCAGTAGAATTGTATTACATCTATACAATAATCTACTCACGTCTATACCTGAAGTTGCTGGATATCACATATTTACAGATCGATTTTATACTAACTTAATTTTGGCTAAGGAATTATTGGAAAATAAATGCTTTTTTTTGGCAAAATTTGGCAAAAAGAGGAAATATAGGAAGTCGTAAGCCAAATATAAACATACGAAATGAAGAAGAAAACCCATCCTTATATTTAATTATAATAAATACATGGGTGGTATTGATGTGGCCGATCAATATACCTCTTCGTACTGCTTTATAAGAAAAACACTCAAGTGGTGGAGAAAACTATTTTTCTGGGGGCTAGAAGTCTCTATTATAAATTCATATGTGTTGTATAAAGACTGGAGTGTAAAAAATGGAAAGGTAGCAATGAGTCATAAGAAGTTCAGACAAACTTTGCTCATGTCACTCATTGGAGACTTTAGGGCACCCGAAACAAGTCGCAGAACTGCGGCTGCGGCAGATACAGAACAACGTCTCGATAGAACCCCTCACTTTATTTACAACCTGGGGGGAAGCACAAGGATTGTGCTGTTGAAACAAGTCGCAGAACTGCGGCAGATACAGAACAACGTCTCGATAGAACCCTTCACTTTATTTACTAACCGAAAAATAAAAGGGGGGAGAAAAGAAACATGCTATTTTTGCAAAACATGTGAGGCAAAACCTTCGCTTCATCCTGGGATTTGTTTTGAAAAATACCATACCAAAAGGGATTATAAAGATTAGAATTAAGAATTATAATATAGTATCATGTAATTACTCATAAAATAAAGTTTATTAGATAAGAAAAAATCAATTTTATTTACAAAATACAAAAAAAAAACCTAAAAGTTAAAAAACGCAATTTTAGCGTGGAGCTGGTGGAATAAAAACAAAAAAGGCTTGGAGTGGAAAGGGTTAATCGTTGTGTGGAACAAGTGTGGTCCAATGTAGGCCTATTCAAAACAAGAAGAAGAATACATAAAAATCTTTCATAATCAAATTATTTTGTACTTGAACTTCAGTTCTCCATTAGGTTTCGAATATTTGCTTATTGTTTCCACAACAACTTAATAATGATTTCTGCCTAAAACCCATTATTTGAGTTTTTTTTTCATCCCAAAGTAGGTTCAGGGCCCTACATCTCTTGTATACATTGCGGCCTTATAGACCTATTGTATTCCTCCGCATTGTTCCATTGAAGCAAATAGATCCAGACCATGTATTAGGTCCAGAAGTCTACTTGGCTTGTGGTTCGGCAGCAGTACCTCTGTAATGGTAATGTTGAGTACAGCTGTAATGTTGAGTTTTATTCTCCTGTGCATGATTGTTTCACAATGGAATATTATATGGTAGGCAGTTTCGTCCTCCTCATTGCAGAGTCTGAATAGTGGTTCATCTGTCCAGATGTCCATCTTCTTCAGGGGTTCTCTTAGTGCGCAGTGTCCCATTAAGAGATCTTAAGAGCAACAGTTGCAATCTGCTTCCTGGATAGTTGCAAGATTTCAGCTGTTAGGGTGTTAGATATGGGGCCTATCATCCGTTTGTTGTGTTACTGGTCACTTGTGCGAAGCACAAGTTTGTATGGGGCCTATCATCACTTTGTTGTGTTACTGGTCACTGTGTTATTATTTTCCGGGTCATCGTTTTGGTGACGTGAGACCTCTCCCTTGCAATCTGGAGCACTCCATCAGCGCCCTTTTTTGTAAGTGCGTCCGCCTTTTCGTTTCCTTGCAGACATATGTGGCCTGGCACCCACGCAAGCGTAACGCTGTTGTGCTTTGGCAGACGTTTTAAGTTCTAAAGGCACTTCCAAACTGTCTTAAATTTTATTCTGACATGTTAGGGCGTTTATCGCAGATTGACTGTCTGTGAAAATATAGATGTTTCTACTTGTGTAGTCCATTCTTATATTTTCCTGGACACATGTATTCATCGCAAGAATTTCCGCTTGGAAGACAGTAGTGTGTCTCTCTAGTGGCACATTTATGCTGCACCTAGGATACAGACCACAGACTCCTGCTCCAGTTGTGTCTCCTTGGTTTTTCTTGTGGTAATTCCCTTCTGTCCACTGTAGGTGTGTTTTGAAGGGTATTTCAAGTGAATGCCTTTGAGACATTGAGTCTCCTTCCTTATTAATTATTGACTCTTTTATTACATCTGTTATTGAGGTGTGGCCCGACCTTGCTAGGGTTTGCTATGTTTTGTGGCACTTACATCTCAAAGCTCCCATCCTCAGTGTAATCTAGACGCCCAGGTTTTTATATGAATACCACTTTAACTTGTCTCCAAGGGATCGGAACGTAACTCGGTGCTAGACTTGCCTTGAATAGTTTGTTCAGTATTGGCACCAGTATTTCTCCTCCTTGCCATAGTAAAGCCAGAAAGACCTCATCTGGGCCAGCTGCTTTGTGTGAGTCAAATGAGTTTATGGCCCATTCAATTCTTTCGTTGGTAATGATCCTTTTAGCCACTTGCCAGTCCTGCTTGGATCTTCTCAGTATTGAGTTGACAGAGCATGATTGTCCAAGTTGTTCCTAGTTGGTTCAATTACATGGCAGCCCAGAAAATGAGCATGGAGAAGAGTCTCCATAGTTTCTTTTCAATTGGTAGCATGCTCATCATTAGGCTTCCTAATCGTGCCCACATGATTTATTGGAGTTTTGGAGTCTTGCAATTTCGAATGCGCTTTCGATATTCTCACATAGCTTCCTCCATGAGTCCCTTTTTGCAAGTTTCTTCCGTGAACAATTTAATAAGGAATATGCATCAATTTTTTTATTTGTTTAATAATTTTTTACTTCGTTTTAACAATGTAAACAATATAAATACTGTTGAAAGTTTTTCAATTAATATTTAAAATATAAAATATAGATTACAATTGATCTGTTTGAACGCACCCACTTATGCGCTTTAGATGTTGTGAGGGGGCATGTTAGGTGTTTAATATTTGAATAGACAGTAGGATTTTCAGTTTATTATATTATTTTCAGTTTATATAATAGCTATTTCGATATTGGAAAAACGCTAAAAAACATTTTATAGATATTGTCTTGTACCAGAATGCCAAAACACTATAAAAGTTCACCAGATTGTGTTTTCTGTTACAAGAAATGCAAAAATACGTAAACAATGGTGTAAGGTTGTGAGAAGAGATGAAGTATCTCCAGTATTGCATTTACCATCTCCAATATCGATTGGTCATCGATACTTCATTAGTTATCTGCTTCTCCAATCAAACACTTTATACAAAATTCACTAGAATCTATTGAAAATTAGGTGAATGATAATAACATTTGAGCTTATGTTTAGGTAAATATTGCTGCATGAATGCATGAAAACCTATTTAGTAAATTACAAAGCATGTATTACCTTGCTCCTTTGAAGGTCACTATATACCAAAATCGCACTAGGTAATAGAAAACACCACCGAAATATAAATAAAAACAATTTTTTTTTTAAACACGACCAGCACAGTATGAATATCGACTGCGATAAATGTAATAACGTGCCATGTGACGTCATGTTTCGATTCGACCAATGGTGATGCGTTTCGCAAATCTAAATTTCGCTCGCATATTTTGGACTTTTTGATTGAAGTTTTATGGAATTACATACAAACTAAATGAGAAAATAATGCGTTAGGTGTAATATGGCAAGACTCATAATAGCAAGATAATTGCAAGACTAATAATAAAGTATCAGGGGTAAATATCAAATGAATTTAAATCACTTGTATACTCCCTTTTATTGAATATAAAAAGTGACGTATATGTTACATAAGGGGCCATGAGCATTTTTGGAAGGCTTTGTTGTGACATGGCACAAGAATAGGTGGGAAACACTATCTTATATACATACACACACAAACACACACACATATATATATATATATATATATATATATATATATATATATATATATATATATATATATATGTATATATATTCTCCTCATTTGGGCCTACTTAGGACCATGGGACTTGTTTTGACTCTTTACATGCGTCTGCTGAGTCTTCTTAGCCCAGAAAGCTTTCAGTTTCTGGCTGTGGCAAGCTTTCTCTCCTCTGTCCACTCTAGTCTGTTGGTTCCTGTGCAGTTTTTGATAGAAAGGGCATACTCCTTGTCAAATGGTCTGTCGGAGTTTGGACCTATCCTCTATGGTTTCTGGTGGAGTTTTAAGTTGCTACAGGTTCTGCTACTTGCTACTGATTTCACTGTGGTGATCCATTTGTTTTTGGAGGCTTTCCCTCTACCTGTTATGGTGAAGATCCTGTTCGTGAGTCTGCAAGGGTTCATGTGGGTTAAATGTCCATGCAAGGTTAGGTTACCTTTTCCTCATAGATGTGATTATGTCTTCTTGCAGGTGGTACAGCTCACTATTGTGTCTGGTCCTGTATTTTCCATCCTCCTGTCACATTGGCCCTAGTATTCTCCTCAGGATTTTCTATTCTTTAAGCTCTAGTTTCCTGAGTTGACCTTTCCTTTTCATCAAGAGGCATTCTGAGGCATAGAGTATGGAGGGTCTTACTACTAAGTTGTAATGTTTAAGTTTAAGGTTCTTGGAAAGACGTTTGGAGATGTAAATGCTCTTGCAGGAGTGGTAGGCCCTCTCCAACTTGGTACATCTGGTATCTATAACCAAGTTCTCACTCTCGATTGCTGAAATCAACTCTCCTGAATACATGACTGCAACAACTTTACGAATGGTAGTGCCTTCTAGTGGAATTGTAGATGGGGTGTCCTTTATGTTAGTCATGAACACAGTTTTTTGCAAGCTGACTCTCAAACCGGCCTTAGTTGCTATGCTGAAGAGGCTTTGTATTTGGTATGTGACAGATATTAGAGATATGCCTCTGTAGTTGTTGAAGTCAGTCTTATTGCCTTTCTTGTAAAGAGGATGGATCATAGCTCTCTGTTGCCCATATGTCCTGTATAATCTGATGGATGCTCTGTATGGATTGTTCATATGCATTTTTTCACATCTCCGCTAATATACCATCTTCACCTGAGGCTTTGTTGTTCTTCAGGCTCTTGATGATGTTCTATAGTATTTCTACTGTTTCTTCGCTGATTGGTGGTATGGAGTCTGGATATCTAGAATTGGGCTGGGTAAGTCTCTCTTTAGATTTTTCTACATTCAAGAGTTTTTGGAAGTATCCTGCAAAGGTATTAGTTTATTGTTTAACTTAAGCTTCACAACAGGTGCACGTAGCTGAAGAGTGGGAGCTGTATACGGCATGGTCTGCTTCCTGAGTTCCCTATAGAGGTCTCTTAAGTTGTTCTCCTTGAAGTCCTTCTCGGTCAGTTGTATCAAGGATCTGTTGTAGGTTCTCTTGGTATTGCGGATAATGCTCGCAGTTATTTTTCTTTGAGTTAAAAAGGCCTGATAGTTGGGCTCATCCTTAGGGTGAGGCCACACGATGCGTTACGTATGCCGGAGCGGTGCCGCAACGTCATCCTACATACAAATCACTATGCCATGTCACACGATGCGTTGGACCGCCGTGCGGCGTCGCACCTCTTAGGCGCGCCGCACTTGGGACCTGAGAGACGAGGCGGGGAGGGGTGAGACGCTGCGATCGTTCCTGGTTCGATTGCGGTGCCTACACACCACCCTATAGCTCCAATTAATTGCAGTGCGGTGCCGCACCGTACCGTTAACGCATCGTGTGGCCTCGCTCTTACCCGGATTTCACTTGATCCAGGCTTTGTACCTTTCCTCTATCCCCTGATCACATTCTGTGGCCCACCAGCGATGCTTGCCTTTGTTGGATGAGGCATGGATGGTTTCTTTTGCTGCGTCCAGCAGAGCTCTTTGTATGTTTGCCCACCCTTCTTTTCTTGTGTTTTTCCTTAGGGTGGTCTGGAAGGTGCATTCTTCATCATTCAGTCATGAGATCTTGAACTAACTGTAGTATCTTAGATCCTTTCGTGGTGTTAGGTAATCTCCACAAATGTCGTAGGTTGGTCTTTATTAGGCATAGATAATAGTCAGACTTTAGGTTAGCTTCTCTGAGTACCATTCACTCTATATCTCTGTGGTTCCTCTTGTCTGTAGCCACATGGTCTATCTGAAATACACCTAACAGGGGATTTGGGCTCTTCCAAGTCTTTGACTTCCTAGGTAGTTGTTTGAAGGCAGTTGACTTAAGGACCATGTTATATTTGTCGCAAAGGTCTATAAGGCGCTTTCCATTTCTGTTGGTCCTCTTATGGGCTGGATAGTAGCCACCTATCCTTTGATATTTCCGCTCTTTGCCAACTTGTACATTGAAATCGCCCATGAGTATAGTGGTGTGATGTTGTGGGATTTTATCTAGAATTTCTTCTAGAATGCTACAATGTTATTCTACCTCTTCTAGATTTTTCCTGTTGGTGTCATTTGTAGGTGCATGAAAGTTCACTATAGTATGTGCTCTTTTGCGGGACCTTAAGGATATTGAAGAGAAGTTCTACCATCAGGTGAAGTGAAACCTATTATGTGGTCAATCATCCTTTGATGTACAGCAAAGCCGGACCTAGCTGTGGGACTCTCTTCATCATTCTGATCCTGGTTTACCTTTGTAGATCCTGCATCCTTGGAATCCCATCGCATCTTTGTCATTGAACCGAGTCTCTTGTAGTGCTGCTACCTTGATGTTATACTAGCACATCCAGAGTATGCAATATATATATATATATATACATATATATATATATATATACATATATATATATATATATATATATATACATATATATATATATATATATATATATATATATATACATATATATATATACATATATATATATATATATATACATATATATATATATATATATATATATATATATATATATATATATTCGTTTAGCCCTCTAAGGAGCGCGTAGAACCACTACTTAGCACCGGTCATCTTGTTCTTTTTATCTTCCCAAAACTTACTCATCCTTTCGCTCTGGGCCTGTCTTCATTCTTACGTCCATTCGTTTTTTAGTTTCAAACTCTTAGCTGTTGGATTCTTTGATGTGAAGTTATGTGAATTTATTTCCTGCCTGTATTTAGTTCGTGTAGTTGCCAATGGGTCTATATTGATTATTGAAAGGTCATGTTGGGTGTCTACCAGCCAGCGTACTTTGGACTGTCGGGTTCCATTGATGATGTGGAAGATTTTCTTGGTCAATTGAGAGTCATCCATTCGTACTATATGACTGTAGAATTTCAGACGTCTTTTCCGTGCAACTGAGGAAAATAGTTCTGTCAGGGAATACAGTTCTTGTGAGCTTTTACGCATCCAGATACCATCTTGTACCTTGGGTCCAAATATTTTTCTCAGTATCTGACGTTCTACTTCCTCAATATCATTAATGTAGATGGTTAATGATGAAGTCTCAATTGCATAGAGTGCTGCTGGAAGAATGACTGTATGGTAGTGACGGAGTTTTGCTTTAGAAGAACGTGATTTCTTGTTGTACATATTACAGGTGATTGTATAGGCTTTGCGTAACTTTTCTGCACGTGTTGTGTTAGTCATTCTTTCCTTACCAGTGGTTCCAATTATTTCACCTAGGTACTTGAAGTGCTTAACTTGTATGATGTTGCCATATTTGGTTGCAAGATGTGTCATATTTGAGCTCTTATGTATTGCGTTTTCTCGTAAGAGATTTGAAGGCCGGTCCTGAAGGCGATTTCATGAAGTTCCTCGATGGCGTGTTTGGCTTCTTCAGTAGTCTGTGTGATTATTGCAAGGTCGTCAGCGAAAGCGAGGCACTTTATGTTGATTCGTTGGTCCTTTTCTCCCATATATACTCCTGGTACTTCTTTCTCCCATATTTTGATATCTTATCTAGTACCAGGTTGAGGAGGAGTGGGGACAATCCATCACCCTGTCTTACTCCAGTACTGATTTGAAAAGGCTCGGAGATTTCACCCATGAATTTTACTTTAGATGTTGTGCCTGACAAAGTCTGTTCGATTAACATGGTTGTTTTACTATCCACACCGCATTCATGAAGTATATTAAACAGAGTTATGCGGTCAATCGAGTCATAGGCTTTCTTGAAGTCTACGAAAGTGACAACTGTGTGGTTGGGCTGGCGATGTTGCAGTAACATCTTCAGGTTCCAGATTTGTTCCGCGGATGATCGGTGCGGTCGGAAACCTGTCTGATATTCACCGATCAGATGTTCTGTCTGTTCTTCCAGTTTTGTGAGGAGGGCACGTGAGAGAACTTTGTAGGCGATTGATAGAAGGGAAATGCCTCGGTAATTGTTGGGATCAGTCTTGTCGCTCTTTTTGTGTAGTGGGTGGATCAAAGCATTTTTCCAGTCCGCTGATGTGATTCCATGCCGCTCTTCCATGTATTTCCAATGATAGCTTGCAGTTTGTCAATCAAGAGTTCACCTCCGATCTTGAGCATTTCAGCGATTAGGCCGTCTTCCCTTGGTGCTTTGTTGTTTTTTAGGAGTCAAATGATGTTTCGTATTTCCTCATGTGTTGGTGGAACAGAGTCCTGATTTGGGGCGGCTATGTTATATTGGAGTCTTTCTTCAGGGGGTTCACAGTTGTGTAGCTTCTCGAAGTACTGTTTCAGAATTTCGCAGTTCCCTTTTGTGTTGGTTTCAAGGGTTCCATCAGGCCGACGGAAGCAGAGGCTCGGTGGCTTGTAGTTCATCAGTTATTCCATAAATGTACTGTAGAAGTTTCGCGTGTTATTTCTTTTGAACTCATTGTCGATTTCCTCTAATTTTTTAAATGGTATGTCCGTTTAATGCGTCTGATCGTTTTGGATGTGTCCCTCTGCATTGGATGTCCCTCTGCATTTTTAAGAAATTCTGCCAATTCTCTTGTGTCTTGTTGCTATGCCAAGTCTTCCACGCAAGCATCAAGGGCCCTGTCGCATTCCAATGTCCACCATCTGTGTTTTCGTTTTCGTGGCGGTTGACCGAGTTTCCTTGCTGATTGCTGGATTGTCTGAAGAAGTTCATCCCATGTATTTTGGATCTATACGCGGAATTTAGATTTTTGACACTTATTTTGACACTACACAAACTATATATATATATATATATATATATATATATATATATATATATATAATGCCATCTACTGATTATTTGCAAATACATGAAATACGTGGTCTGTTAGCAAAGTATCCGACCTTTAGCCGGCAAAAAAAACTGGCATACCTGGAGCGTTGAAAACCTAATCACCTTCAAAGTAGTCTCCTTGGGACTCCACACACTTCTTCCAGCGGTGCCGCCACTGTTGGAAGCATTCCGAAAAAGCCTCTTTCGGAATCGACTTTAGCTCGGCTGTCGTTGCAGCCATAATGTTCTCTCTTGTCTGAAATCGCGTTTCTTTCAATGGTCTCTTGACTTTGGGGAATAGTCAGAAGTCGCAGGGGGCAATATCAGTAAGGAGCCTGTCGAACCAGAGGAGTCTGTTTTTTCGCAAAAAAAATGTGAACCAAGTGCGATGAATGTGCTGGAGCATTCTCGTGATGGAGTCGCCAATTTCCTGATGACCACAACTCCAGTCGCTTGCGCCGCACAGCATCACGTAGGCGACGTATGACATCCCTATAGTACTTTCTATAGTCGTTCCGTCATTTTACTTGCATTGAAAAACCGACTAGAGCACTACACACTGCGTCACTCGAACACTGCTCGACAGCAACTGACACTATCTACAGGCGGGAAAAAATCACGCATGCGCACGAAGGTTCAAGGTCGGCTCATGCAAGCGCGCTTGATTCAAATCCATCAGGTTTTCAAAATAAAAAATAAGGTCGGATACTTTTCTAACAGACCACGTATATGGAAGTGTTGTACTTTAAATATAAAGTGGAACAATACTAGAGAATAACTCTTATATTGACATTGATTATATACAAATACCAGCTGTAGTAATTTTCAAAAATGTTTATTTGTATTTTATACAAATCCTACAAAGTCCTTTTTAAATATTGTACATAATTAGTTCATGTCATTTAAATATCCCACATACAGACAAAATATGATTTCTTTTACCCAGTGATTGGGAAATATGCTTGCAAGCAATTATACTCTTCAAGTGATTTTTTCTGTATTTAGGTAACACCATGGAATGTAGATACCATCAGTAAACCAGGTTTCGCCAAGACTGTTATTAATAAGAAAGCCCCACGTCCTAAGGACGAAAACCTAACCGAAGAAGAACGCGAAGCACGTATGAAAAAATTCATCAAAGATAATGAAAAAGACTTAAAACACTATGGTATGCTGCGCAAATATGATGATTCACGAGCGTTTCTCAAATCTCATGACCAACTTGTCTGTGAGGACACTGCTAACTATTTGGTCATCTGGTGCATAAATTTAGAGATGGAGGAGAAACATGAATTAATGGCTCATGTTGCTCATCAAACCATTTGTATGCAATATATTTTGGAGTTAGCTAAACACTTGGATTATGATCCAAGGGCTTGTTTGGATGCTTTCTTTGCTAAAATTCAAATTGCCGAACCAGAATACAAAGCTTCATTTGATGATGAATTGCTGCAATTTAAAAAAAGGATTGAGAAGAGGGCGGCAGAGAAAGTTGAAGAAGCTGTTAAAGTAAGCATAATACAAATTATAATATTCATCATTTTGTATTTAAACATGTATCATGTCATTCTGTTTTTATTGTTATATTTTTTAGGAGGCCGAAGAGGAAGAACGTCAATCGAGGCTTGGACCAGGTGGATTAGATCCAGTAGAAGTTTTTGAAAGTTTGCCAGATGAATTAAAGAAATGTTTCGAGTCTCAGGATATTGGTCTTTTGCAACAAGCTATTTCAGAGATGCCTGAAGAAGATGCTAAATATCACATGAAGAGGTGTGTGGATTCTGGATTGTGGGTTCCAGATAGTAACAAAGATAAAGCCAAGTCTGAAGAAGATGCCTCAACAGCTTCGTCCTAAGTAATTTCATACATTACTGCAACTCATTAATTATTTCTTCTTTTTTTTATTATTATAAAGATCATGATGAGAGTATAAAAAAAATTGTAAATAAAGAAAATTGAAAAAGGTAGAAAATATTACATAACATATACCTTTTTGTGGGTCAACATAATCTTACAATTTCATCTGTGTATTCAGATAGAGCCAGATATATCCTCAAATATTTGTTATGATATGGTTTCTGAATAAAATCAAGCATAACTTCACTTTCATGAATCACCAATTTTTCCAAATTGCCTCTTAGAGAAAATGTTGGTTGTAATGTATCACAAAAAGATACATCAAGGTATTGCAATTTCTTGCATTTCTTGCAAAGAATATCGATGTTAGTCAAAGCTCTACAGCACCTTAACTTGGCCACTTTTAAATTCCTACAAGTTTTTGCTACAACCACAATTCCATCATCACCTATCTATTGAAAATACAAAGTGAATAAATTATAAATAATTGAATGTTTTCTCACCAAAATGCAGAAGCTGAAATCAATTGCTATAAGATTCTTGAAATAATCTCTTTCTGTGAAGATATCGTTTATATTTTGTCCTGTTATAATGAAGTTGTGAGTAAATCCAAACTCCTTAATATTTGGAAGGTGTTTCGTTAAGTTTTTTAACATTTCGTAATTTAGATTTAGGCTGTAGTGTAGAAACAATTTTTCCAAATTCGGACAATCGCATAATTTCTAATTAAATGAAAAATCATTAAATACTTCTCAAATAAATCTAAGTTGTATAATAGAAATATTTATTTACCTCGTATGTTCTGCTTGTTAGGGATCTTGAGTCAAGACTTATTGATTTTAAATTAGGACCAATATTTCCTATAATTAGTATGGCATCTTCATCTTTTAAGTCAATTGTAGGAGGCAACAAGGACATGTTTATTTCTTCAAGTTTTCGGCAATTCAGAATTGTCTCCAAAATATTTTTCATTGACAAATTTTTAATCTTGGTCAAGTTTAAACTTCTGCAAAACAATACATTTTAAATATGTAAGAGATTTAATTTATAAATAGTTTTCTTTTAGAAGATATTGATTATTATTATTATTACACACGTTACAGGCCTTTTATCAGACCATGTGAAACATTCATGACTACTTGTTCTTCCTGTCCTTCCAGTACTACTTCATTCTTTCACTAAAGGCTCTTCCTTTATTCAGTCCCCTTTGGGCTTTAGGTACTGTTTTCTCTGACATCATTTCCCACTTGTATCATCATCAATGGCGATACAAGCCTATAGTAAGGTCTCGACCTTTTCCAGCTTCTTTCGCCATACATTCCTGTCTCTGGTCTGCATCGTCCAGTTCGGTGCACCTATCTTTCGTGCGTCTTCACTTACACCATCTTTCCAGCGCAGCTTTGGCCTTCCTCGCCCTCTTGTGCCTACGGGTTCTGCTTTAAGGATCTTTTTTGCAGGATTAATGTCATCATATCTGTTCACATGGCCTGCCCATCGCAATCGGCCGATTTCGATTGTAGTTACTATGTTCTTGTTACCGGCTTGTCTATAGATGTTGTAAATTTCGAAGTTATACCTGCGTCTCCACATACCGTCTTCTTGGATTGCCCCGTATATATTTTGCAATATCTTTCTTTCAAAGATCATCAGAGATTCATCTCTTTTTGTCAGGGTCCATGTCTGCGATCCATACATTAAGACTGGTATGATGAGTGTTCTATGTAACCTGATTTTTGTAGTTCTTGATAGATTGCGAAGGTACTTTGAAAGGCAAAAATAGCACCTATTTGCAAACATAATGCGTCTTCTGATTTCTGCACTGTTGTTATTATCTACCGTTACTGTCGCACCCAGATACTCAAACTCCCTCAGCCCTTCGAGATTATGATCATTAATTGTGATATTCTGTCCAATGTCTCGCACTCTTTGGTTTTTTGTTGTCGCCATAAATTTATTTTTTATGTTTATTTATGTGTAGTCCCATGTTGTTTGCTGCGGCTTCAAAAGTTGTGAATGTTTCTTTGGCCTGTCGTATGGTTCTAGTAATAATATCTATATCATCTGCATAGGCCAGGATTGGAGATTTGTTGAAGATAGTGCCTCTATTATTCAGTTGGGCCTCTCGAACTACTTTATCCAAGGCTATGTTAAACAGTAGGCATGCTGGCGCATCACCCTGTCTCATGCCAACCTCCGTTTCAAACGGGTTCGATATATCATTTTGTATTTTGACACAGCATACTACCCTAGACATTCTCATTTTTGTGAGGTTTATGAGAGTTTCTGGTAACTCAAGCTCATTCATGACTTCATAAAGCTTCGGCCGTAATATACTATCATAAGCTGCCTTGAAATCGAATGTAAGGTATCTATGTTGAATTCATTGGTCTTTTCTAGAAGGTCTTTTTGATTTAAAATGAAGAGCTGATCCATTGTAGAGCACCCAGGTCTAAAACCACATTGATATGTTCCAAGTCTGGGTTCCGCGTATACTTGGATACGTTCTGCGATGACGTATGATAGTATTTTATAGACGGTGTTTAGTAGTGTTATGCCCCTGTAGTTACCATACTCAAGTAGATCCCCTTTCTTGTGTATTGGGCAGATCAGTCCAAAATGCCACTTGTCTGGCATGCGTTGCTGATGCCATACTTTTAATATTATTTCAAGTAGCGCTTTTTCTAGGGTGTCTCCACACTGCTTGTACAGTTCTGAGGGCATTCCATCTTGGCCAGGTTCTTTATAGTTATTTAGACGCCTTATCGCTTTCCGGATGTCATCAATGTTAGGGTCTTCGACTTGGTCTTTGTTTCGGGCTTCAAATTGTTCTGGTGTTACGTTTTCGTCACTTCCTAGCAGTTCTGAAAAATGTTCCACCCATCTTAGAAGAATGTCATCCCTGTCGTTTAGTATATCTCCCTTCTTATTCTTACACATGTTTACTTTTGGTTTGAACTCCTTTCTCCTTTTGTTGATCTTTTGATAGAATTTTCGAGTTTCGTTTTGACTTCTGAGTACTACTATCTCTTATATGACTCTGTTCTTGGATTCTCTCTTCTTCTTTTTATGTACCTTTTTTTCTTCTCTTCTCATTCTTCTGTACATTTCTTCAGATTCTCTGGTTATGCGCTGTAGTTTCTTTTTATATGCCCTGTTCTTTCTGTCAGTAACTTCTTGGCATTGTTCGTCAAACCAATCATTTCTTGGCCTCAAACCTCTCAAGTCTCAAACCCAAAAATATTCTCTGCTGCCTGTTTTATTGTGGTTTCAGTTATCCCAGAGATCATCAACCGACTGTGTAGATTCATTAATATTTAAATGTGTTGTGATATAGTTTTTGTATGAGTCCACTACTGTCTCGTCCTTTAATGCAGCTGTATTGTATCTTAACTGTTTTTCACAAGATAGTGGTCTGATTCTATATTTGCGCCCCTAACTTCTTACGTTTATCAGGTCTGAGCCGTGCCTACTATCTAAGAGCACATGATCAATTTGATTCTCCGTATTTTCATCTGGTGATATGCACGTAGCTTTGTGGATACGTTTGTGATCGAAAAGGGTACTTACAATTACCATGTGTTTCGAGGCGGTTAGGTTGACAGTTCTATTTCCATTATCATTGATATCGTCATGTAGGCTAGATCTACCAATGGTTCCTTGGTCTGGCTATCCTCCTTGCCTATTTTGTTGAGGTCCCCGATGACTATCTTTACATCATTGGCTGCACATTCACCGTAGGCACCCTCCAATTCATCATAGAATTGGTCTTTTTCTTCCTCCGACTTGTCTTCTGTGGGTGCATGGGCATTAATGACACTCATATTGAAAAATTTGCCCTTTAGTCTAAGTACACAGAGTATTTCATTGATTGCTTTGAATCCCATGAGCACTGGTCCCACTTGTATACCTTATGCTTAAATACGCCTTTGTCTATGATATCCACTGAGTCTATCTGCTCTTTCCAGATCAATTTTGACTTGTGTCATTCAGGGTGTAGTGGTCTTGAGGCCTTGGATGTACCTGAGGATTCTGTTGGTGAGTCTGGCCTGTGGAAATCTGCTGATGTGTCCATAAAATGTTAGTCGCCTCTTTAGCATTCGTCCTCTACAGCCAGCGTCTGTGGAATTTTGGACCAATAATTTTCCTCATTATTTTCCTTTCCTGTGTGAGGGTGTTCTCAAGGTCGGTCTTTGTGTGTTTCACTGGCGTATAACACCTCAGGTTTGATTACTGTGTTCTAGTGACGAATTATAGTGAAGGTGGACATACATTTCTTGTTGTAGATACCCTGTGTTTTGTATAAAATTCTCTTCATTTTCAATAACCTAGTATTCTGCGCGATTTTCTCTTTTCATGTTCGATCACTTCACCTATATTCGGGCCGGCGAGAGAATGCAGCTCTATTGGGCCGAGTCAAGGGATGCGCCGAGGTACGTGCAGATTAGTTTGAGATAAGAAATATGCATCAGTTTTTCAAATTCGGACAACAAAACACCACGCACTCGAAATACAGTGGGAGTATGCGGAGAACAATGCTAAACTCGTCGAGACGAGATGCATTCTCTCGCCGGGCTGAGTATAGGTACTTAAAGTGTGTGACTCTGTTGATCTTGCCATATTTTGTGTTCAAATTTATTATCTTTACTTTCCTGCAGAAAGTTTTTTGAAAGGAAATCTGTAGCCCAACTTTTTTCCGTACTCTTTGAGTACTTCTATCTGTCTGATTGCTGTGGTTTCTGATTGTATGTGAGTAGTGGCAGATCGTCCGCGAAGACTAGACAACCGTCCTCGAGATTGTCCTTGGGTCGTCCACGTCGCACTAACTTCAGTAACCTTGTGTTTTCAGCTCCTCCCATTCCTCGATGACCTTACCCAGCACTAGGTTGAAGAGGAGCAGTGACAGTCCGTCACCTTTGCGAGCGCCTGTCTTGATCTCAAAAGGTTCATAGATTTCCCCCTTGAACTTCACCTTAGATGTTGTGTCTGTCAGTATTTGTTTGATCAGTTGCAGTGTCTTGTCGTCCAAACCTTGTTCGTGTAGGATGTTCAACAATGACTGGCGACTGATGGCGACAGATCGTCTGCGAAGACTAGACAGCCGATCTCTAACTTGTCCTTGGGTCGTCCAAGTCGCACTGGTTTCCAGTAACCTTGTGTTTTCAGTTCTTTCTCCCATTCATTGATGACCTTATCCAGCACTAGGTTGAAGAGGAGTGGTGAGAGTCCATCACCTTGGCGAACGCCTGTCTTGATCTCAAAAGGTTCGGAGATTTCCCCCTCGAACTTTAACTTAGAAGTTGTGTCTGTCAGGGTTTCTTTGACCAGTCGCAGTGTCGGTCGTCCAAACCTAGTTCGTGTAGGATGTTGAACAATGACTGGCGACCGACGGAGTCATATGCCTTCTTGAAGTCAACGAAGGTGCATATGATTGGAGTGTCCCTGAGGGCTTTGATTTGCAGAGTAGTCTTCATACTGAAGATTTGTTCTGCACAGGACCGAGCAGGGCTGAAGCCTGCCTGGTATTCGCCTATCTTGTGCTCCAGCTGGTCCTATATCCTTTGGAGTATGCACGCTGAGAATATCTTGGATGTGACTTGTAGTAGTGAGATGCCCCTATAATTGTTTACATCTGTTGGGTCGCCCTTTTTGCGCGGAAGGTGGATCCGTGCACATTTCCAGTCGTCTGGTAACTTTTCTGACGTCTATATGTCTGTGATGATCTGTTCGAGTGAGTTCGGTCCGAGGTTTTCAGTAGTTCGGCCACAATACCGTCTTCGCCAGATGTCCTGTTGTTTTTGGGTCTGAGGATGAGCCTATGAACTTCCTCTTGTGTCGGGGATGCTGAGTCTGTATTACTATCTGTTATCTGTAAAAAAGTATTTTATTAAAATATTTCCTCTTGGATTGTCTGATAATTTTTGCTGTTAACTTTCTTGTTTCGTTGAACACCTGTAAATTTTCTGGGGAGATGTTGGTAAGCCAAATTCCTGGTGACGAGTTTTCTCATAATCAGGGTCCCATCAGGGTTGCTTGTTGTTCTTCTTCCGAGGAATGAGGGCTTGTGCTTTTTCTGTGATTTTTCGGCGGAAATTTTGCCGTTGTCGTTGTCATTTGTATGCTTTTTTTCCAAGCTTCTTTCATTCCAGAATCATTTTCTTTCGAATTTCAGTAGGGGAGTTTTCTTACAGAAAGTTCTCTTGGGGGTGAACTTGACTTTGACGCGTGTAAGGTAGTGATCAGTCAATGTTGGCTCGCCTGCGTACCTGTATGACATGGATCTCTTTCTGTACTGAATACGAGATTGTCGCATGGTCAATTTGGAACTCGCCTAACCGCTCGACTGGTGAACGCCAGGTTTTCTGTTTTCTGTGGTGTTTTCTGAGAGATGTCGACATGATCTTGAGATTGTGCTGCTGGCAAAGTTCTATGAACCGTGTGCCATTTTTGTTGATGAATTTATGTGCGGGATAATTTCCTACTGTTTTCCTGTGCATTTTTTCTCTGCCGATCTGTGCAATGAAATCGACCAGGAGAAGTTTGATGCCATCCTTGCCGACTTTGGATAATACTTTCTCGAGGGTTGACCAGAATTTGTCGATGGACTGTGGGTCTTTCTTGTTGCTCTGGTTGTGATAAGTGTGTCTTTTTTGTTGGCGAACTGAACGCGCATGGTCATCAGTCGGTTGTTTACTTGTGTGACTTCCCTGAATGATTCGAGTATAGTCTTATAGAGCACGAAGGCCATCCCCAACAGTGGACCGCCTTTGGCAACTCGCCTATCAGTTTTGCTCTTAAAGATGCGGTACTTGCCGTAGTCTATGATGACTTCTAGTCACTAGGTTGTGCAGCTTTCCAGGCTGTATGAGAGTGTTGATGTTGAAGGTACCTATTTACAGTAGCGTCTTGTAAGGGAGTTTGCCAGAGAACTCCGAACTTTCTCTGTAGTCGTGGAAGTCCTGGTTCCCCAGAATCCGAGTGCCCGGTTGCCGCCTGCGGACGGGTGGATTAGTTACCACCTGGGGTATTGCTGTTATTCCTTGCACGAGAGATGATTTGTAAGCATTGATGTCCAGTGGTCACCCACTGAGTTGTTAGAAACCGGGATTGTCGGTTCCTGAAGCATGTGTTACGGCCGCACTCAAGTGCGGATGTAACACAACAAGTGCATGTGTTACAGCCGCACTAAGTGAACAGGCGGTGACCAATCGCCGGTGGCTACCACTGCAGACTAGAGATGGGCATAATCGAGTGACGATTATCGACTATTCGATTATTCTAAATCATTCGAGTTCTCGATTACTACACGTGCGGACGAGTGATGAATGATCACTCGGACTAGAGCTGAATCATTCGAAATATTCTGGATCATTCGAATAGTCGATTATCACTCATGCGCATGAGTTACGAATGATCACTCGGGAGTTGAGGATCGAAATCAGCCGTTAGTAGTCGTCGGCTGTGCGCCGAGATGCGCATAATCGAAATATTTTAGTATTCGGCTGGAGTTCGTGCCTTCGTATCTAGTTATGAATGATCATTCGGACTGGGAATTCGGAGTTGGGCGTTAGTAGTCGTCGGCAGTGTCGAGATGCGCAATCGAATGACTTTAGTATTCGGAATCTGCAGGCGCCACCACTAATACCTTTGTTACAGGTTTTTTGTTTAAGAATGAGGAAACAAATTCTAGTTTTTGAAGTAGAATCTTTTAAGCAGTGATGGGTCTCACTATTTTAAAACTTTCTAACAAGTTTTAGTTTGAATTTTTTAACAAAAGCTAGGATGGTGATAAAGTAACAAAATTGAATTAAACAACAAAATATGAATATTATGGTATTATGGATCATATTTAGAATCCAATATCATTTAAATTTATTTATTTTACTGCCATAAAATATGCTAACGATGGAATACGATTATCAAAGATTTCTTTACATTTTTCTTTATCTCACGTTTGTTTATAAAATGCCCAAATGTTTGTTTAGGAGAAACAGCCGCTGGAAATGTTGAAACCTCTCTATAGAGGCGCATGCATTTATAATATTTTTATATTACAATTATAAATTACTAGGATTGTAATAGAGTGTTGCAAAAATGCTTCAAATTATTAACGAAACTGGCTTAATTTACATAAATTGCATTCTACAGGTAATATTATAGCTACATGCAATAATAACTGATAAAAATATTTTTAAGGGTAAATCGAGAGATCATTCGATTATGAAATCATTCGATTATTGAAATCACTCGATTACTAATCATTCGATTATCGAAATCATTCGATTATGCCCATCACTACTGCAGACGCGACATGGATTTGGTACATTCAATTTTTTATTCATTATTATTATTATTTCTATTAATTCTAAATGAATAGAAATAATAATATGTATTGATTATTATTATTGTGTTTGTTGTTTTTTGATTAACACAATTTCATTTTTAATTTTGATATTAAAATTATATATTAAAATGAAAGTTACTTTAAGTTTCGAAATCCAGCAATAAGAGAATATACAGGTTTAAATCCATCCAGCTGAGTCCTATCCAAATTGAGCATTTCCAAATTAGGAAAAGTTCGCAACACGTATTTCAACAGATTTATTTCCAAACTATCGTAGTTTGTCAAAGATAATCTCTTCAGTTGAACCAGAAGCTTTGAAGCTTGCATTAGAATCACCATTGGTTTATTAACATTGTCTATGTGCAGACTCTCCAGAAGTCTGAATCTTCTTAAATGATCAAAAATAAAGGACAGGGGAATAGCATTTCCTGTTATACAGAGGGATTTCATGAATTCTGGCTGCTTCACTGCATGTCTCCAATGCCTACATACCTGAAAAATTGAAAGTGATTAACTCAAAATATAAACTAGAAATAGATTAGTCAGCTTAGTCTTCTTTTTCAAGTAATATCTGACAAGTCTTGTCTAACTGTTTGTCTAGGGTTGTTTGTCTAGTTTTGTATGTCTGTTTTTGAGGGACGTAGTTGGCGGTTATTCACGGTTCATTTGGTACTGCTAGGCCGCAGTCCAAATTGCGCTCAAAGTGCTTACGACGTACAAAGTGCTAAGATACGGTCCGATTTAGGCCGCGGTCCGAATTGCACTCACAGTGCTTACGACGTACAAAGTGCTAAGATACGGTCCGATTTAGGGCGGGGTCCGAATTGCGCTCACAGTGCTTATGCTCACAGTGCACAATGCTCACGGTCCGATTTAGGACGCGAATTGTGCCCATACCGTTCATAGCATACCAATGTTCGGTCCGATTCGTGCTTTCAACGCTCACAGTTTGCGCTGCAAACGTTATGACGTCAGAAGTGACGTCATGCTCAGACATTCACGATGCTCAAGGATCGGACAGTCAGCACTGTGTTCAGTGACATAACCTAACGTAGGCCGAATTACAGTACAGTAATACGGTACAGCGAACAGCTGTTAGCGCATCCATTCTAGTCGCATGGCCCCGAAGTTACCTGTGAATTATTTAAATTTAATTTCTCTTTTCTTTTTCGCTTCATCAGTTATTTTGGATTCCATAATATAATGAATACATTGTTTGAATCCAGTTTCTTTTGTTTTAAACATATATCCAGTTATTGTTCTCGGGTTGATAGGTTCTTCTACATTAGTTGCAATTTTGTGCCTTTCCATTTCCCATCGAGAACAGTCGAAGATTGTATGGCTCACGGTATCGGTCTCTCCGCAGTATATGCACTGGTCGTCTGCCCCCCTGCCAATTTGGTGCAGGTAGTCCTTGAAACAGCCGTGGCTGGACAATACTTGGGTGAGATAGTAACTATTTTCCCCATGTTCTCTGTTTATTCAGGGTTCAAGTTCAGGGATAAGAAGTCTGGTCCACTCTCTTTTAATGTGGCCTTTGCTGCCATTCTTCAATTAGTTGTTTCCTGGCCGATTTTTTTTTAAGTTTGTTGTCACCCGTCTGCATTTTTCTTTGCTCTTCCACCAGCAAGTCAATTGGCGGATACCCGCGATGGTCAAGACTGCCTCGCTTGATATGGTGCGGTAAGCACTAGAGATGCTTATTGCCTTTTTTATTTGCACTGCAAGGAGCTTTTGAGTATTGCTCTGTTTTCCCAGTGCTCTGGCCAATATTGGTGCTCCGGATATCATTGTGGTTTTTGTCTTTTCCACTGCGTAGCGAAAATTCCCTTTGGAAGCCACGCATTGTAAGTTTCTAGCAACAAATCTGGCCACATTTCAACCACTTCTGCGATGACCTCATTTGGGATATTGTCTGGACCAGGTGCTTTCCCTCACAGTAATCGTTTCCTAGCCTCAAAGATCTCTACGCTGAAAGGAATCACGTGAGTCTCAGCGGCTTGCCATAATTCTGCAGGTCTTCGTCACTGATCTGGAAATACCGTGGTAACTATTTCTCTCATCCGTTGTGAGCACGATATCCCAGGTATCAGCTGTCTATCCATAATTTTTTTCGTAGCAATTCGATATGGGTCTTCATTTATAGATCGACAGAGTTCGAGCCAGCATTTCTGCTTGCTATTTTTGATGGCCATGCGTAATTCCTTTTTCGCATTTTTAAATATTCGCGTCCAGATCCACTTTTTGTCCAGCAATCCTGTCTGTTGCGTTTTGTCGCCGCCTTCTGTGGCGTTGGGCAGACCTGCGTGCCGTAACGTACTTCTTCCATAGGTTATTGATTTCAGCGTTCCACCAGTAAACTGCCTTTTTTGCATTTAAGGCAAATTTGCGCTTTGGCATCGAAGCATCGCACGCTGTTGTAATGGTTTCGACCGCATATTCTACAAGTCGATCTACGTCACCTATCCCTGAAAGTTTTTGCAACTCTCCATGCATCTAGCTTCTTCCAGCGTCGCTCTTATCTGAGTCCTATCGAGTTTCTTCACCAGCCATCCGTCTCCGTTTCCATGTTAGATGGTAGTGTTTCTCTGTTAACTCTTTGGGTTCGTTTCAGGCTAAATTCCAGATATTGGTGGTCGCTAAGGGTGGCGTCCTCTAGTACACTCCACCTCTGCACCCTATGCGCGAAGCCTTCCGATGCTATTGTAACGTCGATAACCGATTCGGTATTTCTTCTTCGGGATGTAAAAGAGTTTCCCTCATTAAGGATCACTAGGTCCAGCCTCGCTATCACATCAGACAGAACTTAGCCTCTTCTATCCCTTATTCCTGAGCTACCTTCTGGTGATTTACAGTTAAAATCAGCTGCCACAAGAACTAAACAGCTCGCGGAAATCAGATTTTCTTCCAGATCGTCTATCTGTCTCAGGAAATCTTCGTGGTCAATATTTGGTGAGATATAGCAGCTATATATTCTTAAACTTTCGATATCGATCTATACAAAGTTGTATGGATCGAAAGTCTGCTTACTGACTTCCCTGATTCGTAGATTCCGATTCAGAATGGCGCTGGCTGTTCTACCTGTCTCGTCTTGGAACCATGAGCCTGTATCCAGACATCTATACTGCTGGCTGATAATTAGCACATCCGCACATTTTCCGCAGCAGTCTGTAGCATGAGATACTGTGCTTCGCGGCCTTTTCCTAAGTTTATCTGAAGGAACTTCGTAATTACTTCGTTTTCTTTAATGCCTCCTGGAACGACTGACATCTTATACCTCCAAGAATGTGTTTCACATCTATTCTTTTTTTCATTACAGACTGCGCAGGAGGCCTCCTCTTTGCGATCTTTAGCAAAGTGGTCTTGCTTTCCACATAGACATTTACCACATATACCACTATATAGACCACATACACATTTGGATCTGTCTGTTCCTTTGCAGAGTTAGACCAATGATTTTCCCCGTAGCACGCCAAATCATTGGTCTAACTCTGCACGTGACCCATCCTACCTTGACTTTGCCAGTCTTCAGAAGTGTTTCTGCAATTTCCTTCGTTGTTGTCACTACAGCTGTTTGTGTGCCACTAAAACATTTTCTGAGTGATTGCACTTTCATCGAATCTGGGAAGGTTTGTTGTACTACCGCTAATATGGCGGCAGTCACATCCGCTTCCTCTGTAACCTCAACTAGGTCCCGGATCTTGATTGTGCAGTTCTCGCAGACTCGTCTGGTCTTGTCTGTCTGGTCTTGTCTGTCTGGTCTTGTCTGTCTGGTCTTGTCTGTCTGGTCTTGTCTGTCTGGTCTTGTCTGTCTGGTCTTGTCTGTCTGGTCTTGTCTGTCTGGTCTTGTCTGTCTGGTCTTGTCTGTCTGGTCTTGTCTGTCTGGTCTTGTCTGTCTGGTCTTGTCTGTCTGGTCTTGTCTGTCTGGTCTTGTCTGTCTGGTCTTGTCTGTCTGGTCTTGTCTGTCTGGTCTTGTCTGTATGGTCTTGTCTGTCTGGTCTTGTCTGTCTGGTCTTGTCTGTCTGGTCTTGTCTGTCTGGTCTTGTCTGTCTGGTCTTGTCTGTCTGGTCTTGTCTGTCTGGTCTTGTCTGTCTGGTCTTGTCTGTCTGGTCTTGTCTGTCTGGTCTTGTCTGTCTGGTCTTGTCTGTCTGGTCTTGTCTGTCTGGTCTTGTCTGTCTGGTCTTGTCTGTCTGGTCTTGTCTGTCTGGTCTTGTCTGTCTGGTCTTGTCTGTCTGGTCTTGTCTGTCTGGTCTTGTCTGTCTGGTCTTGTCTGTCTGGTCTTGTCTGTCTGGTCTTGTCTGTCTGGTCTTGTCTGTCTGGTCTTGTCTGTCTGGTCTTGTCTGTCTGGTCTTGTCTGTCTGGTCTTGTCTGTCTGGTCTTGTCTGTCTGGTCTTGTCTGTCTGGTCTTGTCTGTCTGGTCTTGTCTGTCTGGTCTTGTCTGTCTGGTCTTGTCTGTCTGGTCTTGTCTGTCTGGTCTGGTCTGTCTGGTCTTGTCTGTCTGGTCTTGTCTGTCTGGTCTTGTCTGTCTGGTCTTGTCTGTCTGGTCTTGTCTGTATGGTCTTGTCTGTCTGGTCTTGTCTGTCTGGTCTTGTCTGTCTGGTCTTGTCTGTCTGGTCTTGTCTGTCTGGTCTTGTCTGTCTGGTCTTGTCTGTCTGGTCTTGTCTGTCTGGTCTTGTCTGTCTGGTCTTGTCTGTCTGGTCTTGTCTGTCTGGTCTTGTCTGTCTGGTCTTGTCTGTCTGGTCTTGTCTGTCTGGTCTTGTCTGTCTGGTCTTGTCTGTCTGGTCTTGTCTGTCTGGTCTTGTCTGTCTGGTATTGTCTGTCTGGTCTTGTCTGTCTGGTCTTGTCTGTCTGGTCTTGTCTGTCTGGTCTTGCCTGTCTGGTCTTGTCTGTCTGGTCTTGTCTGTCTGGTCTTGTCTGTCTGGTCTTGTCTGTCTGGTCTTGTCTGTCTGGTCTTGTCTGTCTGGTCTTGTCTGTCTGGTCTTGTCTGTCTGGTCTTGCCTGTCTGGTCTTGTCTGTCTGGTTTTGTCTGTCTGGTCTTGTCTGTCTGGTCTTGTCTGTCTGGTCTTGTCTGTCTGGTCTTGTCTGTCTGGTCTTGTCTGTCTGGTCTTGTCTGTCTGGTCTTGTCTGTCTGGTCTTGTCTGTCTGGTCTTGTCTGTCAGGTCTTGTCTGTCTGGTCTTGTCTGTCTGGTCTTGTCTGTCTGGTCTTGTCTGTCTGGTCTTGTCTGTCTGGTCTTGTCTGTCTGGTCTTGTCTGTCTGGTCTTGTCTGTCTGGTCTTGTCTGTCTGGTCTTGTCTGTCTGGTCTTGTCTGTCTGGTCTTGTCTGTCTGGTCTTGTCTGTCTGGTCTTGTCTGTCTGGTCTTGTCTGTCTGGTCTTGTCTGTCTGGTCTTGTCTGTCTGGTTTTGTCTGTCTGGTTTTGTCTGTCTGGTCTTGTCTGTGTGATCTTGTCTGTCTGGTCTTGTGTGTGTCTGGTCTTGTTTGTCTGGTTTTGTCTGTCTGGTCTTGTCTAGTCTTGTCTAGTCTTGTTTAGTCTTGTCTGTATAATCCTGTTTGCATAATTTTGTGTGTACAATCCTATCTGCTTTATCTTGTTTATTTAGTCTTTTCTATTTAGTCTTGTCTGTCTAGTCATAGACTGCTTAGCCTTAGTTTTATCTGCCTAGTCTCATCTGACTGATTTGTCTAGTTTTGCCTACCTAGTATTGTTTGCTTAGCTTTGTCTGCCTAGTCTTGTCTGCCTTTTCTTGTTTGACTAACCTTGTTCGATTTTTCTGGTCTAATATTATTTGTTGTTCTTACCAAAGATGTATGTTTTAATAATTCGTGTCTATCAATATAAGAGAAAATATTAACAAGAATTGCGATGGGCAAAGTTCCAAAACCCTTGGGTACAACATTGTCGTAGCTCATTTTCCTTCTTGGAAAGTTTGCATAGTTTCTGAATTTTGAAAGAGATTGGGCCTCCACCATGTTTGAATCGTTTAGAATTTCCCGGCACGTCAAATTGATTCCAAATTGAAGATTGCGCGTGCGCAGTTTGTTGTATTTGTGGCTGGTCTGAACAAAATCTGACGTGTCTTCGCTTCAAAAAGAATTTGTCAAAAAGAAAACCGAAACTAAGTTTTGTTGATTGAAAGCGTTTTGTCAGCCAAAATGTCACCGAAAGACGCCAAAAATGACGACAAGGTAAATATTTTAATATTTGATCTAGTTTTGCTATTGATAAACTAATTTAACCTATATTTGTTTTTAGCCTATTAAAATTAATAAATGGGATGGTTCAGCGGTAAAAAACGCGTTAGATGATGCTGTTAAGGAGGTATATTATTGTTTTCCTGTGACTTCAAAATGTGGTTATTCTAATTGTGTTACAGGCATTGGTTGAAAAGTTTAATTACACAGAAAACTTTGCACTTATGGATGGCAGATTGGTCATCTGCGGAGTCGCTGTTGGTGTTGCCACATTTGCTTTGTTGTGGGATTATTTATATCCTTTCCCTATTTCCAAGTAAGTTCACATTAATTTTTATATATACAGGGTGTTTAATAAATGTCTGCCAGAAATTCTAGGCCTTATTCTAGAGCCCAAAATAAGAAAAAAGTCCCTATAAAGATGTGTACGAACACACTTCCTAACTGAGGTTCAGTCTTTAAAAGGGGGGTGACCTCACAACATTTTTGCTAATTTCTCATACGCAACTAATGATTAATTATTTAAATTTTCTGTGTACACATTACTGGTGCCAATCTACTGTTTGTGCTTATTTTCATCTTTTCGCCAACCAATGGCGATACTGAAGGGTCATCCACTCCCTGAATTGTTTGCAATGTATTCGCAATTATCCTGATTTCTTTGGTACTCGAAGAAATTACTAGCGTAATGCGTAATAATGTCATGTAATTATGCTAATTCTTTGCTAATGTGTACTGGGAGAATATAAAGTACTGGGAGAAATCACAAGCATTATGGGTAATAATGTCAGATAATTTTTGAAATGCTTGGGTACTGCAAAGTAATGCCACGTAAAGAAAGGAGATTTGAAATATTTACTTTTAAATAATTGAATAATTTCTAATGCACTGAACGTTAGAGTATATTTACTTGTTATTACTATGTGCAACCTGTAAGATAAGAGTGCTAGTAATGAAGAAGACATGACGTTAGTAGTATCGTCATTTAATAACAAGTGTGTTGAATTTCTATACATTTATTGAAATTGGATTGAAATGCAACAAAATTACAATACTCTAAACTATTTTTTCACATTTTTGTATTGCTTATCAATATTAAATCATATGTCACAGTCCTGTGAAGTTAGCAATCGAATTTGCAAAAATATGAAATGAGCTAGCAACACTTCTGAGAAAAACTGTGCGTTCTTGACATATTACTGCACCTCGACCATAGTTCTGGAGTACTTGATCAATTTTGCAAAAAGTTCTGCAAAAATTGACATTTTGCAAAAAAAATATTGAAAATTGCAAAAAAAGTTCTTTTCGCGGATCTAAATAACACCCTAAGAGTTCTATCGAAGATTCCTTTGACATTTTTTGATCATAACCTTGGTTCAATATAATTCAATATAATCAATCAATAGATATTTTCCATGTTCCATGGTTCCATGGTTTTGAATGAAAATTTAAAATATCGCACAACAGTTATGTTTGCAGTTCCTGATAGAGCTCCTAGAGTTCTATCGAAAATCCTTATAACATTTTTCTGCAAAGTTAAAAATTGAAAAGATATACAAAAATTAAACTTCACCGATGTGGCGAAGTGAAAAAAAAAAAAATCGCGCAATAGTTCTGTTTGCATTTCCCGGTAGAACTCTTTAGGAGTTCTATCGAAAATCCTTGTAACATTTTTCTGTGAAGTCAAATATTGGAAAGATATTCGAAAAAAAGTTCACTAATGAAGTTCGAGTTTAGCAATGAAGTGCAAAAAAAGTGGCGCAACAGTTCTGTTCCTATGTGAATTCGTTGGTTTACTGTAAAAAATATGCACATTTACTAACTATAAGTATTTACTACAAGCTCGGCGCATGGATTTTCCTGCGGCCGACAAAGGAGAAAGCCGATCTAACGATCTATTGGCCGACAAAGTAGAAACATTCAAAACGCCGCTCGGTCGCCCCGATTTTTTTTCCCTTCGTCACATCGGTGAAGTTTAATTTTTCGTATATCTTTCTAATTTTTTAGAGAACTTTACAGTCCTGTGAAGTTAGCAACCGAATTTGCAAAAATATAATATTACATCGGAGTTCCCGGCAGATATGAAATAGTTCTAGAGTACTTTGTGCAAAATTTCAATAGTTCTGCAGAATTTCGCGAAAAAAATGGAAAATACCAAAATTGAGCTAGCAACCACTTTTGAGAAAAACTGTGCGGTTTTTACATATTCCTGTACCTCGACCATAGTTCTGGAGTACTTGATCAATTTTGCAAAAAGTTCTGCAAAAATTGACATTTTGCAAAAAAAAATTAATTTTGAAACTTGCAAAAACAGTTCTATTCGCGGATCTGAATAGCACCCTAAGAGTTCTATCAAAGATCCCTTTGTCATTTTTTGATAAAAACCTTAGTTCAAAAGATATTTGCAATAATAAGGGACCCGTTATTTTGAATGAAAATTTAAAAAAATCGCGGAACAGTTCTGTTTGCAGTTCCCGATAGAACTCTTAGAGTTCTATCGAAAATCCTTATAATTTTTTTCTGTAAAAATAGAAAATTTTGCGAAAAATTGAACTTTGCCGACGCGACGAAGTGAAGAGAAAAAAATCGCGCAACAGTTCTGTTTGCAGATCCCGGTAGAACTCTTAGAGTTCTATCGAAAATCCTTATAACATTTTTCTTCAAAGTTAAAAATTCGAAAGATATGCGAAAAATTAAACTTCACCGATGCGACGAAGCAAAGAGAAAATAATCGCAGAATAGTTCTGTTTGCAGTTCCTGGTAGAACTCTTAGAGTTCTATCGGGTTACTTCTATTGCGCGATTTTTTTCTTTTCACTTCGTCGCGTTGGGAAAGTCCAATTTTTCCCAAAATTTTCTATTTTTAATTGTACAGAAAAATGTTATAAGGATTTTCGATAGAACTATAAGAGTTCTACCGGGAACTGCAAACAGAACTGTTGTGCGATTTTTTTCTATTCACTTCGTCGCGTCGGTAAATTCCAATTTTTCGCAAAATTTTCTATTTTTAATTTTACAGAAAAATGTTATAAGGATTTTCGATAGAACTCTAAGAGTTCTACCAGGAACTACAAACAGAACTGTCGCGCGATTTTTTTTAAATTTTCATTCAAAATAATGGGTCCCTTATTATTGCAAATATCTTTTGAACTAAGGTTTTTATTAAAAAATGACAAAGGGATCTTTGATAGAACTCTTAGGGTGCTATTCAGATTCGCGAATAGAACTGTTTCTGTAAGTTTCAAAATTCAATTTTTTTTGCAAAATGTCAATTTTTGCAGAACTTTTTGCAATATTGATCAAGTACTCCAGAACTATGGTCGAGGTACAGGAATATGTAAAAAACGCACAGTTTTTCTCAAAAGTGGTTGCTAGCTCAATTTTGTTATTTTCCATTTTTTTTCGCGAAATTCTGCAGAACTATTGAAATTTTGCACAAAGTACTCTAGAACTATTTCATATCTGCCGGGAACTCCGATGTAATATTATATTTTTGCAAATTCGGTTGCTAACTTCACAGGACTGAACTTTACAGAAAAATTTATAAGGATTTTCTAAGACAGAACTCTAAGAGTTCTACCAGGAACTTCAAACAGAACTATTGCGTGGTTTTTTTCTTTTTTTACTTCGTCGCATCGGTTAAGCTCAATTTTTCGAAAATCTTTTCAACTTTTTTAACTTTACAGTAAAATTGGGATTTTTACAATTATAAGGATTTTCGATAGAACTTTAAGAATTCTACGGAAAACTGCAAACAGAACTATTGCGCGAAATTTTGCACAAAGTACTCTAGAACTATTTGATATCTACCAGGAACTCCGATGTAATATTATATTTTTGCAAATTCGGTAGCTAACTTCATAGTAGTATATATTACTATTAAATGTTAAAATTTTATTAATAGTATTATACTACCTAATTTTAAACCAATTTCACTTTATTTCAAATGGCTTCTTTCTATTATGCAGTAGGACGAGGACTGTCCTACTGCAGCATGGCGCATGACGAGGGGCATGATGAGCTCATGCGAGTGTAGTTAGGGTTGCCACCCGTACTTTATAATAAAGTATTGTACGCTATTTCTGGTAATTATACTTTATGAGAACAATAAAGTATGCGAAAATACTTTATTTCGCATGATTTGATTTCTCAGGTATTCACTTACTGAAATTCATCTAGTTACAACAAAAAATGAAAGCGCTAGTTACAGAAGTGTTTGGCCCATATGCTATACAAAATGTAATAGATGAAATTAATACAAATAATTTATATTATTGCTTCAAACAGATGCTTCTAACAAAAAAAAAATATAAAACTGTTTCCATTAGTGATACAATATTTTACAGCCAAAAATGGCATTCAAAACAAATTATTAGATTTTTATGAAAATAGCAACGAATCTGCTGATGGTATGTTTGAAGCAATTCAAAAATCCTGCACACATTGTCCATATTTGCATGTAACATACCCATGCCTCCTTGTTATCATATGATATAGAAAATGTGATTTTGAAAATTAATGCTCATTTTTCACATTCTGGTGTAAAAAGGGAGGAGCTGAAAAGATTTGTAGCATCAGTAGATGAAGACTTTCATGAAGTAAAACGTCACGTGGAAACAAAATGAAAACTCTCTGTTGCCACTCATTGGTACATTTTGATTAAATTGGTCATATATTTTGAAGTTATTTTGTAAGTTTAGACAACTAGCCCATGGTTTTACAAAACTTGATTGATGCTCAACAACAATGAAAATGATATGATTGCAATTGATTTCCATCTTTGTAGCCACATGTTACATTTATGTAATAAATGCCCAAAAATGTTTAGAAGGCAATTGCATAACAATTTAAGATATTTATGAGACTATGATAAATTTTAGAGATGGACTAGCACAAAGATAAGATTTATTTATTTCCAAAGTAAATGTTATACATTCCTGGGTGAGTCAATATAAAAATAGAGTGACATAATATTTTAAAGCTAATTAGAAAATACTTATGCTATGTTGGTAAATTAACGGCAAAGACATTGACAAAAAGTAAATGTTTACAATAAATTTAATAAAAACTTAATTGCTATGATATCTATATAAATAAACAAGAAAAATGGTGTATAACTAAAATTAGACAAGAAAGAAAGAAGGGCACAGATCTGGACACTATACGTTGCTTTATAAAAACAAAAAATATATCGTAGAGTAAAATAATAAAAACTTAATCTCTATAATTTACAAGTTAAAAGTTTATAAATAGTAGTAAGACTATTATTTCAATTATTAAATACAAAAACTTCAAAAAGAAGTCATAAACATCAAAATATATGGATTATTGTTTTATTGTCTATCACAGTAGTCTAGATATTCTTTGACGCTGTAGAAACAGCTTTCTTCTAGAAGTTGCTTTATATATTTTAGGAATAGTTTTGTCGGTAGTTCTTTTATTCGACTTGGTAGCTTATTATAGATATTTAGGCTTTGCACTATGCATGAGTTTTGGTAAAATGAGTGACTATGTTTGGGCAACTTAAGTACCTTGTTTCTAGTATTATGTGAGTGTAATGTTTGATTTTTGCTGAACAGGTTAATATTGTTCTTTACAAATTTTAGTGTCTCATATATATATATATGCTCATTATGGGCATTAGTCTAAGCATTTTAAACAATTCGCGACAGCTGGTGTTGGGTTTTCTGTTACATATTGCCCGTATAAGTCGCTTCTGCACTACAAATACTTTATGTATGTTATTCCCTGTGGTGTTTCCCCAAAATATAATGCCATAAGTTAGCTGGGACTGGCAATATGAAATATATACAATTTTGGAAGCATTTTGATGAATGTCCTTTCTAGTTGTGTGTATAAGATAAGAGTATTTTGCAATTTTGGAACACAATAAGTTTATATGTTTATTCCATTTGAGATCGTTTTGTATTGTAAGTCCAAGAAACTTTACGTGATCTGTTTCATTTATCATTTTACCGCTTATATTAACCGATGTTAAGGAAACAAAA